>CM051264.1:70334186-71079186 GCA_027921565.1 Artemia sinica
TTACATAATTTCGTGCATGCTCCCAAAACATGTTTGACTACTTTATATCATACCAGTTTTTTAAGAATGTGCACGTGAACTCACGATGTACATTCATTGTGCAATTGACAACAATAACAGAAAAAAACCTGTCTGCTTAAATTATATTATTACGACCATACTCTCAAAACATGTTTGACCACATTATACCTTGCCAAGTTTAAAAAACCTTGACTTTAGTTTCATAACATGCATTATAGTGTGCCAACTTTTAAAATATTCACGTGTAAGTTTAATGTCTCAGGCATGGGTTTTCCTTGCGCAATTCAATGTATTTTTTCATGTACCGTTCAAATCAACAGCAATTTCAATGTATATTTACATGTATATTTAGAAGCTTTATATAACTTACTACTGAGGATGACTTAATCCTTCACAGTCCCCGGCGGAAGGTCTGCAAGTTATGAACTTTGCACTATGTTTACATACAGTATTGGTTATTGGGAGGCATATAGAGTTTTCAGGGGGGAGTTTTTTCTGGTATTCGGGGGGGGGGGGGGGTCAGGTGTTACATGGGAAGATCTTTCCATGGAGAAAGTTCTCGTGGGGGAAGAGACATTGCCATGAAGATGGGCCGGATTTCCAAGCATTCTTTAGAAAAACGATCAGAAATTAAATAAAAAAACAAAAACAAGCTTTTCAACTGAAAATAAGGAACAACATCGAAACTTAAAACGAATAGAAATTATTACATATATGATTGTGGTTGCCCCCTAGTCATTAACTCGCTCTTTACGCTAAAGTTTTTTTGTAGTTTCATCAGAGCTGTTTGTTCTAATTAACGGCCTTTGTGATTAAGGGGTCATTTTTAAAGAATCGAAACAAAATTTGAAATTTAGCGTAAAGAGCGAGGTATTAAATTATTCATGTACGTTGAGCCAAAAAAAGCTGCATTAATTCAAAAACGATCACAAATTAAATAAAAAAAAGTTTTTAACTGAAAGTAAGGAGCGACATTAATACTTAAAGCGAACAGAAACTATTCCATATCAAATAGTTACTGGTAACAAACTGTAAGTAAGTAGTGACCCGGCTCAACGGTAACCGAAACTCTAAAAAATGGAACTTTGATACCAATAGATACATCACAAGAATGATATTTTAGTGCTGATTTCAAATATATAAATTTCATCAAGTTCAGTACTACCCATCAAAAGTTACGCGCCTGAGACAATTTGGCTGATTTAAGAAAAAAGGGGGAAATTCCCCCTAAAAGTTCTAGAACCTTAATAAAAATCACACCATCATATCCAGTGTATAAGAAAACCCTACAGTAGAGTTTTCAAGCACCTTTCTACAAAAATGTGGAATTTTGCATTTTTTGCCAGAAGAAAGATCACGGATGCGTGTTAATTTTTTTTTTGTTTTTTTTTTCCCAGGGGTGACCGCATCACCCCTGGGTGACCTTTTTAAGAGACCCTTTTAAAGTGACAAAAAATAGAGGGCAAATAGGCCCCCTCCCATGTTCGTTTTTATCCCAAAGTCACCCGATCAAAATTTTGAGATAGCCATTTTGTTCAGCATGGTTGAAAATATGATAACTATGTCTTTTAGGATGACTTAATCCCCCGAAGTCCCCGGGGGGAGGGCTGAAAGTTATGAACTTTACCCACTGTTAACATATAGTATTGGTTATTGGGAAGTATACAGACGTTTTCAGGGGGGATTTTTTCTGGTAGGTGGGGGGAGCTGGGGGTTAAATGGGAGGGTCTTTACACAAGGGAAGTTTCCACGGGGTAAGGGACATTGCTATGAAGAGGGTGTCGGGTTTCCCAACATTATTAAAGAAAAAGATCAGAAATTAAAAAAAAAACAAGTTTTTCAACTGAAAGTAAGGAGCAACATCAAAACTTAAAACGAACAATAAGTATTAATTATATGATTGGGTTCACCCCCTATTCAATACCTTTCTCTTTAAGCCAAATATTTTTTAGTACTTCCATAAGAGCTATCATAGGCAGCGCGCTAGCGCTGCCTATGTAAAGAACAATGTGGGCACATTTTTTTTCTCCATATCCGGGCACTTCGTATCGAAGGAAAAAAGGGAAGCCCTAACGACTTCGACGAGTACACATATGCTGCCATCTATAATCAACTCTAACGCTGACAGGACATAATTTATGCATGTTTTTATGGTTTTTCTCACTGAGAATGAAAAAACATGGTTTTTCTCACTTGAAGGTTGTCAACATAAGTTCACATCAACAATTGATGGATGTTTCTTGGATGTCAACATCCGGTTGGAATACTATGATAACAAGGTGACATCATCAGAGAAGGAAATTATTTTCTCGAATGTCAAAATCCGGTTGGAATACTATGATAACAAGGTGACATCATCAGATAAGGAAATTTTAATATTGGAGTATTCTTATTAGAGAGTTGAAAATACATACAGGAAAAGATAACTGATTGACACAGTTTCTCCATGAGACAAGATAAATTTGAAAGCAGAAACGAAAATAGTAAACCATCTGAGGGAATGCTGACTCCTGTTAAGAGATACATATTATTTTTTATTTGGGCCATTCTCGACTGTGGTCGGTATAATACACAACTATCATTTGAATAGTGTTGTTGGCCTCCTACTCCAACCCTAAAAAGGCCCCCGGGCCCCCAAAGGCCCCCGGGTCTCCAAATGCCCCCCGGAACCCCAGAGGGCCCCCAGGACCCCAGAGGGCCCCGGGCACCCAAATGCCCCCCAAGCCCCAAAAGGCCCCCTGGGCCTCCAAAGCCCCCTCCGGTCCCCCCTCCCCCAGAGCCCACAAAGAGCCCTCCTCACCCCCGGGCCCCCTCCTCCATCCTACTATCCCATCCTCTCCTCCCCCTCCCCCAGGGTTGGTGTTTGCAAGTCCAAGAATTTGTTTTTGTTGGTTTGTATGTCTAAAGTGCCTGTCTTTCTCTGTTTGTATGTCTGAATCTAATTGTTTATATGTCTGGGTTGGTTTTTGCAAGTCCAAGAATTTGTCTTTGTTGCTTTGTATGTCTAAATAGCCTGTCTTTCTCTGTTTGTATGTCTGAATCTATTAGATTGTATGTCTTGCATGGTGTTTGCAAGTCCAAGAAATTGTCTTTGCTGAATTGTATGTCTAAAGTGCCTGTCTTTCTCTGTTTGTATGCCTGAATCTATTTGTTTGTGTGTCTGGGTTGGTGTTTGCAAGCGCAAGAACTTGTCTTTGCTGGATTGTAAGTCTAAAGTGCCTGTCTTTCTCTGTTTGTGTGTCTGAAAGTATTTGTTTGTATGTCTGGGTTGGTGTTTGAAAGTCCAAGAATTTGTCTTTGTTGGTTAGAGTGTCTAGAGTGCCTGTCTTTCTCTGTTTGTTTGTCTGAATCTATTTGTTTGCATGTGTGGGTTGATGTTTGCAAGTCCAATATTTTGTCTTTGTTGGTTTGAATGTCTAAGATGCCTATCTTTCTCTGTTTGTACGTCTGAATCTATTTATTTGCATGTCTGGGTTGGTGTTTGCACGTCCAAGAATTTGTGTTTGTTGGTTTGAATGTCTAAAGTACCTTTCTTTCTCTGTTTGTATATTTGAATCTAGTTGTTTGCATGTCTAGGTTGATGTTTGCAAGTCCAAGAATTTCTCTTTGTTGGTTTGAATGTCTAATGTGTATGTCTTTCTCTGTTTGTATGTCTGAATCTATTTGTTTGCATGTCTGGGTTGGTGTTTGCAAGTCCAAGAATTTGTCTTTGTTGGTTTGAATGCCTAAAGTGCCTTCCTTTCTCTGTTTGTATGACTGAGTCTATTTGTTTACATGTCTGGGTTTGGTGTTTTTAAGTCCAAGAATTTGTCTTTGTTGGTTGAATGTCTAAAGTTCCTGTCTTTCTCTGTTTGTATGTCTAATTCTATTTATTTGCGTTTCTGGCTTGATGTTTCCAATTCCAAGAATTTGTCTTTGTTGGTTTGAATGTCTAAAGTGTATGTCTTTCTCTGTTTGTATGTCTGAATCTATTTGTTTGCAAGTCTGGGTTGGTGTTTGCAAGTCCAAGAATTTGTCTTTGTTGGTTTGAATGCCTAAAGTGCCTGCCTTTCTCTGTTTATATATCTGAATCTATTTGTTCGCATGCCTGGCTTGATGTTTGCAATTCCAAGAATTTGTCTTTGTTGGTTTGAATGTCTAAAGTGTCTGCCTGTTTCTGATTGTATGACTGAATCTATTGTTTACTTGTCTGGGTTGGTGTTTTTAAGTCCAAGAATTTGTCTTTGTTGGTTTGAATGTCTAAAGTGCCTGTCTTTCTCTGTTTGTATGTCTGAATCTATTTATTTGCATGTCTAGATTGGTGTTTGCAACTCGAAGAATTTGTCTTTGTTGGTCTGAATGTCTAAAGTGCCTGTCTTTCTCTGTTTTTGTGTCTGAATCTATTTTTTTTCCATGTCTAGATTGGTGTTTGCAGGTCCAAGAATTTATCTTTGTTGATTTGAATACCTAAAGTGCATGTCTTTCTCTGTTTGTATGGTGTTTGCAAGTCCAAGAATTTGTCTTTGTTGGTTTGAATGCCTAAAGTGCCTGCCTTTTTCTGTTTGTATATCTGAATCTATTTGTTTGCATGTCTGGGTTGGTGTTTGCAAGCCCATGAATTTGTCTTTGTTGGTTTGAATGCCTAAAGTGCCTGCCTTTCTCTGTTTGTATGACTGAATCTATTTGTTTGCATGTCTGGGTTTGGTGTTTTTAAGTCCAAGAATTTGTCTTTGTTGGTTTGAATGTCTAAAGTTCCTGTCTTTCTCTGTTTGTATGTCTAATTCTATTTGTTTGCGTTTCTGGCTTGATGTTTGCAATTCCAAGAATTTGTCTTTGTTGGTTTGAATGTCTAAAGTGTATGTCTTTCTCTGTTTGTATGTCTGAATCTATTTGTTTGCATGTCTGGGTTGGTGTTTGCAAGTCCAAGAATTTGTCTTTGTTGGTTTGAATGCCTAAGTGCCTGCCTATCTCTTTTTTTATATCTGAATCTATTTGTTTGCATGTCTGGCTCGATGTTTGCAATTCCAAGAATTTGTCTTTGTTGGTTTGAATGTCTAAAGTGCCTGCCTTTCTCTGATTGTATGACTAAATCTATTTGTTCACTTGTCTGGGTTGGTGTTTTTAAGTCCAAGAATTTGTCTTTGTGGGTTTGAATTTCTAAAGTGCCTGTCTTTCTCTGTTTGTATGTCTGAATCTATTCGTTTGCATGTCTGGGTTGGTGTTTGCAAGTCCAAGAATTTGTCTTTGTTGGTTTGAATGCCTAAGTGCCTGCCTATCTCTGTTTATACATCTGAATCTATTTGTTTGCATGTCTGGCTTGATGTTTGCAATTCCAAGAATTTGTCTTTGTTGGTTTGAATGTCTAAAGTGCCTGTCTAGATTGGTGTTTGCTGGTCCAAGAATTTATCTTTGTTGATTTGAATACCTAAAGTGCATGTCTTTCTCTGTTTGTATGTCTGAATCTGTTTGTTTGTATGTCTGAGTTCGTGTTTGCAAGTCCAAGAATTTGTCTTTGTTGGTTTGAATTTCTAAAGTGCCTGTCTTTCTCTGTTTGTATGTCTGAATCTATTTGTTTGCATGTCTGGGTTGGTTTTTGAAAGTCCAAGAATTTGTCTTTGTTGGTTAGAATGTCTAAATTGCCTGTTTTTCTCTGTTTTTATGTCTGAATCTATTGTTTTGCATGTGTAGATTGGTGTTTGCAGGTCCAAGAATTTATCTTTGTTGATTTGAATACCTAAAGTGCATGTCTTTCTCTGTTTGTATGTCTGAATCTGTTTGTTTGTATGTCTGAGTTGTGTTTCGAAGTCCAAGAATTTGTCTTTGTTGGTCTGAATGTTTAAAGTGCATATCTTTCTCTGTTTGTATGACCGAATCTTTTTGTTTGTATGTCTGAGTTGGTGTTTGCAAGTCCAAGAATTTGTCTATGTTTGTTTATATGTCTAAAGTGCATGTCTTTCTCTGTTTGCATGTCTGAAACTACTGGTTTGCATGTCTGGTTTGGTGTTCGCAAATCCAAGAATTTGTCTTTGTTGGTTTGTATGTCTAAAGTGCCTGTCTTTCTCTGTTTGTATATCTGAATCTATTTGTTTGTATGTTTGGGTTGGTGTTTGCAAGTCCGAGAATTCGTCTTTGTTGCTTTGAATGTCTAAAGTGTCTGTCTTTCTCTGTTTGTATATCTGAATCTATTTGTTTGTATGTCTGGGTTGGTGTTTGCAAGTCCAAGAATTTGTCTTTGTTGGTTTGAATGTCTTAAGTGTCTGTCTTTCTCTGTTTCTGCGTCTGAATCTATTTGTTTGCATGCCTGGGTTGGTGTTTGCAAGTCCAAGAATTTGCCTTTGTTGGTTTGAATTATCTAAATTATCTGTCTTTCTCTATTTGTATATCTGAATCTACTTGTTTTCATGTTTGGGTTGGTGTTTGCAAGTCCCAGAATTCGTCTTTGTTGCTTTGAATGTCTAAAGTGTCTGTCTTTCTCTGTTTGTATGTCTGAATCTATTTGTTTGTATGTCTGGGTTGGTGTTTGCAAGTCCAAGAATTTGTCTTTGTTGTTTTGAATGTCTAAAGTGTCTGTCTTTTTCTGTTTCTGCGTCTGAATCTATTTGTTTGCATGCCTGGGTTGGTGTTTGCAAGTCCAAGAATTTGCCTTTGTTGTTTTGAATTATCTAAAGTGTCTATCTTTCTCTGTTTGTATGTCTGAATCTATTTGTTTGCATGTCTGGGTTGGTGTTTGCAAGTTCAAGAATTTGTCTTTGGTGGTTTGAATGTCTAGGGTGTCTGTGTTTTATTGTTGGTATGTGTGAATCTATTTGTTTGCATGTCTGGGTTGGTGTTTGCAAGTCCGAGAATTCGTCTTTGTTGCTTTGAATGTCTAAAGTGTCTGTCTTTCTCTGTTTGTATGTCTGCATCTGTTTGTTTGTATGTCTGAGTTGGTGTTTTCAAGTCCAAGAATTTGTCTTTGTTGGTTAGAATGCCTAAATTGCCTGTTTTTTCTCTTTTTGCATGTCTGAATCTATTTTTTTTGCATATGTAGATTGGTTTTTGCAGGTCCAAGAATTTATCTTTGTTGATTTGAACACCTAAAGTGCATGTCTTTCTCTGTTTGTATGTCTGAATCTGTTTGTTTGTATATCTGAGTTGTGTTTCCAAGTCCAAGAATTTGTCTTTGTTGGTTTAAATGTTTAAAGTGCATGTTTTTCTCTGTTTGTATGTCTGAATCTATTTGTTTGTATGTCTGAGTTGGTGTTTGCAAGTCCAAGAATTTGTCTTTGTTGGTTTATATGTCTAAAGTGCATGTCTTTCTCAGTTTGCATGTCTGAAACTACTGGTTTACATGTCTGGTTTGGTGTTTGCAAATCCAAGAATTTGTCTTTGTTGGTTTGTATGTCTAAAGTACCTGTCTTTCTCTGTTTGTATATCTGAATCTATTTGTTTGTATGTTTGGGTTGGTGTTTGCAAGTCCAAGAATTCATCTTTGTTGCTTTGAATGTCTAAAGTGTCTGTCTTTCTCTGTTTGTATGTCTGAATCTATTTGTTTGTATGTCTGGGTTGGTGTTTACAAGTCCAAGAATTTGTCTTTGTTGGTTTGAATGTCTAAAGTGTCTGTCTTTCTCTGTTTCTGTGTCTGAATCAATTTGTTTGCATGTCTGGGTTGGTGTTTGCAAGTCCAAGAAATTGCCTTTGTTGTTTGAATTATCTAAATTATCTGTCTTTCTCTATTTGTTTATCTGAATCTATTTGTTTTCACGCTTGAGTTGGTGTTTGCATGTCCAAGAATTTATCTTTGTTGGTTTGAATATCTAAAGTGTCTATCTTTCTCTGTTTGTATGTCTGAATCTATTTTTTTGCATGTCAGGGTTGGTGTTTGAAAGTCCAAGAATTTGTCTTTGTTGGTTTGAATGTCTAAAGTGTCTGCCTTTCTCTGTTTTTATGACTGAATCTATTTGTTTGCATATCTGGGCTGGTGTTTGCAAGTCCAAGAATTTTTCTTTGCTGGTTTGAATATCTAAAGTGCATGTCTTTCTCTGTTTGTATGTCTGAATCTATTTGTTTGCATGTCTGGGTCGGTGTTTGCAAGTCCAAGAATTTACCTTTGTTGGATTGAATGTCTAAAGTTTCTGTGTTTCTATGTTTGTATATGTGAATCTATTTGGTTGCATATCTGGGTTGGTGTTTGCAAGCCCCAGAATTTGTCATTGTTGGTTTGAATATCTAAAGAGTCTGTCTTTCTCTGTTTGTATGTCTGAATCTATTTGTTTGCATGTCTGGATCGGTGTTTGCAAGTCCAAGAATTTGTCTTTGTTGGTTTGAATGTCTAAAGTTCCTGTCTCTCTCTGTTTGTATATTTGAATCTAGTTGTTTACATGTCTGGGTTTGTGTTTGCAAGTCCAAAAATTTGTCTTTGTTGGTTTGAATGTCTAAAGTGCATGTCTTTCTCTGTTTCTATGTCTGAATCTATTTGTTTACATGTCTGGGTTGGTGTTTAGTTAGGATAGGTTAGCTAAGTTAGGTTAGGTTAGCTAGTAAACATTTCTCCATGTTTAAGTTAGGTTAGGTTAGCTTATCATGAGCGCTCATGATAAGCTAACCTAACCTAACTTAAACATGGAGAAATGTTTACTAGCTAACCTAACCTAACTTAGCTAACCTAACCAAACACCAACCCAGACATTTAAACAAATAGATTCAAACATAGAAACAGAGAAAGACATGCACTTTAGACATTCAAACCAACAAAGAGAAATTCTTGGACTTGCAAAAAACCAACCCAGACATTCAACCAAATAGATTCAGACATACAAACAGAGAAAGACAGACACTATAAACATTGAAACCAACAAAGACAAATTCTTGGACTTGCAAACCCCAACCCAGAAATGCAAAACAATAGATTCAGAGATATAAACAGAGAAAGACAGGCACTTTAGACATTCAAATCAACAAAGACAAATTCTTGGACCTGCAAAACCAACCCAGACATGTAAACAACTAGATTCAAATATACAAACAGAGAAAGCAGGCACTTTAGACATTCAAACCAACAAAGACAAATGCTTGGACTTGCAAACACCAACCCAGACACGCAAATAAATAGATTCAGACATGCAAAAATAGAAAGACAGGAACTTTAGACATTCAAACCAACAATGACAAATTCTGGGGCTTGCAAACACCAACCCAGACATGTAAACAAATAGATTCAGACATACAAACAGAGAAAAACAGACACTTTAGACATTCAATCCAACAAAGATAAATTCTTGGACTTGCGAACACCAACCCATACAGGCAAACAAATTGATTCAGACATACAAACAGAGAAAGACATGCACGTTAGACATTCAAACCAGCAAAGACAAATTCTTGGACTTGCAAAAACCAACCCAGACATGCAAACAAATTTTTTCAAAGTTACAAACAGAGAAAGACATGCACTTTAGACATTCAAACCAACAAAGACAAATTCTTTGACTTGCAAAAACCAACCCAGACATGCAAGCAAATAGATTCAGTCTAACAAACAGAGAAAGGCAGACACTTTAGACATTCAAACCAACAAAGACAAATACTTGGACTTCCAGACACCAACCCTGACATGCAAACAAATAGCTTTAGATATACAAACAGAGAAAGACAGGAACCTTAGACATTCAAACCAACAAAGACAAATTCTCTTAAAAACACCAACCCAGACCTGCAAACAAATAGATTCAGATATACAAACAGGGAAAGGCAGGCACTTTAGGCATTTAAACCACCAAAGACAAATTCTTGGACTTACAAAAACCCACCCAGACATGCAAACAAATAGATTCAGTCATACAAACAGAGAAAGACAGGCACTTTAGACATTCAAGCCAACAAAGACAAATTCATGGACTTAAAAACACCAACTCAGACATGTAAACATATAGATTCAGTCATACAAACAAAGAAAGGTAGGCACTTTAGGCATTCAAACCAACAAAGACAAATCTTGGACTTGCAAACACCAACCCAGACATGCAAACGAATAGATTCAGACATACAAACAGAGAAAGACAGGCAATTTAGACATTCAAACAAACAAAGACAAATTCTTCGAGTTGCAAACATCAACCCAGACCTGCAAACAAATAGATTCAGACATACAAACAGAGAAAGACAGGCACTTTTGGCATTCAAACCAACAAAGACAAATCCTTGGACTTAAAAACCCCAGCCCAGACATGTAAACAAATAGATTCAGTCATACAAACAGAGAAAGGCAGGCATTTTAGGCATTCAAACCAACAAAGACAAATTTTTGGACTTGGAAACACCAACCCAGACATGCAAACAAATAGATTCAGATATACAAACAGAGAAAGGCAGGCACTTTAGGCATTCAAACCAACAAAGACAAATTCTTGGACTTGCAAACACCAACCCAGACATGCAAACAAATAGATTCAGACATACAAACAAAGAAAGACATACGCTTTAGACATTAAAACCAACAATGACAAATTTTTCGATTTGCAAACATCAACCCAGACATGCAAACAAATAGATTCAGACAAACAAACAGAGGCAGACAGGCACTCTAGACATTCAAACCAACAAACCCATATTCTTGGACTTAAAAAACCAACCCAGACATGGAAACAAATAGTTTTAGTCGTACAAACAGAGAATGGCATGGACTTTAGGCATTCAAACCAACAAAGACAAATTCTTGGACTTGCAAACACCAACCCAGACATGCAAACAAATAGATTCAGACATACAAACAGAAAAAGACATACACTTTAGACATTCAAACCAACAAAGACAAATTTTTAGACTTGCAAACACCAACCCAGACACGCAAACAAATAGATTAAGACATACAAACAGAGAAAGACAGGAAATTTAGACATTCAAACCAACAAAGACAAATTCTTGGACTTAAAAACAACAAACCCAGATATGTAAACAAATAGATTCAGTCATACAAACAGAGTAAGGCAGGCACTTTAGGCATTCAAACCAACAAAGACAAATTTTTGGACTTGAAAACACCAACCCAGACATGCAAACAAATAGATTCAGACACAGAAACAGAGAAAGACAGGCACTTTAGATATTCAAACCAACAAAGACAAATTCTTTGAGTTGTAAACATCAACCCAGACATGCAAACAAATAGATTCAGTCATACAAACAGAGAAAGACAGGCACTTTAGACATTCAAACCAACCAAGACAAATTCATGGACTTAAAAAAACCAGCTCAGACATGTAAACAAATAGATTCAGTCATACAAACAAAGAAAGGTAGGCACTTTAGGCATTCAAACCAACAAAGACAAACTCTTGGAATTGCAAACAACAAGCCAGACATGCAAACAAATACATTCAGATATATAAACAGAGAAAGGCTGGCACTTTAGACATTCAAATCAACAAAGACAAATTCTTGGACTTGAAAACACCAACCCAGACATGCAAACAAATAGATTCAGACATACAAACAGAGAAAGACAGGCACTTTAGACATTCAAACCAACAAAGACAAATTCTTTGAGTTGCAAACATCAACCCAGACATGCAAACAAATAGATTCAGTCATACAAACAGAGAACGACAGGCACTTTAGACATTCAAACCAACAAAAAAAAATTCATGGACTTAAAAAACCAACTCAGACATGTAAATAAATAGATTCAGTCATACAAACAGAGAAAGACAGGCACTTTAGGCATTCAAACCAACAAAGACAAACTCTTGGAATTGCGAACATCATGCCAGACATGCAAACAAATAGATTCAGATATATAAACAGAGAAAGGCAGGCACTTTAGGCATTCAAACCAACAAAGACGAATTCTTGGAATTGCAAACATCATGACAGACATGCAAACAAATAGATTCAGATATACGAACAGAGAAAGGCAGGCACTTTAGGCATTCAAACCAACAAAGACGAATTCTTGGACTTGCAAACAGCAACCCAGACTTGCAAACAAATAGATTCAGACATACAAACAGAGAAAGACAGGCACTTTAGACATTCAAACCAACAAATACAAATTCTTCGACTTGCAAACACCAACCCAGACATGCAAACAAATAGATTCAGATATGCGAACAGAGAAAGGCAGGCACTTTAGGCATTCAAACCAACAAAGACAAATTCCTGGACTTGCAAACGCCAACCCAGACATGCAAACAAATAGATTCAGACATACAAACAGAGAACGACAGGCACTTTAGACATTCAAACCAACAAAGACAAATTCATGGACTTAAAAACACCAACTCAGACATGTAAACAAATAGATTCAGTCATACAAACAGAGAAAGACAGGCACTTTAGGCATTCAAACCAACAAAGACAAACTCTTGGAATTGCGAACATCATGCCAGACATGCAAACAAATAGATTCAGATATATAAACAGAGAAAGGCAGGCACTTTAGGCATTCAAACCAACAAAGACGAATTCTTGGAATTGCAAACATCATGCCAGACATGCAAACAAATAGATTCAGATATATAAACAGAGAAAGGCAGGCACTTTAGGTATTCAAACCAACAAAGACAAATTCTTGGACTTGCAAACGCCAACCCAGACATGTAAACAAATAGATTCAGTCATACAAACAGAGGCAGACAGGCACTTTAGACATTCAAACCAACAAAGACAAATTCTTGGACTTAAAAACACCAACCCAGACATGTAAACAAACAGATTCAGTCATACAAATAGAGAATGGCATGCACTTTAGGCATTCAAACCAATAAAGACAAATTCTTGGACTTGCAAACACCAACCCAGACATGCAAACAAATAGATTCATACATACAAAGAGAGAAAGATATATACTTTAGACATTCAAACCAACAAAGAAAAATTCTTGGACATGCAAACACCAACCCAGACATGCAAACAAATAGATTCAGACATACAAACAGAGAAAGACAGGAACTTTAGACATTCAAACCAAGAAAAGACAAATTCTTGGACTTAAAAACACCAAACCCAGACATGTAAACAAATAGATTCAGTCATACAAACAGAGAAAGGCATTCACTTTAGGCATTCAAACCAACAAAGACAAATTTTTGGACTTGCAAACACCAACCCAGACCTGCAAACAAATAGATTCTGATATACAAACAGGGAAAGGCAGGCACTTTAGCCATTTAAACCACCAAAGACAAATTCTTGGACTAACAAACACCAACCCAGACATGCAAACAAATAGATTCAGACATACAAACAGAGAAAGACAGGAACTTTAGACATTCAAACCAACAAAGACAAATTCTTGGACTTAAAAACACCAACCCAGACATGTAAACAAATAGATTCAGTCCTAAAAACAGAGAAAGGCAGGCACTTTAGGCATTCAAACCAACAAAGACAAATTCTTGGAATTGCAAATTTCAAGCCAGACATGCAAACAAATAGATTCAGATATATAAACAGAGAAATGCAGGCACTTTTGGCATTCAAACCAACAAGGACAAATTCTTTGACTTGCAAACACCAACCCAGACATGCAAGCAAATAGATTCAGACATACAAACAGAGAAAGACAGGCACTTTAGACATTCAAACCAACAAAGACAAATTCTTCAAGTTGCAAACATCAACCCAGAAATCCAAACAAAAATATTCAGACATACAAACAGAGAAAGACAGGAACTTTAGACATTCAAACCAACAAAGAAAAATTCTTGGACTTAAAAACACCAGCCCAGACATGTAAACAAATAGATTCAGTCATACAAACAGAGAATGGCATGCTGTTTAGGCATTCAAACCAACAAAGACAAATTCTTGGACTTGCAAACATCAACCCAGACATGCAAACATATAGATTCAGATATACAAACAGAGAAAGGCAGGCACTTTAGGCATTCAAACCAACAAAGACAAATTCTTGGACTTGCAAACAACAACCCAGACATGCAAACAAATAGATTCAGACATACAAACAGAGAAAGACACACACTTTAGACATTCAAACCAACAAAGACAAATTTTCGGACTTGCAAACACCAGCCCAGACACACAAACAAATAGATTCAGACATACCAACAGAGAAAGACATGCACTTTAGACATTCAAACCAACAAAGAAAAATTCTTGGAATTGCAAACATCAAGCCAGACATGCAAACAAATAGATTAGGATATATAAACAGAGAAAGGCAGGCACTTTAGACATTCAAATAAACAAAGACAAATTCTTTGAGCTGCAAACATCAACCCAGACATGCAAACAAATAGATTCAGTCACACAAACAGAGAAAGACAGGCACTTTAGACATTCAAACCAACAAAGACAAATTCTTTGAGTTGCAAACATCAACCCAGACATGCAAACAAATAGATTCAGACATACAAACAGAGAAAGACAGGCACTTTAGACATTCAAACCAACAAAGACAAATTCATGGACTTAAAAACACCAATTCAGACATGTAAACAAATAGATTCAGTCATACAAACAAAGAAAGGTAGGCACTTTAGGCATTCAAACCAACAAAGACAATTTCGTGGACTTGCAAACCCCAACCCAGACATGCAAACAAATAGATTCAGACATACAAACAGAGAAAGACAGGCACTTTAGACATTCAAACCAATAAAGACAAATTCTTTGAGTTGCAAACATCAACCCAGACCTGCAAACAAATAGATTCAGACATACAAACAGAGAAAGACAGGCACTTTAGACATTCAAACCAACAAAGACAAATTCTTGGACTTAAAAACCCCAACCCAGACATGTAAACAAATAGATTTAGTCATACAAACAGAGAAAGGCAAGCACTTTAGCCATTCAAACCAACAAAGACAAATTCTTGGACTTGCAAACACCAACCCAGACATGCAAACAAATAGATTCAGATATACAAACAGAGAAAGGCAGGCACTTTAGGCACTCAAACCAACAAAGACAAATTCTTGGACTTGCAAACACCAACCCAGACATGCAAACAAATAGATTCAGACATATAAACAAAGAAATACATACACTTTAGACATTCAAACCAACAAAGACAAATTCTTTGAGTTGCAAACATCAACCCAGACCTGCAAACAAATAGATTCAGACATACAAACAGAGGCAGACAGGCACTTTAGACATTCAAACCAACAAACCCAAATTCTTGGACTTAAAAACACCAACCCAGACACATAAACAAATAGATTCAGTCATACAAACAGAGAATGGGATGTACTTCAGGCATTCAAACCAACAAAGACAAATTCTTGGACTTGCAAACACCAACCCAGACATGCAAACAAACAGATTCAGACATACAAACAGAGAAAAACATACATTTTAGACATTCAAACCAACAAAGACAAATTTTTAGACTTGCAAACACCGACCCAGACACGCAAACAAATAGATTTAGACACACAAACAGAGAAAGACAGGAACTTTAGACAATCAAACCAACAAAGACAAATTCTTGGACTTAAAAACACCAAACCAAGACATGTAAACAAATAGATTCAGTCATACAAACAGAGAAAGGCAAGCACTTTAGGCATTCAAACCAACAAAGACTAATTCTTGGACGTGCAAAAACCAACCCACACATGCAAACAAATAGATTCAGTCATACAAACAGAGAAAGACAGGCACTTTAGACATTCAAACCAACAAAGACAAATTCATGGCCTTAAAAACACCAACTCAGACATGTAAACAAATAGATTCAATCATACAAACAAAGAAAGGTAGGCACTTTAGGCATTCAAACCAACAAAGACAAACTCTTGGAATTGCAAACATCATGCAAGAAATGCAAACAAATAGATTCAGATATATAAACAGAAAAAGGCAGCCACTTTAGCCATTCAAACCAATAAAGACGAATTCTTGGACTTACAAACACCAACCCAGACATGCAAACAAATAGATTCAGACATACAAACAGAGAAAGACAGGCACTTTAGACATTCAAACCAACAAAGACAAATTCTTGGACTTGCAAACACCGATCCAGACATGCAAACAAATAGATTCAGACATACAAACAAAGAAAGACATACGCTTTAGACATTCAAACCAACAAAGACAAATTTTTCGAGTTGCAAACATCAACCCAGACATGCAAACAAATAGATTCAGACAAACAAACAGAGGCAGAGAGGCACTCTAGACATTCAAACCAACAAACCCAAATTCTTGGACTTGCAAACACCAACCCAGACATGCAAACAAATAGATTCAGACATACAAACAGAGAGAGACATACACTTTAGACATTCAAACCAACAAAGACAAATTTTCAGACTTGCAAACACCAACCCAGACACGCAAACAAATAGATTAAGACATACAAACAGAGAAAGACAGGAAATTTAGACATTCAAACCAACAAAGACAAATTCTTGGACTTAAAAACAACAAACCCAGATATGTAAACAAATAGATTCAGTCATACAAACAGAGAAAGGCAGGCACTTTAGGCATTCAAACCAACAAAGACAAATTTTTGGACTTGAAAACACCAACCCAGACATGCAAACAAATAGATTCAGACACAGAAACAGAGAAAGACAGGCACTTTAGACATTCAAACCAACAAAGACAAATTCTTTGAGTTGTAAACATCAACCCAGACATGCAAACAAATAGATTCAGTCATACAAACAGAGAAAGACAGGCACTTTAGACATTCAAACCAACAAAGACAAATTCATGGACTTAAAAAAACCAGCTCTGACATGTAAACAAATAGATTCAGTCATACAAACAAAGAAAGGTACGCACTTTAGGCATTCAAACCAACAAATACAAACTCTTGGAATTGCAAACAACAAGCCAGACATGCAAACAAATAAATTCAGATATATAAACAGAGAAAGGCTGGCACTTTAGACATTCAAATCAACAAAGACAAATTCTTGGACTTGAAAACACCAACCCAGAAATGCAAACAAATAGATTCAGACATAGAAACAGAGAAAGACAGGCACTTTAGACATTCAAACCAACAAAGACAAATTCTTTGAGTTGTAAACATCAACCCAGACATGCAAACAAATAGATTCAGTCATACAAACAGAGAACGACAGGCACTTTAGACATTCAAACCAACAAAGACAAATTCATGGACTTAAAAACACCAACTCAGACATGTAAACAAATAGATTCAGTCATACAAACAGAGAAAGACAGGCACTTTAGGCATTCAAACCAACAAAGACAAACTCTTGGAATTGCGAACATCATGTCAGACATGCAAACAAATAGATTCAGATACATAGACAGAGAAAGGCAGGCACTTTAGGCATTCAAACCAACAAAGACGAATTCTTGGAATTGCAAACATCATGACAGACATGCAAATAAATAGATTCAGATATATAAACAGAGAAAGGCAGGCACTTTAGGCATTCAAACCAACAAAGACGAATTCTTGGACTTGCAAACAGCAACCCAGACTTGCAAACAAATAGATTCAGACATACAAACAGAGAACGACAGGCACTTTAGACATTCAAACCAACAAATACAAATTCTTGGACTTAAAAACACCAACCCAGACATGCAAACAAATAGATTCAGATATGCGAACAGAGAAAGGCAGGCACTTTAGGCATTCAAACCAACAAAGACAAATTCCTGGACTTGCAAACACCAACCCAGACATGCAAACAAATAGATTCAGACATACAAACAGAGAAAGACAGGCACTTTAGACATTCAAACCAACAAAGACAAATTCATGGACTTAAAAACACCAACTCAGACATGTAAACAAATAGATTCAGTCATACAAACAGAGAAAGACAGGCACTTTAGGCATTCAAACCAACAAAGACAAACTCTTGGAATTGCGAACATCATGCCAGACATGCAAACAAATAGATTCAGATATATAAACAGAGAAAGGCAGGCACTTTAGGCATTCAAACCAACAAAGACGAATTCTTGGAATTGCAAACATCATGCCAGACATGCAAACAAATAGATTCAGATATATAAACAGAGAAAGGCAGGCACTTTAGGCAGTCAAACCAACAAAGACGAATTCTTGGACTTGCAAACACCAACCTAGACTTGCAAACAAATAGATTCAGACATACAAACAGAGAACGACAGGCACTTTAGACATTCAAACCAACAAAGACAAATTCTTGGACTTAAAAACACCAACCCGGACATGCAAACAAATAGATTCAGATATGCGAACAGAGAAAGGCAGGCACTTTAGGCATTCAAACCAACAAAGACAAATTATTGGACTTGCAAACGCCAACCCAGACATGAAAACAAATAGATTCAGTCATACAAACAGAGAAAGTCAGGCACTTTAGGCATTCAAACCAGCAAAGACAAATTCTTGGACTTCCAAACACCAACCCAGACATGCAAAAAAATAGATTCAGATATGCGAACAGAGAAAGGCAGGCACTTTAGGCATTCAAACCAACAAAGACAAATTCTTCGAGTTGCAAACATCAACCCAGACATGCAAACAAATAAATTCAGACATACAAACAGAGGCAGACAGGCACTTTAGACGTTCAAACCAACAAAGACAAATTCTTGGACTTAAAAACACCAACCCAGACATGTAAACAAACAGATTCAGTCATACAAATAGAGAAAGGCATACACTTTAGGCATTCAAACCAACAAAGACAAATTCTTGGACTTGCAAACACCAACCCAGACATGCAAACAAATAGATTCAGACATACAAAGAGAGAAAGACATATACTTTAGACATTCAAACCAACAAAGACAAATTTTTGGACATGCAAACACCGACCCAGACATGCAAACAAATAGATTCAGACATACAAACAGAGAAAGACAGGAACTTTAGACATTCAAACCAACAAAGACAAATTCTTGGACTTAAAAACACCAAACCCAGACATGTAAACAAATAGATTCAGTCATACAAACAGAGAAAGGCATTCACTTTAGGCATTCAAACCAACAAAGACTAATTTTTGGACTTGCAAACACCATCCCAGACCTGCAAACAAATAGATTCAGATATACAAACAGGGAAATTCAGGCACTTTAGGCATTTAAACCACCAAAGACAAATTCTTGGACTAACAAACACCAACCCAGACATGCAAACAAATAGATTCAGACATACAAACAGAGAAAGACAGGCACTTTAGACATTCAAACCAACAAAGACAAATTCTTGGACTTAAAAACACCAAACCCAGACATGTAAACAAATAGATTCAGTCATACAAACAGAGAAAGGCAGGCACTTTAGGCATTCAAACCAACAAAGACAAATTCTTGGAATTGCAAATTTCAAGCCAGACATGCAAACAAATAGATTCAGATATATAAACAGAGAAATGCAGGCACTTTTGGCATTCAAACCAACAAGGACAAATTCTTTGACTTGCAAACACCAACCCAGACATGCAAGCAAATAGATTCAGACATACAAACAGAGAAAGAAAGCCACTTTAGACATTCAAACCAACAAAGACAAATTCTTCGAGTTGCAAACATCAACCCAGAAATCCAAACAAAAATATTCAGACATACAAACAGAGAAAGACAGGCACTTTAGACATTCAAACCAACAAAGAAAAATTCTTGGACTTAAAAACACCAGCCCAGACATGTAAACAAATAGATTCAGTCATACAAACAGAGAAAGGCAGGCACTTTAGGCATTCAAACCAACAAAGACAAATTCTTGGACTTGCAAACATCAACCCAGACATACAAACATATAGATTCAGATATACAAACAGAGAAAGGCAGGCACTTTAGGCATTCAAATAAACAAAGACAAATTCTTTAAGTTGCAAACATCAACCCAGACATGCAAACAAATAGATTCAGTCATACAAACAGAGAAAGACAGGCACTTTAGACATTCAAACCAACAAAGACAAGTTCTTTGAATTGCAAACATCAACCCAGACATGGCAAAAAATAGATTCAGACATACAAACAGAGAAAGACAGGCACTTTAGACATTCAAACCAACAAAGACAAATTCATGGACTTAAAAACACCAACTCAGACATGTAAACAAATAGATTCAGTCATACAAACAAAGAAAGGTAGGCACTTTAGGCATTCAAACCAACAAAGACAAATTCTTGGACTTGCAAACCCCAACCCTGACAAGCAAACAAATAGATTTAGACATACAAACAGAGAAAGACAGGCACTTTAGATATTCAAACCAATAAAGACAAATTCTTTGAGTTGCAAACATCAACCCAGACCTGCAAACAAATAGATTCAGACATACAAACAGAGAAAGACAGGCACTTTAGACATTCAAACCAACAAAGACAAATTCTTGGACTTAAAAACCCCAACCCAGACATGCAAACAAATAGATTCAGACATACAAACAGAGAAAGACAGGCACTTTAGACATTCAAACCAATAAAGACAAATTCTTTGAGTTGCAAACATCAACCCAGACCTGCAAACAAATAGATTCAGACGTACAAACAGAGAAAGACAGGCACTTTAGACATTCAAACCAACAAAGACAAATTCTTGGACTTAAAAACCCCAACCCAGACATGTAAACAAATAGATTTAGTCATACAAACAGAGAAAGGCAAGCACTTTAGCCATTCAAACCAACAAAGACAAATTCTTGGACTTGCAAGCACCAACCCAGACATGCAAACAAATAGATTCAGATATACAAACAGAGAAAGGCAGGCACTTTAGGCACTCAAACCAACAAAGACAAATTCTTGGACTTGCAAACACCAACCCAGACATGCAAACAAATAGATTCAGACATATAAACAAAGAAATACATACACTTTAGACATTCAAACCAACAAAGACAAATTCTTCGAGTTGCAAACATCAACCCAGACCTGCAAACAAATAAATTCAGACATACAAACAGAGGCAGACAGGCACTTTAGACATTCAAACCAACAAACCCAAATTCTTGGACTTAAAAACACCAACCCAGACATGTAAACAAATAGATTCAGTCATACAAACAGAGAAAGGCAGGCACTTTAGGCATTCAAACCAACAAAGACAAATTCTTGGACTTGCAAACACCAACCCAGACATGCAAACAAATAGATTCAGACATACAAACAGAGAAAAACATACATTTTAGACATTCAAACCAACAAAGACAAATTTTTAGACTTGCAAACACCAACCCAGACACGCAAAAAAATAGATTCAGACACACAAACAGAGAAAGACAGGAACTTTAGACAATCAAACCAACAAAGACAAATTCTTGGACTTAAAAACACCAAACCAAGACATGTAAACAAATAGATTCAGTCATACAAACAGAGAAAGGCAGGCACTTTAGGCATTCAAACCAACAAAGACTAATTCTTGGACGTGCAAACACCAACCCAGACATGCAAACAAATAGGTTCAGATGTACAAACAGGGAAAGGAAGGCACTTTAGGCATTCAAACCAACAAAGACAAATTCTTGGACTTGCAAACACCCACCCAGACATGCAAACAAATTGATTCAGACATACAAACAGAGAAAGACAGACACTTTGGACATTCAAACCAATAAAGACAAATTCTTGGACTTGCAAACACCAACCCAGACATGCAAACAAATAGATTCAGATATACAAACAGAGAAAGGCAGGCACTTTAGGCATTCAAACCAACAAAGACAAATTCTTGGACTTGCAAACACCAACCCAGACATGCAAACAAATAGATTCAGACATATAAACAAAGAAATAAATACACTTTAGACATTCAAACCAACAAAGACAAATTCTTCGAGTTGCAAACATCAACCCAGACCTGCAAACAAATAGATTCAGACATACAAACAGAGGCAGACAGGCACTTTAGACATTCAAACCAACAAACACAAATTCTTGGACTTAAAAACACCAACCCAGACATGTAAACAAATAGATTCAGTCATACAAACAGAGAATGGCATGTACTTTAGGCATTCAAACCAACAAAGACAAATTCTTGGACTTGCAAACACCAACCCAGACATGCAAACAAACAGATTCAGACATACAAACAGAGAAAAACATACATTTTAGACATTCAAACCAACAAAGACAAATTTTTAGACTTGCAAACACCAACCCAGACACGCAAAAAAATAGATTCAGACACACAAACAGAGAAAGACAGGAACTTTAGACAATCAAACCAACAAAGACAAATTCTTGGACTTAAAAACACCAAACCAAGACATGTAAACAAATAGATTCAGTCATACAAACAGAGAAAGGCAGGCACTTTAGGCATTCAAACCGACAAAGACTAATTCTTGGACGTGCAAACACCAACCCAGACATGCAAACAAATAGGTTCAGATATACAAACAGGGAAAGGAAGGCACTTTAGGCATTCAAACCAACAAAGACAAATTCTTGGACTTGCAAACACCAACCCAGACATGCAAACAAATAGATTCAGACATACAAACAGGGAAAGACACAGACACTTTGGACATTCAAACCAATAAAGACAAATTCTTGGACTTGCAAACATCAACCCAGACATGCAAACAACTAGATTCAAATATACAAACAGAGAAAGAAAGGCACTTTAGACATTCAAACCAACAAAGACAAATTCTTGGACGTGCAAACACCAACCCAGACATGCAAACAAATAAAATTCAGACGTACAAACAGAGAAAGATAGGCATCTTAGACATTCAAACCAACAAAGACAAATTCTTGGACTTGCAAACACCAACCCAGAAATACAAACACCAACACCAAGACCAACACCAACCATACAAACAGAGAAAGACAGACACTTTGGACATTCAAACCAATAAAGACAAATTCTTGGACTTGCAAACATCAACCCAGACATGCAAACAAATAGATTCAGACATACAAACAGAGAAAGACAGACACTTTGGACATTCAAACCAATAAAGACAAATTCTTGGACTTGCAAACATCAACCCAGACATGCAAACAACTAGATTCAAATATACAAACAGAGAAAGAAAGGCACTTTAGACATTCAAACCAACAAAGACAAATTCTTGGACGTGCAAACACCAACCCAGACATGCAAACAAATAGATTCAGACGTACAAACAGAGAAAGAAAGGCACTTTAGACATTCAAACCAACAAAGACAAATTCTTGGACGTGCAAACACCAACCCAGACATGCAAACAAATAGATTCAGACGTACAAACAGAGAAAGATAGGCATCTTAGACATTCAACCCAACAAAGACAAATTCTTGGACTTGCAAACACCAACCCAGAAATACAAACACCAACACCAAGACCAACACCAACCATACAAACAGAGAAAGACAGACACTTTGGACATTCAAACCAATAAAGACAAATTCTTGGACTTGCAAACACTAACCCAAACATACAAACAAATAGATTGAGACATACAAACAATATGTCTTTGAGGATTACTTGATCCCCCACAGTTCCCGGGGAAGGGCTGCAAGTTATAAACTTTGCCCATTGTTTACATCACATCCTATAAATTGTAGGATTTTCTCTATACTGTGTTAACAGTATATAAACTACATATATAAATTACAGTATATGAACTATATCTTTATACTCTGGTTTGCATATGGTATTGGTTACTGGGAAGTATACAGGCGTTTTCAGGAGGATTTTTTTCTAGTGGGGGGTCGGGGTCAAAGTAGGGGTTACGAAGGAGGTTATTTCCATGGATGATATTTCATTGGAAGAAGGGACATTTCCCTGAAGGGTGTGTCAGATTTCCCAGCATTATTTAAAAAACGATCATAAATTAAATAGAAAAACAAGTTTTTTTCAACTGAAAGTAAGGAGCAACATTAAAACTTGAAACGAACAGAAATTATTAGGTATATGAGAGGCTTCGCCTCCTAGTTAATACCTCGCTCTTTAAGCTAAACTATTTTCAGTCTTTTCAAAAGAGCTATCTATTCTAATTAACCGGCCTTTGTGTTTCAGGGGTATGTGATTCGAACACAATTCGAACTCTCGCGTAAAGAGCGAGGTATTGACTAGGGAGCGAACTCCCTAATATACGGAATAAAAACATACGAATATAGAAATTCGTTAAGTAAGTTAATTCGTAAGTTACGTCAGAACAAAATTTCGAGAAAGCCAATTAGCAAAAAAAAGGAAAATTAATATGGGAATTTCGTTTTAATTATTCATGTACGGTGAGCCAAAATCAAAACTGCATTAATTCAAAAACGTTCAGAAATTAACTAAAAAAATAAGTGTTTTTTAACTGAAAGTAAGGAGCGACATTAAAACTTTGAACAAATAGAAATTATTTCGTATATGAAATGGGCTGTCCCCTCCTCAACGCGTTGCTCTTTACACTACAGTTTTTTATTGTTTTAAAAATAAAGTTGTAAGACAGAGTCAAACTTTAGCGCAAAGAGCGAGGTGTTGAGGAGGGGACAGCCCCTTTCATATACGGAATAATTTCTGTTCGTTTTAAGTTTTAATGTCGCTCCTTACTTTCAGTTAAAAAAAATTGTTTTCTTTTAGTTAATAAATAACAGAGTCAAACTCAAAACGAGCAGAAATTTATATGAGTAGGGTTCTAAACCGCTATGCTTTCTAAAAGGAAGAATATAATTTGTACTTTACTGAAAAAAAATCAAATGAATTTACTGAAGAAATGTGCATTGTCAGTTTAATATGTATATATTGATATGTATTCCTTGAAGTCTTATTTAATTTTTGATTTCTTAAAGCTATAAAAATGCAAACATTAAAAAAAAATCAGTAAAGTAAGAATTATTCTGGCTTTTAGATTTAATTTTTTTTTTATTTATTTATTTATTCCTACTGATTTGTGGTATTTGTATGCTTGGTAGATTATTTGATTCTATTTGTGTTCATTTTTGGTTTAATGGAGTTCTTTACTTCTTGTTGAAAAAGTTGTTTTGTGGAAATTTTTTTTTTTTATTAATTTCGGTTCGTTTTATATTGACATGTTCTTTTTTAAACAGTTCGTGGTAACGAACTGCAAGTAAGGAGTGACCCGGCTCAATAGTAACCGAAACTCTATAAAACGGAGTTTTGACACCAATAGATACATCCAAAGAATCAAATTTGTATGCTGATTTCAAATATATATGTTTCATGAAGTTTAGTCTTACCCATCAAAAGTTAAGCGCCTGAGAAAATTTGTCTTACTTTCGAAGAAAGGGGGAAACCCCTTAAAAAACATAGAACTTTAATGAAAATCACACCATCAGATTCAGCGTAATAGAGAACCCAACTATAGAAGTTTCAAGCTCCTATCTGCAAAAATTGTATATTTTGCCAGAAGAAAGATCACGGGTGCGTGTTTATTTGTCGTTGTTTTTTTTTCAGAGGTCGCGGGGGGTAGAATATCGCGTGGGGGCTCGCTAGAGCGGAAATTTAAATTTCTAGTGCCATTATTAAGTGGCCAAAAAATATGGAGGGCAACTAGGCGCCCTCCCACGCTCATTTTTTCCAAAAGTCACCCGATCAAAATTTTGAGATAGCCATTTTCTTCAACATGGTCGTAAACAGCAGTAACTATGTCTTTGAGGATGACTTAATCCTTCACAGTCCCTGGGGGAAGGTCTTCAAGTTATGAACTTTGCAAATTGTTTACATATAGTATTGGTTATTGAGAGGCATACAGAGTTTTTAGGGGGAGTTTTTCTGGTATTCGGGGGGGGGGGGTCAGGTGTTACATGGGAAGATCTTTCCATAGAGGAAGTTCTCATGGGGGAAGGGACATTGCCATGAAGATGGGCCGGATTTCCAAGCATTATTTAGAAAAAAACGATCAGAAATTAAATAAAAAAAACAGAAACAAGCTTTTCAACTGAAAGTAAGGAACAACATCGAAACTTAAAACGAATAGAAATTATTACGTATATGATTGTGGTTGCCCCCTAGTCATTAACTCGCTCTTTACGCTAAAGTTTTTTTGTAGTTTCATCAGAGCTGTTTGTTCTAATTAACAGCCTTTGTGATTAAGGGGTCATTTTTAAAGAATCGGAACAAAATTTGAAATTTAGCGTAAAGAGCGAGGTATTAAATTATTCATGTGCGATGAGCCAAAAAAAGCTGCATTAATTCAAAAACGATCACAAATTAAATAAAAAAAAGTTTTTTTTAACTGAAAGTAAGGAGCGACATTAATTCTTAAAGCGAACAGAAATTATTCCGTATCAAACAGTTAATGGTAACAAACTGTAAGTAAGGAGTGACCCGGCTCAATGGTAACCGAAACTCTAAAAAATGGAACTTTGATACCAATAGATACATCACAATTTTGAGATTTTAATGCTGATTTCAAATATATAAATTTCATCAAGTTCAGTACTACCCATCAAAAGTTACGCGCCTGAGACAATTTGGCTGATTTTAGAAAAAAGGGGGAAATTCCCCCTAAAAGTTATAGAACCTTAATGAAAATCACACCATCATATTCAGAGTATAAGAAAACGCTACTGTAGAGTTTTCAAGCACTTACCTAAAAAAATGTGAAATTTTGCATTTTTTGTCAGAAGAAAGATCACGGATGCGTGTTAATTTTTTTTTTTTTTTTTTTTCCCCAGGGGTGACCGTATCACCCCTGGGTGACCTTTTTAAGTTACCCTTTTTAAGTGACAAAAAAATGGAGGGCAAATAGGCCCCCTCCCACGCTCATTTTTATCCCAAAGTCACCTGATTAAAATTTTGAGATAGCCATTTTGTTCAGCATTGTTGAAAATATGATAACTATGTCTTTTAGGATGACTTAATCCCCCGAAGTCCCCGGGGGGAGGGCTGAAAGTTATGAACTTTACCCACTGTTAGCATATAGTAATGGTTATTGGGAAGTATACAGACGTTTTCAGGGGGGATTATTTCTGGTAGGTTGGGGTGGGGGGGGGGGGTTATATGGGAGGAACTTTCCACGAGGGAAGTTTCCACGGGGTAAGGGACATTGCTATGAAGAGGGTGTCGGATTTCCCAACATTATTAAAGAAAAAGATCAGAAATTAAATAAAAAAACAAGTTTTTAAAGGAGCAACATCAAAACTTAAAACGAACAATAAGTACTAATTATGTGATTGGGTTCACCCCCTATTCAATACCTTGCTCTTTAAGCCAAATATTTTTTAGTACTTTTATAAGAGCTATCATACGCAGCGCGTTACCGCTGCCTAAGTAAAGAACAATGTGGGCACATTTTTTTTTCTCCATATCTGGGCACTTCGTATCGATAGAGAGTAGGGAAGTCCTAACGATTCCGACGAGTACACATGTGCTGCCATCTATAATCAACTCTAACGCTGACAGGACATAATTTATGTATGTTTTTATGGTTTTTCTCACTGAGAATGAAAAAACATGGTTTTTCTCACTTTGATGGTTGTCAACATAAGTTCACATCAACAATTGATGGATGTTTCTTGGATGTCAACATCCGGTTGTAATACTATGATAACAAGGTGACAACATCAGATAAGGAAATTATTTTCTTGAATGTCAACAACCGGTTGGAATACTATGATAACAAGGTGACATCATCAGATAAGGAAATTTTAATATTGGAATATTCTTATTAGACAGTTGAAAATACAGACAGGAAAAGATAACTGATTGACACAATTTCTCCATGAGACAAGATAAATTTGAAAGCAGAAACGAAAATAGTAAACCATCTGAGGGAAAGCTAACTCCTATTAAGAGATACATATTATTTATTTATTTGGGCCATTCTCGACTGTGATCGGTATAATACACAACTATCATTTGAATAGTGTTATAAGGCCCCCTACCCCATCCCCAAAGGTCCTCCCGAGCTCCCAGAGGCCTTCAAGGCCCCCAAAAGGGCCCCCGGCCCCTAAAGGCCCCCGGTTCCCCAAATGCCCCCGGAACCCCAGAGGGCCTCTGGGCCCCCAAAGCCCCCGGTCCCCCAAAGCCCCCCCCCCCCCGGGCCCCCAGAGGGCCCCCGGGCCCCCAAAGGCCCCCTGGGCCTCCAAAGGTCCCCTATCCGGGCCCCCTCCCCCAGAGCACCCAAAGAGCCCTCCTCACCGCCGGGTCCCCTCCTCCATCCTAATATCCCCTCCTCTCCTCCCCCTCCCCAAGGGTTGATGTTTGCAAGTCCAAGAATTTGTTTTTGTTGGTTTGTATGTCTAAAGTGCCTGTCTTTCTCTGTTTGTATGCCTGAATCTAATTGTTTATATGTCTGGGTTGGTTTTTGCAAGTGCAAGAACTTGTCTTTGCTGGATTGTATGTCTAAAGTGCCTGTCTTTCTCTGTTTGTATATCTGAATGTATTTGTTTGTATGTCTGGGTTGGTGTTCACAAGTCCAAGAATTTGTCTTTGTTGGTTTGAGTGTCTAGAGTGCCTGTCTCTCTCTGTTTGTATGTCTGAATCTATTTGTTTGTATGTTTGGGTTAGTGTTTGCAAGTCCAAGAATTTGTCTTTGTTGGTTTGAATGTCTAAAGTGTCTGTCTTTTTCTGTTTGTATGTCTGAATCTATTTGTTTGCAAGTCTGGGTTGGTGTTTGCAAGTCCATGAATTTTTCTTTGTTGGTTTGAATGCCTTAAGTGCCTGCCTTTCTCTGTTTGTATGACTGAATCTATTTGTTTACATGTCTGGGTTTGGTGTTTTTAAGTCCAAGAATTTGTCTTTGTTGGTTTGAATGTCTAAAGTGCCTGCCTTTCTCTGCTTGTATACCTGAATCTATTTGTTTGCATGTCTGGGCTGATGTTTGCAAGTCCAAGAATTTGTCTTTGCTGGTTTGAATGCCTAAAGTGCATGCCATTCTCTGTTTGTACGATTGAATCTATTTGTTTACATGTCTGGGTTGGTGTTTTTAAGTCCAAGAATTTGTCTTTGTTGGTTTGAATGTCTTAAGTGCCCGACTTTCTCTTTTCGTATGTCTGAATCTATTTGTTTGCATGTCTGGGTTGGTGTTTGCAAGTCCAAGAATTTGTCTTTGTTGGTTTGAATGTCTAAAGTGCCTGTCTTTCTCTGTTTGTATGTCTGAATCTATTTATTTGCATGTCTGGGTTGATTTTTGCAAGTCCAAGAATTTGTCTTTGTTGGTTTGAATGTCTAAAGTGCCTGTCTTTCTCTGTTTGTATGTCTGAATCTATTTTTTTTGCATGTCTAGATTGGTGTTTGCAGGTACAAAAATTTAACTTTGTTGATTTGAATACCTAAAGTGCATGTCTTTCTCTGTTTGTATGTCTGAATCTGTTTGTTTGTATGTCTGAGTTGGTGTTTGCAAGTCCAAGAATTTGTCTTTATTGGTTTGAATGTCTAACGTGTCTGTCTTTCTCTGTTTGAATATCTGAATCTATTTGTTTGCATGTCTGGGTTGGTTTTTGCAAGTCCAAGAATTTGTCTTTGTTTATTAGAATGTCTAAATTGCCTGTTTTTCTCTGTTTGTAAGTCTGAATCTATTTTTTTTGCATGTCTAGATTGGTGTTTGCAGGTACAAAAATTTAACTTTGTTGATTTGAATACCTAAAGTGCATGTCTATCTCTGTTTGTATTTCTGAATCTGTTTTTTTGTATGTCTGAGTTGTGTTTGAAAGTCCAAGAATTTGTCTTTATTGGTTTGAATGTCTAAAGTACATGTCTTTCTCTGTTTGTGTGACTGAATCTTTTGGTTTGCATGTCTGGGTTGGTGTTTGCATGTCCAACAATTTGTCTTTGTTGGTTTGAATGTCTAAAGTGTCTGTCTTTCTCTGTTTGTATGTCTGAATCTATTTGTTTGCATGTCTGGGTTGGTGTTTGCAAGTCCAAGAATTTGTCTTTGTTGGTTTGAATGTCTAAATTGCATGTCTTTCTCTGTTTTTACGTCTGAATCTATTGGTTTCTATGTCTGGTTTGGTGTTTGCAAGTCCAAGAATTTGTCTTTGTTGGTTTGTATGTCTAAAGTGCTTGTCTTTCTCTGTTTGTATATCTGAATCTAGTTGTTTGTATGTTGGGGTTGGTGTTTGCAAGTGCAAGAACTTGTCTTTGCTGGATTGTATGTCTAAAGTGCCTGTCTTTCTCTGTTTGTATGTCTGAATGTATTTGTTTGAATGTCTGGGTTGGTGTTTGTAAGTCCAAGGATTTGTCTTTGTTGGTTTGAGTGTCTAAAGTGCCTGTCTTTCTCTGTTTGTATGTCTGAATCTATTTGTTCGCATGTCTGGGTTGGTGTTTGCAAGTCCAAGAATTTGTCTTTGTTGGTTTGAATGTCTAAGATGCCTGTCTTTCTCTGATTTACTTCTGAATCTATTTGTTTGCATGTCCGGGTTGGTGTTTGCACGTCCAAGAATTTGTTTTTGTTGGTTTTAATGTCTAAAGTAGCTTTCTTTCTCTGTTTGTATATTTGAATCTAGTTGTTTGCATGTCTAGGTTGATGTTTGCAAGTCCAAGAATTTGTCTTTGTTGGTTTGAATGTCTAAAGTGTATGTCTTTCTCTGTTTGTATGTCTGAATCTATTTGTTTGCATGTCTGGGTTGGTGTTTGCAAGTCCATGAATTTTTCTTTGTTGGCTTGAATGCCTTAAGTGCCTGCCCTTCTCTGTTTGTATGACTGAATCTATTTGTTTACATGTCTGGGTTTGGTGTTTTTAAGTCCAAGAATTTGTCTTTGTTGGTTTGAATGTCTAAAGTTCCTGTCTTTCTCTGTTTGTATGTCTGAATCTATTTGTTTGCGTTTCTGGGTTGGTGTTTGCAAGTCCAAAAATTTGTCTTTGTTGGTTTGAATGTCTAAAGTGTATGTCTTTCTCTGTTTGTATGTCTGAATCTATTTGTTTGCATGTCTGGGTTGGTGTTTGCAAGTCCAAGAATTTGTCTTTGTTGGTTTGAATGCCTAAAGTGCCTGCCTTTCTCTGTTTGTATGACTGAATCTATTTGTTTACATGTCTGGGTTAGTGTTTTTAAGTCCAAGAATTTGTCTTTGTTGGTTTGAATGACTAAATTGCCTGTCTTTCTCTCTTTGTATGTTTGAAACTATTTGTTTGCATGTCTGGGTTGGTGTTTGCAAGTCCAAGAATTTGTCTTTGTTGGTTTGAATGTCTAAGGTGCCTATCTTTCTCTGATTTACGTCTGAATCTATTTATTTGCATGTCCGGGTTGGTGTTTGCACGTCCAAGAATTTGTTTTTGTTGGTTATAATGTCAAAAGTAGCTTTCTTTCTCTGTTTGTATATTTGAATCTAGTTGTTTGCATGTCTAGGTTGATGTTTGCAAGTCCAAGTATTTGTCTTTGTTGGTTTGAATGTCTAAAGTGTCTGTCTTTTTCTGTTTGTATGTCTGAATCTATTTGTTTGCAAGTCTGGGTTGGTGTTTGCAAGTCCATGAATTTTTCTTTGTTGGTTTGAATGCCTTAAGTGCCTGCCTTTCTCTGTTTGTATGACTGAATCTATTTGTTTACATGTCTGGGTTTGGTGTTTTTAAGTCCAAGAATTTGTCTTTGTTGGTTTGAATGTCTAAAGTTCCTGTCTTTCTCTGTTTGTATGTCTGAATCTATTTGTTTGCGTTTCTGGGTTGGTGTTTGCAAGCAAAAATTTGTCTTTGTTGGTTTGAATGTCTAAAGTGTATGTCTTTCTCTGTTTGTATGTCTGAATCTATTTGTTTGCATGTCTGGGTTGGTGTTTGCAAGTCCATGAATTTGTCTTTGTTGGTTTGAATGCCTAAAGTGCCTGCTTTTCTCTGTTTGTATATCTGAATCTATTTGTTTGCATGTCTGGGCTGGTGTTTACAAGTCCAAGAATTTGTCTTTGTTGGTTTGAATGCCTAAAGTGTCTGCCTTTCTCTGTTTGTATGACTGAATCTATTTGTTTACATGTCTGGGTTAGTGTTTTTAAGTCCAAGAATTTGTCTTTGTTGGTTTGAATGTCTAAATTGCCTGTCTTTCTCTCTTTGTATATCTGAAACTATTTGTTTGCATGTCTGGTTTGGTGTTTGCAAGTACAAGAATTTATCTTTGTTGGTTTGAATCCCTAAAGTGCCTGCCTTTCTCTGTTTGTATGACTGAATCTATTTTTTTACTTGTCTGGGTTGGTGTTTTTAAGTCCAAGAATTTGTCTTTGTTGGTTTGAATGTCTAAAGTGTCTGTCTTTCTCTGTTTGTATGTCTGAATATTTATTTGAATGTCTGGGTTGATGTTTGCCACTCGAAGAATTTGTGTTTGTTGGTTTGAATGTTTAAAGTGCCTAACTTTCTCTTTTCGTATGTCTGAATCTATTTTTTCGCATGTCTAGATTGGTGTTTGTAGGTCCAAGAATTTATCTTTGTTGATTTGAATACCTAAAGTGCATGTCTTTCTCTGTCTGTATGTCTGATTCTGTTTGTTTGTATGTCTCAGTTGGTGTTTGGAAGTCCAAAAATTTGTCTTTGTTGGTTTGAATGTCTAAAGTGCATGTCTTTGTCTGTTTGTATGACTGAATCTTCTTGTTTGTATGTCTGGGTTGTGTTTGCAAGTCCAAGAATGTGTCTTTTTTTGTTTGAATGTCTGAAGTGTCTGTCTTTCTCTGTTTGTATGTCTGAATTTATTTGTTTGCATGTCTGGGTTGGTTTTTGCAAGTCCAAGAATTTGTCTTTGTTGATTTGAATACCTAAATTGCATGTCTTTCTCTGTTTGTATATCTGAATCTATTTGTTTGTATGTTTGGGTTGGTGTTTGCAAGTCAAAGAATTTGTCTTTTTTTGTTTGAATGTCTGAAGTGTCTGTCTTTCTCTATGTGTATGTCTGAATCTATTTGTTTGCATGTCTGGGTTGGTTTTTGCAAGTCCAAGAATTTTTCTTTGTTGATTTGAATACCTAAATTGCATGTCTTTCTCTGTTTGTATGTCTAAATCTGTTTGTTTGTATGTCTCAGTTGGTGTTTGGAAGTCCAAAAATTTGTCTTTGTTGGTTTGAATGTCTAAAGTGCATGTCTTTGTCTGTTTGTATGACTGAATCTTCTTGTTTGTATGTCTGGGTTGTGTTTGCAAGTCCAAGAATGTGTATTTTTTGTTTGAATGTCTGAAGTGTCTGTCTTTTTCTGTTTGTATGTCTGAATTTATTTGTTTGCATGTCTGTGTTGGTTTTTGCAAGTCAAAGAATTTGTCTTTGTTGATTTGAATACCTAAATTGCATGTCTTTCTCTGTTTGTATATCTGAATCTATTTGTTTGTATGTTTGGGTTGGTGTTTGCAAGTCCAAGAATTTGTCTTTTTTTGTTTGAATGTCTGAAGTGTCTGTCTTTCTCTGTTTGTATGTCTGAATCTATTTGTTTGCATGTCTGGGTTGGTTTTTGCAAGTCCAAGAATTTGTCTTTGTTGATTTGAATACCTAAATTGCATGTCTTTCTCTGTTTGTATGTCTAAATCTGTTTGTTTGTATGTCTGAGTTGTTTTTGCAAGTCCAAGAATTTGTCTTTGTTGGTTTATATGTCTAAAGTGCATGTCTTTCTCTGTTTGTATGTCTGAATCTACTGGTTTGCATATCTGGTTTGGTGTTTGCAAGTCCAATAATTTTTCTTTCTTGGTCTGTATGTCTAAAGTGCCTGTCTTTCTCTGTTTTTATATCTGAATCTATTTGTTTGTATGTTTGGGTTGGTGTTTGCAAGTCCAAGAATTCTTCTTTGTTGCTTTGAAGGTCTAAAGTGTCTGTCTTTCTCTGTTTTTATGTCTGAATCTATTTGTTTGTATGTCTGGGTTGGTTTTTGCAAGTCCAAGAATTTGTCTTTGTTGGTTTGAATGTCTAAAGTGTGTGTCTTTCTCTGTTTCTGTGTCTGAATCTATTTGTTTGCATGTCTGGGTTGGTGTTTGCAAGTCCAAGAATTTGCCTTTGTTGGTTTGAACTATCTAAATTATCTGTCTTTCTCGGTTTGTAAATCTGAATCTATTTGTTTTCATGTTTGAGTTGGTGTTTGCAAGTCCAAGAATTTATCTTTGTTGGTTTGAATATCTAAAGTGTCTATCTTTCTCTGTTTGTATGTCTGAATCTATTTGTTTGCATGTCAAGGTTGGTGTTTGCAGGTCCCAGAATTTGTCTTTGTTGGTTTGAATGTCTAAAGTGTCTGTGTTTCTCTGTTTGTATGTCTGAATATATTTGTTTACATGTCTGGGTTGGTGTTTGCAAGTTCAAAAATTTGTCTTTGGTGGTTTGAATGTCTAGGGTGTCTGTCTTTCTGTGTTTGTATGTCTGAATCTATTTGTTTGCATGTCTGGGTTGGTGTTTGCAATTCCGAGAATTTTTCTTTGTTGGTTTGAATGTCTAAAGTGCCTGTCTTTCTCTGTTTGTATGTCTGAATCTATTTGTTTGCATGTCTGGGTTGGTGTTTGCAAGTCCAAGAATTTGTCTTTGTTGGTTTGAATGTCTAAAGTGCATGTCTTTCTCTGTTTGTATGTCTGAATCTATTTGTTTGCAAATCTGGGTTGGTGTTTGCAAGTCCAAAAATTTGTGTTTGCTGGTTTGAATATCTAAATTTACTTTTTTTTCTCTGTTTGTATGTCTGAATCTATTTGTTTGCATGTTTGGGTTGGTGTTTCTAAGTCCAAGAATTTGCCTTTGTTGGTTTGAATGTCTAAGATGCCTATCTTTCTCTGATTTACGTCTGAATCTATTTGTTTGCATGTCTGGGTTGGTGTTTGCACGTCCAAGAATTTGTTTTTGTTGGTTTGAATGTCTAAAGTACCTATCTTTCTCTGTTTGTATATTTGAATCTAGTTGTTTGCATGTCTAGGTTGATGTTTGCAAGTCCAAGAATTTGTCTTTGTTGGTTTGAATGTCTAAAGTGTCTGTCTTTTTCTGTTTGTATGTCTGAATCTATTTGTTTGCATGTCTGGGTTGGTGTTTGCAAGTCCAAGAATTTGTCTTTGTTGGTTTGAATGCCTAAAGTGCCTGCCTTTCTCTGTTTGTATATCTGAATCTATTTGTTTGCATGTCTGGGTTAGTGCTTGCAAGTCCATGAATTTGTCTTTGTTCGTTTGAATGCCTAAAGTGCCTGCCTTTCTCTGTTTGTATGACTGAATCTGTTTGTTTACATGTCTGGGTTTGGTGTTTTTAAGTCCAAGAATTTGTCTTTTTTGGTTTGAATGTCTAAAGTTCCTGTCTTTCTCTGTTTGTATGTCTGAATCTATTTGTTTAAATGTCTGGGTTAGTGTTTTTAAGTCCAAGAATTTGTCTTTGTTGGTTTGAATGTCTAAAGTGCCTGTCTTTCTCTGTTTGTATGTCTGAATCTATTTGTTTGCAGGTCTGGGTTGATGTTTGCAACACAAAGAATTTGTCTTTGTTGGTTTGAGTGTCTAAAGTGCCTGTCTTTCTCTGTTTGTATATCTGAAACTATTTGTTTGCATGTCTGGGTTGGTGTTTGCAAGTCCAAGAATTTGTCTTTGTTGGTTTGAATGCCTAAAGTGCCTGTCTTTCACTGTTTGTATGTCTGAATCTATTTATTTCAATGTCTGGGTTGATGTTTGCAACTCAAAGAATTTGTGTTTGTTGGTTTGAATGTTTAAAGTGCCTGTCTTTCTTTGTTTGTATATCTGAAACTATTTGTTTGCATGTCTGGGTTGGTGTTTGCAGGTCCAAGAATTTATCTTTGTAGATTTGAATACCTAAAGTGCATGTCTTTCTCTGTCTGTATGTCTGAATCTGTTTGTTTGTATGTCTGAGTTGGTGTTTGGAAGTCCAAAAATTTGTCTTTGTTGGTTTGAATGTCTAAAGTGCATGTCTTTCTCTGTTTGTATGACTGAATCTTTTTGTTTGCATGTCTGGGTTGGTGTTTGCAAGTCCGAGAATTTGTCTTTTTTGGTGTGAATGTCTGAAGTGTCTATCTTTCTCTGTTTGTGTGTCTGAATCTATTTGTTTGCATGTCTGGGTTGGTTTTTCCAAGTCCAAGAATTTGTCTTTGTTGATTTGAATACCTAAAGTGCATGTCTATCTCTGTTTGTATGTCTGAATCTGTTTGTTTGTATGTCTGAGTTGTTTTTGCAAGTCCAAGAATTTGTATTTTTGGTTTATATGTCTAAAGTGCATGTCTTTCTCTGTTTGTATGTCTGAATCTACTGGTTTGCATATCTGGTTTGGTGTTTGCAAGTCCAAGAATTTTTCTTTGTTGGTTTGTATGTCTAAAGTGTGTGTCTTTCTCTGTTTTTTTGTCTGAATCTATTTGTTTACATGTGTGGGTTGGTTTTTGCAAGTCCAAGAATTTGTCTTTGTTGATTTGAATACCTAAAATGCGTGTCTTTCTCTGTTTGTATGTCTGAATCTACTGGTTTGCATGTCTGGTTTGGTGTTTGCAAGTCCAAGAATTTTTCTTTGTTGGTTTGTATGTCTAAAGTGCCTGTCTTTCTCTGTTTGTGTATCTGAATCTATTTGTTTGTATGTTTGGGTTGGTGTTTGCAAGTCCAAGAATTTGTCTTTGTTGGTTTGAATATCTAAAGTGTCTGTGTTTCTCTGTTTGTATGTCTGAATCTATTTGTTTGTATGTCTGGGTTGGTTTTTGGAAGTCCAAGAATTTATCTTTGTTGGTTTGAATGTCTAAAGTGTCTATCTTTCTCTGTTTATATGTCTGAATCTATTTGTTTGCATGTTAAGGTTGGTGTTTGCAAGTCCAAGAATTTGCCTTTGTTGGTTTGAACTATCTAAATTATCTGTCTTTCTCGGTTTGTAAATCTGAATCTATTTGTTTTCATGTTTGAGTTGGTGTTTGCAAGTCCAAGAATTTATCTTTGTTGGTTTGAATATCTAAAGTGTCTATCTTTCTCTGTTTATATGTCTGAATCTATTTGTTTGCATGTTAAGGTTGGTGTTTGCAAGTCCAAGCATTGTTGTTTTGAATGTCTAAAGTGCCTATCTTTCTCTGTTTGTATGTCTGAATCTATTTGTTTTTTGCATGTCTGGGTTGGTGTTTGCAGATCCCAGAATTTGTCTTTGTTGGTTTGAATATCTAAAGTGTCTGTGTTTCTCTGTTTGTATGTCTGAATATATTTGTTTACAATTCTGGGTTGGTGTTTGCAAGTTCAAGAATTTGTCTTTGGTGGTTTCAATGTCTAGGGTGTCTGTCTTTCTCTGTTTGTATGTCTGAATCTATTTTTTTGCATATCTGGGTGGGTGTTTGCAAGTCCAAGAATTTGTCTTTGTTGGTTTGAATGTCTCAAGTGTCTGTCTTTCTCTGTTTGTATGTCTGAATCTATTTGTTTGCATGTCTGGGTTGGTGTTTGCAAGTCCAAGAATTTGTCTTTGTTGGTTTGAATGTCTAAAGTGCATGTTTTCTCTGTTTGTATGTCTGAATCTATTTGTTTGCATATCTGGGTTGATGTTTGCAAGTCCAAAAATTTGTCTTTGCTGGTTTGAATATCTAAATTGCATGTCCTTCTCTGTTTGTATGTCTGAATCTATTTGTTTGCATGTCTGGGTTGGTGTTTGCAAGTCCAAGAATTTATCTTTATTGGATTGCATGTCTAAAGTTTCTGTCTTTCTCTGTTTTTATGTCTGAATCTATTTGTTTACATGTGTGGGTTGGTGTTTGCAAGCCACAGAATTTGTCATTTTTGGTTTGAATGTCCAAAGTGTCTTTCTTTCTCTGTTTGTATGTCTGAATCTATTTGTTTGCATGTCTGGGTTGGTGCTTGTAAGTCCAAGAATTTGTCCTTGTTGGTTTGAATGTGTAAAGTGCCTGTTTTCTCTGTTTGTATGTCTGAATCTATTTGTTTGCATGTCAGGGTTGGTGTTGAATCTAGTTGTTTACATGTCTGGGTTGGGGTTTGCAAGTCTAAGAATTTGTCTTTGTTGATTTGAATGTCTCAAGTGTCTGTCTTTCTCTGTTTGTATGCCTGAATCTATTTTTTTGCATGTCTGGGTTGGTGTTTGCAAGTCCAAGAATTTGTTTTTATTGATTTGAATGTCTAAAGTGTCTGTATTTCTCTGTTTGTATGTCTGAATCTATTTTTTTGCATGTCTGTTTTGGTGTTTGCAAGTCCAAGAATTTGTCTTTGTTGGTTTCAATGTCTATAGTGTCTGTCTTTCTCTGTTTGTATGTCTGAATCAATTTGGTTGCAAGTCTGGGTTGGTTTTTTGCAACTCCAAGAGTTTGTCTTTCTTGGTTTGAATGTCCAAAGTGCATGTCTTTCTCTGTTTCTATGTCTGAATATATTTGTTTACATGTCTGGGTTGGTGTTTGGTCAGGTTAGATTAGCTAAGTTAGGTTAGGTTATGTTGGCTAGTAAACATTTCTCCATGTTTAAGTTAGGTTAGGTTAGCTTATCATGAGCGCTCATGATAAGCTAACCTAACCTAACCTAACTTAAACATGGAGAAATGTTTACTAGCTAACCTAACCTAACTTAGCTAACCTAACCTAGCCTAACCAAACACCAACCCAGACATGTAAACAAATAGATTCAGACATAGAAACAGATAAAGACATGCACTTTAGACATTCAAACCAACAAAGACAAATTCTTGGACTTGCAAAAAACCAACCCAAACATGCAACAAAATAGATTCAGACATACAAACAGAGAAATACAGACACTATAGACATTCAAACCAACAAAAACAACGTCTTGGACTTGCAAACACCAACCCAGACATGGAAACAAGTAGATTCAGACATACAAACAGAGAAAGACAGACACTTTAGACATTCAAACTAACAATGACAAATTCTGGGGCTTGCAAACACCAACCCAGACATGCAAACAAATAGATTCACACATACAAACAGAGAAAGACAGGCACTTTAGACATTCAAATCAACAAAGACAAATTCTTGGACTTGCAAACACCAACCCACAAATGTAAACAAATAGATTCAGACATACAAACAGAGAAATACAGACACTTTAGACATTCAATTCAACAAAGATAAATTCTTGGACTTGCTAGCACCAACGCAGACAGGCAAAAAAATAGATTCAGACATACAAACAGAGAAAGACATGCACTTTTGAAATTCAAACCAGCAAACACAAATTCTTGGACTTGCAAACACCAACCCAGACATGCAAACAAATAGATTCAGACATACAAACAGAGAAAGACATGCACTTTAGACATTCAAACCAACAAAGACAAATTCTTTGACTTGCAAAAACAAACCCAGACATGCAAACAAATAGGTTCAGACATACAGACAGAGAAAGAATACACTTTAGACATTCAAACCGCCAAAGACAAATTCTTGGACTTGCAAACACCAACACAGACATGCAAACAAATAGATTCAGAAATGAAAACAGAGAAAGACAGACACTTTAGACATTCAAACCAACAATAACAAATTCTGGGACCTGCAAACACCAACCCAGACATGCAAAAAACAAATGGATTCAGACATACAAACAGAGAAAGATAGGCACTTTAGACATTCAAACCAAAAATGACAAATTCTTGGAAATGCAAACACCAATCCAGACATGCAAACAAATAGATTCAGACATACAAACAGAGAAAGACAGACACTTTAGACATTCAAAACAACAAAGATAAATTCTTGGACTTGCAAACACCAACTCAAACATGCAAACAAATAGATTCAGATATACAAAGAGAGAAAGACGGACACTTTAGGCATTCAAACCATCAAAGGCAAATTCTTGCACTTGCAAACACCAACCCAGACATGCAAACATATCGATTCAGGCAGACTAACAGAGAAAGACAGACACTTTAGACATTCAAAGCAACAGAGACGAATTCTTGGACTTGCAAACACCAACACAAACATACAAACAAATAGATTCAGATATACAAACAGAGAAAGACAGGCACTTTAGACAAAGAAACCAACAAAGACAAATTCTTGGACTTGCAAACACCAACCCAGACATGCAAACAAAAATATTCGGTCATACTAACCGAGAAAGACATACACTTTAGATCTTCAAACCAACAAAGACAAATTCTTGGACTTGCAAACACAAACTCAGACATACAAACAAACAGATTCAGACATACAAACAGAGAAAGACATGCACTTTAGGTATTCAAATCAACAAAGATTAATTCTTGGACCTGCAAACACCAATCTAGACATGCAAAAAAAATAGATTCAGACATACAAACAGAGAAAAACAGGCAATTTAGACATTCAAACCAACAAAGACAAATTCTTGGACTTGCAAAAACCAACCCAGACATGGAAACAAAAAGATTCAGTCATACAAACAGAGAAAGACACGCACTTTAGACATTAAAACCAACAAAGACAAATTCTTGGACTTGCAAACACCAACCTTGACATACAAACAAACAGATTCAGACATACAAACAAAGAAAGAAATGCATTTTAGGTATTCAAATCAACAAAGATAAATTCTTGGACCTGCAAACACCAATCTAGAAATGCAAAAAAATAGATTCAGACATACAAACAGAGAAAGGCAGGCACTTTAGACATTCAAACCAAAAAAGACAAATTCTTCGAGTTGCAAAAATCAACCCAGACATGCAAACAAATAGATTCAGACTTACAAACAGAGACAAACAGGCACTTTAGACATTCGAACCAACAAAGACATATTCTTGGATTTAAAAACACCAACCCAGACATGTAAACAAATATATTCAGTCGTAAAAACAGAGAAAGGCAGGCACTTTAGGCATTCAAACCAACAAAGACAAATTCTTGAAATTGCAAACATCAAGCCAGACATGCAAACAAATAGATTCAGATATATAAACAGAGAAAGGCAGGCACTTTAGGCATTCAAACCAACAAAGACAAATTCTTGGAATTGCAAACATCAAGCCAGACATGCAAACAAATAGATTCAGATATATAAACAGCGAAAGACAGGCACTTTAGACATTCAAACCAACAAAGACAAATTCTTGGACTTAAAAACACCAACCCAGACATGTAAACAAATAGATTCAGTCATACAAACAGAGAATGGCATGCACTTTAGGCATTCAAACCAACAAAGACAAATTGTTGGACTTGCAAACATCAACCCAGACATGCAAACATATAGATTCAGATATACAAACAGAGAAAGGCAGGCACTTTAGGCATTCAAACCAACAAAGACAAATTCTTGGACTTGCAAACACCAACCCAGACATGCAAACAAATAGATTCAGACATACAAACAAAGAAAGACATACACTTTAGACATTCAAACCAACAAAGACAAATTCTTGGAATTGCAAACTCCAGCCCAGACATGCAAATAAATAGATTCAGACATACAAACAGAGAAAGGCAGGCTCTTTAGACATTCAAATCAAAAAAGACAAATTCTTCGAGTTGCAAAAATCAACCCAGACATGTAAACAAATAGATTCAGACATACAAACGGAGAAAGACAGGCACTTTAGACATTCGAACCAACAAAGACAAATTCTTGGATTTAAAAACACCAACCCAGACATGTAAACAAATAGATTCAGTCATAAAAACAGAGAAAGGCAGGCACTTCAGGCATTCAAACCAACAAAGAAAAATTCTTGGACTTGCAAACATCAACCCAGATATGCTAACATTTAGATTCAGATATACAAACAGAGAAAGGCAGGCACTTTAGGCATTCAAACCAACAAAGACAAATTCTTGGACTTGCAAACACCAACCCAGACATGCAAAAAAATAGATTCAGACATACAAACAGAGAAAGACATACACTTTAGACATTCAAATCAACAAAGACAAATTCTTGGACCTGCAAACACCAATCTAGACATGCAAAAAAAATAGATTCAGACATACAAACAGAGAAAGACAGGCAATTTAGACATTCAAACCAACAAAGATAAATTCTTGGACTTGCAAAAACCAATCCAGACATGCAAACAAATAGATTCAGACATACAAACAGAGAAAGACAGGCACTTTAGACATTCAAACCAACAAAGACAAATTCTTGGATTTAAAAACACCAACCCAGACATGTCAACAAATATATTCAGTCGTAAAAACAGAGAAAGGCAGGCACTTTAGACGTTCAAACCAACAAAGACAAGTTCTTGGAATTGCAAACACCAACCTTGACATACAAACAAACAGATTCAGACATACAAACAAAGAAAGAAATGCACTTTAGGTATTCAAATCAACAAAGATAAATTCTTGGACCTGCAAACACCAATCTAGACATGCAAAAAAATAGATTCAGACATACAAACAGAGAAAGGCAGGCACTTTAGACATTCAAACCAAAAAAGACAAATTCTTCGAGTTGCAAAAATCAACCCAGACATGCAAACAAATAGATTCAGACATACAAACAGAGAAAGACAGGCACTTTAGACATACAAACCAACAAAAACAAATTCTTGGACTTGCAAACACCAAACCAGACATGCAAACAAATAGATTCAGACATACAAACAGAGAAAGACATGCACTTTAGACATATAAACCAACAAAGACAAATTCTTGGACTTGCAAACACCAACCCAGACATGCAAACAAAAAGATTCGGTCATACAAACAGAGAAAGACATACACTTTAGACATTCAAACCAACAAAGACAAATTCTTGGACTTGCAAACACCAACTCAGACATACAAACAAACAGATTCAGACATACAAACAAAGAAAGAAATGCACTTTAGGAACTCAAATCAACAAAGATAAATTCTTGGACCTGCAAACACCAAAATAGACATGCAAAAAAAATAGATTCAGACATACAAACAGAGAAAAACAGGCAATTTAGACATTCAAACCAACAAAGACAAATTCTTGGACTTGCAAAAAACAACCCAGACATGCAAACAAAAAGATTCAGTCATACAAACAGAGAAAGACATGCACTTTAGACATTCAAACCAACAAAGACAAATTCTTGGAATTGCAAACACCAACCTTGACATACAAACAAAGAAAGAAATGCATTTTAGGCGTTCAAATCAACAAAGATAAATTCTTGGACCTGCAAACACCAATCTAGACATGCAAAAAAATAGATTCAGACATACAAACAGAGAAAGGCAGGAACTTTAGACATTCAAACCAAAAAAGACAAATTCTTCGAATTGCAAAAATCAACCCAGACATGCAAACAAATAGATTCAGACATAAAAACAGAGAAAGACAGGCACTTTAGACATTCGAACCAACACAGACAAATTCTTGGATTTAAAAAACCAACCCAGACATGTAAACAAATATATTCAGTCGTAAAAACAGAGAAAGGCAGGCACTTTAGGCATTCAAACCAACAAAGACAAATTCTTGGAATTGCAAACATCAAGCCAGACATGCAAACAAATAGATTCAGATATATAAACAGAGAAAGACAGGCACTTTAGACATTCAAACCAACAAAGACAAATTCTTGGACTTAAAAACACCAACCCAGACATGTAAACAAATAGATTCAGTCATACAAACAGAGAATGGCATGCACTTTAGACATTCGAACCAACAAAGACAAATTCTGGGACTTGCAAACATCAACCCAGACATGCAAACATATAGATTCAGATATACAAACAGAGAAAGGCAGGCACTTTAGGCATTCAAACCAACAAAGACAAATTCTTGGACTTGCAAACACCAACCCAGACATGCAAACAAATAGATTCAGACATACAAACAAAGAAAGACATACACTTTAGACATTCAAACCAATAAAGACAAATTCTTGGAATTGCAAACTCCAACCCAGACATGCAAACAAATAGATTCAGACATACAAACAGAGAAAGGCAGGCTCTTTAGACATTCAAACCAAAAAAGACAAATTCTTCGATTTGCAAAAATCAACCCAGACATGCAAAAAAATAGATTCAGACATACAAACAGAGAAAGACAGGCACTTTAGACATTCGAACCAACAAAGACAAATTCTTGGACTTGCAAACATCAACCCAGACATGCAAACATATAGATTCAGATATACAAACAGAGAAAGGCAGGCACTTTAGGCATTCAAACCAACAAAGACAAATTCTTGGACTTGCAAACACCAACCCAGACATGCGAACATATAGATTCACATATACAAACAGAGAAAGGCAGGCACTTTAGGCATTCAAACCAACAAAGACAAATTCTTGAACTCGCAAACACCAACCCAGACATGCAAACATATAGATTCACATATACAAACAGAGAAAGGCAGGCACTTTAGGCATTCAAACCAACAAAGACAAATTCTTGGACTTGCAAACACCATCCCAGACATGTAAACAAATAGATTAAGTCATAAAAACAGAGAAAGGCAGGCACTTTAGGCATTCAAACCAACAAAGACAAATTCTTGGACTTGCAAACATCAACCCAGACATGCAAACATATAGATTCAGATATACAAACAGAGAAAGGCAGGCACTTTAGGCATTCAAACCAACAAAGACAAATTCTTGGACTTGCAAACGCCAACCCAGACATGCAAAAAAATAGATTCAGACATACAAACAGAGAAAGACATACACTTTAGACATTCAAATCAACAAAGACAAATTCTTGGACCTGCAAACACCAATCTAGACATGCAAAAAAAATAGGTTCAGACATACAAACAGAGAAAGACAGGCAATTTAGACATTCAAACCAACAAAGATAAATTCTTGGACTTGCAAAACCAACCCAGACATGCAAACAAATAGATTCAGACATACAAACAGAGAAAGACAGGCGCTTTAGACATTTGAACCAACAAAGACAAATTCTTGGATTTAAAAACAACAAACCCAGACATGTAAACAAATAGATTCAGTCGTAAAAACAGAGAAAGGCAGGCACTTTAGACATTCAAACCAACAAAGACAAATTCTTGGAATTGCAAACACCAACCTTGACATACAAACAAACAGATTCAGACATACAAACAAAGAAAGAAATGCACTTTAGGTACTCAAATCAACAAAGACAAATTCTTGGACCTGCAAACACCAATCTAGACATGCAAAAAAAATAGGTTCAGACATACAAACAGAGAAAGACAGGCACTTTAGACATTCAAACCAAAAAAGACAAATTCTTCGAGTTGCAAAAATCAACCCAGACATGCAAACAAATAGATTCAGACATACAAACAGAGTAAGACAGGCACTTTAGACATTCAAACCAACAAAGATAAATTCTTGGACTTGCAAAACCAAACCAGACATGCAAACAAATAGATTCAGACATACAAACAGAGAAAGACATGCACTTTAGACATAAAACAACAAAGACAAATTCTTGGACTTGCAAACACCAACCCAGACATGCAAACAAAAAGATTCGGTCATACAAACAGAGAAAGACATACACTTTAGACATTCAAACGAACAAAGACAAATTCTTGGACTTGCAAACACCAACTCAGACATACAAACAAACAGATTCAGACATACAAACAGAGAAAGACATGCACTTTAGGAATTCAAACCAACAAAGATAAATTCTTAGACCTGCAAACACCAATCTAGACATGCAAAAAAAAATGATTCAGACATACAAACAGAGAAAGACAGGCACTTTAGACATTCAAACCAACAAAGACAAATTCTTGGACTTGCAAAAACCAACCCAGACATGCAAACAAATAGATTCAGTCATACAAACAGAGAAAGACATGCACTTTAGAGATTCAAACCAACAAAGACAAATTCTTGGAATTGCAAACACCAGCCTCGACACACAAACAAATAGATTCAGACATACAAACAAAGAAAGAAATGCATTTTAGGCATTCAAATCAACAAAGATAAATTCTTGGACCTGCAAACACCAATCTAGACATGCAAAAAATAAGATTCAGACATACAAACAGAGAAAAACAGGCACTTTAGACATTCAAACCAAAAAAGACAAATTCTTCGAGTTGCAAAAATCAACCCAGACATGCAAACAAATAGATTCAGACATACAAACAGAGAAAGACAGGCACTTTAGACATTCGAACCAACAAAGACAAATTCTTGGATTTAAAAACACCAACCCAGACATGTAAACAAATAGATTCAGTCATACAAACAGAGAATGGCATGCACTTTAGGCATTCAAACCAACAAAGACAAATTCTTGGAATTGTAAACATCAAGCCAGACATGCAAACAAATAGATTCAGATATAGAAACAGAGAAAGACAGGCACTTTAGACATTCAAACCAACAAAGACAAATTCTTGGACTTAAAAACACCAACCCAGACATGTAAACAAATAGATTCAGTCATACAAACAGAGAATGGCATGCACTTTAGGCATTCAAACCAACAAAGACAAATTCTTGGACTTGCAAACATCAACCCAGACATGCAAACATATAGATTCAGATATACAAACAGAGAAAGGCAGGCACTTTAGGCATTCAAACCAACAAAGACAAATTCTTGGACTTGCAAACACCAACCCAGACATGCAAACAAATAGATTCAGACATACAAACAAAGAAAGACATACACTTCAGACATTCAAACCAACAAAGACAAATTCTTGGAATTGCAAACACCAACCTTGACATACAAACAAACAGATTCAGACATACAAACAAAGAAAGAAATGCACTTTAGGTATTCAAATCAACAAAGATAAATTCTTGGACCTGCAAACACCAATCTAGACATGCAAAAAAATAGATTCAGACATACAAACAGAGAAAGGCAGGCACTTTAGACATTCAAACCAAAAAAGACAAATTCTTGGACTTGCAAAAATCAACCCAGACTTGCAAACAAATAGATTCAGACATACAAACAGAGAAAGACAGGCACTTTCGACATTCAAACCAACAAAGACAAATTCTTGGATTTAAAAACACCAACCCAGACATGTAAACAAATAGATTCAGTCGTGAAAACAGAGAAAGGCAGGCACTTTAGGCATTCAAACCAACAAAGACAAATTCTTGGAATTGCAAACATCAAGCCAGACATGCAAACAAATAGATTCAGATATATAAACAGAGAAAGGCAGGCACTTTAGGCATTCAAACCAACAAAGACAAATTCTTGGACTTGCAAACACCAACCCAGACATGCAAACAAATAGATTCAGACGTACAAACAGAGAAAGACAGGAACTTTAGACATTCTAACCAACAAAGACAAATTCTTGGACTTAAAAACACCAGCCCAGACATGTAAACAAATAGATTCAGTCATACAAACAGAGAATGGCATGCACTTTAGGCATTCAAACCAACAAAGACAAATTCTTGGACTTGCAAACATCAACCCAGACATGCAAACATATAGATTCACATATACAAACAGAGAAAGGCAGGCACTTTAGGCATTCAAACCAACAAAGACAAATTCTTGGACTTGCAAACACCAGCCCAGACATGCAAACAAATAGATTCATACATACAATCAGAGAAAGACATAGACTTTAGACATTAAAACCAACAAAGACAAATTCTTGGAATTGCAAACTCCAACCCAGACATGCAAACAAATAGATTCAGACATAGAAACAGAGAAAGACGGGCACTTTAGGCATTCAAACCAACAAAGACAAATTCTTGGACTTGCAAACACCAACCCAGACATGCAAACAAAAAGATTCAGACATACAAACAGAGAAAGACATACACTTTAGACATTCAAACCAACAAAGACAAATTTTTGGACTTGCAAACACCAACCCAGACACGCAAACCAATAGATTCAGTCATACAAGCAGAGAAATACAGGCACTTTAGGCATTCAAACCAACAAAGACAAATTCTTGGACTTGCAAACACCAACCCAGACATGCAAACAAATAGATTCAGACATACAAACAGAGAAAGACATGCACTTTAGACATTCAAACCAACAAAGACAAATTTTTGGACTTGCAAACACCAACCCAGACACGCAAACCAATAGATTCAGACATACAAACAGAGAAAGACATGCACTTTAGACATTCAAACGAACAAAGGCAAATTCTTGAATTGCAAACATCAAGCCAGACGTGCATACAAATAAATTCAGATATATAAACAGAGAAAGGCTGGCACTTTAGACATTCAAATCAACAAAGACAAGTTCTTGGACTTGCAAACACCAACCCAGACATGCAAACAAATAGATTCAGTCATACAAACAGAGAAAGACAGGCACTTTAGACATTCAAACCAACAAAGACAAATTCATGGACTTGCAAACACCAACCCAGACATGCAAACAAATAGATTCAGACATACAAACAGAGAAAGACATACACTTTAGACATTCAAACCAACAAAGACAAATTTTTGGACTTGCAAACACCAACCCAGACACGCAAACCAATAGATTCAGACATACAAACAGAGAAAGACATGCACTTTAGACATTCAAACCAACAAAGACAAATTCTTGAATTGCAAACATCAAGCCAGACATGCAAACAAAGAAATTCAGATATATAAACAGAGAAAGGCTGGCACTTTAGACATTCAAATCAACAAAGACAAATTCTTGGACTTGCAAACACCAACCCAGACATGCAAACAAATAGATTCAGTCATACAAACAGAGAAAGACAGGCACTTTAGACATTCAAACCAACAAAGACAAATTCATGGACTTAAAAACACCAACTCAAACATGTAAACAAATAGATTCAATCATACAAACAAAGAAAGGTAGGCACTTTAGGCATTCAAACCAGCAAAGACAAACTCTTGGAATTGCAAACATCATGCAAGACATGCAAACAAATAGATTCAGATATATAAACAGAGAAAGGCAGGCACTTTAGCCATTCAAACCAACAAACACGAATTCTTGAACTTGCAAACACCAACCCAGACATGCAAACAAATAGATTCAGACATACAAACAGAGAAAGACAGGCACTTAAGACATTCAAACCAACAAATACAAATTCTTGGACTTAAAAACACCAACCCAGACATGTAAACAAATAAATTCAGTCATACAAACAGAGAAAGGCAGGCACTTTAGGCATTTAAACCAACTAAGACAAATTCTTGGACTTGCAAACACCAACCCAGACATGTAAACAAATATTTTAAGATATGCGAACTGAGAAAGGCAGGCACTTTAGGCATTCAAACCAACAAAGACAATTTCTTGGAATTGCAAACACCGACCTAGACATGCAAACAAATAGATTCAGACATAGAAACAGAGAAAGACAGGCACTTTAGACATTCAAACCAACAAAGACAAATTCTTCGAGTTGCAAACATCAACCAAGACATGCAAACAAATAGATTCAGTCATACAAACAGAGAAAGACATGCACTTTAGACATTCAAACCAACAAAGACAAATTCATGGACTTAAAAACACCAACTCAGACATGTAAACAAATAGATTCAATCATACAAACAAAGAAAGGTAGGCACTTTAGGCATTCAAACCAGCAAAGACAAACTCTTGGAATTGCAAACATCATGCAAGACATGCAAACAAATAGATTCAGATATATAAACAGAGAAAGGCAGGCAGTTTAGCCATTCAAACCAACAAACACGAATTCTTGGACTTGCAAACACCAACCCAGACATGCAAACAAATAGATTCAGACATACAAACAGAGAAAGACAGGCACTTAAGACATTCAAACCAACAAATACAAATTCTTGGAATTAAAAACACCAACCCAGACATGTGAACAAATAAATTCAGTCATACAAACAGAGAAAGGCAGGCACTTTAGGCATTTAAACCAACTAAGACAAATTCTTGGACTTGCAAACACCAACCCAGACATGTAAACAAATATTTTAAGATATGCGAACTGAGAAAGGCAGGCACTTTAGGCATTCAAACCAACAAAGACAATTTCTTGGACTTGCAAACGCCAACCCAGACATGCAAACAAATAGATTAAGACATACAAACAGAGAAAGACATACACTTTAGACATTCAAACCAACAAAGACAAATTCTTGGAATTGCAAACACCGACCTAGACATGCAAACAAATAGATTCAGACATAGAAACAGAGAAAGACAGGCACTTTAGACATTCAAACCAACAAAGACAAATTCTTCGAGTTGCAAACATCAACCAAGACATGCAAACAAATAGATTCTGTCATACAAACAGAGAAAGACATGCACTTTAGACATTAAAACCAACAAAGACAAATTCATGGACTTAAAAACACCAACTCAGACATGTAAACAAATAGATTCAGTCATACAAACAGAGAAAGGTAGGCACTTTCGGTATTCAAACCAACAAAGACAAATTCTTGGAAATGCAAACATCATGCCAGACATGCAAACAAATAGATTCAGATATATAAACAGAGAAAGCAGGCACTTTAGGCATTCAAACCAACAAAGACAAATTCTTGGACTTGCAAACACCAACCCAGACATGCAAACAAATAGATTCAGACATACAAACAGAGAAAGACAGGCACTTTAGACATTCAAACCAACAAAGACAAATTCTTGGACTTAAAAACACCAACCCAGACATGTAAACAAATAGATTCAGTCATACAAACAGAGAATGGCATGCACTTTAGGCATTCAAACCAACAAAGACAAATTCTGTGACTTGCAAACACCAACCCAGACGTGCAAACAAATAGATTCAGACATACAAACAGAGAAAGAAATACACTTTAGACATTCAAACCAACAAACACAAATTTTTGGACTTACAAACACCAACCCAGACCCGCAAACAAATAGATTCAGACATACAAACAGAGAAAGACAGGCACTTTAGACATTCAAACCAACAAAGGCAAATTCATGGACTTAAGAACACCAACTCAGGCACGTAAACAAATAGATTCAATCATACAAACAAAGAAAGGTAGGCACTTTAGCCATTTAAACCAGCAAAGACAAACTCTTGGAATTGCAAACATCATGCAAGACATGCAAACAAATAGATTCAGATATATAAACAGAGAAAGGCAGGCACTTTAGCCATTCAAACCAACAAACACAAATTCTTGGACTTGCAAACACCAACCCAGACATGCAAACAAATAGATTCAGACATACAAACAGAGAAAGACAGGCACTTTAGACATTCAAACCAACAAATACACATTCTTGGACTTAAAAACACCAACCCAGACATGTAAACAAATAAATTCAATCATACAAACAGAGAAAGGTAGGCACTTTAGGCATTTAAACCAACTAAGACAAATTCTTGGACTTGCAAACACCAACCCAGACATGTAAACAAATATTTTAAGATATGCGAACTGAGAAAGGCAGGCACTTTAGGCATTCAAACCAACAAAGACAAATTCTTGGACTTGCAAACGCCAACCCAGACATGCAAACAAATAGATTAAGACATACAAACAGAGAAAGACATACACTTTAGACATTCAAACCAACAAAGACAAATTCTTGGAATTGCAAACACCGACCTAGACATGCAAACAAATAGATTCAGACATAGAAACAGAGAAAGACATACACTTTAGACATTCAAACCAACAAAGACAAATTCTTCGAGTTGCAAACATCAACCAAGACATGCAAACAAATAGATTCAATCAAACAAACAGAGAAAGACATGCACTTTAGACATTCAAACCAACAAAGACAAATTCATGGACTTAAAAACACCAATTCAGACATGTAAACAAATAGATTCAGTCATACAAACAGAGAAAGGTAGGCACTTTCGGTATTCAAACCAACAAAGACAAATTCTTGGAAATGCAAACATCATGCCAGAAATGCAAACAAATAGATTCGGATATATAAACTGAGAAAGCAGGCACTTTAGGCATTCAAACCAACAAAGACAAATTCTTGGACTTGCAAACACCAACCCAGACATGCAAACAAATAGATTCAGACATACAAACAGAGAAAGACAAGCACTTTAGACGTTCAAATCAACAAAGACAATTCTTGGACTTAAAAACACCAACCCAGACATGTAAACAAATAGATTCAGTCATACAAACAGAGAATTGCATGCACTTTAGGCATTCAAACCAACAAAGAAAAATTCTGTGACTTGCAAACACCAACCCAGACGTGCAAACAAATAGATTCAGACATACAAACAGAGAAAGAAATACACTTTAGACATTCAAACCAACAAACACAAATTTTTGGAATTGCAAACACCAACCCAGACACGCAAACAAATAGATTCAGACATACAAACAGAGAAAGGCAGGAACTTTAGACATTCAAACCAACAAAGACAAATTCTTGGACTTAAAAATACCAAACCAAGACAAGTAAACAAATAGATTCATTCATACAAACAGAGAAAGGCAGGCACTTTAGGCATTCAAACCAACAAAGACTAATTCTTGGACATGCAAACACCAAAACAGACATGCAAACAAATAGATTCAGATATACGAACTGGGAAAGGCAGGTACTTTAGGCATTCAAACCAACAAAGACAAATTCTTGGACTTGCAAACACCAACCCAGACATGCAAACAAATAGATTCTGACATACAAACAGAGAAAGACAGACACTTTGGACATTCAAACCAACAAAGACAAATTTTTGGACTTGCAAACATCAACCCAGACATGCAAACAACAAGATTCAAATATACAAACAGAGAAAGAAAGGCACTTTAGACATTCAAACCAACAACAAAAAAAATTTTGGACGCGCAAACACCAACCCAGACATGCAAACATATAGATTCAGACGTAAAGACAGAGAAAGATAGGCATCTTAGACATTCAAACCAACAAAGACAAATTCTTGAACTTGCAAACACCACCCCAGACATGCAAACAAATAGATTCAGACATACAAACAGAGAAAGACAGGCACTTTAGACACTCAAACCAACAAAGACAAATTCTTGGACTTACAAACACCAACACAGACATAAAATAAATAGATTCAGACATACAAACAGAGAATGACAGGCACTTTAGACATACAAACCAACAAGGACAAATTCTTGGACTTGCAAAAACCAACGCAGACATATAAACAATTAGATTCAGACATACAAACAGAGGAAGACAGGCACTTTAGACATACAATCCAGCAAAGACAAATTCTTGGACTTGCAAACACCAACCCAACCATAAAAACAAATAGATTCAGACATACAAACAGAGAAACACAGGCACTTTAGACAAACAAACCAACAAAGACAAATTCTTGGACTTGCAAAAACCAACCCAGACATATAAACAATTAGATTCAGACATACAAACAGACGAAGACAGGCACTTTAGACATACAAACCAACAAAAACAAATTCTTGGACTTGCAAACAAAAACACTGGGGGAGGGGGAGGACAGGAGGGGATAGTAGGATGGGGGAGGGGGGACGGGGATGAGGAGGGCTCTTTAGGGGCTCTGGGAGAGGGGAAGGAGGGGTGCCTAAGTGGGCCCTAGGGGCCTCTGTAGGCCCTGGGGCATTTGGAGGCCCAGGTGCTCTTTGGGGGCCCAGCGGCCCTTTGGGGGCCCGGGGGCCCTTTGGGGGCCCGGGGACCCTTTGGGGGCCCGGGGCCCTTTTGTGGCCCGGAGGCTTTTGGGGCTTTGGGGTCCCGGGGACCGTTTAGGGGCCCGAGGGGCTTTTCGGGCCTTTGGGGTCCCAGGGGTCATTTGGGGGCCCGGGGGGCATTTGGGGGTTCGGGGGCCTTTTTGGGCCTGAGGGCCCTTTTTGGGCCCGGGGGGCCATTGGGCCTGGGGTAGGGGACCTTATAACACTATTCAAATGATAGATTTGTATTATACCGACCACAGTCGAGAATGGCCCAAATAAAAAAAATAATATGTATCTCTTAATAGGAGTTAGCATTCCCTCAGATGGTTGACCATTTTCGTTTCTGCTTTCAGATTTATCTTGTATCATGGAGAAATTGTGTTAATCAGTTATCTTTTCCTGTCTGTATTTTCAACTCTCTAATAAGAATATTCCAATATTGAAATTTCCTTATCTGATGATGTCACCTTGTTATCATAGTATTCCAACCGGATGTTGACATTCAAGAAAATAATTTCCTTATCTGAAAATGTCACCTTGTTATCATAGTATTCCAACCAGATGTTGACATCCAAGAAACGTCCATCAATTGTTGATGTGAACTTATGTTGACAACCATCAAAGTGAAAAAAACTATGTTTTTTCATTCTCAGTGAGAAAAACCGTAAAAACATGCATAAGTTATGTCCTGTCAGCGTTAGACTTGATTATAGATGGCAGCACATGTGTGCTCGTCGGAGTCGTTAGGGCTTCCCTACTAAGGAGTTGTCGTAGAAACTTCGAAAATGGCTTATTCGATTGGAAATTTGAGTGGCTAGTAGCCTTTTTAATAGTCGAAAGTGATTGGAGGGCAACTAGCCCCGCCCACGCCCATCATTTCCCCAAACACATCCAATCAAAATTTTGAGAGAGCCATTTTGTTCAGCGTAATTGACTTCCAGATAGAAAATATAATTTTGAGGAGGAAACTCCTCTAAAATCCTCAGGGCAAGGGTTTTAAGTTATGCCCTGGAGGCTATAAGATTTTTATAGAAGGCGTTGTCGTAGAAACTTCAAAACAGGCTCATTCGATTGGAAATTCAAAGAGCTAGTACCCTTTTTAAAAGTCGAGAGTGATTGAAGGGCAACTAGCCTCCCCCCGCCCATCATTCCCCTAAACACATCCATTTAAGATTTTGAGATAACAATTTTTTCAGCGTAGTTGATTTCCAGATAGAAAACATATTTTTGAGGAGGACACTCCCCCACAACCCTCAGGGCAAGGGTTTTAAGTTATATCCCGGGGGCATATTAGGTTTTTATGGAAGGCGTTGTCATAGAAACTTCAAAAAATACTCATTCGATTGGAATTCAAAGAGCTAGTGCCCTTTTTAATAGTCAAAAGTGATTGGAGGGCATCTAGCCCCCCCCCCACACCCATCATTCCCCCAAACACATGTAATAAAAATTTTGAGATAGCTATTTTGTTCAGCGTAGTTGATTTCCAGATAGAAAACATATTTTTGAGGAGTACACTCTCCCACAACCCTCAGGGCAAGGATTATAAGTTGTGACCTGGGGGCATATGAGGTTTTTATTGAAATCTTTGCCGTAGAAACTTGAAAAAGGGCTCATTCAAAGGGGTAGTATCCTTTATAATAGTCGAAAGTGACTTGAGGGCAACTTACCCCCCTCTCACGCGCACCTTTTCCCAAAGCACATCCAATCAAAATTTTAAGATAGCCATTTTATTGAACGTAGTTGAAAGTTTTCGAAATAAGGTCCTTATGGATGACAACCCCTCCCCCACAGCCCTCAGGGTAAGGGTTATAATTTATCCCCTGGGGGCATATAAAGTTTTTACTGAAAGCGTTGTCGTAGAAACTTCAAAAGGGATCATGCAATTGGAAATTGAAAGGGCTAGTGCCTTTTTTAATAGTTGAAAGTGATTGGATAGCGACTAACGCCCCTCTCACGCCCACCATTTTCTCGAACACATCAAATTAAAATTTTGAGATATCCATTTTGTTCAACGTAGTTGAAAGTTTTTGAAATTAGGTAAAGAACGATGTGGGCACAATGTGTTTTTTTTTCTCCATACCCGGGCACTTCGTATCGAAGGAGTTTTCGTAGAAACTTCGAAAAGGGCTCATTCGATTGGAAATTGGAGTTGCTAGTGCCCTTTTTAATAGTCGAAAGTGATTGGAGGGCAAATAGCCCCCCCCCGCCTATCATTCCCCTAAACAAATCCATTTAAGATTTTGAGATAGCCATTTTGTTCAGCATAGTTGATTTCCAGATAGAAAATATCTTTTTGAGGAGGACACTCCCCCACAACCCTCGGGCCAAGGGTTTTAAGTTATGCCCTGAGGGCATATTAGAACAATGTTGGCACAATGTACCCTTTATTATTTTTTTCCTTTAGAGCAGGGTAATTCATATGGAAGGGGTGGTCGTGGGGACTTCAAAAGGGGCTCATTTGATTGGAAACCGAGAGTTCTAGGGCCCTTTTCAATAGTCGAAAGTGATTGGAGGGTAACTAGCCCCCCCCCCCCACGTCCATCATTCCCCCAAATACATCCAATCAAAATTTCAAGATAGCCATTTTGTTCAGCGTCGTTGATTTCATGATAAAAAAAATGTGTTTTGAGGAGGACACTCCCCAAAAACCCTCAAGGCAAGGGTTTTAAGTTATGCCCTGGGGGCATATAAGGTTTTTAAAGAAGGCGTTGTCGTAGAAACTTCAAAAAATGCTCTTTCGATTGGAAATTCAAAGATCTTGTGGCCCTTTTTAATAGTCGAAAGTGATTGGAGGGCAACTAGCCAACCCCCCCCCCCCCCCCCCACAACCATCATTCCCCCAAACACATCCAATAAAATTTCTGAGATAGCCATTTTGTTCAGCGTTGTTGATTTCTAGATAGAAAACATATTTTTGAGGAGTACACTCCCCCACAACCCTCAGGGCAAGGACTATAAGTTATGACCTGGGGGCATACGAGGTTTTTATTGAAATCTTTGTCGTAGAGACTTGTAAAAGGGCTCATTCAATTTGAAATTCAAAGGGCTAGTACCCTTTTTAATAGTCGAAAGTGATTTGAGGGCAACTTACCCCCCTCTCACGCCCACCTTTTCCCCAAACATATCCAATCAAAATTTTAAGATAGCCATTTTATTCAAAGTAGTTGAAAGTTTTTGAAATTAGGTCTTAATCGATGACAACCCCTCCCCCCACTGCCCTCAGGGCAAGGATTGTAATTTATGCCCTGGGGCATATAAAGTTTTTATTGAAAGCGTTGAGGAAGGCACATCAATTAGAGAAGGGCACTTCATATGTAAGGGGTCGTCGTAAAAACTTCAAAAGAGACTCATTCGATTGGAAATTCGACCGGGCTAGTATTCTCTTTAATAGTCAAAAGTGATTGGAGGGCATCTAGACCACCCACGTCCATTATTCCCCCAAGTACATCCAATCAAAATTTTGATGTAGCCATTTTGTTCAGCGTAAATAATTTCCAGATAGAAAATATGTTTTTAAGGAGGACACTCCCCCACTACCCTCAGGGTAAGGGTTTTAAGTTATGCCCTGGGGACATATAAGGTTTTTATAGAAGGCGTTGTCGTAGAAACTTCAAAAAAGATTCATTGGACTGGAAATTCAAATGGCTAGTGCCGTTTTTAATAGTCGAAAGTGATTGGAGGGCAACTAGCCCAACCCCCTTACGCCCATCATCTCCCCAAACACATCCAATCAAAATTTTGAGGTAGACATTTTGTTCAGCGTAGTAGATTTACAGATAGAAAATATGTTTTTGAGAAGCACACTCCCCCACAGCCCTCAGGGCAAGCGTTTTAAGTTATGCTCTGGGGGCATATAAGGTTTTTAAAGAAGGAGTTTAGAAACTTCTAAAAAAGCTCATTAGATTCAAAGTTACGAATTAACTTATGTAACGAACTTCTACTATATTCATAGATTTTTAAGACGTATATTAGGGGGTTTACCCCGTAGTCAATACCTTGCTCTTTAAGTTTAAGTTCAAATTTTGTTCCAATTCCTCAAAAATGACCCCTTAATCACAAAGGCCGTTAATTAAAATAAATTAATTTAAAAACTTTTTCCATAAAAATAAGTTTTTCAAAGAAAAGTAAAGAACTCAATTAAACAAAAAATTAGCAAAAATAAAATCAAATAATCTACCAAGCTTGAGAATACCACAAATCAGTATCGACAAATACATGAAACTCAAAACGAACAGAAATCACAATAATTAACCGAGTCAAACTCAAAACGAGCAGAAATTAAAACCAGTTAGCGCAAACCCCTATGTCTCCCCAAGGCCAGAACAAAATTTGCACTCTACTGAAAAATATAGATGTTTTTACTTTTATAACTTTAGTAAATTAAATAATATTAACATTTTGACTACTAAATTTCATTGTTAACTTTGACTACTAACTAAATTTTGACTACTAAATTTCACTACTAAAATTCACATTCATTTGTAATAAAAGGGTTCCTCTTTTCGTTTCTGAATTTTCTCAAAAAAAGTTACAGATCAATTCTATTTTTTTCAGATGAAAATAAAAATGTCCCCCTTCAGTTCTGATTTTTCAAAAAGAGGTGAAACAAAATTTAAAGTTCAGTTCTCAATTTTTTCAGACATAAAAAATTTAAAGTTCTATTCAAAAATTTTCCATAGAAGATAGAAAAAATTTATACTTTGATTGTGAATATTCACCATGAAGATAAAAAGTTCCACTTTAAGTCTTAGTTTTCTCGGCAAAGTGAAGAAAAATTCAAGTTCTCTTCTGAATTTTCTCAATGAAAAGAAATAAGTTACAGTACAGTTCCAATTTTTTCCAAAGAAAATAAAAAAGGTTTCACTTCAGATCTTAATTTTCTCAAAGACATAAAACATTTAGAGTGCCACTTCAGTTCTGATTTTTCTCAAAGAGGTGAAAATAATTTAAAGTTCAGTTCTTAATTTCTCGTAAAAGATAGAAAAAAGTTATAATTCAATTCTAATTTTCTCCTAAGAAAATAAAAAAGGTTCCACTTTAGTTCTAATTTTTCTCAAAGACATAAAAATTTAAAGTTTTGTTCCAAATTTTTCTCTAGAAGATAGATAAGAGTCATACTTTGATTGTGGATATTCTCCATCAAGATAAAAAGTTTCACTTTAAATCTGAGTTTTCTCAATGAAGGAAAGAAAAGTTCAAGTTCTCTTCTGAAAAATTTCCCAATGAAAAAAGGTACGGATCAATTCTAATTTTTTTAAAGTAAAAGGGTTCCTCATTTCATTTCTGAATTTTCTAAAAAAAAGTCACAGATCAATTCTATTTTTTCCATAGAAAATAAAAAGATTCCACTTCACTTCTGATTTTTCTCAAAGAGGTAAAAAAAAAATTAAAGTTCTGTTCTACATATTAAATTACTTATTAAAGATAGAAAAAGTTATACTATGATTGTGAATATTCACCATGAAGATAAAGAGTTCCACTTTAATTCTGAGTTTTCTCAAAGAAGTGAAGAAAAGTTCAAGTTCTCTTCTGAAGATAAAAAGTTCCACTTTAATTCTGAGTTTTCCCAAGAAAGTAAAGAAAATTTCAAGTTTTCTTCTGAATTTTCTCAAAGCATAAGTTACAGATAAATTCTAATTTTCTAGAGAAAATAAAATGGTTCCACTTGAGTTCTGATTTTTCTCAAAGAGGTGAAAAAAATTTAAAGTTCAGTTCTAAATTTTTTCAGACATAAAAAATTTAAAGTTCTATTCAAAAATTTTCCATAGAAGATAGAAAAAATTTATACTTTGATTGTGAATATTCACCATGAAGATAAAAAGCTCCACTTTAAATCTTAGTTTTCTCGGCAAAGTGAAGAAAAATTCAAGTTCTCTTCTGAATTTTCTCAATGAAAAGAAATAAGTTACAGTTCAGTTCCAATTTTTTCCAAACAAAATAAAAAGGTTTCACTTCAGATCTTAATTCTCTCAAAGACATAAAACATTTAGAGTGCCACTTCAGTTCTGATTTTTCTCAAAGAGGTGAAAATAATTTAAAGTTCAGTTCTTAATTTCTCGTAAAAGATAGAAAAAAGTTATAATTTGATTGCGAATGTGAAGAAAAGTTCAAGTTCTCTTCTGAATTTTCACAAAGAAAAAATAGGTAACAGATCAATTCTACTTTTTTCTAGAAAAAATAAAAAGGTTCCACTTCAGTTCTGATTTTTCTCAGAGGTTGAAAAATTTAATATTCTGTTCTAAATTTCTCGTAAAATATATAAAAAAGTTATACTTTGATTGCGAATATTCACCATGAAGACAAAGAGTTCCACTTTAATTCAGAGTTTTGTCAAAGAAAGGAAGAAAAGTTCAAGTTCGCTTCTGAAAATTTCTCAATGAAAAGAAAAAGTTACAGTTCAATTCTAATTTTCTCCAAAGAAAATAAAAAAGGTTCCACTTTAGTTTTAATTTTTCTCAAAGACATAAAAAATTTAAAGTTTTGTTCCGAATTTTTCTCTAGAAGACAGATAAGAGTCATACTTTGATTGTGGATATTCTCCATCAAGATAAAAAGTTTCACTTTAAATCTGAGTTTTCTCAATGAAGGAAAGAAAAGTTCAAGTTCTCTTCTGAAAAATTTCCCAATGAAAAAAGGTACGGATCAATTCTAATTTTTTTAAAGGTAAAGGGTTCCTCATTTCATTTCTGAATTTTCTAAAAAAAAAGTTACAGATCAATTCTATTTTTTCCATAGAAAATAAAAAGATTCCACTTCACTTCTGATTTTTCTCAAAGAGGTAAAAAAAAATTAAAGTTCTGTTCTACATATTAAATTACTTATTAAAGATAGAAAAAGTTATACTATGATTGTGAATATTCACCATAAAGATAAAGAGTTCCACTTTAATTCTGAGTTTTCTCAAAGAAGTGAAGAAAAGTTCAAGTTCTCTTCTGAAGATAAGAAGTTCCACTTTAATTCGGAGTTTTCCCAAGAAAGTAAAGAAAATTTCAAGTTTTCTTCTGAATTTTCTCAAAGCATAAGTTACAGATCAATTCTAATTTTCTAGAGAAAATAAAATGGTTCCACTTGAGTTCTGATTTTTCTCAAAGAGGTGAAAAAAATTTAAAGTTCAGTTCTAAATTTCTCGTAAAAGATAGAAAAAAGTTATACTTTGATTGCGAATTTGAAGAAAAGTTCAAGTTCTCTTCTGGATTTTCACTAACAAAAATAAGTTACAGATCAATTCTAATTTTTTCTAGAGAAAATAAAAAGGTTCGACTTCAGTTCTGATTTTTCTTAGAGGTCAAAAAAATTTAAAGTTCTGTTCTAAATTTCTCGTAAAAAATATAAAAAAAAGTTATACTTTGATTGCAAATATTCGCCATGAAGATAAAGAGTTCCACTTTAATTCAGAGTTTTCTCAAAGAAGGGAAGAAAAGTTCAAATTCTCTTCTGAAAATTTCTCAATGAAAAGAAAAAGTTAAATTTCAATTCTAATTTTCTCCAAAGAAAATAAAAACGGTTCCACTTTACTTCTGATTTTTCTCAATCAGGAATTTAAGTGGAGCTCCTTATCTTCATGGAGAATATTCACGCTCCAAGTATAACCTTTTTCTATCTTCTACGAAAAATTTGGAACAGAACTTTAAATTTTTTCATCTCTTTGAGAAAAATCAGAACTGCAATGGAACCTTTTTATTTTCTTTGGAAAAAAATAGAATTGATGTGTAAATTATTTCTTTTTCATTGAGAAAATTTAGGGGAGAACTTGTTCTTTTCTTCACTTCGTTGAGAAAATTTAGAATTTAAATGGAACTTTTTATCTTTATGGAGAATATTCACAATCATGGTATAACTTTTTCTATCTTCTAAAGAAAAATTTAGAAAGGAACTTTAAATTTTTTATGTTTTTGGGAAATTAAGAATTGAAGTGGAAGCTTTTTTATTTTCTTTGAAAAAATTAAAATTGAACTGTAACTCTTCTTTGGTAAAATTCAAGAATTGAGCTAACGTTTTTCTCTTCTTTAAGAAAATTCAGAAGAGAACTTGAACATTTTTGTACTTCTTTGAGAAAAATCAGAATTAAAGTGGAACTTATTATCCTCATGGCAAATATTCACAATCATAGTATAACTTTTTCTATCTTCTACGGAAAAATTTAGTAAAGAACTTTAAATTTTTTATGTTTTTGGGAAATTAAAAACTGAAGTGGAAGCTTTTTTATTTTCTTTGAAAAAATTAAAATTGAACTGTAACTCTTCTTTGGTAAAATTCAAGAATTGAGCTAACGTTTTTCTCTTCTTTAAGAAAATTCAGAAGAGAACTTGAACATTTTCCACTTCTTTGAGAAAACTCATAATTAAAGTGGAGCTCCTTATCCTCATGTCGAATATTCACAATCAAGGTATAACTTTTTCTATCTTCTAGTGAAAAATTTTGAATAGAACTTTAAATTTTTTGTGTCTTTGGGAAATTAAGAACTGATGTGGAAGCTTTTTTTGGTTTTGATTGGAAAAATTAGAATTGAACTGTAACTCTTCTTTGGTAATATTCAGAATTGAGGTAATTTTTTCTCTTTATGAAAATTCGGAAGAGAGCTTGAACATTTCTTCACTTCGTTGCGAAAAATTAGAATGAAAGTGCAACTTTTTATCTTCATGGAGAATATTTACAACCATAGTATAACTTTTTCTATCTTGTACAGAAAAATTTAGAACTGAATTTTAAATTTTTTATGTCTTTGGGAAATTAAGAACTGAAGTGGAAGTTTTTTTTTATTTTAATTGGAAAAATTAGAAATGAACTGTAACTCTTGTTTGGTAAAATTCCGAATGGAGCTAACTTTTTTCTCTTCTTTAAGAAAATTCAGAAGAGAACTTGAACATTTTTGCACTTCTTTGAGAAAACTCAGAATTAAAGTATAACTTTTTCTTTCTTCTATGAAAAATTTGGATCAGAACTTTAGTTTTTTTTTCACCTTAAAACATTCAGAAGAGAACTTGAACTTTTTTTCACTTCTTTGAGCAAATATAGAATTAAAGCAGATATTTTTCTCTTCTTGGAGGAAAAATTCAGAATCAATGTATAACTTTTTTCTAACTTCTATGGAAAAATTTAGAATTGAACTGTAACTTTTTTTATTTGATAAAATTCAGAAGAGAGCTTGAACTTTTCTTAACTTCTTCGAGAAAACTCAGAATTAAAATTGGAACTATTTATCTTCAGAGGAGAGAACTTGTACTTTTGTTAGCCTCTCTGAGAAAAATCAGAATTAAAGTGAAACTTTTTCTATCTTCATGGAGAATATACAGAATTCAACTGTAACTTCTTTTCTATCTTCTACGGAGAAATTTAGAACATAAATTTTAAATTTTTTCATATCTGAGAAAATTCAGAACTGAAGTGGAACTTTGTTCTCTTCTTTGGTAAAATTCGGAATTGAGCTAACTTATGTCTCTTCCTTAAGAAAATTCAGAAGAGAACTTGAAAATTTTTGCACTTCTTTGAGAAAACTCAGAATTAAAGTGGAACTCTTTATCTTCATGGTCAATATTCACAATCAAAGTATAACTTTTTTTCTATCTCCTATGGAAAAATTTAGAAAAAAAACTTTAAATTGTTTATGTCTGAGAAAAATAAGAACGGAACTTATAAATTTTTTTTTCACCTTTTTGAGAAAAATCAGAACTGAAGTGGGACATTTTTATTTACATCGGAAAAAATTAGAATTGATCTGTAACTTTTTTTGAGAAAATTCAGAAACGAAAAGTGGAACCCGTTTATTTTGAAAAAATAAGAAACTAAAACCAAACTTTATTAAAAAAAATCAAATATTATTAATAAAATCACATGTATTTTAAACTTTGGGTGTTTTTATTTCTGAAAACTAAAACCCAATTTTATTAAAAAATCAAATAATATTAATAAAATGACATGTATTTTAAACGTGGATATTCTTATTTCCGAAAACTAAAACCCAACTTTATTAAAAAATCAAACATTATTAATAAAATCACATGTATTTTAAACGTGGATGTTCATCGCTTTTAACTATTAAAATGGGCACTATCCCTTTGAATTCCAATCGAATGAGCCATTTTTGAAGTTTCTACGACAACGACTTCTATAAAAACCTTATATGCCCCCAGGGAATAACTTAAAACCCTTGCCCCGAGGGTTGTGGGGGAGTGTCCTCCACAAAAAGATATTTTCTATCGGGAAATCAACTACGCTGAACAAAATAGCTATATCAAAATTTTAATTGGATGTGTTTGGGGGAATGATGGGCGTGGGAGGCCTAGTTGCCCGCCAATCACTTTCGACTATTAAAAAGGGTACTAGCCCTTTGAATTTCCAATCGAATGAGCCTGTTTTGAAGTTTCTACGACAACGACTTCTATAAAAACCTCATATGCCCCCAGGGCATAACTTAAAACCCTTGCCCTGAGGGTTGTGGGGGAGTGTCCTCTTCGAAAATAAATTTTCTATCTGTAAATCGACTACGCTGAACAAAATGACTGTCTCAAAATTTTGATTGGATGTATTTGGGGGGAATGATGGGCGTGGGGGGGGGGCTAGTTGCCCTCCAATCACTTTCGACTATTAAAAAGGGCACTAGCCCTTGGAATTGAATCGAATGAGCCTTTTTTGAAGTTTCTACGACAACTCCTTCTATAAAAATCTTATATGCCCCCAGGCCATAACTTAAAACCCTTGCCCCGAGGGTTTTGGGGGAGTATCCTCCACAAAAAGATATTTTCTATCGGGAAATCAAGTACGCTGAACAAAAACGCTATATCACAATTTTAATTGGATGTGTTTGGGGGAATGATGGGCGTGGGGGGGCCTAGTTGCCCTCCAATCACTTTCGACTATTAAAAAGGGTACTAACCCTTTGAATTTCCAATCGAATGAGCCTGTTTTCAAGTTTCTACGACAACGCCTTCTATAAAAACCATATATACCCCCAGGGCATAACTTAAAACCCTTGCCCTGAGGGTTGTGGGGGATTGTCCTATTCAAAAACAAATTTTCTATCTGTAAATCAACTACGCTTAAAAAAATGGCTGTCTCAAAATTTTGATTGGATGTATTTGGGGGAATGATGGGCGTGGGGGGGGGGCTAGTCGCCCTCCAATCACTTTCGACTATTAAAAAGGGCACTAGCCCTTTGAATTTAATCGAATGAGCCTTTTTTGAAGTTTCTACGACAACGCCTTCTATATAAACCTTATATGCCCTCAGGGCATAACTTAAAACCCTTGCCCCCTGGGTTGTGGGGGTGTGTCCTCCCCAAAAAGATATTTTCTATCTGTAAATCAACTACGCTGAACAAAATGGCTATCTCAAAATTTTGATTGGACATATTTGCGGGAATGATGTGCGTGGTGTGGGTAGTTGCCCTCCAATCACTTTCGACAATTAAAAAGGGTACTAGCCCTTTGAATTTCCAATGGAATGAGCCTGTTTTGAAGTTTCTACGACAACGCCTTCTATAAAAACCTTATATGCCCCCAGGGCATAACTTAAGACCCTTGCCCTGAGGGTTGTGGGGAGTGTCCTCTTCAAAAACAGATTTTCTATCTGGAAATCAACTATGCTGAACAAAAAGGCTATCTCAAACCTTTGATTGGATGTATTTGGGGGAATGATGGGCGTGGGGGGGGATAGTTGCCCTCCAATAACTTTCGGCTATTAAACAGGGCACTAGCCCTTTTAATTTCCAATCGAATGAGCCTTTTTTGAAGTTTCTACGACAACGCCTTCAATAAAAACCTTGTATGCCCTCAGGGCATAACTTACAACCCTTGCCCCGTGGGTTGTGGGGGAGTGTCCTCTTCAGAAGATATTTTTTATCTGTAAATCAACTACGCTGAACAAATTGGCAATCTCAAAATTTTAATTGGACGTATTTGGGGGAATGATGGGCGTGGGAAGGGGGGGTAGTTGCCCTCCAATCACTTTCGACTATTAAAAAAGAGCACTAGCCACTCCAATTTCCAATCGAATGAGCCTTTTTCGAAGTTTCTGCGACGACTTCGTCGATACGAAGTGCCCTGGTATGGAGAAAAAACAAAACAACAAAAAAACAAAAAACAACGCATTGTGCCCACATCTTTCTTTACTTAGGCAGCGCTGGCGCGCTGCCTATAAAAAGGAAAAAATCACCATCTATTAGTGTCAAGGCTTAATTTAAAGCACGAACTTTGAAAGGGTAACTACCTCCCGGGAAGTTATGATGTTGGCAGACTCCAGGATGAGAATTTGGGAGAAAATTTCCAGGAACAGCTGAATACTAAACTTGAGAGTTTAAAATTTGATAATGTGGAAGATGGTTGGAATAATTTTATAAAAGTAATATGTGAAAGTTACTGACGGACTCTTAGGGAAGAAAGCTAGGACTGAAGCTAAGAATATTAGTGAAATAGCTTTATGTTCAATAGGAAGGAGAAAGGACTTGTACAAGAATTATCTGAGTGATAGATGATATGAAAACAAAAGGTAAAGAAAGTGGAGAAAGAATTAAAATATGAACTAATGAGGTGTTAAGTGGAGGCCATGGATAAAATTTCCGAGGATAGACGGCAAAATAGTAAAATATTGTAGTGGCATGTTAATAAATTGAGAGGGAGTAGTCAATCCGGACTTGGCCTAGTTAAAGATAGGAATGTCGGCAAACCAAGAATAGAATATTAGACGCTACAGTGATGACAGTAGTGACATATGGCTAAGAAACCTGGGCGCTTCGAACAGCAGATGAAGATTTGCTAGATGTTTTCCAGAGAAATTGCTTAAAGATTGTTCTGGGTACCTGGCTGACTGGCCGTATTTCAAACAATAGGCTGTACGAAAAATGTGGTTCAATACCGCTCTCTAGGGATATAATGAAAGAAAGGTTGAGGTGACTAGGGCACGTTGTTTGGATGAAGACTGACATATTGCTGAAGATTTTTCTTTTTGGCCAACCGTCTAGGGCTACACGGAAAGCAGGCCGTCCTCGTCTGGGGTGGGAGGACGTCATAAAGAAAGATATAAAGGAAATTGGAACTTCGTGGGAGGGTGTAAAAAAGGAGGCTTTTAACAGATTGGGATGGAGGAGGAGCGTGCGTAGTTGTGTTGGCCTAAGGCTAATTGGTGCTACGGTGAAGTGTTAGTCGTAGTACTAGAGTCAAAAAGTGACCCAAAATCAGCTCTATTTGCATTTGAAACTAAAAAAAAACACTAAAATGAAATTCCCAAATTTGGAAACGTTATTTTCCACAGGGGGTAGGGGCATTTTCCGGGGATGTTTTTCCATGGAATATATTTTCTGCGGGGGTTATTTTCTAGGAGAGGGTTTTTTTTCGCGGGGGGGGGGGATATTTTCTGGGGGATAAACGCTTAGAAACCTTCCTTAGTTAGCTTTTTTAAGCTCTGCAGTTGCAGAAGGGGTTATTTCCCTTACTCAAATGAGCAAAACCTAGATTAGTCTATAAGGCTTCGATATAGTTTGGCCATCTTCCTCTGGCCGGGTTCCCCCTTTCTTGGGATTTCTTATTAAATGGATAACTTTAGAAAATAATTTTGTCCCCTAACTTGTTGCCTTGGCCCTTTTTCTTTCTTCTTGCCTGTCAATTTATTTCTATTTTAGGATCTCTATTTTATTCCCCTCAGAAATAAAATTGAAGGGCCTGAATTCCTTAGGAATACTATCAATAGTATTTGACATCATTCTTCCTATATTTTTATTATAAAGCTTCACGTTAACTAAACAACCATTCTTCAAAGCTGAAAATAAAAGATTTTTAAGCTTTGCTACCTAATTGTTAGCAATAGACGAGGGTAATATCTATATAATAGAAGTACCACGTAAATTTTTATCTTTTAAACATTATTAAATATAAAAGAGCCAAATATAGTTTCACTACAAGCAAAATTCGGATACTGCCCCCTTCTTTAACTGCAAAAACCTAAAGCCTTCTGCATTATTGGTGCTTCACTGAAAACGAATTACTCGTATATTACAAATTTATTATTTCACAGTTCTTACAGCATTGAAAATAAAAATAAAAGTTACAGTGAAAAAAAAACTTGAACTGATTGATCTTTCAACAATTATTATCATTATATATCTAATATTCAATTTGATTTTGTTCATACTTTCCAAGACTGTTCAAGGCTCAAAAAGTTTTGCCATTTTTTTTAACTGTGCCATTTTTTTTTATCTAATCGTGTTAGTTTGTTATGAAAACATTCTATGACTTCTAGGCATTTCTATTTGAGCGGAAAACTGCACCTCAAACTTTGTGGAACATGTATTTTCTTGCATGAAACACCAAAATATAATAAAATGTCAAGTTTCGGAGTGTTCCACCACTCGCAAGCAAGTGCTATTGGTATTTTTGAATCCGCATGGTCAATTTAGGGGGTGGAGGGTAGGCTAATTCTCGTAGCAGCCCCATTCCGTCGTGGTATGGTTCACAATTTCAACACCTGGCGTCCGGACTATCATATAATCTACCAAGCATACAACTACCCCAAATCAGTATCAATAAATAAATGAAACCCAAAACGAACAAAAATTAAAATAAATATTACAGTAACGAGCATAAATCAATGTGAGTAGGGTTCAAAACCCCTATGCTTTCTAAAAGCCAGAATATAATTTGTACTTTACTGAAAAAAAATTCAAATGAGTTTACTGAAAAAAAATGTGCATTGTCAATTTAATATACATATGCTTTTATTTATTCCCTAAAATCTTAATTAATTTTTGATTTCTTAAAGTTACAAAAGTGAAAACATTTCAAAGAATTGTTTTCAGTAAAGCGCCAAGCGCCAATGACGCAGTCGGTTTTAGGCTTCTGCAGTGAGACGATACCCAAACTCTTGTTTGCAGTTATTTTTATTCGATTCAAGCTTGATTTGCATATTCAATTTAAGTTTCGCTCGTTTTAAGATTTATTTATTCATTTACATTAATATATATTGTATGTTTTTTCGCATTGATTGTTTATTTAATTTCTGTTCGTTTTAAGTTTCATTTATACTTTAATAGCAAAATATTTGTTTTTGTTTTAAGCTAGATTTTCATATTCAATCTAAGCATTACTCACTTTAAGATCTATTTATTCATTTATATTATTACTTGTTGTATGTTTTTTGCTATGATTGTTTGTTTAATTTCTGTTCGTTTTGGGTTTCATTTATTCTTTAATAGTAATTTCTGGTCGTTTTGAGTTTGAATTTTAACAGGTATTTGTATCTTCTGAGGTTAAGTTTAAAATGGCCTTTACTTTTCTTTGAAAAACTTATTTTTCGGAAAGTTTTTTTAATTATTTTCTTAAAAGGGTTACTGTATTGAATATTAAAATACTTTAATAACAAAAACATTTTATTGGGAAGTATACTAACGTTTTTATGTGTGGAAGGGGTGCACATATGGAGGGGATGGCCCCCTCTTCAGTGCCTCGCTCGTTACTTTAAAGATTGACTTGTTGTCCCAAATCAAAGGCAATGGGAGACCACGGAGTCAAATGGGGAGGAAAAAGTCTCCTAGACTTGGATTATGCTGATGATTTAAGCATCCTAGATGAAAGTGTGAGCAAAATGAATGAAGTTTAAGAGGTTTTGCGAGTTCAGGGTGCTAGTATTGGTTTGAAAATTAATGTTAGGAAGACTAAGTCACTAAGGCTAGGAATAAGTGAAGATGAAAAGGTGACGTTGGGTAATGAAAAGATTGATCAGGTGGGCAGCTTCACTTACCTTGGTAGTATTATTAGTAAAGATGGTGGGAGCAGTGAAGATGTTAAAAATAGAATAGCCAAGGCTCAGGGTGTTTTTTCACAGTTAAAAAAAAGTCTGGAAGAATAGGAAGATAAGTCTGCAAACCAAGATTAGAATCTTAGAAGCTACAGTGATGACAGTGGTCAAATATGGCTCTGAAGCATGGACGCTCCGAAAAGCGGATGAAGATTTGCTAGATGTTTTCCAGAGAAATTGCTTAAGGATTGGTCTGGGTACCCGGCTGACTGACCGTATTTCAAACAATAGGCTATACGAAAAATGTGGTTCAATACCGCTTTCTAGGTCTATAATGAAAGAAAGGTTGAGGTGGTTAGGGCATGTTGTGCGGATGAAGGATGACAGATTGCCAAAGATTGTTCTTTTCGGCCAACCATCTAGGGCTAAACGGAAAGCAGGTCGTCCCCGTCTGGGGTGGGAGGACGTCATAAAGAAAGATTTAAAGGAAATGGGAACTTCGTGGGCGGGTGTAAAAAGGGAGGCTTTGAATAGATTGGGGTGGAGGAGGAGCGTGCGTAGCTGTGTTGGCCTCAGGCGGCTTGGTGCTGCGATGAGTTGTTAGTAGTAGTAGTTTAGAGAAAATCCAGAAACTCGAGCGCTTTTAAATTAGAATAAGAAGCTTTTTAAATAGCACCGAAAACCTTACTTATTTTAACTCATTATTTTCAGTTGTAAATTCTTTTTTTTCAGTTGAAAAACCCAAGCGCTGTTTAATTAGAATAAGAAGCTTTATAAACAGTACTAAAAACTTTACTTATTTTAACTCATTACTTTCAGCTAAAAAAATTTGCTCTTTTATATTTAATAATGTTTAAAAGATAAAAATTTACGCGGTACTTCTATTATATAGATATTCCCCTCGTCTATTGCAAACAATAGGTAGCAAAGCTTAAAAATCTTATAATTTCAGCTTTGACAAATGGTTGTTTAGTTAACGCGAAGCTTTATAATAAAAATATAGGAAGAATGATGTCAAATACTATTGATAGTATTCCTAAGGAATTCAGGCTCTTCAATTTTATTTCTGAGGGGAATAAAATAGAAATCCTAAAATAGAAATAAATTGAGAGGCAAGAAGAAGGAAAAAGGGCCAAGGCAACAAGATAGGGGACAAAATTATTTTCTAAAGTTATTCATTTAATAAGAAATCCCAAGAAAGAAGGATCCCGGCCAGAGGGAGATGGCCAAACTATATCGAAGCCTTATAAACTAATCTAGGTTTTGCTCATTTGAGTAAGGGAAATAACCCCTTCTGCATCAGCAGACCTTAAAAAAAAGCTAACTAAGGAAGGTTTCTAAACGTTTATCCCCCGGAAAATATCCCCCCCCCCGCGAAAAAAACCCTCCACTAGAAAATAACCCCCGCATAAAATATATTCCATGGAAAAATATCCCCCGGAAAATGCCCCTCCCCCCTGTGGAAAATAACGTTTCCAAATTTGGAATTTCATTTTAGTGTTTTTGTTTTTTTAGTTTCAAATGCAAATAGAGCTGATTTTGGATCACTTTTTGACTCTAGTACTACTACTAACACTTCACCGTAGCACCAATTAGCCTGAGACCAACACAACTACGCACGCTACCCCTCCATCCCAATCTGTTAACAACCTCCCTTTTTACACCCTCCCACGAAGTTCCCATTTCCTTTATATCTTTCTTTATGACGTCCTCCCACCCCAGACGAGGACGGCCTGCTTCCCGTGTAGCCCTAGACGGTTGGTCAAAAAGAAAAATCTTCGGCAATATGTCACCCTTCATCCAAACAACGTGCCCTAGTCACCTCAACCTTTCTTTCATTATAGCCCTAGAGAGTGGTATTGAACCACATTTTTCGTACAGCCTATTGTTTAAATACGGCCAGTCAGCCAGGTACCCAGAACAATCTTTAAGCAATTTCTCTGGAAAACATCTAGCAAATCTTCATCCGCTGTTTGAAGCGCCCATGTTTCTTAGCCATATGTCACTACTGTCATCACTGTAGCGTCTAATATTCTATTCTTGGTTTGCAGACATTCCTATCTTTAACTAGGCCAAGTCCGGATTGACTACTCCCTCTCAATTTATTAACATGCCACTACAATATTTTACTATTATGCCGTCTATCCTCGGAAATTTTATCCATGGCCTCCACTTAACACCTCCTTAGTTCATATTTTAATTCCACTTTCTTTACCTTTTGTTTTCATATCATCTATCACTCAGATACTTCTTGTACAAGTCCTTTCTCCTTTCTATTGAACATGAAGCTATTTCACTAATATTCTTAGCTTCAGTCCTAGCTATCTTCCCTAAGAGTTCGTCAGTAACTTTCAAAAATTATTTTTATGAAATTATTCCAACCACCTTCCACATTATCAAATTTTAAACTCTCAAGTTTAGTATTCAGCTGTTCCTGGAAATTCTCTCTCAAATTCCCATCCTGGAGTCTGCCAACATCATAACTTCCCGGGAAGTAGTTACCGTTTCAAAATTCGAGCTTTAAATTAAGCCTTGACACTACTAGATGGTGATTTTTACTTTTCATAGGCAGCGCGCTAGCGCTGCCTAAGTAAAGAACGATGTGGGCACAATGTGTTGTTTTTTGTTTTTTTGTTGTTTTGTTTTTTCTCCATACCCGGGCACTTCGTATCGAAGAAGTCGTCGCAGAAACTTCGAAAAGGGCTCATTCGATTGGAAATTGGAGTGGTTAGTACCCTTTTTATTAGTCGAAAGTGATTGGAGGGCAACTACCCCCCTTCCCACGCCCATCATTCCCCCAAATACGTCCAATTAAAATTTTGAGATTGCCATTTTGTTCAGCGTAGTTGATTTACAGATAGAAAATATCTTTTGAGGAGGACACTCCCCCACAACCCACGGGGCAAGGGTTTTAAGTTATGCCCTGAGGGCATATAAGGTTTTTATTGAAGGCGTTGTCGTAAAAACTTCAAAAAAGGCTCATTCGATTGGAAATTCAAATGGCTAGTGCCCTGTTTAATAGTCGAAAGTGATTGGCGGGCAACTAGCCTCTCCCCCCCCCACGCCCATCATTCCTCCAAATACATCCAATCAAAATTTTGAGATAGCCATTTTGTTCAACGTAGTTGATTTACAGATAGAAAATATCTTTTTGAGGAGGACAAACCCCCACAACCCACGGGGCAAGGGTTTTAAGTTATGCCCTGGGGACATATAAGGTTTTTATAGAAGGCGTTATCGTAGAAACTTCAAAACAGGCTCATTCAATTGGAAATTAAAAGGGCTAGTACCCTTTTTAATAGTTGAAAGTGATTGGAGGGCAACTAGGCCCCCCCCCACGCCCATCATTCCCCCAAACACATCCAAGTAAAATTTTGATATAGCCATTTTGTTCAGCGTAGATGATTTACAGATAGAAAATATCTTTTTGAGGAGGACAAACCCCCACAACCCTCGGGGCAAGGGTTTTAAGTTATGCCTTGGGGGCATATAAGGTTATTAAGGAAGCCGTTGTCGTAGAAACTTCAAAAATGGCTCAGTCGATTGTAAATTCAAAGGGATAGTGCTCGTTTTAATAGTCGAAAGTGATTGGAGGGCAACTAGCCCCCCCCCCCACACACACCTATCATTCCCCAAAAAACATCCAATTAAAATTTTGAGATAGCCATTTTGTCCAGCGTAGTTGATTTCCAGATAGAAAATGTGTTTTTGAGGAGGACACTTCCCTACAACCCTCGGGGCAAGGGTTTTAAGTTATGCCCTGGGGGCATATAAGGTTTTTAAAGAAGCCGTTGTCGTAGAAACTTCAAAAATGGCTCAGTCGATTGTAAATTCAAAGGGATAGTGCTCGTTTTAATAGTCGAAAGTGATTGGAGGGCAACTAGCCCCCCCCCCCACACACACCTATCATTCCCCAAAAAACATCCAATTAAAATTTTGAGATAGCCATTTTGTCCAGCGTAGTTGATTTCCAGATAGAAAATGTGTTTTTGAGGAGGACACTTCCCTACAACCCTCGGGGCAAGGGTGTTAAGTTATGCCCTGGGGGCATATAAGCTTTTTTTTATAGAAGGCGTTGTCGTAGAAATTTCAAAAAAGGCTCATTCGATTGGAAATTCAAAGGGCTAGTGCACTTTTTAATAGTCGAAAGTGATTGGATGGCAACTAGCCCCCCCCCCCCCCCCGCGCCCATCATTCCCCCAAACACATCCAATCAAAATTTTAAGATAGCCATTTAGTCTAGCACAGTTGATTTCCTGATAGAAAATATGTTTTTGAGGAGGACGCTTCCCTACAATCCTCGGGGCAATGGTTTTAAGTTATGCCTTGGGGGTATATATAAGGTTTTAATAGAAGGCGTTGTCGTAGAAACTTCAAGCAAGGCTCATTCGAATGGAAATTCAAAGGGCTAGTACGCTTTTCTAATAGTCGAAAGTGATTAGAGGGCAACTAGCCCCCCCCCCCCCCCACACCCACCATTCCCCCAAACACATCCAATAAAAATTTTCAGATAGCCATTTTTCAGCGTACTTGATTTCCAGATAGAAAATATGTTTTTGAGGAGGACCCTTCCCTACAATCCTCGGGGCAATGGTTTTAAGTTATGCCTTGGGGGTATATATAAGGTTTTAATAGAAGTCGTTGTCGTAGAAACTTCAAGCAAGGCTAATTCGAATGGAAATTCCAAGGGCTAGTACGCATTTCTAATAGTCGAAAGTGATTGGAGGGCAACTAGCCCCCCCCCCCACACACCCACCATTCCCCCAAACACATCCAATAAAAATTTTCAGATAGCCATTTTTTCAGCGTACTTGATTTCCAGATAGAAAATATGTATTCGAGTAGGACACTCCCCAGAACCCACAGGGCAAGGGTTTTAAGTTATACCCTGGGGGCATATAAGGTTTTTACAGAAGCCGTTGAGGGCAAATAGCCCCCCCCCCCCCACGCCCAATCAAATTTTTCAATCAAAATTTTGAGATAGTCATTTTGTTCAGCGTAGTTGATTTCCAGATATAAAATATCTTTTGTGGAGGACACTCCCCCACAACACTTGGGGTAAGGGTTTAAAGTTATGCCCTGGGGGCATATAAGGTTTTTATAGAAGGCGTTGTCGTAGAAGCTTCAAAAAAGGCTCATTCTATTGGAAATTCAAAGGGATAGTGCACTTTTTAATGGTCGAATGTGATTGGAGGGAAACTAGCCCCCCCCCCCGCGCCCATCATTCCCCCAAACACATCCAATCAAAATTTTGAGATAGCCGTTTTGTCCAGCGTAGTTGATTTCCAGATAGAAAATATGTTTTTGAGGGACAATTCCCTACAACCCTCGGGGCAAGGGTTTTAAGTTATGCCCTGGGGGTATATAAGGTTTTTACAGAAGGCCTTGTCATAGAAACTTCAATAAAGGCTCATTCGATTGGAAATTAAATGTGCTAGTACCCTTTTCTAATAGTCCAAAACTAATTGGAGGGCAACTAGCCTCCCCCCCCCCACGCCCATCATTTCCCCAAACACATCAAATCAAAATTTTGAGATATCCATTTTGTTCAGCGTACTTGATTTCCAGATAGAAAATATGTTTTCGAGGAGGACACTCCCCCACAACCCTCAGGGCAAGGGTTTTAAGTTATATCCTGGGGGCATATAAGATTTTTATAGAAGGCGTTGTCTTAGAAACTTGCAAACAGGTTCATTCTATTGGAAACTCAAAGGGCTAGTACCCTTTTTAATAGTCAAAAGTGATTGGAGGGCAACTAGCCCCCCCCCCCACGCCCATCATTCCCCCAAACACATCCAATCAAAATTTTTAGATAGCCATTTCGTTCAGCGTAGTTGATTTCCAGATAGAAAATATGTTTTTGAGGGGGGACACTCCCCTACAGCCCTAAGGGCAAGGGTTTTAAGTTATGCCTTGGGGGCATATGAGGTTTTTATAGATGGCGTTGTCGTAGAAACTTCAAAACAGGCTCATTCGATTGGAAATTCAAAGAGCTAGTACCCTTTTTAATAGTCGAAAGTGATTGGAGGGCAACTAGCCCCCTCCCCCCGCCCATCATTCCCCCAAACACATCCAATCAAAATTTTGAGATAGCCATTTTGTTCAGCGTAGTCAATTTCCAGATAGAATATTTGTTTTTGAGGAGGACACTCCCCCACAACCCTCAGGGCAAGGGTTTTAAGTTATGCCATAGGGGCATATAAGGTTTTTATAGAAGGCGTTTTCATAGAAACTTCAAAACAGGTTCATTCGATTGGAAATTCAAAGGGCTTGAGGAGGACACTCCCCCACATCCCTCAGGGCAAGGGTTTTAAGTTATGCCCTGAGGGTATATAAGGTTTTTAAAGAAGGCGTTGTCGTAGAAACTTCAATAAAACCCCATTCGACTGGAAATTCAAAGGGCTAGTGCCCTTTTTAATAGTTGAAAGTGATTGGAGGGCAACTAGCCCCCCCCCCCCCCCCCCCACACCCATCATTCCCCCAAACACATCCAATAAAAATTTTGAGATAGTCATTTTGTTCAGGGTAGTTGATTTCCAGATAGAAAACATATTTTAAGGAGGACACTCACCCACAACCCTCAGGGCAAGGATTATAAGTTATGCCCTGGGGGCATATAAGGTTTTATTGAAATCTTTGCCGTAGAAACTTGAAAAAGGGCTTATTTGATTTGAAATTCAAAGGACTAGTACCATTTTTAATAGTCAAAAGTGATTTGAGGGCAACTAACCCCCCTCTCTCGCCCACCTTTTCCCAAAACACATCCAATCAAAATTTTTAGATAGCCATTTTATTCAACGTAGTTAAAAGTTCCGGAAATTAGGTCTTCAAGGATGACAATCCCTTCCCCCACAGCCCTAAGGGCGGAAGTTTTATGTTATGCCCTGGGAGCATATAAAGTTTTTATTGAAAGCGTTGTCGTAGAAACTTCAAAAGGGCTCATTCAACTGGAAATTGAAAGGGCTAGTGCCTTTTTAATGGTTGAAAGTGATTGGATAGTGACTAACGCCCTTCTCACGCCCACCATTTTCCCAAACACATCCAATTTTGTTCAAAGTAGTTGAAAGTTCTGGAAATTAGGTCTTTTAGAATGATAACCCCCTATGAGCCCTCAGTGCAAGGGTTGTAAGTTATGCCCTGGGGGCATATAAGGTTTATATAGAAAGTTGTTGTATATGATTTATAGAATAGATTGTAGTCTTCCTCAAATCCAATTTCTATATGTTTAAAAACTAAATGTTGACTTAAGTAAATCAACATGCACTGTGATAATGCTAGTTCCCAATAAGGCATCTCAGCAGTATCCCAAGAACGACTGAGGGTATTATGTTCAAACGTTCGGGGCTACTTCTGCTCTTAAAATTTAACCAAATCCAAATAGCGTAAGTGTATCCAAGCTATCAAAGAAAGTAAACAGATTTTTTTGCGGATGGTATCAAGTTTCCCATTACAGGTCAACTAGAGGAGTTATGAAAGTAAATTAAACAGCACTATTTGTGTCCAGATTTTTAAAATGGTGTATGCTGTCAATAATTGCTGATTATTTTTCTCCGGCATACAAATAGCAGGCCAAACTATAAAGTCTTAAAAAACGAAAAGATTTAAAGTATTATTTTCTTTTTCCCTGAAAAGACTACGTCAATATACCTGTTCAGTTACCTGTTAGTAATCAGACAGTGAAGGTCTCCGGGTGCGAAATGAATTTGGATTAGCTACGTCACTTGCCCAAAGGACGCTGCTTGGATAAACAATTTGGATAATAAGTTTTGACTGATTACGATTGCTGAAAGTGGGCCCTAAGTAATATCTGGATATTACAAATTACGGGCCCTTGCGAGTAAGTTTCCTTTCATGACTTTTTAAGGATTTTTGGAATTGTGCGGCATTATTGTTGAAAAAATAAGAGATGGCTACATCACTAACAAAAGAGCATTTTGACCGGCGAATGGATGAGTTAACTGCTACGATTTCGATGCTACAACAAGAAAATAAGGTGTTGAAGACAAAAAAGTCAAAAAGCTCACAGCAGTGGGTTAAATACGATGATGACTGTTTCGATCCGCTAAAACTGTTTGCCAAAAATGACCCAGAGGAGGTTGTTTCCGACCAGTAGTTTTGTCATTTTTTTTTCTCTCCGATATTTAATTTTTATGTATGTGATATCTTGAGAATTTTTTTGAATTATTGTTGAAACCGCACAGTAATTCTGTTTTAAATTGTATGGCTGAGAAGGATGTAAAGCGAAAATTTTGTTTCCTCTTTTTTTGTTTCATCTTTGTTCAAATTTCTTTTCTCTTCTTTCATGTTCCCAAAATTCAAGGTATCTAGTTTGTTTTTGTTTCCTTTCAGTTTTCCATAAAGAAGTTCAATCGGGTATGTTCATTATTTTTGACTCCTCGCTCTTCTGGAATTTTCACGACGGACCGCCGATTGCAGTTGGTAAGTGATGACTCTTTCTTCAGCTTCATCCCCGAGAGGTATCAGAGATTTTGATATAGATAGATTGAAGAATTTAGAAGAGTCTTATTTAAATCTCAAGCTTATTTTTGATCAAGAAATTGGTTAAGAAAATGATTTCCATTTGTTAGATGGTAATAACTTCCCTAGAAGTAAATATGTAATTTCTAATTTAATTACTGGGAGGTCTTCCGATTCTCGGCTTTCGGTATTTCATTTGAATTGCCAAGGACTGTATTCCTCATTTTCTGATCTAGAGTCGACATGTCGGGAGCTTAGACCAGATTGCATAGGTCTATGTGAAACATTTATTACACAACAAACCGAAAGCCTTTTGGATATTCCAGGTTACACTAGCCATTTTCTCCACAGAAAACAGATGAAAAGGGATGGTATAGCAATCTATATCCACGACACACACACACGGTTCAAACTAGGCAAAACCTTACACGAAATATTGAAGGAATTTTCGAGTCGTTGTTCCTAGAAGTATGGCTGTCCCCAAATAAAAAAGTTATTGTGGTTGAAATTTATCGTTCTCCGTCAGGGTAAACGTCTCAGTTTATGGAACATTTTTCTCAAGTTCTGGAGCTAGCATAGTGTAAAAAAAAATGAGCTTATTATCATGGGATATTAACCTCAGTATTCCACTAACGGCCGAAGCAGCAGATTTGCTAAATAATATGGCAGGTTCAGGCCTATATCCTTCTGTTACGATTCCGACACGGGTTACTGAGAGTACGCATTCACTTATCGACAACATATTCAGCTCCTTGCTCCCAGAGTCGGTGGCAGTCCTCGTCAGCGACACATCAGACCACTTCCCTATCCATGCAACACTCGCCCTTTCGGAACCAGCTAAGATAAGGTCACGAATCAACCCTATTTAACCGATTATATGTTTAACAGAGGAAAACTTGAAGAATTTAAAACAAGAACTAGAGCAATTAAACTGGGATAACCTAATGGAGATTCAAGATGTAAATGAAGCATTTGGGTCATTTCACTCGACGTTCTTGGATGTGTACAGTAGAAGTTGCGTGAGAAACCCGAGAACTAATAAACGAAAAAAGACCAGCCAATTAGCCCCTGGATGACGGATGGTCTTCTGGCCTGTGTGAATAAGAAAAAAACCCTTTGGGGAGAGTATAGACGCTTTCCGAGCTTAGCACGGCTAGAGGAGTATGAGCAATACAGGAAAGTCCTTCGGACTGTGTTACGAAGAGCAAAGCGTGGCTACCTGCAGCAAAAGCTGACGGAAAGCGGGAAGGATGGTCGAAAAGTTTGGCAAATTATCAACTCGGTACTACGGCCAACCACTAAGTCTTCCACATTACCAGCGAAATTGGTCTTGAATGATGAAGAAGTTACCGAACCTACACAGGTTGCTGCATCGCTGAGTATATTTTTCGCAAATATCGGCGATACCACAGCAAATACCGTCGGGATACCATCTAAATCATACAAAGAATACCTTGGCCCAAAGTGTATGAAATCAATTGCAGTGAGTCCTGATACACCAGGTGAGCTCGAATTACTCGTAAAAAATTTAAAGGGCTCTTCTGCTTCAGGTTTTGACCTGGTCCACACAAAGGCACTGAAAGCAGTAGTGACGACCATTGCTGAGCCGCGAACTTAACTTGTAAATCTTTCATTAGATAAAGGGGTCTTTCCTAAAATGTTAAAAAAGGCGAAGATAATACCTCTTCGCAAAGGTGGAAGTCATATAGACACAGAAAATTATAGACCAATCTCAATCTTATCAGTTTTCTCGAAAGTCTTTGAAACGCCAATGAAAAACCAGCTTTACCGATATTTAGAGGCCAAAGGCATTTTTAACAGCCGCCAATTCGGGTTTAGGGCTGGCCATTCAACCGAAGACGCCCTTACTTCACTAAGTTTATTCGTAAACATAATCCTAGATTCGGGTGCTTTACCCGCAGCAGTGCTTCTAGATATTAAGAAAGCATTTGATAGCATGCACCACTGAATATTACTAGGAAAGCTGGATCATATTGGAGTTCGTGGCCAAATCCTAGATTGGTTTAAGTCTTACCTGGAAAATCGTCAAATGTACACAGGAAATGACCATATAAATGATGTCGTAGGTAACTGCGGGGTGCCACAGGGCTCTAAATTGGGACCGGTATTGTTTCTTGTTCACGTAAATGATCTTCAGCAAGTACTGACTCCTGCAAGTGGTAGCCCTTGTTGTTGCAAACTATGTCACCCACAAACGACTCCGGGGTCTATAGTAGAAGCCGAGGACGAACTAACAGCATTTGCGGATGAGTCACTTATGGCAAGCTCAGAATGGAACATCAAGTCTCTCAAAACGAAGCTACAAGACATTCTTAAAGAAACCTACCTGTGGAAGGACGCAAATCGTCTAGTCATCAACTTTGACAAATCGAGTGTTTTATTTTTTTCACGTATAGATTCGCTGGCTCCTGATGTGATTGGTATTGAAACCTCTCGTGGACTTATCAAGAGACCAGAAAAAGGACACGTTCGTTACCTTGGGGTTTTAATCGACGAAAACCTCTCGTTCAGACACCACACAACAAGTGTCGAGACGAAGCTTTCAAGGAACCTTGGAATCTTGAGAAAACTCAGTCACCATTTTCCTAAAATAATACTGATCCTGATTTACAATGCAGTTACCAAGCCTCACATTCAATATTGTTCTAAAGTTTGGCAATCTAATTTCAAGACACATTTACAGAGACTAAACTCACTTCACAACAAAACACTTCAAATTTTAGGCCCAGCACCGAACCGACTATCAATGGCATCACTTTAAAGACTATCTTGCACCGTTTTTTGTTTTAAATATTTTTCAGGATCACTCCCATCACCATTTTACCGGAACATTTTTCCGGTTTTTTCTTTAACCCATTGGCATAGTTTTAGCCTAGAGTCTTAGCTTAGTTTTATTTAGAGTTGAAGTTTAGTTTAGTTATAGTTAAGACTTTAAAGTTTTACCTTTGAGTCTTCACTTAGAGTTTTAGTTAGAGTTCTAGTTTAGTTTTAGTTAAGAGGTGAGAGTTTTAGCCTAGAGTCTTAGCTTAGAGTTTAGTTAGAGTTGAAGTTTAGTTTAGCTATAGTTAAGAGTTTAGAGTTTTAGCTTAGAGTCTTAGCTTAGAGTTTAGTTAGAGTTGAAGTTTATTTTTGTTAATGTTAAGAATTTAGAGTTTTAGCTTAGAGTCATAGCTTAATGTTTTAGTTAAAGTTGTAGTTTAGTTAAGTTTCAGTTAAGAGTTTAGAGTTTTAGCCTAGAGTCTTAGCTTAAAGCTTTAGTTAGAGTTGAAGTTTAGTTACAGTTAAGAGTTTAGAGTTTTAACCTAGAGTCTTAGCTTAGAGTTTTTGTTAGAGTTCTAGTTTAGTTTAGTTAAGAGTTTAGAGTTTTAGCTTAGAGTCATAGCCTAGAGTTTTAGTTAGACTTTTTGTTGAAGTTCTAGTTTAGTTTAGTTTTAGTTAAGAGTTTAGAGTTTTAGCTTAGAGTCTTAGCTTAGAGTTTTAGTCAAAGTTGAAGTTTACTTTAGTTTTAGTTAAGAGTTTTGAGTTTTAGCTTAGAGACTTAGGTTAGAGTTTTTGTTGAAGTTCTAGTTTAGTTTAGTTTTAGTTAAGAGTTTAGAGTTTTACCTTAGAGTCTTAGCTTAGAGTTTTAGTTAGAGTTGAAATTTAATTTAGTTATAGTTAAGAGCTTAGAATCTTAGCTTACAGTTTTTGTTAGAGTTCTAGTTTAGTTTAGTTATAGTTAAGAGTTTAGAGTTTTACCTTAGAGTCTTAGCTTAGAGTTTTAGTTAGAGTTGAAGTTTAGTTATTGTTAAGAGTTTAGAGTCTTAGCTTGGAGTCATAGCTTAGAGTTTTTGTTAGAGTTCTAGTTTAGTTTAGTATTAGTTAAGAGTTTAGAGTTTTACTTTAGAGTCTTAGCTTTGAGTTTTAGTCAGAGTTGAAGTTTAACTTTAGTTTTAGTTAAGAGTTTAGAGTTTTAGCTTAGAGTCTTAGCTTAGAGTTTTAGTTACAGTTGAACTTTAGTTTAGTTATAGTTTAAACTTCAACTCTGACTAAAACTCAAAGCTAAGACTCTTAGGTAAAACTCTAAACTCTTAACTATAACTAAACTAAACTAGAACTCTAACAAAAACTCTAACCTACGACTCTAAGCTAAAACTCTAAACTCTTAACTATAACTAAACTTCAACTCTAACTAAAATTCTAAGCTAAGACTCTAAGGTAAAACTCTAAACTCTTAACTATAACTAAACTAAACTAGAACTCTAACAAAAACTCTAACCTACGACTCTAAGCTAAAACTCTAAACTCTTAACTATAACTAAACTTCAACTCTAACTAAAATTCTAAGCTAAGACTCTTAGGTAAAACTCTAAACTCTTAACTATAACTAAACTAAACTAGAACTCTAACAAAAACTCTAAGCTACGACTCAAAGCCAAAACTATAAATTCTTAACTATAACTAAACTAAACTTCAACTCTAACTAAAACTCTAAGCTAAGACTCTAAGGTAAAACTCTGTTAGAGTTCTAGTTTAGTTTAGTTAGAGTTAAGAGTTTAGAGTTTTACCTTAGAGTCTTAGCTTAGAGTTTTAGTTAGAGTTGAAGTTTAGTTATTGTTAAGAGTTTAGAGTCTTAGCTTGGAGTCATAGCTTAGAGTTTTTGTTAGAGTTCTAGTTTAGTTTAGTTTTAGTTAAGAGTTTAGAGTTTTACTTTAGAGTCTTAGCTTTGAGTTTTAGTCAGAGTTGAAGTTTAACTTTAGTTTTAGTTAAGAGTTTAGAGTTTTAGCTTAGAGTCTTAGCTTAGAGTTTTAGTTACAGTTGAAGTTTAGTTTAGTTATAGTTAAGAGTTTAGAGTTTTAGCTTAGAGTCTTAACTTAGAGTTTTTGTTAGAGTTCTAGTTTAATTTAGTTTTAGTTAAGAGTTTAGAGTTTTACCTTAGAGTCTTAGTATAGAGTTTTAGTTAGAGTTGAAGTTTAGTTTAGTTATAGTTAAGAATTTATAGTTTTGGCTTAGAGTCGTAGCTTAGAGTTTTTTTTAGAGTTCTAGTTTAGTTTAGTTATAGTTAAGAGTTTAGTTTTACCTTAGAGTCTTAGCTTAGAATTTTGGTTAGAGTTGAAGTTTAGTTATAGTTAAGAGTTTAGAGTTTTAGCGTGGAGTCATAGCTTAGAGTTTTTGTTAGAGTTCTAGTTTAGTTTAGTTTTAGTTAAGAGTTTAGAGTTTTACCTTAGAGTCTTAGCTTAGAGTTCAGTTAGAGTTGAAGTTTAGTTTAGTAATAGTTAAGAGTTTAGAGTTTTAGCTTAGAGTCTTAACTTGGAGTTTTTGTTAGAGTTCTAGTTTAATTTAATTTTAGTTAAGAGTTTAGAGTTTTACCTTAGAGTCTTAGCTTAGTGTTTTAGTTAGAGTTGAAGTTTAGTTATAGTTAAGAGTTTAGAGTTTTAGCTTAGAGTTGAAGTTTAGTTTAGTTATAGTTATGAGTTAAGGGTCTTAGCCTAGAGTCTTAGCTTAGAGTTCAGTTAGAGTTGAAGTTTAGTTTAGTAATAGTTAAGAGTTTAGAGTTTTAGCTTAGAGTCTTAACTTAGAGATTTGTTAGAGTTCTAGTTTAATTTAGTTTTAGTTAAGAGTTTAGAGTTTTACCTTAGAGTCTTAGCTTAGTGTTTTAGTTAGAGTTGAAGTTAGTTTAGTTATAGTTAAGAGTTTAGAGTTTTAGTTAGAGTTGAAGTTTAGTTTAGTTATAGTTAAGAGTTGAGAGTCTTAGCCTAGAGTCTTAGCTTAGAGTTCAGTTAGAGTTGAAGTTTAGTTTAGTAATAGTTAAGAGTTTAGAGTTTTAGCTTAGAGTCTTAACTTAGAATTTTTGTTAGAGTTCTAGTTTAATTTAGTTTTAGTTAAGAGTTTAGAGTTTTACCTTAGAGTCTTAGCTTAGAGTTTTAGTTAGAGTTGAAGTTAGTTTAGTTATAGTTAAGAATTTATAGTTTTGGCTTAGAGTCGTAGCTTAGAGTTTTTGTTAGAGTTCTAGTTTAGTTTAGTTATAGTTAAGAATTTAGAGTTTTACCTTAGAGTCTTAGCTTAGAATTTTAGTTAGAGTTGAAGTTTAGTTATAGTTAAGAGTTTAGAGTTTTAGCTTGGAGTCATAGCTTAGAGTTTTTGTTAGAGTTCTAGTTTAGTTTAGTTTTAGTTAAGAGTTTAGAGTTTTACCTTAGAGTCTTAGCTTAGAGTTTTAGTTAGAGTTGAAGTTTAGTTTAGTTATAGTTAAGAATTTATAGTTTTGGCTTTGAGTCGTAGCTTAGAGTTTTTGTTAGAGTTCTAGTTTAGTTTAGTTATAGTTAAGAGTTTAGAGTTTTACCTTAGAGTCTTAGCTTAGAATTTTAGTTAGAGTTGAAGTTTAGTTATAGTTAAGAGTTTAGAGTTTTAGCTTAGAGTCGTAGCTTAGAGTTTTTGTTAGAGTTCTAGTTTAGTTTAGTTATAGTTAAGAGTTTAGAGTTTTACCTTAGAGTCTTAGCTTAGAATTTTAGTTAGAGTTGAAGTTTAGTTATAGTTAAGAGTTTAGAGTTTTAGCTTAGAGTCGTAGCTTAGAGTTTTTGTTAGAGTTCTAGTTTAGTTTAGTTTTAGTTAAGAGTTTAGAGTTTTACCTAAGAGTCTTAGCTTTGAGTTTTAGTCAGAGTTGAAGTTTAAACTTTAGTTTTAGTTAAGAGTTTAGAGTTTTAGTTTAGAGTCTTAGCTTAGAGTTTTAGTTAGAGTTGAAGTTTAGTTTAGTCAAACAGTTCGTGGTAACGAGCTGTAAGTAAGGAGTGACCCGGCTCAATGGTAACCGAAACTCTAGAAAACGGGTTTTTGATGCCAATAGATACATCAAAAGAATCAAATTTCAATGCTTATTTCAAATATATAATTTTCATCAAGTTTATTGCTACCCATCAAAAGTTACGCGCCTGAGAAAATTTGGCTGATTTTCAAAAAAAGGGGGAAAGACCCCCTAAAAGTTATAGAACCATTTATATAGACATTGTCCGAAAGGATTGTTCTGGATGGGGGGGCTAGAGGAGGGGGTTACCCAGGAGAATCTTTCCGTGGAGGATGTTTCTTTGGGATAAGGGACATTTCTATGAAGGGGGCGCCGGATTTCAAAGCATTATTTAAAGAACGATCAGAAATTAAAATTTAAAAAAACAAGTTTTTTCAACTGAAAGTAAGAAGCAACATTAGAACTTAATACGAACAGAAATTATCACGTATATGAGGGGGTTCTCCCCCAAGTCAATACCTCGCTCTTTACGCTACAGTTTTTTTAGTGCTATCAAAAGTGCTATCTATTCTAATTAAACGGCCTTTGTGATTCAGGGGTTTGTGAATTAAATTTTTTTTAACTTTTAACGTAAAGAGCGTGGTATTGATTAAGGGTAGAACCCCCTCATATACGTTATAACATATACGTAATAAAAAAAAACAATACAAAAAACAAGCGATACGGCTCAATAGTAATCGAAACTTTTAAAAACGGAATTTTGATGTCAATAAATGTATCAAAAGAATGGGTTTATAATGCTGATTCTAAATATATAAATTTTATTAAGTTTAGTATTACTCATCAAAGGCTACGAGCCTGAGAAAATTCACCCGATTTTTTAAAGAGGGGGGGAAACATCCCCTACAAGTGAAAAATTTTTAATGAAAATCACACCGTCAGATTCAGCGTATTAGAAAACCCTATTACATAGGTTTCAAGCTCATATCTGCAAAAATCTGCAACTTTGTATTTTTTGCCAGAAGAAAAATATACGAATATAGAAGTTAGTTACGTAAGTTAATTTGTAAATTACGTCATAAACAAATTTAGAGACATCCATTTAGCAAAAGAAAATTAAATTTTTTATGCAAATTTTGTTTACTTTTTCAATGACGGTGAGCCAAAATAAAAGCTGCATTAACTAAAAAACGATCAGAAATTAAATAAAAAAACAAGTTTTTAAAACTGAAAGTAAGGAGCGACATTAAAACTTAAAACGAACAGAAATTATTCTGTATATGAAAGGGGTTGTCCCCTCCGCAACGCCTCGCTCTTTACGCTAAAGTTTGACTCTGTCTCACAGCTTTATTTTTTAAAACAATAAAAACTTTAGCGTAAAGAGTGAGGCGTTGAGGAGGGGACAACCCCTTTGCATACACGGAATAATTTCTGTTCGTTTTAAGTTTTAATGTCGCTCCTTACTTTCAGTTTAAAAAACTTGTTTTTTTATTTAATTATAGTTAAGAGTTGAGAGTTTTAGCCTAGAGTCTTAGCTTAGAGTTTAGTTAGAGTTGAAGTTTAGTTTAGTAATAGTTAAGAGTATAGAGTTTTAGCTTAGAGTCTTAACTTAGAGTTTTTGTTAATGTTCTAGTTTAGTTTAGTTTTAGTTAAGAGTTTAGAGTTTTACCTTAGAGTCTTAGCTTAGAGTTTTAGTTAGAGTTGAAGTTTAGTTTAGTTCTAGTTAAGAATTTAGAGTTTTAGCTTAGAGTCATAGCTTAATGTTTTAGTTAAAGTTGTAGTTTAGTTAAGTTTTAGTTAAGAGTTTAGAGTTTTAGCCTAGTGTCTTAGCTTAGAGCTTTAGTTAGAGTTGAAGTTTAGTTTAGTTATAGTTAAGAGTTTAGAGTTTTAGCTTAGAGTCTTAGCTTAGAGTTTTTGTTAGAGTTCTAGTTTAGTTTAGTTTTAGTTAAGAGTTTAGAGTTTTAGCTTAGAGTCATAGCTTAGAGTTTTAGTTAGAGTTGAAGTTTAGTTTAGTTTTAGTTAAGAGTTTAGAGTTTTAGCCTAGTGTCTTAGCTTAGAGTTTTAGTCAGAGTTGAAGTTTACTTTAGTTTTAGTTAAGAGTTTACAATTTTACCTTAGAGTCTTAGCTTAGAGTTTTAGTTAGAGTTGAAATTTAGTTTTGTTTTAGTTAAGAGTTTGGAGTTTTAGCTTAGAGTCTTAGCTTAGAGTTTTTGTTGAAGTTCTAGTTTAGTTTAGTTTTAGTTAAGGGTTTAGAGTTTCACTTAGAGTCTTAGCTTAGAGTTCTATTTAGAGTTCTAGTTTAGTTTATTTTTAGTTAAGAGCTTAGAGTTTTTAGCTTAGAGTCTTAGCTTAGATTTTTTGTTAGAGTTTTAGTTTAGTTTAGTTATAGTTAAGAATTTAGAGTTTTACCTTAGAGTCTTAGCTTAGAGTTTTAGTTAGAGTTGAAGTTTAGTTATAGTTAGGAGTTTAGAGTTTTAGCTTGGAGTCATAGCTTACACTTTTTTTGTTAGAGTTCTAGTTTAGTTTAGTTTTAGTTAAGAGTTTAGAGTTTTACCTTAGAGTCTTAGCTTAGAGTTTTAGTCAGAGTTGAAGTTTACTTTAGTTTTAGTTAAGAGTTTACAATTTTACCTTAGAGTCTTAGCTTAGGGTTTTAGTTAGAGTTGAAGTTTAGTTTAGTTATAGTTAAGAGTTTTAGCTTAGAGTCTTAGCTTAGAGTTTTTGTTGATGTTCTAGTGTACTTTAGTTTTAGTTAAGAGTTTAGAGTTTTACTTTAGAGTCTTAGCTTAGAGTTTTAGTTAGAGTTGAAGTTTAGTTTTGTTTTAGTTAAGAGTTTGGAGTTTTAGCTTAGAGTCTTAGCTTAGAGTTTTTGTTAGAGTTCTAGTTTAGTTTAGTTTTAGTTAAGAGTTTAGAGTTTTACCTTAGAGTCTTAGCTTAGAGCGTTAGTTAGAGTTGAAGCTTACTTTAGTTTTAGTTAAGATTTTAGAGTTTTAGCTTAGAGTCTTAGCTGAGAGTTTTTGTTAGAGTTCTAGTTTAGTTTAGTTTTAGTTAAGAGTTTAGAGTTTATAGCTTAGAGTCTTAGCTTAGAGTTTTTGTTGAAGTTCTAGTTTAGTTTAGTTTTAGTTAAGAGTTTAGAATTTTAGCTTAGAGTCTTAACTTAAAGTTTTTGTTAAAGTTCTAGTTTAGTTTTAGTTAAGAGTTTAGAGTTTTACCTTAGAGTTTTAGTTAGAGTTGAAGTTTAGTTTAGTTATAGTTAAGAATTTAGAGTTTTAGCTAGAGTTGAAGTTTAGTTTAGTATTAGTTATGAGCTTAGAGTTTTAGCTTAAAGTCTTAACTTAAAGTTTTTGTTAAAGTTCTAGTTTAGTTAAGTTTTAGTTAACAGTTTGGAGTTTTACCTTAGAGTTTTAGTTAGTTGAAGTTTAGTTTACCTTAGAGTTGAAGTTTAGTTTAGTTATAGTTAAGAATTTAGAGTTTTAGCTTAGAGTCATAGCTTAGAGTTTTAGTTAAAGCTGTAGTTTAGTTAAGTTTTAGTTAAGAGTTTAGAGTTTTAGCCTAGAGTCTTAGCTTCTAGCTTTAGTTAGAGTTGAAGTTTAGTGTAGTTATAGTTAAGAGTTTAGAGTTTTAGCTTGGATTCTTAGCTTAGTTAAGAGTTTAGATTTTTAGCCTAGAGTCTTAGCTTAGAGTTTTTGTTAGAGTTGAAGTTTAGTTTAGTTCTAGTTAAGAGTTTAGAGTTTTTAGCTTAGAGTCATAGCTTAGAGTTTTTGATACAGTAGAAGTTTAGTTTAGTTTTAGTTAAGAGTTTAGAGTTTTACCTTAGATTTTTAGCCTAAAGTTTTAGTTAGAATTGAAGTTTTGTTTAGTTATAGTTAAGAGTTTAGAGTTTTAGCTTAGAGTCTTAGCTTAGAGTGTTAGTTAGAGTTCTACTTTAGTTTAGTTTTACTTAAGAGTTTAGAGTTTTAACTCTAACTAAAACTCTATGCTATGACTCTAAGGTAAAACTCTAAACTCTTAAGTAAAACTAAACTAAACTTGAACTCTGACTAAAACTCTAAGCTAAGACTCTGGGCTAAAACTCTAAGCTCTTAACTAAAAATAAACTAAACTAGAACTCTAAATAGAACTATAAGCTAAGACTCTAAGGTAAAACTCTAAACTCTTAGCTAAAACTAAACTAAACTAGAACTCAAACTAAAACTCTAAGCTAAGACTCTAAGATAAAACTCTAAACTCTTAACTATAACTAAACTAAACTTCAACCCTAACTAAAACTCTAAGCTAAGACTCTAAAGTAAAACTCGAATTTCTTAACTAAAACTAAACTAAACTTCAACCCTAACTAAAACTCTAAGCTAAGACTCTAAAGTAAAACTCGAATTTCTTAACTAAAACTAAACTAAACTGAAACTCTAACTAAAACTCTAAGCTAAGACTCAAAGATAAAACTCTAAACTCTTAAATAAAACTAAACTAAACTTGAACTCTAACTATAACTCTAAGCTAAGACTCTAACGTAAAAGTCTAAACTCTTAACTAAAACTAAACTAAACTAGAACTCTAACTAAAACTCTAAGCTAAGACTCTAAGGTAAAAGTCTAAACTCTTAACTAAAACTAAACTAAACTAGAACTCTAACTTAAACTCTAAGCTAAGATTCCAAGCTAAAACTCTAAACTCTTAAGTAAAACTAAACTAAAGTAGAACTCTAACTAAAACTCTAAGCTAAGACTCTAACCTAAAACTCGAAACTCTTAACTATAACTAAACAAAACGTCAACTCTAACTAAAACTTTAGGCTAAAACTCTAAGGTAAAACTCTAAACTCTTAACTTAAATTAAACTAAACTTCAACTCCATCAAAAACTCTAAGCTATGACTCTAAGCTAAAAGTCTAAACTCTTAACTATAACTAAACTAAACTTGAACTCTAACTAAAACTCTAAGCTAAGACTCTAAGGTAAAAGTCTAAACTCTTAACTAAAACTAAACTAAACTAGAACTCTAACTAAAACTCTAAGCTAAAACTATAAAGTAAACTAAACTAAACTTCAACTCTAACTAAAACTCTAAGCAAAAAGCTCTAAGCTAAAACTCTAAACTCTTAAATATAACTAAACTAAACTAGAACTCTAACTAAACTCTAAGCTAAGACTCTAAGGTAACTCTATATTATCATGAGCACTCATGATAAGCTAACCTAACCTAACTTAAACGTGGAGAAACTTAACCTCTAACCTAACTTAACCTAATCTAACCTATGGTTTTGGTATTTCTATGTGATAATGTGGCTATTTTTGTTTAGAATTGTCATGAATATCTTTTGTCCCCCCTCCTCGACTCTAGGCTAAAACTCTAAGCTAAAACTCTTGACTAAAAATATACTAGAACTCTAACTAAAACTCCACGCTAATACTCTAAACTAAAACTCTAAACTCTAAACTCTTAACTATGACTAAACTAAACTTCAACTCTAACTAAAACTCTAAGCTAGGAATCAAGGTTAAAACTCCAAGTTAAAACTCTTAACTAAAACTAAACTAAACTAGAACTCTAACTAAAACTCTAAGATAAGACTCTAAGCTAAAACTCTGAACTCTTAACTATAACTAAACAAAACTTCAACTCTAACTAAAACTCTAATCTAAGACTCAGGGCTAAAACTCTAAGCTAATACTCTTAACTAAACTAAACTAGAACTCTAGCTAAAACTCGTAGCTACGACTCAAAGCTAAAACTGTAAACTCTTAACTATAAATAAACTAAAATTCAACTATAGGCTAAAACTCTAAGCTAAAACTCTTAACTAAAACTAAACTAAACTACAACTCTAACTAAAACTCTAAGCTATGACTCTAAGCTAAAACTCTAAACTCTTAACTATAATCAAACTAAACTTCAACTCTAACTAAAACTCTAAGCTAGGAATCAAGGTTAAAACTCCAAGTTAAAACTCTTAACTAAAACTAAACTAAACTTGAACTCTAACTAAAGCTCTAAGCTAAGACTCTAAGCTAAAACTCTAAACTCTTAACTATTACTAAACTAAACTTCAACTCTAACTGAAATTCTAAGCTAAGACTCTAAGCTAAAACTCTAAACTCTTAACTAAAACTAAACTAAACTAGAACTCTAACTAAAACTCTAAGCTAAGACTCTAAGGTAAAACTCTAAACTCTTAACTAAAACTAAAGTAAACTAGAACTCTAACTAAAACTCTAAGCTAAGACTCTAAGCTAAAACTCTAAACTCTTAACTAAAATTAAACTAAACTAGAACTCTAACTAAAACTCTAAGCTATGACTCCAAGCTAAAACTCTAAACTCTTAATTATAACTAAACTTCAACTGTAACTAAAACTCTATGCCAAGACTCTAAGGTAAAACTCTAATCTCTTAACTAAAACTAAACTAAACTTGAACTCTAAACTAGACTAGAACTCTAAACTAAACTAGAGCTCTAAATAAAACTCTAAGCTAATACTCTAAGGTAAAACTCTAAACTCTTAACTATAACTAAACTAAACTTCAACCCTAACTAAAACTCTAAGCTAATACTCTAAGGTAAAACTCTAAACTCTTAACTATAACTAAACTAAACTTCAACCCTAACTAAAACTCTAAGCTAAGACTCTAGGGTAAAACTCTAAACTCTTAACTAAAACTAAACTAAACTAGAACTCTAACTAAAACTCTAAGCTAAGACTCTAAGGTAAAAATCTAAACTCTTAACTAAAACTAAACTAAAATAGAACTCTAACTAAAACTCTAAGCTACGACTCTAAACTCTTAACCATACCTAAACTAAACTTCAGTTTCTCTGCCGCCATGGACTAGAAATCGGTATCTAGTTAAAAATTTCTATGTTACGGATGTAACTCAAAAGCTCGGTTACCTACACAAAAAGCTTTCTGCAGATGCATTTTGTAATATTGGCCCTGACCACGGTCTTTTACAGTTCTTTTCTTAGTTTAATTTAATTGCTAGTGTTTGTTGATGTTCGTTTTTGTTTTTCTTTTTTATTATTATGTTTATACTCCACTTGTATTATTTATTGTCTTGTAGTTGTGGGTAATAAATGATTGATTGATTGTAAGATAAAACTCTAAACTCTTAACTAAAACTAAACTAAACTATAACTCTAACTAAAACTCTAAGCTAAGACTCTAAGGTAAAAGTCTAAACTCTTAACTAAAACTAAACTAAACTAGAACTCTAACTAAAACTCTAAGCTAAGACTCCAAGCTAAAATTCTAAACTCTTAAGTAAAACTAAACTAAAGTAGAACTCTAACTAAAACTCTAAGCTAAAACTCTAAACTCTTAACAAAACATCAACTCTAACTAAAACTTTAGTCTAAAACTCTAAGGTAAAACTCTAAACTCTTAACTAAAACTAAACTAAAATTCAACTCTATCAAAAACACTAAGCTATGACTCTAAGCTAAAAACTCTAAACTCTTGACTATAACTAAACTAAACTTCAACTCTAACAAAAACTATAAGCTAAGACTCTAGGCTAAAACTCTAAACTCTTAACTAAAACTAAACTAAACTAGAACTCTAACTAAAACTCTAAGCTAAGACTCCAAGCTAAAACTATAAAGTAAAACTAAACTAAACTAAACTTCAACTCTAACTAAAACTCTAAGCTAAGACTCTAAGCTGAAACTCTAAACTCTTAACTATAACTAAACTAAACTAGAACTCAAACTAAACTCTAAGCTAAGACTCTAAGGTAACTCTATATTATCATGAGCACTCATGATAAGCTAACCTAACCTAACTTAAACGTGGAGAAACTTAACCTCTAACCTAACCTAACCTATGGTTGTGGTATTTCTATGTAATAATGTGGAATTTTGTGTTTATGTTTGTTTAGAATTGTCATCAATATCTTTTGTCCCCCCTCCTCGACTCTAGGCTAAAACTATAAGCTAAAACACTTAAGTAAAAATAAACTAGAACTCTAACTAAAACTCTAAGCTAAGACTCCAAACTAAAACTCTAAACTCTGAACTCTTAATTATGACTAGACTAAACTTCAACTCTAGCTAAATCTCTAAGCTAAGACTCTAGGCTAAAACTCTAAGCTAAAACTCTTAACTAAAACTAAACTAAACTAGAACTCTAACTAAAACTCTAAGCTAAGACTCTAGGCTAAAACTCAAAGCTAAAAATCTTATCTAAACTAAACTAAACTAGAACTCTAGCTAAAACTCTAAGCTATGACTCTAAGCTAAAACTGCAAACTCTTAACTATAAATAAACTAAAATTCAACTCTAGGCTAAAACTCTAAGCATAAACTCTTAACTAAAACTAAACTAAACTACAACTCAAACTAAAACTCTAAGCTATGACTCTAAGCTAGAACTCTAAACTCTTAACTATAACCAAACTAAAATTCAACTCTAACTAAAACTCTAAGCTAGGAATCTAGGTTAAAACTCTAAGTTAAAACTCTTAACTAAAACTAAACTAAACTTGAGCTCTAAATAAAGCTCTAAGCTAATACTCTAAGCTAAAACTCTAAACTCTTAACTATTACTAAACTAAACTTCAAGTCTAACTAAAACTAAGCTAAGAATCTAAGCTAAAACTCTAAACTCTTAACTAAAACTAAACTAAACTAGAACTCTAACAAAAACTCTAAGCTAAGACTCTAAGGTAAAACTCTGAACTCTTAACTAAAACTAAAGTAAACTAGAACTCTAACTAAAACTCAAAGCTAAGACTATAAGGTAAAACTCTAAACTCTTAACTAAAACTAAACTAAACTAGAACTATAACTAAAACTCTAAGCTATGACTCCAAGCTAAAACTCTAAACTCTTAACTATAACTAAACTAAACTTGAACTCTGACTAAAACTCTAAGCTAAAACTCTAGGCTAAAACTCTAAGCTCTTAACTAAAAATAAACTAAACTAGAACTCTAAATAGAACTCTAAGCTAAGACTCTAAGGCAAAACTCTAAACTCTTAGCTAAAACTAAACTAAACTAGAACTCTAACTAAAACTCTAAGCTAAGACTCTAAGGTAAAACTCTAAACTCTTAACTATAACTAAACTAAACTTCAACCCTAACTAAAACAGTAAGCTAAGACTCTAAGGTAAAACTCTAAACTCTTAACTAAAACTAAACTAAACTAGAACTCTAACTAAAACTCTAAGCTAAGACTCTAAGGTAAAACTCTAAACTCTTAACTAAAACTAAACTAAAATAGAACTCTAACTAAAACTATAAGCTAAGACTCCAAGATAAAACTCTAAACTCTTAACTAAAACTAAATTAAACTAGAACTCTCACTAAAACTCTAAGCTAAGACTCTAGGATAAAAGTCTAAACTCTTAACTAAAACTAAACTAAAATAGAACTCTAACTAAAACTATAAGCTAAGACTCCAAGATAAAACTCTAAACTCTTAACTAAAACTAAACTAAACTAGAACTCTAACTAAAACTCTAAGCTGAGACTCTAAGGTAAAAGTCTAAACTCTTAACTAAAACTAAACTAAACTAGAACTCTAACTAAAACTCTAAGCTAAGACTCCAAGCAAAAACTCTAAACTCTTAACTATAACTAAACTAAACTTCAACTCTAACTAAAACTTTAGGATAAAACTCTAAGGTAAAACTCAAAACTCTTAACTAAAACTAAACTAAACTTCAACTCTATCAAAAACTGTAAGCTAATGACTCTAAGCTAAAAACTCTAAACTCTTAACTATAAATAAACTAAACTTCAACTCTTACTAAAACTCTAAGCTAAGACTCTAAACTAAACTCTAAACTCTTAACTATAACTAAACTTCAACTCTAACTAAACTCTAAGCTAAGACTCTAGGCTAAAACTCTTAACTAAAACTAAACTAAACTAGAACTCTAACTAAAACTCTAAGCTAAGACTCTAGGCTAAAACTCTAAACTCTTAACTAAAAATAAACTAAACTAGAACTCTAAATAGAACTCTAAGCTAAGACTCTAAACTCTTAGCTAAAACTAAACTAAACTAGAACTCTAACTAAAACTCTAAGAAAAGACTCTAGGGTAAAACTCTAAACTCTTAACTATAACTAAACTAAACTTCATCCCTAACTAAAACTCTAAGCTAAGACTCTAAGGTAAAACTCTAAACTCTTAACTAAAACTAAACCAAACTAGAACTCTAACTAAAACTCTACGCTAAGACTCTAAGGTAAAACTCTAAACTCTTAACTAAAACTAAACTAAACTAGAACTCTAACTAAAACTCTAAGCTAAGACTCCAAGATAAAACTCTAAACTCTTAACTAAAACTAAATTAAACTAGAACTCTAACTAAACTATAAGCTAAGACTCTAAGGTAAAAACTCTAAACTCTTAACTAAAACTAAACTAAACTAGAACTCTAACAAAAACTCTAAGCTAAGACTCTAAGCTAAAACTCTAAACTCTTAACTAAAACTAAAGTAAACTTCAACTCTAATTAAAGCTCTAAGCTAAGACTCTAGGCTAAAACTCTTAACTCTTAACTAAAACTTAACTAAACTACAACTTTAACTAAAACTCTAAGCTGTGACTCTAAGCTAAAACTCTAAAATCTAAACTTCAACTCTAACTAAAACTCTAAGCTAAGACTCTAAGGTAAAACTCAAAACTCTTAACTAAAACCAAACTAAACTAGAACTTCAACAAAAACTCTAAGCTAAGACTCTAATCTAAAACTCTAAACTCTTAACTAAAACTAAACTAAACAAGAACTTCAACAAACACCCTAAGCTAAGACTCTAAGCTAAAAACTCTTAACTAAAACTAAACTAAACTAGAACTCTAACAAAAACTCTAAGCTAAGACTCTAAGCTAAAACTCTAAACTCTTAACTAAAACTAAAGTAAACTTCAACTCTAACTAAAACTCTAAGCTAAGAATCTAAGGAAAAACTCCAAACTCTTAACTATAACTAAACTAAACTAGAACTCTAACAAAAACCCTAAGCTAAGACTCTAAGCTAAAAACTCTAAACTCTTAACTATAACTAAACTAAACTTCAACTCTAACTAAAACTCTAAGCTAAGACTCTAAGGTAAAACTCTAAACTCTTAACTAAAATTAAAGTAAACTAGAACTTCAACAAAAACTCTAAGCTAAGACTCTAAGCTATAACTCCAAACTCTTAACTATAACTAAACTAAACTTCAACTCTAACTAAAACTCTAAGCTAAGACTCTAAGCTAAAACTCTAAACTCTTAACTAAAACTAAAGTAAACTTCAACTCTGAATAAAACTCTAAGCTAAGACTCTAAGGTAAAACTCTAAACTCTTAACTATAACTAAACTAAACTAGAACTCTAACAAAAACTCTAAGCTAAGACTCTAAGCTAAAACTCTAAACTCTTAACTAAAACTAAAGTAAACTTCAACTCTAACTAAAACTCTAAGCTAAGAATCTAAGGAAAAACTCCAAACTCTTAACTATAACTAAACTAAACTAGAACTCTAACAAAAACTCTAAGCTAAGACTCTAAGCTAAAAACTCTAAACTCTTAACTATAACTAAACTAAACTTCAACTCTAACTAAAACTCTAAGCTAAGACTCTAAGGTAAAACTCTAAACTCTTAACTAAAATTAAAGTAAACTAGAACTTCAACAAAAACTCTAAGCTAAGACTCTAAGCTATAACTCCAAACTCTTAACTATAACTAAACTAAACTTCAACTCTAACTAAAACTCTAAGCTAAGACTCTAAGCTAAAACTCTAAACTCTTAACTAAAACTAAAGTAAACTTCAACTCTGACTAAAACTCTAAGCTAAGACTCTAAGGTAAAACTCTAAACTCTTAACTATAACTAAACTAAACTAGAACTCTAACAAAAACTCTAAGCTAAGACTCTAAGCTAAAACCTCTAAACTCTTAACTAAAACTAAACTAAACTTCAACTCAGACTAAAACTCTAAGCTAAGACTCTAAGCTAAATCTCTAAACTCTTAACTAAAACTAAACTAAACTAAACTTCAACTCTAACTAAAACTCTAGGCTATGACTCTAAGCTAAAACTCTAAACTCTTAACTAAAACTAAACTAAACTAGAACTCTAACAAAAACTCTAAGCTAAGACTCTAGGCTAAAAGTCTAAACTCTTAACTATAACTAAACTAAACTTCAACTCTAACTAAAGCTCTAAGCTAAGACTCTAGGCTAAAACTCTAAACTCTTAACTAAAACTTAACTAAACTACAACTTTAACTAAAACTCTAAGCTATGACTCTAAGCTAAAACTCTAAATTCTTAACTATAACTAAACTAAACTTCAACTCTAACTAAAACTCTAAGCTAAGACTCTAAGGTAAAACTTCTAAACTCTTAACTAAAACTAAACTAGACTAGAACTCTAACAAAAACTCTAAGTTAAGACTCTAGGCTAAAACTCTCAACTCTTAACTATAACTAAACTAAACTTCAACTCTAACTAAAACTCTAAGCTAAGACTCTAAGGTAAAATTGTAAACTCTTAACTAAAACTAAAGTAAACTTCAACTCTGACTAAAACTCTAAGCTAAGACTCTAAGCTAAAACTCCAAACTCTTAACTAAAAGTAAACTAAACTTCAACTCTAACTAAAACTCTAGGCTATGACTCTAAGCTAAAACTCTAAACTCTTAACTAAAACTAAAGTAAACTTCAACTCTGACTAAAACTCTAAGCTAAGACTCTAAGCTAAAACTCTAAACTCTTAACTATAGCTAAACTAAACTTCAACTCTAACTAAACTCTAAGCTAAGACTCTAGGCTAAAACTCTATGCCAATGGGTTAAAGAAAAAACCGGAAAAATGTTGGATAGTTTCTAAGTCTAATATCTCAAACTCAGTCCAAACAAACTTTAAAAAAAATCAAAAAAGAGAGGGAAGAAGGGGGGCGAGGGGCCTTTGGGGACCCGGGGCCCTTTTGGGACCTGGGGGGCCTTTGGAGACCCGGATGCCTTTGGGGGCTCAGGGGGTTCGATGGCGGGGGGCCTGGGGGCTTTTGGGGGCCCGGGGGGCCTTTGGGGTTGGGGTAGGGGGCCCTTTGGGGTTGGGGTAGGGGGCCCTTTGGGGTTGGGGTAGGGGACCTCACAACACTGTTCAAATGGAGCTTGTGTATTATAACGATCACGGAGTTTCACCCAAATCATCTTCTAAAATGTCTCATACTGTTTCGCCTAAATCATCTTCTAAAATGTCTCAAACGGTTTCACCCAAATCATCTTCTAAATTGTCTTAAACAGTTTTACCCAAATAATCCCTAAACGTAATTTCTGCGTGTTCCTTTGTTTTGGCATCCCTGCGCTATAACATTTGAAATTCCTAGAAAACCCTTTCCCGCGTTAATCTCTTCATCTCTAAGGTGTTCCTACTTACACTATTATGGCTTCGATAGGATATCAATTTATCTCTTTGACCTAAAGATCAAAGAAGCCATATTTAAAAATAGAATATCAATTTATCTCTGTCACTAAAGATCAGAGAAGCCATAGTTAAAAATAGAATTTCTATCTCTTTAGAGTCCTGCATAATTCCTAGGAAACAAGTGATGTCATTTCTAATTCCGATGGCTTCGATTGAATATTAAAGAATTTATCACTAAGTCTAAAGACCAGAAAAGCCATATTTAAAAATAGAATTTCTATCTCTTTAGAGTCCCGTATAATTTCTAGGAAACAAGTGATGTCGTTTCTAATTCCGTTAGTGGATCAATAATTCCCCTTAGAAACAAGAAATAAATTCCCCTTTCGTAGATCAATAATTCCTCTCGATTATGCAATCAATTTCTCCGAAATCCACTTCCCCCTCTTGTCCTAGATCAATACATCTCTTCCCGTTAATGCGCATGTGCAAACTTCACCCCGGAGTCATTACACCTAGAAACAATAAATAAATAGACCTTGAAAAAGGGGGCATTGACCCCATTAGACTCGATCAATAATCCTTGAATAAATTATGTACTCGTAGTATTGGCTTAGAAAGAGACATGTGTCCCATTATTGGATCAATAATCTGACGTCACTTAGCCCCGGAGTCAATACACTTAGAAACAGCCCCCTGATTAACCTTGAGAAGATACGTTCTTTTGATAACCGAATTATGTACTCGTCGGAGATAGTAGGGCTTCCTATTACTAGAAATTAACATAAGTTGGGCGCAAAACCCCTATGCCTTCCCAAGGCCAGAACAAAATTTGCACTTTACTGAAAAAATACAAATGAATGTGCATTGTCAGTTTAATATACATATACTGATATTTAGTAATCAAAACGTTAATATTATTTGATTTATTAAAGTTATAAAAGTAAAAATATTTATATTTTTTCAGTAAAGTGCAAATTTTGTTCTGGCCTTGGGAAGGCATAGGGATTTTGCGCCCAACTTATGTTAACTTCTGCTCGTTTTGAGTTTGACTCAGTTAATTATTGTAATTTCTGTTCGTTTTGGTTTTCATTTATTTATCAATGCTGATTTGTGGTAGTTTCAAGCTTGGTAGATTATTTGATTTTTGTTTTGCTCATTTTCTGTTTAATGGAGTTCTTTACTTTTCTTTTAAAAACTTATTTTGTGGAAAAACTTTTTTTAATTAATAACATCAATAACAGCACTCCTATATACCCTAGTATCCTGTATTGATCCTGCCAGTCTTCGGTTTACTATAACATAATCAATAAGGTTTACTGTCTTACCATCACATGAATACCATGTTAACCTATGAGCCATTTTATGACCAAACACCGTAGTGATTTTAACTAGATTCTTATGCCTAAAAAATTGCAAAAGGTTGTATCCATTACTGTTTTCTCTTCCTACACTGAATTTACAAAGGCTAGGATACTATCTATTCCTATTTCTACCAACCTGGGCGTTAAAATCTCCTAGTAACAACATTATATTTCTACCTGCGACCCTGTCTATTTGGTCCTGTAACTGAAAGTAAAATTCATCTGAGTCACTAGTTTCTCCGTCAGTCGGTTCTACAGGGGCATATACTACTATAAAGGATACCCTAAACTTTTTTGTCATAAAATGAGCAATTAGTATTTTATTATTAATACCTTCCAATCCTAAACAAGACTTAGCAGCTTCCTTATTCATCATGAACCCTACTCCCTGTCTATGTTCCCCATCCTTCCTGCCTGAGTAACCAAATTACATATCACCTAATTCCCCCGGGATATGAGTTTCTGAAACTACTAATAAGTCCAGTTGGAATCGTCTGAATTCGTCAGACAAAATGTCGACACGATGGTCATTTTTTTAACGTCGTAACATTCCAAGTTCCAATTTTAAGGTTCTTTAAATTATCGAAGTTATTTTTGCCTCAAGAATCCCCTGGGGGCATATAAGGTTTATATAAAAATGATTTTCGTAGAAACTTCTTAAAGGGGCTCATTCGATCGAAAATTGAAAGGGCTAGTGCACTTTTTAATAGTCAAAAGAGATCAGAGGGCAAATGCCCCCCCATGCCCGTCATTTCCTCAAACACTTTCGATCAAAATTTTGATACAGCCATTTTGTTCAACGTAGTTGAAAAGTCTGAAAATTACGTCTTTGAGGAAGACAACCCCCAAAACCCTAAGGCCAAGGGTTGTAAGTTATGCCCTTGGGGTATATAAGGTTTTTTGTTCAAAATAGTCGCAAGGTAAAATAACTATTGCTCCGGGGTTAAAAAAAAAGCCCAACAGCCGCCGGGGCAAGGCGTATAAGTTGTGCAAGCTGCCCATTGTTAATATATTAGGTCTTTTACTGAGAAAAGAGGGCATGCGTGGTCCTGGGTCTCCAAAAAGGACCTAGGGTAAAAAGAGAAATATTTAATGAAATTTTGAGAGAGATGCCGAAAGCAATGTATGTTGAACATAAACACACCATGTGCTTGCTGGTTGTCAAAAGGGAATAATTACTAGTACACTACTACTACTAACAACTCACCGCAGCACCAAGACGCCTGAGGCCGACACAGCTACGCACGCTCCTCCTCCATAACAATCTATTCATTGCCTCCCCTTTTACACCCGCCCACGAAGTTCCCATTTCCTTTAAATCTTTCTTTATGACGTCGTCCCACCCCAGACGAGGACGACCTACTTTCTGTTTAGCCCTAGAAGGTTGGCTGAAAAGAACAATATTTGACAATCTGTCATCCTTCATCCGCACAAACGTGCCCTAGCCATATCAACCTTTCTTTCATTATAGCCCTAGAGAGTGGTATTGAACCACATTTTTCGTATAGCCTATTGTCTGAAATACGGTCAGTTTGACGGGTACCCAGAACAAACCTTAATCAATTTCTCTTGAAAACATATAGAAAATCTTCATCCGCTTTTCGGAGCGTCCATGCTTCAGAGCCATATTTGACCACTGTCGTCACTATAGCTCTAATATTCTAATCATGGTTTACAGACTTATCTTCCTACTCTTCCAAACTTTTTTTAACTGAGAAAAAACACCCAGAGCCTTGGCTATTCTACTTTTAACATCTTCACAGCTCCAACCATCTTTACTATTAATTCTACCGAGGTAAGTGAAGCTGCCCACCTGATCAATCTTTTCATTACCCAACGTCAACTTTTCATCTTCACTTATTCCTAGCCTTAGTGACTTAGTCTTCTTAGCATTAATTTTTAAACCTATTCTAGCACCCTGAACTCGCAAAACCTCTAAAACTTCATTCATTTTGCCCACACTTTCATCTAGGATGCTTAAATCATTAGCATAATCTAAGTCCATGAGACTTTTTCCTCCCCATTTGATTCCGTGGTCTCCCATTGCCTTTCCTGTGCTCCTTAAGACAAAGTCCATCAAAATAATCCATATAAAGGGGTATAGAACACAACCCTGCTTAACTCCTGATTTAATACAAAACCAGCTGCTAACCTCATTTCCTACCTTAACCGCAGCAGTGTTACTCTCGTACATAGCAATAATCACTTTAATGTATTTGTCTGGTATACCATACAAGGATAAAACCTTTACTAAAGCTCTTCTATCAACAGAATCGAACGCTTGCTCATAAACTATAAAACTTAGGGCCAAAGGTGTTTGAACACTCAGACACTTCTCAATTATTAGCCTAAGAGTGAAAATTTGGTCAACACATCCTCTTCCTTTTCTAAAACCGCACTGTTCTTCTCTTAAAACTTTGTCTACGGCATGTCTTAGACTAAAAAGTATCATATTACTAATTAATTTACTACCTACAGAGACCAGACTAATGCCTCGATAATCACCACACTCACTTTTATCACCTTTCTCATAAAGAGGCTTAATTAAGGTTTTCCTAAAATCGTTAGGTACTTCCCCTTTTTCAAAAATCATATTCATAATCTTCAGTAACTTATTTCTAACCTCAGAGCCACCATATTCAAGAAACTCATTTACCACCCTCTCAGCACCTGAAGCCTTATTATTTTTTAATCTTTTAAGTACTGTTGCTAATTCCTCCTCACAAAACAAATCTTCCTTCACATCCAAGGTATCACAAACTTTTTTCATTTTCCTCTATATTTTCCTGCAACTCTATCTCGGTTAAGAAAATTCTCAAAATGTTCGGTCCATCTCTCTTCAGTTTTTTCCTTATCGCTAATTGCGGCCCCATTCCTATCTTTAACTGGGCCAAGTCTGAATTGACTACTCCCTCTCAATTTGTTAACATGCCAGTACAATATTTAACGATTATGCTGTCTAGCTGCATCTTCCATATCCTCGGCAATTTTATCCATGGCCTCCACTTCACACCTCCTTATTTCATATTTTAATGCTTTCTCCACTTTCTTTATATTTCTTTTGTTTTCATATAATCTATCACTCAGATAATTCTTGTACAAGTCCTTTCTCCTTTCTATTAAACATAAAGCTTTTTCACTAATATTCTTAGCTGTAGTTCTAAAAGGGAATAATTGCAATATCTAATCGAAATATGTATATGATGATGCAACTTTTATCAAGACTGAACCCTTTTTAGTGGCTTCAAACTATGCAAACCTCTTCAGGCTTATAGCTGCTTATGAGTGATTTAGACTAAAAACATTTATATGTGGAAACATCGCAAAAGATCAAATCTTTTTTATTTACTTTTTGTTGACAAAATTTCGATTTTAAGAGTTTAGATTTGGCTACTATTGGGACAGGGCACTCTTTACTCACGGTTCGTTATCATCACTGTTTGAACTGAGCTGATCATTTTGCTCTATCCAATCTTTTAGAAAACCGTATAAGCATCTTACCCGTAAAACCGTTAAACCGTGAAGTATGTTACCTTTTTATGAAAGCTTACACTCCTTATTGGGGACATTTCTTCTTGTAGCATTGTGACTAAGCGCGAACTTGTGCAGATTGTTGAAAAGCGACGGGTTGAGGGGTTGGTTTCCTTTCCATACTTACGATAATTGCTGGTTGTTTTGACGTCACTTTTTATTTTCGTGTATAAAATCATGACAGAGGTGAAAGGAAAATTTTCTTTTCTTAAAATATATTTAGATTCCTCAGTAAACAAAAGGAAAACGAATGTTTTAAGAGCAACCAATAAAAACGTGAAACTGAAACTTTTAAATAATTTCTTACTATTTTTCTTTGGATGAAGAAACGAGACTTAGGATCATTCTTGTTTCACTGAAACAAATAGTAGTTGAATTTTCTTCGTCATCCGACCTGAAAATTAAAAACAAATTTTAGAAAATTTATTTAAAAAACTAACTACATAAATATTTAACACTAATACGATTAACCAAAAAGAAAGAAAATGGCAGGATAAAACCACTACTGTCCCTTTCCGAAAATTCTTTTTTTTATATAAAACAATTAATATAATAATAACTTTTAACAAATAATTTTTGATTGAATTTGATAAAATAATGAACAAAGCGAGCGCCAAAATTCTAAACATCTCGCATCAATGAAAAACAATTCAGCGAAAAAGACACGTACTCCGGAATGTAGTAAAGAGGTGAGGATTCTTATTTCTGATGGGAGGTGCTAAGACTCATCAAAACCGTAATCCCACCAACAAATTATATTTAAATATTTTCATAAGCACTAAAATATAAACCTTCGATGTGAGCTTGGCTTTGGCCCAGTGCGCCTACTGCTACTGTTACTAAAAACTCACTACAACATAAATCCACCCAAGGACAACATAGCAGCGCATGCTCCTCCCTTCAGCACATCCTATTCAAAGCTATACTCTTCACTCCCTTCTATGTAGTTTTAATTTCCCTTAATTCGTGTCTTATGACCATTTCCCACCCAATTCTTGGATGACCTGCTTTTAGTTTGCCCCCCAGATGGACATTGAGAGAGCTTTAGAAAAAGCTCTTACACATTTCTGCAAAGGACCCAATTCTAGTTTTTCTTTTCGGTGCTTCACAATTTCAAGTGATGCCTGTTAAGGTGTATCTAAAGAAATTTATTTAGAGAAATTCAAATTTTGGAAGTTGCACAAAAAACATCAAAACTAGAAAAAATTAGTTGTGATAGTTTTGAAATTACATGGACATTCATCATATAATATCAAGATTTTGGGGGGGCAACGACTACAGATTCCAGCTTTCACGCTAAGTGCCCTGTTTCCTTTCTTTTTTTATTTTAACATCAAGTAGGCATGATGTTGGGTTAATCAAAACTTTTGTTATCGTCAGCTTTTTATTGAGACCCATAATTCAAATCGACGCACTAGATACTTTTAAGTCTTGTATACATTGATTTAACATCTGCTTGACGTCTAATCTCAAGTTTTAAAAGGGGATTCTTCCCCTTCACATAATTTTGTTTTCTCTTATTACTAGTTAATAACATTTAATTAACGATCTGTGTCTTGCTTTTCTCTCACACATTTTGACACAATCAAAGTTAGAAGGCCCTTCTCTTCTGGCAAGGGCGTCGTTTGAGGGGAGGGGGAAGGGGGCAGTTACCTTCAATAACGTGGAGAAAAATTATTTTATATCCCATGTACCTTGAATATCCGGATATGGACCCCTCTTGCCCCCCCCCCCCCTAAAAAAACATGCTGGAAATTTGCCCCTGTCTCCTGGCCATTTGCTGAATGTAATTATTTGTCATTTCTCTTTAATTGTAAGCAAAAATAGAGATATTTTCCTATTCTTCCATAACGTGTTTATAGTGTTGATTAATTTTCTAGATGTTGTCTGAAGCTTTATTATAAACGCGATTACTGGTCAATAGAAAATGGATGTTGCACGTACTCGATTAATTAAGAATGATTATAAGAGAAAAGAGAAGAGATAAGCATTCAAGTGAAACATTGCGTACAAGATTTGGTTTCCTCCCACTCACAAAAGACGTGGATGGCAAGGGCTAGTCTTATGTATGCCAAATGCATGGAGGGTTAAAGCTTTAAAAAAGCGCCTTTATCTCGTAGTACAATATGAATGTTTAAAAAAAAATTCGTAAGAGTTCAAGTTTTTTAGGATTAAAGTGAAAGCAAGGATTGTCATAACATAAAGGCTTCTCATTGAATAATTATAAAATAGACCATGTCTGCACTTCACTCTTATTCTTAGTCTTCGAAATCAGTTTTTCAGGGTAACCGGGAAAAACTTTGTTTTCTTTCAGTGTATAAATTAAAAAAAACAAGTTTTTTTTAACTAAAAGTAAGGGTCGACATTAAAACTTAAAACGAACAGAAATTATTCCGTATATGAAAGGGGCTGTCCCCTCCTCAGTACCTCGCTCTTTACGCTAAAGTTTTTTATTGTTTTAAAAAATAAAGTTGTGTGGCAGATTCAAACTTTAGAGTAAAGAGCGAGGTATTTAGGAGGGGACAGCCCCTTTTATATACGGAATAATTTCTGTTCGTTTTAAGTTTTAATGTCGCTCCTTACTTTTAGTTAAAAAACTTGTTTTTTTTAATTTAATTTCTGAACGTTTTTGAATTAATGCTGCTTTGATCTTGGCTCACCGTAAATGAATAATTAAAACGAAATTTGCATATTAATTTTACTTTTTTGGCTAAATTGCTTTCTCGACATTTTGTTCTGACGTAACTTACGTAACGAACTTCTATATTCGTATGTTTTATTACGTATATTAGGGAGTTTGCCTCCTAGTCGATACCTTGCTCTTTACGGTAAAGTTAGAATTTTGTTCGAATCACGAACCCCTGAATCACAAAGGCCGGTTAATTAGAATAGATAGCTCTTTTGAAAGTACTAAAAAAAACTTTGGTGAAAAGGGCGAGGTATTGACTAGGGGACGAACCCTCCCATATACGTAATGATTTCTGTTTGTTTTAAGTTTTAATGTTGCTCCTTACTTTCAGTTGAAAAAACTAGTTTTTTATTTAATTTTTGATTTTTTTTTTTTAATAATGCTGGGAACTCCAACGCCCCCTTCATAGAAATGTCCCTTCCCCCAAGGAAACATCCTCCATGGAAGGATCCTTCCCCGTAACCCCTTCCTCCGACACCTCCCCCCCATCAGAAAAATATCCCTCCTGAAACGTCTTTACACTTCCCATTAACCAATACTATATGTAAACAATGGGTAAAGTTCATAACTTCCAGCCCTTCCCCCGGGAACTGTGGGGGATTAAGTCATCCTCAAAAACATACTTATTAGATTTTCGAGTATACTGAACAAAATGGCTATCTCAAAATTTTGATTGGGTTACTTTGGGAAAAAATTAGCGTGGGTGGGGCCCAAGTTGCCCTCCAATTCTTTTTTGTTACTTAAAAAGGGCACTAGAACTTTAATTTCCGTTCAAATGAGCCCTATTACGATATTTTAGGAGTACTGGATCGATACCATCACCCCTGGAAAAAAAACACGCATCCGTGATTTTTCTTCTGGCAAAAAATACAAAATTCCACAGTTTTTCAGATAGGAGCTTGAAACTTCCACAGTAGGGTTTTCTGATACGCTGAATCCGATGGTGTGATTTTAATTAAAGTTCTATGACTTTTTGGGTGTGTTTCCCCTTTTTTTCGAAAATAAGGCAAATTTTCTCAGGCGCGTAACTTTTGGTGGGTAAAACTAAACTTAATAAACCTTATATATTTGAAAACAGCATAAAAATCTAATTTTATTGATGTATCTATGGGTATAAAAATTCCGGTTTTTAGAGTTTCGGTTACTATTGAGCCGGGTCGCTCCTTACTTACAGTTCGTTACCACGAACTGTTTGATAGTATATTTGTCAAGTCTGCTAAGTAATTCTTTTCATATTTCATCCAAACAGCTGTCTTACGTGGGGAAGACCAACAAAGTACAACCAGGTCAAGAGAACGTCTTCATCAAAAAATCGATTTACAATTTACGATTTACGATTTACAAAATTGAACATAGCATTGATTGCATATTTTGAATACCATGCCTGTAAATGGGTGTTTAAACGTTCACCTTTGAAGGTTATTAAATTAAAAAAAAGTTTTTTTAACTGAAAGTAAGGAGCGACATTAAAACTTAAAACGAACAGAAATTATTCCGTATATGAAATGGGCTGTCCCCTCCTCAACGCCTCACTCTTTACGCTAAAGTTTTTCAATTGTTTTGAAAAATAAAGCTGTGATACAGAGTCAAACTTTAGCGCAAAGAGCAAGGCGTTGAGGAGGGAACAGCCCCTTTCATATACGGAATAATTTATGTTCAGAAGTTTTAATGTCGCTCCTTACTTTCAGTTAAAAAAACTTGTTTTTTTATTTAATTTCTGAACGTTTTTGAATTAATGCAGCTTTGATTTTGGCTCACCGTACATGAATAATTAGAATGGAATTTGCATATTAATTTTCATTGTTTTGGCTAAATTGCTTTCTCGAAAATTTGTTCTAGTTTAACTTACGAATTAACTTACGTAACGAACTTCTATATTTGTATGTTTTTTTACGTATATTAGGGAGTTTACCCCTAGTCAATACCTCGCTCTTTACGCTAAAGTACGAATTTTTTTTTGAATTACAAACCTCTGAATCAAAAAGGCCGGCTAATTAGAATAGATAGCTCTGTTGAAAGTACTAAATAAAACTGTAGCGTAAAGGGCAAGGTGTTGACTAGGGGGCTAGACCCCTCATATACTAAATAATTTCTGTTTGTTTTAAGTTTTAATGTTGCTCTTACTTTCAGACGAAAAAACTTGTTTTTTTTTTTATTTAATTCCCGGTCGTTTTTTAAATAATGCTGGGAAATTTTAGATTTTTTTTTAATAATGCTGGGAACTTCGACGCCCCCTTCATAGAAATGTCCCTTCCCCCAAGGAAGAATTTTCCATGAAAAGATCCTCCCCCGTAACCCTCTCCTCCGACCCCCCCCCACCAGAATAAAATCCCTCCTGAAACGTCTGTATACTTCCCATTTACCAATAGTATATGTAAACAATGGGCAAAGTTCATAACTTGCAGCCCTTCCCCTGGGAACTGTGGGAGATTAATTCATCCTCAAAGACATACTTATAAGATTTTTGACTATGCTGAGCAAAATGGCTATCTCAAAATTTTGATTGGGTGGTTTAGGGAAACAAATGAGCGTGGGGGGGGCAAGTTGCCCTCCAATTTTTTTGGTCAGTTAATAAGGGCACTAAAACTTTTAGTTTCCGTTCAGATGAGCCCTCTCATAATATTCTAGGACTACTGGATTTATACGATCATCCCTGGGAAATAAAAAAAAAGTAAATAAACACGCATCCGTGATCTTTCTTCTGGCAAAAAATACAAAATTCCACATTTTTGCAGACAGGAGCTTGAAACTTCTATAGTAGGGTTCTCTGATACGCTAAATCTGATGGTGTGATTTTCATTAAAGTTCTATGAGTTTTAGGGTTTTTTCCCCCTTTTTTCGAAAATAAGGCAAATTTTCTCAGGCACTTAACTTTTGATTGGTAAAACTAAGCTTAATAAAACTTATATATTTGAAATCAGCATAAAAATTTGATTCTATTGATGTATGTATTGGTATCAAATTTTCGGTTTTAGAGTTTTAGTTACTATTGAGCCGGGTCGCTCCTTACTTACAGTCGTTACCACGAACGGTTTGATACCCCTTAAACGCCTAAAGTTAAATAAAGGCGTTTAAAGACAAGTTTAGACGTCTAAAATTCAATTTGAAACTGGAAGGAAATGATCCATTGATTGGTTACTTTCAACGCGCCATCTCCAGAGCCTTATGGTTAATTTGGTAATGAGTATTTAGGTAGTGGAAGCATCTACACTCTATGCCACATTGCTATTATGCCAGAGTATTCGTTCTTGAAGTGTTACTAAATAAAAAACTACAAGTTTTTTCAACTGAAAATAAGGAGTGACATTAAAACTTAAAACTCACAGAAATTATTACTTATGTGAAGGGGATTACCCGCTCCTCAACACCTCGCTCTTAACGCTAAAGCTTTTTATCAAGGAGGAACACTTGTGCCTCTTTAAAGAGGCGACCCACCACAATGTTAAGTGATTTCCGGTCCTAGCGGTCGCAGAGAGACGGCGGCGATTGTATTTTGTAGCCTAAGCTCAAACTAAGAAACAAGCAAAATTTCACCCCCCTCCGACTTTATCTTCATTGGGGAAAGTGGGCCGAAATTTTCGACCCTCCCACCACAGCCCCCATTTAACGTTGTCCGATCGGGCTTAAATTTAGAGGATAAGCTTTCCTAGGGCCTGGGAGCTAAACCCTCGAAATTTTAGCTCAATCCGATCACTCCTTCCCTGTTTTCTAAAAACCAAAAATAGCCCGTTAATGTTCATAAAAAAAAAAATTTTGTTAGCCACGCCTACAGGCCACAGTTGGCAACGGATCTGGGTGAATGAGGACTCATTCGAACCGGAATTCGACCTGTTAGGGCCTTTTGATATTTTCAGACCTAAAAAATTATCCCCCGAATTTACATTTACGAAAAACCTTGTTTTCCTACAAGAGCCCATGTTAATTTTTCCCACCACAGCCCCCCTTTAACGCTAAAATTTTGACTTTGACCCAAAAAATTTGACCCAAACTTTACGCTAAAGTTTGACTTTCTCACAACTCTTTTCTTTAAACAATAAAAACTTTAGCGTAAAGAGCGAGGCTTTGAGGAGGGCACAGCCCCTTTCATATACGGAAGCGGGGTTTTGGGGGATGCCAGCCCCCCAACTGTACCTCCTAATCCCTGTACGTTTTAAGGTTCGAACTTGTGACTCAGCCTCTTTAACTTTTTAGAAAACGTAGTTTTTTTTCAAATAATTACTCTTAAAAAAGCTTGTATTTTTTCTAATTAAACGACCCTTTGTTTCAGACCCTTGTGTTTTTGAGCTGAGTTCCTCAGATCAAAAACCGGTTTCTCTTTCTGCATTCGGAGATAATTAGCTTAGTCTCAGTGAGATAAAATACTATGAAGGTATATTTTAATAAATATTTAATATAAAGTTGGTTTTGGGAAGGTATTTATTATAATGTGTTCTGGTAGGCCTGCTTTCAATAAATCTCTGTTGTAGTATTCATAATTTTGTAATTAAAGTATATATTTTAACTTTTTAATAGTTTACTAATGATAATTGTGATGATCTTAGACGCTGATCCTGATGTTTTATGAATCAAGCTAGCCTAATGTTAAAGGACGTGTTTAAGCGTGACTGGGTATACTTAAACGCTCATTATAGAAAATTATGTGTGTAGTATGAATGTCACTTAACTCACCCTTGCTCCGTTATAACATGAAGTTGCATGAGTTTTGTGACCTTTTTATCTATAAATAATGTCATGAACATCCTGTAGCTTAGAGCTGACTTTTCCTTCGTTCTAAGGGAGTTTTTTTTTGGCAAAATTTAAAAAATTCCAGGTTTTTACAGATATGAGCTTGAAACCTCTACAGTAAGGTTCTTTGATACGCTTAATCTGATGGTGTCACTTTCATTAAAATTATATTAATTCAATGGGGGTATCCCCCCTCCCCTTTTTTAAAAACCGACCAATTTTTCTCAGGCTTGTAGCTTTTGATGGGTAAGACTAAACTTAATTAAACTTATATAATTGGAATCACCATAATAAGCCAATTTTTCGTATACATCTATTGGTATCAAAATTGTGATTATTAGAGTTTTGGTTACTGCTGAGACGGGTTACTTACAGTTCGTTACCACGAGCTGTTTGATTACCCATCAAAATCCAAACAGAGATCATTGAAATATTGACCGCGTTTTTCTGCGTTACCAAAAGTATCGTATTCATAAGACTTTACAAATGTTTGAAATATAATTAAACAAATAGAAACGGTTTTTCAACTAAAGTAAAGAGCAAGTTTAAAACTTAAAACAAATAAAAATCACTCTGTATATAAGGGGGGCTGCCCCCTTCTCAACATCTTGCTCATTAAACAAAAGTTTATAGTGTTTTGAATTTTTTTTTTACAATCGCAAATTTTCTTTAAAAAATTGGAAAAAACCTAAACTTCAGAGTAAAGAGTAAGGAGCTGAGGAGGAGACAGCCCCTTTCATAAAAAGAACAACCTGTTCAAAAAGGTTTTCAAATCTGTTCCTTGCTTTCAGTTGAAAAACTCTTTTTTTTATTTAATTTTCCGATTGTTTTCCAAATCATTCCCAGGCGTAACCAAAATATAATTTGAGGTACTGGTCTTTTAAATCCATGGTTAATTGCTTTTAAATTGTGTAAATCAATAATTGTATGTTGATTAGTACCGTCCTACCTTTCAATTTGGAACTTCCGTTTTGGATGAAATTTAAATATACTTAAAAAATTGGCGATGAATTGTAATTTTGGTGTAAAAATCTTTCTTAATATTACTACTAAATAATTTCGGTTGGATGAAAAGGAGTATTATTGTTAGTATGGATGGAAGTTCTATGAGACTTTTGATCTTCTACATAACTAAAGCCATCGCAACATCTACAATATAATTCTCTTATCGATAAATACATTATATATATTTGTGTATAAATGGTGGGCGTAAGAGGGGGGATAGTTGCCCTCCAATCACTTTCTACTATTAAAAGGGACGCTAGACTCTTCAACTTCCAATCCAATAAGCCCTTTTAGGAGTTTCTACGACAACAAATCGCCATCTTAAAAATTGTATCAGATACATTTTGGGAAAATACGAATAGTGCGGGGGGGGGGGTATTCGCCCTCTGATCACTCTGAATCTTAAAGAGTGCACTAGAGCTTTTGATTACCGATCCAATGAGCCCCTTCCGAAGTTTATACGATCATCCTTTCTATATAAACCTTAAATGCCCCCAGGGCATAAATTACAAACCTTGCCCTGAGGGCTGTGGGGAGAGGTTTTCATTTTCAAAAACATGATTTCCGGATATTTCAACTATGTTGATCAAAATGGCTATCTCAAAGTTCTGATTGAATGTGTTTGGGGAAATCGTAGGCGTGGGAGGGGGGTTAGATACCCTCCAGTCACTTTTGACTATTTAAAAGGGCACTAGCCCTTTCAATTTCTAATCGAATGAGCTTTTTTCGAAGTTTTTATGACAACTCCTTCGATACGAGGTGTCCTAGTCTAAAAAAAAAATAAAAAACTAAATAAATAAGTAATACATTGTACCCATATCACTCTTTACTATAAAAATGTCAAACCTTCCAATCACTTTCGTCTATTAAAAAGGGCATTAGCCCTTTTCAATTTTCAATCAAATGAGCCCTTTTTGAAGTTTCTACGACAAAACTTTCGGTAAAAATCTTGTATGCCCCCAGGGCATAACTTACAACCCTTGTCCTCAGGGTTGTTGGGGGGGGGGTTGTCATCCTCAAAGACCTAATTTCCAGAACTTTCAACTACGTTTAAAAAAATTAATATCTCAAAATTTTGATTGGATGCGTTTTGGGAAATGAAGGGCGTGAGAGGGGGGTTAGTTTTTCTTCAATCACTTTCGAATATTAAAAATGGATCTAGCCCTTTCAATTTCCAATCGAATGAATCCTTTTTGAAGTTTCTACGACAACTTTTCCTATAGAAACCTCATATGCCCCCAGGGCATAAATTACAACCCTTGCCCTGAGGGCTGTGGGGGGGTTGTCATCCTTGGAGACCTGATTTCCAGAACTTTCAAATACGTTGAACAAAATGGCTATCTAAAAATTTTGATTGTATGTGTTTGGAGAAATGGTGGGCGTGAGAGGGGGGTTAGTTGCCCTCCAATTACTTTCGACTCTTGAAAAGGGCACAAGCCATTTCAACCCAATCGAATATGCCTTTTTGAAGTTTCTACGACAATGCTTTGCATAAAAACCTTATATGCCCCCAGGGCATAACTTATAACCCTTTCCATGATGGCTCTGAGGGAGTTATCATCCTCAAAAACCTAATTTACAGAACTTTCAGCTACTTTGAACAAAATGGCTATCTCAAAATTTTGATTGGATGTGTTGGAAAAATGATGGGCGTGAGAGGAGGGTTAATTGCCCTCCAATCACTTTCGACTGTTAAAAGGGCACTAGCCTTTTGAATTTACAATCGAATGAGCCCTTTTTGAAGTTTCTAAGACAAAGCTTTCTATAAAAACATTATAAGCCCCCAGGACATAACATACAACCCTTGCCCTGAGAGTTCGGGGGGGGAGGGAGATTGTCCTCCTCAAAAATATAATTTCTATCTGGAAATCAACTACGTTGAACAAAATGGCTATCTCAAAATTTTGATTGGATGTGTTTGGGGAAATGGTGGGCGTGGAAGGGGTGTTAGGTGCCTTCCAATTACTTTTGGCTATTGAAAAGGGCACTAGCCATTCCAATCACCAATCGAATGAGCCCTCTTTGAAGTTTCTACAACAACTACTTCGATACGAAGTGCCCTGGTTTGGAAAAAAAAATAATACATTGTGCCAACATAGTTCTTTAAATTTGGATTCTTTTTATTGATATGATTTTATGGTGTCTAAATCTCTCAAACCAGCTGACATAAACAAAAACTTGAACAGTAAGTCAATCAACAAACTTATAGAACTATGGGAACAATTTTCTTTGTTTGATTTTTTTTTTTTTTTTTTTTTTTTTTTTTTTTTTTTTTTTTTTTTTTTGATCGAGAGTCTTCCTGGTGGAGCCCGAAACAAGGAATGGTGAATCAAGTGCGTAAGATGAACCCACTTGAGCACAATTGAATTAGGAGGATGCCTCCTCACCAAAATGATTAGTCGGCGTTTGAAATCGAAACACTAATATAATCTTTCGTTACAGCAAAACAGATTATTAGTTGCGCAACAGCTGAAACCTGTTGATGTACGAATTATTAAAAGTTGGTTTGCGCGTTCATATCCTGAGCATATTAAAATATCTCAAAATAACATCTACCTTAGAACGAAGGAACGGTCAGCTCAAAGCTACAGGACGTTCAATTTAATTCAATTTATTATTCGAATAAAAACATTACACAAACATCAATAACAATAAAGATCCTAGAAGAGAACTTGTTAAGGACCAAAAAAAAGAAAAAAAATTAAAGTAACAAAAAGAAAAAATTAAAGTAACAAAAAGAAAAATTAAAGTAACTGTTCATGACATTATTTATAGATAAAAAGGTCAGAAAACTCATGCAACTTAATATTATAACGCAGGAAGGGTGAGTTTAGTGACATTCACACTACACACATAATTTTCTATACTGAGTGTTTAAGTATACCCAGTCACGCTTAAACAGGTCCTTTAACATTAGGTTAGCTTGAAAATTCAGAAAACATCAGGATCAGCGTCTAAGATCATCACAATTATCATTTGTAAACTATTAAAAAGTTAAAATATTGTTGAGATTCAAGCTCCGTTGATGATCATATGGTTATTACAAAAGATGGCTTATGATGAAAGAATGACAGAGGCTTTAAAGGAAAAGTTATTCAATATTTTTCAAAATTCAGTAATTACTCCAGAAATTTAATTTTTTTTTCTATAATACTAACTAACTTTTCCGTAACGTAGCACAAGCTAGCATAACGTAAAGTTTTGGGTTCTTACGTTTTATAGTGACCACACCCAAAAAGTGAAGTTATGTTAATCCTAATAGAATATACCAAAATATGATGAAAACACTGGAATCTGAGAAGCTTCTCGTTTAAAACTAGAAGCAATAGGAAGGTGGTCTGAAATTTGAAAATTAGAAACTACCTCAACACAAGGTACATCAAGGTTATATGACACAACATGGTCAAGGTTAGATGTGCAAGAGGAAGAATGAATGTAAGTAAACTGAACAGATCTCTGTTGAACTTTAAAATCATCAAAAGATTTTTCAAAAAGTAAAGAAGCACGGATAGAAGCTAAATACAACCTGCAATTTAAATCACAATTAAAATCACCTACGATCAAACACGGGATTTTCAGTTTAAGGACATCACGAAGACAAGAGCTAAGTCTACTAACTGTTAATGCGAAATCTCCCTCCGAATCATCATCTTTGTAATCTTTGGGTAAATACACCTTTATTATTACGCACTGACCTACTCGAACAGCTAAGAAACTATCACTAGAAAAGAAAACACTAGAATTAAGATTCGATGCTACATAAGTAGCAATACCACCAGAAACTCTGCCTTTAGAAGCACTACGTTTAGCTGAAACGAAAAAAGTTTTGAAGGTGGCACTAATGTCAAGTAAACCAAGTCCGTGGTTGACCAGGAAATGTTCCTGCAAACACAGAATATCATGATTATGAAGTATATTTTCAAGAATAGGTCTTTTTTTTATAAGACCACCATTAATGTTCCAAGAGAGAGTAGATAAATATCTACTTAGCTGTCCGTTTATTCGTTTGAGCGTTGCCAGGGCATTTGAGACTGTAACAGGTGTGATTAGACTCTTTACATGTAATTCAAAACACGCTCCGAACACATGGATTATCCCTGGTGGACAAGTGCTCCGTGGAACCACAGCGAGAGCACAGATCTGCGTTCTTACAATCAGCAGCAAAATGTCCTTGCTGATGGCATCTGAACACCGTCTAGGTATAAATATGAAATTCTGGACATTTAACTTCTCATAACCCTCCTTCACAGAATTTTTCAGAAAGTAATCGAGATCACTTCGTTGTTCAAAATAAATCTTGTAGACACATGACTTGCCACACTGCAAAGCTTTGACACATTTTGAAATAATTTTCTCTAGATCTTTTTCATTCATTTCTTTCGGTACGCCTTTTATTACACCGATGAAGGCGGGAGATTCAACAGAGGCTAAAAAGCCAGGTTGGAACTTTTTCATCTGGTCAGCAATTGAAGAGGCGGCGGGTTTACTTTTTACGACAATTTTCCATTCTGATGAAGAGCGTTTCACCTCTGAAGTATCATTTGCAGCTTCAGGACATATTTTATCCGTAAAATCTTTCCTTAAGAGTGGGGACAAAAGATTGGATTGGCAATTTTTTAACACAACAGCATAGGTAAGAGGGTTGGATTGGTCCTTGGTGCAAGACGACTGAGCGGAAGAGGGCCAGGCAAAGATTGCCTGTACTGCGAGATGTTGCTTATTTAGCTCAGACAAACTGTCAATTTTACGGGAAAGTTCATTCATGCGACAGGTTAAAGTTGCAGCGATCGCATCACCAATTGTTGGAATCTCACACGGTGAGTATATCACGAATTTCGGGATCTTACGTTTTTCTTTCGATGCCGTAGATATAACCACTTACAAATGTCAAGGACATTTTTTTTCCTTGGGGTGATCGTATTGATCCAGTGGTCCAAGAATATCGTGGGAAGGCTCATTCGAACGGAAATTAAAAGTTCTAGTGACTTTTTTAAGTGACCAAAAAAATGGAGGGCAACCAGGCCGCCTCCCACGCTCATTATTTTCCAAAAGTCACCCGATAAAAATTTTGAGATAGCCATTTTTTTCAGCATGGTCGAAATAATAACTATGTCTTTTAGGGTGACTTAATCCCCCAAAGTCCCCAGGGGGAGGGCTGAAAGCTATGAACTTTACCCAATATTTAAGTATAGTATTGGGTATAGGGAAGTATACAGACGTTTTAGGGGGGATTTTTTTCTGGTAGTTGGGGGGGGGGGGTCGGGGGTATGTGGGAGGATCATTCCATGGAGGAAGTTTTCATGGGGAAGGGACATGGCTATGAAGAGAGTGCCGGATTTCCCAACATTATTTAAAAAAACGATCAGAAATTAAATAAAAAAAACAAGTTTTTCAACTGAAAGTAAGGAGTAACATCAAAACATAAACGAACATAAATTATTACGTATATGACTGGGTTCGCCCCCTATGCAATACCTCGCCAAATTTTTTTAGTACTTTCATAAGAGCTATTTATTCTAATTAACGGCCTTTGTGATTAAGAGGTCATTTTCAAAGAATTAGAACAAAATTTGAACTTTAGAGCGAGGTATTGACTAGGGGGCGAACCCCCTAATATACGTATTAAAATATATGAATATATATGTTCTTTACGCAATTTAATTCGTAAATTACGTATATTTATTACTAATAAAAATGTTCGTAATTAAAATTAAAGAACTTTCGAGAAAGCCATTTAATCAAATAAAAGTAAAATTAATATGCAAATTTTGCTTTAATTATTTATGTACGGTGAGTCAAAATCAAACCCTGTATTAATTCAGAAACGTTCAAAAGTTGAATAAAAAAAAAAAATTTTTTTTTTTTACTGAAAGTAAGGAGCAACATTAAAACTTAAAACAAACAGAAATTATTCCGTATATGAAAGGGACTATCCCCTCTTCAACGCCTCACTCTTTACGCTAAAGCTAGACTCTTTCTTACAAATCTATTTTTTAAAACAATAAAAAGCTTTAGCTTAAAGAGCGAGGTGGTGAGGAGGGGACAGTCCCTTTCATATACGGAATAATTTCTGTTCTTTATAAGTTTTAATGTCGTTTTAAGAAAGCCATTTAACCAAATAAAAGAAAATCAATATGCAAATTTTGCTTTAATTATTTATGTACGGTGAGTCAAAATCAAACCCTGTTTAATTCAGAAACGTTCAAAAATTAAATAAAAAAAACAATTTTTTTTTTACTGAAAGTAAGGAGCAACATTAAAACTTAAAACAAACAGAAATTATTCCGTATATGAAAGGGACTATACCCTCTTCAACGCCTCGCTCTTTACGCTAAAGCTAGACTCTTTCTTACAAATATATTTTTTAAAACAATAAAAAGCTTTAGCTTAAAGAGCGAGGTGGTGAGGAGGGGACAGTCCCTTTCATAACGGAATAATTTCTGTTCGTTTTAAGTTTTAATGTCGCTCCTTACTTTCAGTTTAAAAAAAACCTGTTTTTTTATTTAAATGGATTAAAGGGATAGTAGGGAACTTAAAGAAAACTTCTTGTACTGAAAATGTATTCCCAAAAGTTTCATTTCCGCAGCCCAATAACTTTCCAAGTTAGGGCATGGCAACTTCACTGTTTTTGACCTCTTCTTTTTCAAGTATTGAATATGACACTGGAAATTCCAAACGAATTTTCATTTATATTCATTGTAACTTATGTGCTCTATTTTTAAATTCATTCATTTGATAATGTCGTTCCCTTCTATCCTATTCCGAATATCCCCACGGTATTCCATTAATTCAACCACCCGTCTTGGAAAGATAATCCGGAAGAGTCCCGGTTAGAACAAGCTTAGTATCAAGATAAAAATCAAAGCGTTCCAAGAGTCCTAGTAATGCATGAATCAAATTACAGGAAACTTGTGAAGGGCAGGAACTAGATTCAATGCGCTGGGATATGTTCAAAATAAGTTAGTGGGAACGACAGGACGAAACACAAAAGCGTTTTAAAAGAAAAACCACGTGGAACTTTAGAACGTTGCCTCTGACAGTTTTGGTATTCGTCATTTAGTATGTTACGGTCAGTGTAAATAATTCGGCACTGTTTATGGTGCCCGGGCAATTAAAAATAAATTAATGGAATGTTTCAAAATGGTAAATTGTATAGGGGATACTACACTGCCGGGTCATTATGAGTAATAACGGAAATCAAGTGCAAAATTCGAAAAAAAATCTCCCATTTCTCTGCATTCATATTTCTCTACTCACTGCATAGCTCGTGACTACCTAGTAATTAAATCAGCAATATTGATTAAATTCTGACCTTTTCACGAACACAATTCATTCAACTGACCTTTTCACGAACCAAGGCCGTATATAGGGGGTGGTAAAGGGGTTTGAATCCCTCCCCCACCCCAGAAATATTTGTTCGACTCGTAAAAACGCAACAGAAATTAATCTAAATAAATATTAGATGCTTAAAAAAATTGTACCCCCCTCCCGAAAAACATCCTGGATACGACCTTGATTGGAACGAAGCTTCATATCATTTAAACCAGTCGAAAACTGTTCCTGCACTTCATTTAATAGGCAGCGCAATCACGCTGCTTAAGTAAAGAACGATGTTGGCACAATGTATTATATTTTTTTCCTTTAGACCAGGGCACTTCGTATCGAAGGAGTTGTCGTAGAAACTTCGAAAACGGCTCATTCGATGTGGAAATTGGAGTGGCTTGTGCCATTCTTAATGGTCGAAAGGGATTGGAAGGCAACTAACACCCCATCCAGGCCCACCATTTCCCCAAACACATCCAATTTAAATTTTCAGATAGCCATTTTGTTCAGCGTAGTTGATTTCCAGATAGAAATTATGTTTTTGAGGAGGACATTCCCCCACAGAGCTCAGGGCAAGGGTTGTAAGTTATACCCTGGGGGCATATAAGGTTTTTATAGAAAGCATTGTCGTAGAAACTTCAAAAAATGCTCATTCGATTGGAAATTCAAAGGGCTAAGGCCCTCTTTAATAGTTGAAAGTAATTTGAGGGCAACTGACCCCCCTCTCACGCCCACCTTTTTCCCAAACACATCCAATCAAAATTTTTAGATAGCCATTTTGTTCAACGTAGTTGAAAGTTCTAGAAATTAGGCATTTGAGGATGACACTCCCCCTCCACTGCCCTCAAGGCAAGGGTTGTAAGTTATGCCCTAGGGGAATATAAAGTTTTTATAGAAAACGTTGTCGTAGAAACTTCAAAAAGGGTTCATTTGATTGGAGATTTAAATGGCTTGTGCCCTTTTTAGTAGTCAAAAGTGATTGGAAGGCAACTAACACACCTTCAACGCCCACCATTCATCCAAACACATCCAATCAGAATTTTGAGATAGCCAGTTTGTTCAAAATAGTTGAAAGGTCCGGAAATTGTATTTTTGAGGATGACACTCCCACCACAGCCCTCAGGATAAAGTTTGTAAATTACGCCCTGGGTAATATATGGTTTTTATTGAGAGCTGTGTCATAGAAACTTGAAAAAGGACTCATTCTATTGGAAATTCAAAGGGCTAGTGCACTTTTTAAAAGTCGAAAGTAATTTGAGGGCAACTGACCCCCCTCTCACGCCCACCTTTTTCCCAAACACATCCAATCAAAATTTTTAGATAGTCATTTTGTTCAACAAAGTTAAAAGTTTTAGAAATTATGTATTTGAGGATGATAACCCCATCAGAGCCCTCGGGCCAAAAATTGTAAATTATACCTTGGAGGCATATAAGGTTTTTATAGATAGTGATGTTGTAGAAACTTCAAAAAGGGCTCATTCTATTGGAAATTAGAAGGGCTTGTGCCCTTTTTAATAATCGAAAGGGATTGGAGGATAACTAACACCCCTCTCACAACCGTCACTTCCCCAAACACATCCAATCAAAATTTTGAGATAGCCTTTTTTTTCGACGTAGTTAAAAAGTCCAGAAAATAAGTTTTTGGGGATGAAACTACCCCCACAGACCTCAGGGCAAGGGCTGTAAGTCATACCCTCGGAGCGTATAAGTTTTTTTGTTTTTTTTTATAGAAAGCGTTGTCGTAGAAACTTCAAAAAGGAATCATTCGATTGGAAATTGAAACGGCTAGTGCCCTTTTTAATAGCCGAAAAAGATTGGAGGGCAAGTAACCCCCCTCTCACACCCCCTATTTCCCCAAACATATCCAATCAAAATTTTGAGATAGCCATTTTGTTCAGCGTAGTTGAAAGGTCTGGAAATTATGTCTTTGAGGATGAAAACCCCCTCAAAGCCCTCAGGGAAAGTGTTGTAAGTTATGCCCTGGGGCATATAAGGTTTTTATATAAAGCGTTGTCGTAGAAACTTCAAAAAGGCTCATTGGATTGGAAATTGAAAGGGATAGTGCCCTTTTTAATAGTTGGAAGTGATTAGAGGGTGACTAACCCCCCTTTCACGCCAACCATATCCCCAAACACATCCAATCAAATTTTGAGATAGCCATTTTGTTCAACGTAGTTGAAAGGTCCGTAAATTATGTCTTTGAGGATGACAACCCCCTCACAGCCCACAGGGCAAGGTTTGTAAGTTATGCCCTGGGAAATATAAGGTATTTATAGAAAGCGTTGTCGTAGAAACTTCAAAAAGGCTCATTCGGTTGGAAATTGAAAGGGATAGTGCCCTTTTTAATAGTCGGAATTGACTGGAGGGTAAATAACCCCCCTTTGACGCCCACCATTTCCCCAAACACATCCAATCAAATTTTGAGATAGCCATTTTGTTCAACGTAGTTGAAAGGTCTGGAAATTATGTCTTTGAGGATGACAACCCCCTCACAGCCCTCAGGTCAAGGTTTGTAAGTTATGCCCTGGGAAATATAAGGTATTTATAGAAAGCTTTGTCGTAGAAACTTCAAAAAGGCTCATTCGGTTGGAAATTGAAAGGGATAGTGCCCTTTTTAATAGTCGGAAGTATTGGAGGGTAAATAACCCCTCTTTCACGCCCACCATTTCCCCAATCACATCCAATCAAAATTTGAGATAGCAATTCTCTTCAACGTAGTTGAATATTCTGGAAATTAGGTCTTTGAGGATGACAACCCTTCCCCCCCCAGCCCTCAGGGCAAGGGTTATAAGTTATGTCCTTGGGGCATATATGGTTTTTATCGAAAGCGTTGCCGTAGAAACTTCAAAAGGACTCATTTGATTGGAAATTGAAAGGGCTAGTGCCTTTTTTTAATAGATAAAAGTGATTGGAGAGCAACTAACGCCCCACTCACGTCCACCATTTCCCCAAACACTACCAATCAAATGCTTTGAGATAGCCATTCTGTTTAACGTAGTTAAATATTTTTAGAACGTTCAGTTCTGGAAATTAGGTCTTTGATGATGACAACCCCCTCACAGCCCTCAGGGCAAGGGTTGAAATTTATGCCCTAGGGGCATATAAGGTGTTTATAGAAAGCGTTGTCGTAGAAACTCAAAAAGGGCTAATTCGATTGGGATTGAAAGGGCTAGTGCCCTTTTTAATAGTCTAAAGTTATTGGAAGACTTGACATTTTTATAGTAAAGATCGATGTGGGTACAATGCATTATTATTTTTTTTTTTTTTTTTTTAGACCAAGGCACTTCGTATCGAAGGAGTTGTCATAGGAACTTCCAAAAGGGATCTGTTGACTAAAAATTAAAAGGGCCAGTACCCTTTTTGATATTCGAAAGTGATTGGAGGGCCAATAATCCCCCTCCCACGCCCACCCTCCCATTTTCCTATTATGTTTAAAAACTAAATGCTGTCATAAGATTAAATCAAAATGCACTGTGCAAGAACGCAGTATCCCAAGAACGACAGAGGGTATTATGTTCAAAGTTTCGGGGCTACTTCTGCTCTTAAATTTTTACCAAATCAATTTAGCGGAAGTGTATCCTAGCTATCAAAGGAAGTAAACAGATTTTTTTGTGTGAATTGTATCAATTTTTCTTTTTCAGGTTAACTAGAGAAGGTATGAAACAAAATTAGACACTACTATTTGTGTTCAGATTTTTTAAAGGGTGTATGTTGTTAAAAATTGCCGAAAATTTTTCTTCAGTATACAAATAGCAGGCCAAACTATAAAGTCTTAGAAAAACGAAAAGATTTAAAGTATTATTTTCTTTTTACCTGAAAAAACTATGTCAATATAAACCGAACTGAAACTTATTAAAAATACTTTATCCACAAAATAAGTTTTTCAAAGAAAAGTAGAGAACTGCATTAAACAAAAAATTACCAAAAATAAAATCAAATAATCTACCAAGCGTGAAACTACTACAAATCAGCATCGATAAATAAATGAAACCCAAAACGAACAGAAATTACAATAAATAACCCAGTCAAACTCAAAACAAGCAGAAATTAACATGAGTAGCTTTCAAAACCCCTATGCTTTCCATAGGCCAAAACATAATTTGCACTTTACTGAAAAAAATATAAATGAATGTGCATTGTCAGTTTAATATATATATATATATATATATATATATATATATATATATATATATATATATATATATATATATATATATATATATATATATATATATATATATATATATATATATATATATATATATATATATATAATATATATATATATATATATATATATATATATATATATATATATATATATATATATATATATATATATATATATATATATATATATATATATATATATATATATATATATATATATATAATATATATATATATATATATATATATATATATATATATATATATATATATATATATATATATATTATATATATATATATATATATATATATATATATATATATATATATATATATATATATATATATATATATATATATATAAATATATATATATATATATATAATATATATATATATATATATATATATATATATATATATATATATATATATATATATATATATATATATTATATATATATATATATATATATATATATATATATATATATATATTATATATATATATATATATATATATATATACTGATATTTAGTAGTCAAAATGTTAATATTATTTGATTTATTAAAGTTATACAAGTAAAAACATTTATATTTTTTCAGTAAAGTGCAAATTATGTTCTGGCCGCGGGAAGGCATAGGGGTTTTGAGCCCTACTCATGTTAATTTCTGCTCGTTTTGAGTTTGACTCGGTTATTTATTGTAATTTCTGTTCGTTTTTGGTTTCATTTATTTATCGATGCTGATTTGTGGTAGTTTCACGCTTGATAGATTATTTTATTTTATTTTTGCTAATTTTTGGTTAAATGGAGTTCTTTACTTTTCTTTGAAAAACTCATTTTGCGGAAAATGTGTTTTAGTTAATTTTAGAAAAAAAAACTAACGTTGAATAAATAAAAACTCAGAGTCATTTTTATGCAAAAAAAATAAATAAAAGTTTAGTGTACGCATACTGCATAACATACAAATAAAACATACAAATAAAACACACAAACAAAACATACAAATAAAACATACAAATAAAACTGTGGAATAATATGAAAATAACGAAAGGGCACAGCAAAGAATTGAAATCAGGCGTAAGCTCTTTTAACTGCAACATGATAAAAAGAGATAAGACATCGAAATAGTTGTGGATTGGCCAGCGAGAATCAACCATTCGTTCGTTGCCAAATTACTGCGAATTAACTAAAGGGACCAGAGGAATAGTAGCAGTATTTATAATGGCCGGGCAATGCTATAAATTATCGTAGAGTGTCTTAGACAAATATAAAATAATCAAATTGTCTGATTCCAATCGATCATTATTTCCAAGTATTATGAAAATTATCTTAAATATTCAAATTGACCATAACAAATGCAATAAATCAAGACAAGCTGATGTGTAAAATGCTTGTAATTAAGGATAAGGTATCCCCCAAGAATTTTCCATGGAAGGGCAGGCTTGCTAAAAAAGATTCCTGTTTGTACTTTTTTGTGAGAAAAAGCATCCAATTTTTTCTAAACGATCAACGCTTTTCAGCACTCCATGTTGAATCCAAATGATTTTGATTAGGAAAAGGAGTAATACAACCCCTAATAATTGACGCTGATGAGTCGGATGATTAACAGCTGAATAGTAAAATAGCTTTAAAATAAAAATACCCTTGAATTAGCTGTTCAATGTTCTATCCAAATAAAATAATCTTTTCTGTCGAAGAAGTTGGAAATCTTTTTGAGACTTTCCATTTTGGTCACTCGGTTTTTTGGTGTAGCCATCAAATTGAAATTAATAACGTCTAATCTATAAGCGCTTTCTTGTATTAATTACAAATGAGCTGAACTAAAAGCTGTTTTCCTTCGACGAGACTAAGCTAAGGCGTACAAGAAGGAAAATAAATTTTGATTTATTCGCTATGGGATAGGAAATTTTCAAAAGAATAATTTAAAAGTGCTTCTAAAAACGTTCATATTTACTGTTCTTTCTGCCTTCATTGTTTGTATTTACTGCTAAATTGTTTATATTACTAAAGCTAGTTATTTCTTTCGTTTTATATGTTCATTTTTGTGATAGCACTAAAATGCCGACCGGCCAAAATGGGAAAAGAGATAATTTTGAAGAATTTTACTAACTTCGTTAAAAGAATTTGCAACGGAAATGGTTATTATGTTTAGCAGTACATTAGATGGCGACTATTCAGTTTGTTTCTTAGCCATTTTATTATTCGAGTGTTCATAAAATGTAGCTCTATTATTCTATCATCAGAAATTTTTATGAACGATGTACTGAGAATAAGGCTAGACAATCCTTAAAGGCCTTCCAAGAGACAATGAACAGGACTTTGCAACGTGCTTCATGTAAAGGTATAAACCAAGACTTAATTTTGAAGGTACTAAAGATTGAGTGCACACGTACATTGAATCTAGCAATTAAAGACGCTACTTACCATGTTAGTGGATCGGAGAAGGATGTTCGGAAGCTCGAAAACGAACAAAAAACTTGCTGTCCCTGATAAGTTTCAAAATTATAGCGGTAAGTCCCTAAAACCTGAACCCTAACACTTGAAACAATCCAGGCCGATCTGATCGTAATTTTTATATTTTGTTTATTTTTCTAAACATGAAAAAAAATTCAATGTTTGTAAAAATGTGCTGTGTCACCTAATCTCACTCATCTGGCAAAACGAGCTTTTAAAACCAGAACCGCTATTGTTGTATCTTGGATGTTCAAGCAAATCTTCATTGTAAAAACGATTGATTGCTAATATCAGTCAAAACCAGAAACACATTTTTAATTTTCCCAACATTCTTGCTAAATTTACATCGTGTAACATACCGACTTCTGAATTTATGCATTTCTGTTTATTTATTTTTTTTTTTAGTGGAGTTTGTTTCCTGTTCTTAACCAAATCTTATAATAGCAAGATTTTACTTCATTACGTAAATCCTAAATTTCAGATTCCAGGGTTGATTCTAGTTTAACTGCAGTCCAGCTCCAACACCTCCCCCCTTCCTTTCTCATAGTCTGGATGAAGCCCTAGGATATACCCCATAATACTTCTGATTTTGTTAGCAATAATGTCAGATTATCTCAATTTGGAAAAAAAAAACTGTAAAAATCACTAAATTTTCGGTTACCCTAAGGACATGTCCAGGCATTTACCGTTGAATTACAATGCAATTTAACTGGAAGTTACTCTAAAAATCCAATAATTAGATATGATCTGTATTTAATTAAATACAAATTTTGTTATTATCGTATTCACGGTGGAACAGGGCACTGTTACCGTCAGTTGTGTCGTTTCAAATAATTTGAAATATGCTAATGCTTTGACAGACTCTTAGGCCAACAAACTTCGCCATATGACCCTTGGATAGGGCCGTCACGTATGAGAGTATGAAGGGGGGACTCCCTCCAATGTTTTGGGCCCTTGGTAAAAAAATAAGTTGGTCAAATCGTTACACGAAAGCCAAGATTTTTCTGACTCTGCCAAAAAAAAATTTTCGGTTAAATAAAGACCTCGAAAATGCTGACATGCCATCTACAGAAATCTCGAACTTGGTCGGTAAACGCAGCAGTTTTACCGACTCATGCCGTAACTTTACAGATGGTGCCGCAATTTTCCATTTTGGTAAATGAAGAGCATGAAAATAGTGACGTGACATATACCAAAATCTCAATTTCGGTCGGTAAATGCCTCAGTTTTACCGACTTGTGCAGTGATTTTGCGTATCGTACTCAAAGCAGATATTATACTAATCATTGATAAAAAAAAAACAGTCGGTAAAAATTGCCAGCCAGTCGTTAAAATTCCTTGATCCCTCCCCCTAAATATTTGGCCAAACATACTAGCCAAACATTTGGCTAGTAACGACCCTGCCCTTGAAAAACAATTTTAAGCAGTTTGTCTGACTTTTTGAAATTAAGGAATTCATTTAAGTGTGGCCGTCAAAAATCCCAAAATCTCAACTTGAAAGATGTATTATTCCTGATGGCCCATAGCTTTTCTAACAGCCTTCTGAATTCGGGTTAATGAATTCAGTCAATATACAATGGATATTTTTATTTTCCTGAAATTGTTCAGAAGCTCTAAAACATTCGCTAATACAAATTTTCAAATGATTTGACGTTTTCTGACCAGATTTTAATTAACTTTCGTATTTACTTTCCATTATAACTTGTTTGTCGTGCAACTTCAGGGAAGTTGCAAATTCAAAAGACCATAACTTCTAAGAAGAGAGTCAAAGAGATAAAAAGGGAGAGAAATGCGTATCTCCATCTGCAGCAAAAATTTCATGAGCATCCCAAACCACTCCCATTAAAATTCTAGCGGCAATTCTTAAGATCAGGGGACCATTTGAAGGAAGCCCTTAAATATTCTGAAAAAATAACTGCTCTTTTCAAAAGGTCAAATGCTTCACTTTACTCTCCCCTCCCCCCTAATCATGGATAAATATACCCACTTCAAGTTTGCCATAGTCAAACAGTTGGTGGCAACGAACTGCAAGTAAGGAACGACTCAGTCTAATAGCAACCGAAACTCAAAAAACGGAATTTTGATAACAATAGATGCATCAAAAGAATCGTCTTTTATTTATTGGTTCCGAATATACAAAGTTCATTAAGTTTTATGTTGCCCCGTCAAATGCTAAAAGCCAGTGAAAATTCGCCCGATTTTCGAAAAAGGGTTCCTCTCCCCCCCTAAAAAAATGCTAGGTAATCTTAAATAAAATCAAACCATCAGATTCAGCATATCAGAAAACCTATCGTGGAGGTTTCAAGCTCCTATCTACAAAAATGCGGAATTTTTTGTATTTTGAAGAAGAAAGATCTCCGATGCGTGTTTGTTTGTTTTTTTTTCCCAAAAAGAATGGAGGGCACCAAGCCCTCCTACCACATTAATTTTTTTCCGAAGGAAATCCGATCAAAATTTTAAGATAGCCAATCAATTCAGCATAGTTGAAAGGTTTTATAACTATGCTTTCGATGATGACACGGACCCCATAGTTCATTGGGAAAGAGCTGTAAGTTACAATTGGCCCATATTGTTCACATATAGTGTTAGTTATTAGGAAAGATATGGAAATTGGTCAGGATACTGCTCTATGATAAAAAAGGGGGGGGGGGGGGTCCACGGGGAGAAATTTCAGTGGGGGAGAAAGCTTCCGGGGAAATTTTCCAGGAGCAATGTTACACGGTGGGAGTTGATTCCCTGCTATTATTTGAAAAACATTCTAAAATTTCAACTGAAAGTAATTTTTCAACTGAAAAGTAAGGAGCAACATTAAAACTTATTATTATGTATATGAGTGGGCTGCCTCTTCCTCAACCCTCGCTCGTTAGGCTTTAGTTTGACTTTTCGCCCTTATTCTTTCGGAAAGACTACTCAACCAAAAAGGGCCGTTGATTTTGAATAAGATGTATTTTTTATTGAGCTATAAGACTTTAGCGTAAAGAGCGAGGGTTGAGAAAGGGACACCCCCTTTCCCCTCATATCCAGAATAATTTCTATTTGTTTTAAATTTGAATCTTGCTCCTCACTTTCAGTTGAAAAATCTGTTTTTTTTTAAACAATCATAGGCAGCGGGATAGCGCTGCCTAAGTAAAGAACGATGTGGGCACAATGTACTATTTATATTTCTTTTTTCTTCTTCTTTTTCTTCTCCATACCCGGGCGCTTCGTAACGAATGAGTTATCGTAGAAACTTCGAAAAGGGTTCATTCGATTGGAAATTGGAGTGGCAAGTGCCCTTTTTAATAGTCAAAAGTGATTGGAGGGCAACTAGCCCCCCCAAGCCCATCATTCCCCCAAAACACATCCAATCAAAATTTTTGAGATAGCCATTTTGTTCAGCGTAGTTGATTTCCAGATAGAAAATTTTCTTTTTGAGGAGGACACTCCCCCAAAACCCTCGGGAAAAGGGTTTTAAGTTATGCCCCAGGGGCATATAAGTTTTTATAGAAGGCTTTGTCGCAGAGACTTCAAAAAAGGCTCATAGGCCAGTAAAAGTACGGTTTGACCGGGACAAAATTGCAGCAAAAGATTTTTTTACACCAAAATGTTCAAAAAAATCGCTGAAAATTGGACATTTACATTTTTTACATTTAGGAAGATTTTTTAACACTAAAATGTTCAGAAAAAATTTCTGAACAACATATCCAAAATCCGCTAAAATCACCCGCCGGGAAAACTCTCTGGGGCTGCTTAAAGGGGGTGGAAGGGGGGCGAAAAAATATGTTTTTTAATTTTTGACATTTGGGAAGCTTTGTTTACACTAAAATGTTCAAAAAAAATTGTAGAACAACGTATCCAAAATCCGCTAAAATTCCCCGCCGGGAAAACCTTCTGGGGCTGGTTAAAGGGGGTGAAAGGGGTGCAAAATCCTTTTTTCGATTTTGTTATTTCGGTACGTTCGGAGACTCGATTCTGGTATAAATCAACTCGCTGAAACCGAAAATGATGTCACTTTTATTGTAACACTTACCCGAGGCGAAAGCTTCAAACGAACATAAGCTATGGAATATTTGCTCCATCAAAGAAAAACTAAGGGACATGTGTGGTGCAATTATATTTCCTAGGCTGTGACACCACTTCGAGATTACAAGGAGTTGGTAAATCTTTCGGACTGTCATTGTACCGGTCCGATCCGTCTTTCTGTGAGGCCGCTAAGGTCTTTATGGACTCGAAGGCTACGAAAGACGAGCTCATTGTAGCTGGTGAACAAGCTCTTTTAAGAATTTCGTGTCCTTGAGACATCGTCTGTTCTTGGCCAACCTCGCTTCCTCTTCCGCATTTGTCTGCCCTGATCGGATGCCTTCCACACCCTCAGCTGCGAAGTTTCATTCTTTTCGCGTGTATTTGCAGGTAATGTAATGGAAAAGCGAGGCTGCTGCGATGAAACCGGAAAACTGGGGATGGCGACTCACTGCTGATAATTACATCCCAGTAATGACGGAGAAGAAACCAGCTCCCCAAAGTCTTCTTCAAATTATCCACTGCAAATGCAAATCAGGTTGCGATACGGCCAGATGCACTTGCCGTAGGAATGGCATGCCCTGTACACTTGCTTGCGGAGAGTGCATGGGAACAAGCTGTAATAACTCTGAACCAACATCTCTATAAGAAGAATAATTTTAGTTTTTTGCAGTAACGGTGGTTGTGCTCTTTTGTAGTGCTCATTAATGAAATGATGATTCTCAATATTATGTGGTCTAAAAATAATGATTATCAAAACTGTGATTTATACATAGACGTGTTAATGTTTTTGTTTTCCAACTGTAAAAGAAGCCGATAATAAGAATGATTTTTCAAGTTTCTATGCGTCTATGCCTATAGTTTCTCTTTTTCTGCAGTCTGGTCTTCACACGGTTGATTCTCATCGGATAACCAGGTTTCCAATGATTAGCGAAGCAACAAAGAGGGGGGTACTTCTCAGCTCCTTTAAATTGCCATTCGATTGCCTGTGTTGCTGTTTGAAGTATTTCAGGCTTCAATTGATCTGATCTTTCTAACAGTTCGGAAGAAAAGCTATTTCCTTTGTTTTTGCGATGGAGTTATTAAAATCTTATTAATAGTTTAATATAAGTTACAGACGTGTTATAATAAAAGTAACTTCATTTTCGGTTTCAGCAAGTTGATTTATGCCAGAATCGAGTCTCCGAACGTACCGAAATAACAGAAATCGGTAAAAGGATTTTTCACCCTTTTCACCCCCTTTAAGCAGCCCCAGAAGGTTTTCCCGGCGGGCAATTTTAGCGGATTTTGGATATGGTGTTCTGCGATTTTTTCTGAACATTTTTGTTTAAACAAAGTTTCCCAAATGTCAAAAATCAAAAAACCTATTTTTTTGCCCCCTTCCACCCCCTTTAAGCAGCCCCAGAGAGTTTTCCCGGCGGGTGATTTTAGTAGATTTTGGATATGTTGCTCAGCGGTTTTTTTTGAACATTTTAGGGTAAAAAAAGCTTCCTAAATGTCAAAAATGTAAATACTTAATTTTTCGCCCCCTTCCACCCCCTTTAAGAAGCCCCAGAAGGTTTTCCCGGCGGGTGATTTTAGCGGATTTTGGATATGTTGTTCAGCGATTTTTTCTGAACACTTTAATGTAAACAAAGCTTCCCAAATGTCTAAAATGAAAAAACTATTTTTTTGACCTAATTTGTCGCCCCCTTCCACCCCCTTTAAGCAGTCCCAGAAGTTTTTCCTGGCAGGCGATTTTAGCGGATTCTGCATATGTTGTTCAGCGAATTTTTCTAAACATTTTGGTGTAAAAAAACCTTTTGTTGCAATTTTGTCCGGGTCGTCCCACTTTTCTCCGTACTTTTACTGGACTATCATTCGATTGGGAATTCAAAGGGCTAGTACCCTTTTTAATAGTCGAAAGTGATTGGAGGGCAACTAGCAACCCCCCCCCCCTCACGGCGATCATCCCTCCAAACACATCCAATCAAAATTTTGAGATAGCCATTTTGTTCAACGTAGTTGATTTCAAGATAGAAAATATGTTTTTGAAGAGGACACTCCCCTACAACCCTCGGGGCAAAGGTTTTAAGTTATTCCCTGGGGGCATATATGGTTTTTATAGAAGGCGTTGTCGTAGAAACTTCAAAAAAGGCTCATTCGATTGGAAATTAAAAGGGCTAGTGCCCTTTTTGATAGTCGAAAGTGATTGGAGTTCAACTAGCCATTCCTCCCCCCCCCCACGCCCATCATTCTCCCAAATACTTCCAATCAAAATCTAGATATAGCTATTTTGTTCAGCGTAGTTGATTTCCAGATAGAAAATATCTTTTTGAGGAGGACACTCCCCCAAAGCACTCAGGACAAGGGTTGTAAGTTAGAAGACGTTGTCGTAGAAACTTCAAAAACGCTCATTCGATTGGAAATTCAAAGGGCTAGTGCCCTTTTTAATAGTCGAAAGTGATTGGAGGGCAACTAGCCCCCTCCCCCTCCATCCACCTTTTCCCCAAACAGATCCAATCAAAATTTTGAGATAGCCATTTTATTCAATGTAATTTTAAGTTCTATAAATTAGGTCTTTGAGGATGACAACCACCTCACAGCCCTCAGGACAAGGTTTGTAAATTATGCCCTGGGGACATATAAAGTTTTTATAGAAAGCGTTGTTGTAGAAACTTCAAAAAGGGCTCATTCGACTAGAAATTGAAATGGCTAGTGCCCTTTTTAATAGTCGAAAGTAATTGGAAGGCGACTAACACCCTTCCACGCCCATCTTTTCCCCAAACACATCCAATAAACATTTTGAGACAGCCATTTTGTTCCACGCGGTCAAAGTTCAGGATATTATACCTTTGAGAAGGACACTCCCCCCACAGTCTTCAGGACAAGTTATGCCCTGGGGCATATAAGTTTTTATTGAAATCTTTGTCATAGAAACTTGAAAAAGGGCTCATTCGATTGGAAATTCAGAGGTCTAGTGCCCTTTTTAATGGTCAAACGGGATTTGAGGGCAACTAGCCCCCCTCTCTCGCCCACCTTTCCCCAAACACATCCAATCAGAATTTTTAGATAGAAATCGTGCTCAGTGTTGTGAATTTCCTGATAGTAACTATTTTGTTTGAGGAGGACACTCCCCCACAGCCCTCAGGGCAAGGGTTGTAAGTATTCCCTCGGGGCATATAAGGTTTTCGCCATTTTTTAGCCATTTTATTCAACGTAATTTCAAGTTCTGTAAGATAAGTCTTTGATAAGGACAACCCCCTCACACCCCTCAGGACAAGGTTTGTAAATTATGCCCTGGGGGTATATAAGGTTTTCATAGAACGCGTTGTTGTAGAAACTTCAAAAAGGGCTCATTCGACTGGAAATTGAAATGGCTAGTGCCCTTTTTAATGGTCGAAAGTGATTGGAAGGCAACTAACACCCCTTCCAAGCCCACTATAGTAGAGAGGACCCTATAACTCCGAACATTACCACGTGGTTTATGGTTTTCTCACTGAGAATGAAAAAACAGGATTTTTCTCACTTGAAAAAACAGGATTTTTCTCTCTTTTATGGATGTTTCTTGGACGGTTATGAGTGTCGGTCAATTTATTTGATGTTTTTCTCGGATGTCAACATCAATTTAAGTCTGTTTTATGGTTTTTGTCAGTGAGAATGAAAAAAACAGTGACGAGTACAGCAATTTATGGATGTTTTATGGTTTTTGTCAGTGAGAATGGAAAACAGGATTTTTCTCACTTTGATGGATGTTTCAAGGTCGATTTATTTGTTGTTGTTTGTCCAGGTGTAATGACAATGGGGTGATTTACATAATCGAGGGGAATTATTGATTCATGAAAGGAGAATTAAGAAACAAACATGGCTTCTTTGTTGTTTAGGCTAACCTAACCTGAGAAATTGATTTACATAATCGGCGGGGAATTATTGATTCACGAAAGAGGAATTAAGGAAAATTATGGCTTCTTTGATCTTTAGGCTAACCTAACCTGAGAAATTGATTTACATAATCGGCGGGGAATTATTGATTCACGAAAGAGGAATTAAGGAAAATTATGGCTTCTTTAATCTTTAGGCCTGAGGGATTTATTCGTTGTTGTTGTTTTGGTCAAGTGCATGCTAGGGATGAATATCAAGGTGTCCAGGAATAGGAAACCGGAAGTACATGCATCCTTCTCAGCCAATCAGCGAGTCGGATACATCTCCTTTCTCAGCCAATCAGAGGCTTGCTTACATATGATTTTCCCCGTTACATAACAATTCACCCTTGAGATTTCGTATATAACGGGCATGCATTGTTATTACATTATCAGAAAGTAAAGTAACCTGACAATGGATAGAACACTTGAAATTTTTGATGAGCTTGAAGCCTTGGCAGCCGAAATTAGCAATGTGAGTACATTTTCATTTTTTATTTTCAAAATAAAATTATTTTCCTTGGTCACCCTCTAGTATATTTAGGTAAGTACCCCCTCCCCCACAAACCTAACCACCGTGCAACCTTTATACTCACTAGAAAACATAAAATATGTTCTTTTTACCACATAAACCTAACCCCTCCCCCACTGATTTTACAGGTATAATTCTCGCAATAGAAATATTTCTCTTTTTTCGATAAATTTATTCTTTCTGTAAGCCTATCAAAAAGTGACATTTAACTTCTGTCTATCCCGTAGCTATTAATATACCGTTTCCATTTAAGCCACCGCCACTTACTTGACTTAAAAACATTTTTCCGCAATGATTTAAACAGCTGACACCCCACAATTGCACTTCCTGCTTGTTAATCCTTAACGTTAGCGACTTAACCAAAAGGTTTCAATGATAAAAAGGATTTGTTTCTCTCTTTCTCAAATTAAAGCAGTTTTAAGCAAAAAGAGATTGCTGTTTATTAAGCTTGTGGATTCGTAACCTGTATTTGGAGAACCGGTGAAACGGGATTATTTCCAAAAATAATTCCTAACAATATATTTAGGACATTGGTGAAAGGTGTTTCATTGCATGAAAAGCAAGGGGCTGGGATGTCTATGAATAAGCTTTTTTAATTAACTAAAATAGCATTTGATTTCTGAGTTTAGTATATTTTTATTTTTTGCTTTACTGAAAATGCTGGCATAGGGGGGCTTTCTTAGTGATAAATGCTTTTCTAGACGAAATTATGGTTAGTGTGGATGGGGATACTAATTTTCCTTCTGTGAAAAAGAGGAAAATTATTTTCCATACTAACTTTTTTCTCTTCTTTAAGGCAAATTGTGAAGAATGTGTACCTCCTCCATCTAAGAAGGCAAGAGGTAATAATGCGCCCCATGCGAAGGCGACAGTTAAACAATATGGCCGTTGGCCGAAACCCTCCAGTGCCGTGTTGACTGTCAAAATCCCATCCACGCAGGCTGCAATGCAGCCAGGCCGAAAATTAAAGAGTGAATGGATGGCTGCTTTCCATGGACCTTTAATACCTGCCACGTCTGCACAAGAGCGTGATGTTACCACACCTTCCAACCTCCAAACGCATTACCCGGACCATCTGGCACCCAAGTGCAGCCAGGATTTGCAAATGTGAGCATTTTTACCTCTAGTTATAGAAATATATATCTATTTCTTCCAATGTTTTTTAGTCTTTTCTTTTCACTATTTTTCAACACTGTGTAAAAGTGTATCTCAGAGATATTAAAATATTAACCCCTCGCCCCCAACCATTGTTTTAAATTTCTATGCTCCCCCTCCCTCGGAGATATCTAAATATAATGTAATTTTTTTGCAAAGAAACCGCTCTTTTTTCTAATCTTTGCTATTTTCTCTGTAGGCATCTTCGCTATCTCATAATAATATTTTTATGTAATTTTCTAGTTTACTGCTATCTCTCCACTATGAAACTCAAAATGCTATTTTTCACAATTGAATATTATTGTTTTAATTTTTGGCATAAGGCTTTGCACAAGCATATAAATAGATCTGTTTCACCCCTTTTTCCTGTTTTGTTCTATCATTAGCGGTTAGTGGTTAGGCCAAGTCTAGGCTTTCAATGCTTTTACGTAATTCTGTGTTTATTTTTGAAAATAGCGGAATTGTTTGCAAAATTAGCGTTAGATATTTAGGACATTGGAATTCTATGTAAGAGCGAAACAAGTTTTATCCCCAAAAATAATAATTGCTATTTATGGCATTGCTGAAAAGGGGGGGGGGGTTTCTCCATCAAATTAAAACGGTTTCATGCAGACAATTGCAATTTATTAAGCACATGCCTATGCAATCTCTATTTGCTGGAGAACCGGTGAAATCTCGTTATTTTCAAATTAAGGTCTAACAATATATTTAGGACATTGGTGAAAGGGGGGGGAGGGGAACATGCCACAATTCTATCACCGCCTCATTGTAAAGTGAAAAAAAAACTGTTTCTTCACGCGTTGGTGAACGGGTATGGGGCCGGGAATTCGCTGAGAAAAAGATAGCTTTTGCACCGCTACGGCCGGGAAGTGCGGGTGGGCCCGAGAAGCGCTGCTGGAAGCGCTGCGGGAAGTGCTGCGGGGGAAGCGCTGTGGGAAAGCGCCGTGATGGCCGGCTCGGAGGGGGGAGCATTAAATAGTGGAAATTGATGGGGGGTGGAGTTGTTTGAACAAAATCAAATTGTCAATTTTATGTAAAGCGGCGTTTTAGATTGTAAATATCTTATATGAAGTTGGAAATTGGAGCTTTCAGTTGAATTAACAAAATGCTACTATGTGCATACTGCTACTACTACTACTACTACTAAGCGCGTTTTAAATAATAATCCAAATTTTAAAAACAGTAGGGGTGATTTGAACATTTTGAAAATAAGCTATTTTTTCATTTATAGATTGGAGCATTGGTCCCTTATTCATCATCATCATCGTCCTCATCAGCTGGTGAAGGAGAGGAAGAACTCGCGTCTAGGGAATTTCATGTCATTCAGGACAATTCACATATCAATGAATGGGATGGTATTGTTAATTCCGATGAAATACCTTTTAATATTAATAATTTTCTAAGTAATTATTTCAATGTAGAACATAGCACAGTTGAGCATGGTAATGTTCCTAGTTCAGAGGGGGACTTGCCATTGCTAAGTCCAAATACCATGTTAATTTTAGATGATTTAACAGGGAATCCTCCTCTAGCCCCCACTGATTACCTACTTCCACTTCAAACAACTGAAGTGGAACATTCGCATACCCCAAATATTGTTGAACAACTTGGGGGAGGGAGTGTTGATGATATACAAGAGGGGGAGGGGGGTAATGACCAATACAAGACTTTTCCCGATTTTCAATTGTCAAATTCGATTTTAAATGCAATAGTTGTTTACACTGCGACTTTTGGGGACCCGTTTAATTCACTTATGGGGGGGAAATTTGTGTTTGATCCCATAGAAATTGTGCATGACTATGTAGATAAAATTCATGCACTGCTGGAGAACCAAATTCAATTTTGGGGGGGTAGGGATTCAATTAAGGTTTCTATTGTTTTAAAGGTGTTTTATTTAAATTAGGGGAAAAGCGAAGTCTATTATCATTATGTACATTCCGAGATGCGTTTGATTTATTCGAATTTAGAAAATTTTGAGGGTGTTTTTTCGGAGTGGGTAGGTCAAATTATAGCGCATCTCGAGAACTTTAACGAAAACGGTAGTGGGTCTGTAGTTTTATTTGTTGAAAATTTAAGCATTAATATTTGTAAATTTAAGAAAGATTTTATTTTAAGAGGGGGGAGTGGGGAAAGGGCAGTAGTTTTAAAATATAATCCAGATTTATAAGGTTGTCAAGGTGTCCAGCGGATCTGTTTTGAAACAGGTCAAAAATGTTTCAAGTATGCTTTCCTCATATCAGCATTCGAGCCTCTAGCACGTGACGCTACCAAGACGAATTTAGACGATTGGGCTGTACATGGGAAGGAAGGGTCCAATTTCCCCATTGTAGATTTCTCTTGTTTAGAAGAAAAATACCCAGTAACGCTACGATCTTTTGATATTTTTGAAAGGTCTAATGCCCATTTAAATATCGGCGTTACTGTGGTTCAGTATGAAACTGAATTTAAAGATGGGGTTCGTTTAAAAAAGAAGGGGGTGGTCTTCCCTGTAAGGGGCCCGTCAATTGATTTGGTCAGACACTGGGTTTGGTTGTTGTATACACCACCTAGTGAACCGAATGCAATTGGCCATTTTAACCCGATCACAGACATCAGTAGAGTTCTGGGGGAGGGTAAAAAGGGGCGGGGGACACGTTTCTACTGTCCAACATGCCTCTCTCGATTTTGGACTGAATTAAAGTTGCAAAATCACATGAGGCATTGTAGCCGGCATGGCTACCAGACAGTGGACACGGTTTCAGGGGATAGGGCCATTTTACGCTTTAAAAAGTTCCAGAACACCCTCTTCCAGTGCAACAAAATATCTTTGGACTGTGAAGCTAAGCTGGTGGAGGTGAACGATCCCCAATTTCCAAACCGAGTCAAAGAACATCAAGCTATTGCAGTGTCCTATGCTCATGCGCAAAGAGACAGTTCTAACACCATGCGGTTGTTAGAAATAGTAGAAACGTTGGATGAGGAGGAGGATGAGTGTATGGTCAAGGCACTGACTAAACTAATTGGCACTGCTAATGGTGCTATTTCTCGTTTGAGAAATACCCATTACCCAATGGTTTTGTCTGCAGAGGATCATCTCGCGATTAAAAATCAAAAAATATGTTGGGTTTGTAAGGGGGAGTTTGTAGAGGAGGATAAGGGGACTAAAGGGAAAAGAGGTGGTGGTGGGAGGGGGAAAGTCAGAGACCATAATCACTTGTGGCAGGAAATATCCTCGGGGGGTAGTAATTTTAGAGGGGTTGCGCATCAATCGTGTTGCGCATCAAACTTAAATGTTAGCCAGCAGTTTTTTATCCCTGTTTTTATCCACACGCACTTATGCATAGGGAAGGAGGGGGAGTAGATAGTCCATTGGTAAACAGTTCATTTACCTATAACATTATTCCCAAATCGGCCGAGAAGTTGTTGCTTCTCGAGCTGAAATGGCAGGCAGTGGATAATGGGCATACGTGTTGGAATAAAATCAGGTTTTTAGATTCCTTTAGTTTTTTTCCCAAGGCATTGAGTCAATTGATTCAAGTGCAGAAAAGCGACAATTTTGATAGCTTTCCCTTGCTTAAACAGCACTTTCCAGACAGTGAAATGTATGATCTGTTGACCTGCAAAGGTGTATACGCATACGACTATTACTGTTCTGGCGCTCGCTTAAGCGAGGTGAAACTACCTCCAATTGAAGCTTTCTACAATTCACTGACCAGCAGTGAATGCACAGCCGAGGAATATGAGTTTGCCAAGAAGGTGTGGTCTAAGGGGGATTGTAAAAATGGGTGGGATTATTGTAGACTATACTTGGCCAGTGACATTTTAACTCTGTTGGATATAGTCTGTAAGAACACAGACCAAATCTATTCAGAGTTCGGGTTAGATATAGGCTACTATTTTTCCACACCCCATTTGGTGATGGATTTGATTTTAAAAATTAGTAGGGAGGAAATAGGCCTAATCACCGACGTAGATCAGCACCTTTTTGTAGAGCGTTCAATGAGGGGAGGGTATGTTTTTCATGGGGACCGCGTCTTGTCAACCGATCCGAGCGGACAAAACAGCAGCGGTGCAAAGTCAAATGCAGTGTTCTTGGACATGAACTCATTGTACCCCTCGGCGATGTCTCACTACTCTTTGCCGTGTGGGAACTATCAATGGCTTGAGAATCCTTGTGAGTTCCCCGACATTACCACCGTCGAGGACAATGGGCCACATGGATGGTTCTTTGAAATTGACGGTCACATTCCTCTGGCGCTTCACGACTCCGTCAAAGATTTTGTTTTTCCCTATATCAATCGACCCGTGAGCAGGGACTCACTGAACCCCTACAATCGATCATTGGTTGAGGATATGGGGATGCACTGGACTCCCTCTAACCAAAAACTGATTGCTGATTTGGACCCTAAGGAGAATATCGTTGTTCACCATGTGCTTTTGCACTGGATGGTGAACAATGGTTTCAAAATCACCAAAATACACAATGTCCTGCAGTTCAATCAGCGACCATATTTAAAGACGTTTATCGACACTTTTGTCGATAAACGCTCTAGGGCAAACTCAAAGGTGGAGAAGGAAATGTACAAACTCATCCTAAATTCAGCGTTTGGCAAAATGTGTGAAAGCGTACGTAACAGATCTCGCTGCGACGTCGTGACTGACCCTCTAGAGTGTGCACGTATTATTGCCGATCCCAATTTTACATCGTTCACGAGCATAGAGACTGGCATGGTTCTTCTACACAGGTTAAAGCGAAATGTGGTACTGAACAAGAATATAGCGGGCGGCAGTTCCGTACTGGAAATTTCCAAAAAGCTCATGTTGTCGTTTTTTTACAATGTGTGCAAGGTGCAATGGCCACGGGAGGGGGAGGTTCAAGTTTACTATGGGGATACAGATTCTCAAAAAAAAGGTAAAAAGGTGCTGTTTAAAGGTGCTTTTAAAGGTGCTGTTAAAGGTAAATGGGACCGAAGATTTATTGGGTGATTTAGAAAGGGGGGAGCACATCAGCTCGCGGATGGATTTCACCTACTGGAATCCATCACTCTACCCCGAGTTGGTGAAACGTCAAGCCCCCAACCAACTATTAATGTTAAAATCAGAGACGGGGAGTGATTTGATATCCAGGGGGGTGTTCCCGGGTCCTAAAGTTTATTGCGTTAAAACTCATAGTGGGGATGAAAAGAAGGCGTGTAAAGGGGTGCCTACACATTTTGTAAAGAGCTATTTCAACATGAGCGTGTACAGAGACTGTGTAGAAAGTAGCCTAGTGCCGAGAGCACAAGTGCTTGCAATTCACTCTCTACAGTATAGAAATTATACTGTGAGAGTGGAAAAGAATGCAATGTCATGTATATCTGACAAAGTCTATGTGCTCGAGAATGGTGTGAGTGTCCTGGCTCATGGCCACTACCGTATTTCAGACCGAGTTGAAGGGATAGACTATCGCAATCAACTTGGTCTGGATAAATTAACCTAATCTGACTAACCAACTAACCACCACCAACCCGTTCATAAATTAAATGCTCCAACCCGTTCATAAATTAACTAACCACCTCAACTAGCTCAACCTCAACTAACCACCTTAACCACCACTAACCCAACCTCAACTAACCTGCAGCAGTGACAACAACTATTGTGTACAGTTTTTTCCACCGCGGTTCCCGGGGGGGGGGCCTTCCCGCGGCTCCCGGGGGTGGGGGGTCCCGCCCGCGGCCGGCCTTCAGCTCTGCGGTCCCCAAGGGGTGGGGGGACCCCGCTTTTAAATTCATAATGTTCAACTGTGCTAGTTCATGTTCCAAGTGTTGTTGTATAGAAAAGTGTTTAAAGACAATAAGTGTTGTACAGAAATGTGTTGATGGACAAAAAGTGTTTTTAAAGACAATAAGTGTTGCTCTTCATGGACAAAAAAAAGTGCTTTTATTTATGTTGTACATAAAGTGTCATTTTTATCATTGTCAATTGCAGTTCATGTTGATCAAATAGAGTTTTCATGCTGCCGAAATAAATATTGCCATGAATTACTGTTGTCAACTGTTCTTGTTGAACAAGTGTTATTCATATCGTTGTCAATTGCAGTTCACGTTGAACAAATATTTGTTTTCATGTTACCGAAATAAATGCTGCCATAAAATATTGTTTTTTTGTTGATAATCTTGTTAACGTACTAGATAGATCTATGGGAAAATTATTGCTACTACTACTACTACTTATTCACTGGACACGTATGATTTACAGTTAGTTATAGTCCAACTGTTGTCAACAGCAGCAGCAGCAGCAACAACAACAACATGTATCAATTTAAAACACCCTTCAGGTCATTTCTGTGTGGTCCCTCAATGTCGGGGAAAACAACACTCTTAACTAAAATAATTAAAAATTGCGATAAAATGTTTTTGGAAAAGCCAAAAAAAATCTACTATTGCTATAGTATTTGGCAGGAGTCCTAGGATCAAATAAAAGCAATTGCCACAACCATAAAAATACAATTCATACGGGGACTTGATGTTTTCAATAGTATTGAATCGAAATCTTGGTTCATTATTGATGATTTGGCTGAATCCATTGAACAGTTCTCACAGGAAATGTTACAACTGTTCATTGTTAGCTCCCACCATGAACACATTTCCATAACCCTAGTTCTACACAATCTGTTTCATCAGAGCAAATGTATGCGAACCCTTGCTTTGAATTGCACCATCTATATTATCTATCGAGTTGTTCGTGATTCTAGCTCGCTCATAACTCTCAATAAACAGATATACCCCGGCGCCCCTAAATTTCTGTTGTCAGTGTACACTCAGGCGACTAATAAACCCTACGGTTACATTTTGCTGGATCTTAATCAGAGCACACCCGAGGATCTACGCGTAGTCACCGACATTTTCAACAATGAAATTACAGTATATCTTCCGGTGAACAGTAGAAAAGGCTATTAGTTGCCATTATGACACTGAAGAAACTACACGAACAACGGCATTTATTCTCCGTTTTAAGCACTTCAAAACCCTTGCTTAGGAAGGCCATACTCAAACATGGTGTTGACAATGATTTCATTAATCTAATATCTGAACTTTGTTTAAATTTAACTGAGGGCAATGTTCAACTGCCAGAAGGTGTTAGACAACAGACAAAGCAACATCGTTCCACTGTACGCGCCTTGGCTTGTAAAAACAAGGAAAAAATTTTTGAAAGAAAACGGCTCCTTCAAGCGGGCGGTAGCTTTTACACACTTTTACTGCCAATAATTGCAGGACTTGTAAACAGTTTTCTCTAGAGAGAGAATGGCTAAACCCTATAAATTGACACCATTTGAACTTGTCCTCTCGCCCGTCGAACATTTTGAAGACAATCCAAGCAAATTCATTAATGATGAGAATATTGCCGATGACAAAAAACTGCTTTTACTTCAAGATGCATTGCGACGTGTGGACAAACATAAACCATATCGTGAGAGACCCACCGCCGCCGCCACTGATCCCTCTAAACAGGAAACATCATCTCAAGATTCAGCAGTGCAATCAAAGGAGAAGTAATTGAATTCAATTGTATCGAAAATTGGAAACCTATTGCCAGTGACCTATCGAGAACAGAGTAAAAGAGTATTATCATATCTCATGTTGGAAACTGGTGATGAACATCAAGTTCAAGTCGACAGCACAGGGAAACGAATTATAATTCAGGGAAAAAGTTATAATCTAGTTGATTTAATTTGTGATATGGTGACGAATCGTAAAGGACTTTTATCCTTTGACAATAATCTATACACCTTTCTAAGCGTATCAAACTTTCCCAAAAGTCTTATTGGCAATAAGCAAATTCTAAAGAAACTAAGAGAATATAGTCCTCCAACAACACCAACGCCACTTAAAAAAGAAGAAGAAGATTCAATATTTGAAAATACTATCAGTAGCAGTAATGATTTTACAACACCTGTGGCTGCTAGTCAAAAGCGAAGACGAATTGATTCACCCTCCAGTGTGCAAAAGGGGAGTGGACATTACACTACGTGCTTGCGTTCAAAATGGATGAAGTTCTGAAAGGTGTCTATGAAAATATTGGTGAAACGTGAAGTTTAAGTTCTCCCAAAACGCTTTCTAAAGCTGTCTCCGGCACCACATTGAAAAAAGCAAAAGAGTATCTAGAGAATAAATCGAGTTACACACTGCATCGGAATCACTGGCTTCGCGGCAAACAATATCGACAAAACTAAAGCCTTTTCCCTCTGCATATAATGCAAACGGATCTTTTAACTTTAGACGCAGTTCAACAGCGTCACAATGCACCCTACAAATATATTCTGGTTGCAATCAGTGTCTTTAGTCGCTATGCCTATGCCATTCCACTGCGATCAAAGAGAGGTGTTGAAGTTGCTCAGGCCATTGAAAGTATTCTTGAACAGGATTCGTATAGAAAAATTCAATCGGATCGTGGCAGTGAATTTGTTAATCCCCATGTGCAAAAGGTTCTATTGAAATATAATACAACACTTTATCATAGTCACAGCCCGATAAAGGCTGCATTGGCTGAACGATTAATAAGAACGATTCGTCTATTAATTTCAAGATATTGTAGCCTGAAAAATACACCGGCTTTTATTCATGATTTAGATAAAATCATGCAGATATACAACCATCGACCTCATCGATCTCTGTTCAACTCAAGCCCTCGGGATGTTCACTACAATGAAAATACATTTGATGCTTTTCTAAAGCAATATTCCAATGGTGAAAAAGAAAAAAAAAATGTGAAGAAGAAATTCAATGTTGGTGATACTGTTCGAATTAATAGAAACACCAATATTTTTGAAAAGGGGAATTATTTATGGAGCACCGAACTTTTTAAAGTGTCCAAAATCCTGGACACCGAGCCCACGACATATCGACTGCGAGACAACAAAGATGATGAGATTCTCGGCGGTTTTTATGAATATGAACTGCAAAAAGTTAGAAACACTAGTGAAATTTATCAAATTGAAAAGATATTAAAGAGTCATACTCGTAGGGGCAAGAGACAGTTGCTTGTTTGCTGAGTAGGATACCACTCAGATTTTGATTCTTGGGTCAGTGCTGAAGACATTGACAATGCCCAATGATTTCTATGTGACTTTCATGTCCAATGTTTCCGATCCTCTCTACAATGACTTGAATAGAACAAGTGATTTTTGGACGAAACTCTCCCCCACCATCAAATTCGACGACGGAGATTATGAAGTGGCTCTTGTCGACTGTATTCTCAAAAATACCTACGACATCCTGAGAAAAGATCGTAAATATGATATAAAAATTAGACCCTATGATTGGCCGCCACCACCATCCTCAAGTGATCAAGAACAAATTCAAAAAATCAATTGGATGAATTATCCATATATTGAATTACCCTACGAGGAACTCACCTGTATGAATGATTTATGTCGTTCTTTTAATAAAAGAATTTCCGCTCGTAAAAAGGGAGCTTTTCATTTCAACTATTCAAAGGAGGAGGGTAAGATCTACATTAGTTCACCTATTGCCAACGAAAAGGTTATTCTCAATGATAATCTAAAGGATGTTCTTGGCTTTAAGCTCAATATAATCAATGTTAAAAGTGCCAGAAACACTAATTTCATTTTTGCTGACTATCCACCTGCCTTCTCCACAGACACTTGTATATTTCTCTACGCTTCATTTGTGGAAACATCTCGGGTTGGTAATTCAAATGTTCCCCTCCTACGAGTTCTTGAACGAAAAACCAATCAAGAACATATTGACCACTACAACATAAAGCATCTTCAGTATATTTCCGTAAACACTTCCTATTTGGAACTCTGTCAGTTAACACTAAGAACCGAATTGGGTGATCCCATAGCAATTTCAAAAAGTTTGGCTGTGATTACATGCCATTTTCGTCCCATCGTTCAAATTCAACAAGATGTCTAATAAAAAAGTGGTATTCACTTGTCCTGATATTTACTGCTATGTTAATACTCTTGGACCAAGACAACAGGGCAATGGAATGGACTATTACAAAGGTCGCTCGTCAATGTCTGGCTATGGTCTTGGCAGTTGGTTTGCTAAGCTCTTTCGCTCTTCACTACCACTGGCTAGAAAATATCTTGTACCGGCTGCGACAGATTTTGCATCCTCTACACTATACATTTGGGGCTCTGGCAAGGATTTTAAAAAAGTGCTACGAAAAATCTCAGGTCCAGTGCGCGAACCCTTGGTGAGAGATTAAAACAAAATGGTAAAGGCTTAAAAAGGTCAAGAAACAATGCATCACTCATCAGTCTCCACTCAGGTCGGAAACGAAAGACATCACCCCTCTTGTCAAAGAAAAGAAGGAAAAAGCCGACACGTAGTGTAAACAGAAGAAGAAGCCCCAGGAAGAAAATTGTTAGATCGAAACTGGATTTCTTCTCTTAAGATGTCCTACCTACCGCATAAGGATTCTCAACCTTCAATCACCGCCTCATTGAATCTATTCAATGCTGAAAATGTTGATGTGAGTGTCAAGCATGGATACTATGAACAATTTTAGCCACAACAACCCCTCTCCGATAATATCCACTTTCAAATTTATTCCAATGAAGACTACTTTATGGACATGTCTTCGACATTTATAGATTTACAAATGAAAGTCCCGAAATCCGATAATACAATGCCAATTCGGGCCGATGGAATATCCTATGAAAATTGTATATTACATAATCTATTTCGTCAAATTAGTGTCTACATCAATGGCACGCTGGTGAGCACAAGCAACAATCTCTCAAATTATACAAGCTATATGCAATTCATGCTGATGACACCCAAGTCATACAAGGAATTGAGAGGCACCTCCAATGGATATGAAAATATTACTAATACTGATAGTACAGATGCACTTAAAAATGCTACAACTAGTGAATTACATCTAGTTGGAAAAATATATCATGAAATATTTAATATACCCCAATGGCTGCCGCCCAAATGTTAAAGTGGATATAAAACTGACGCTTGCACCCTCCAATTTCATATTGAGAAAAGAACTTGCTGCCAATTATGATGTAAGTCTCTCCCTCGCCTCGGCAATACTTCATGTACGCAAACAACAGGTCATGAGTTCTGTTGCTTTGGCAGTGGAAAAACTGAGAGCCAATGGAAATAATATTAAACTACTTGTTCCTCATACAATCACCAATCAACGTCATATTGCCATGGGCTCACGCACCTTCACCGATTCATCCTTTATCAATGGCGAAATTCCGTCAAAACTCGCTTTGGCATTTGTAAAAAGTGCCAGTGCAATAGGATCGTGGACTGAATGCCCACATAAATTCGAGATGTTTGGACTTTCATCTCTTGTGTGCAAAGTAAACGGTATCCCACTCTACAATCTATCTTTTGATAAATCCTATAGAACATTGTATGAGTTGTCCATGCAAACCCTAGATCATGATTCGCAACTATTTGAAAATGGTATAACCGAAGATATGTTTGCTAAAACACATGGTATCATTGTACTGGATTTGTCTGGCACACAGGATATGAGTATAGTACGTACGGGGAGTGTGCGTTTAGAGTGTACATTTGCCGATCCCTTGGCTGAGAGTATTGCACTATTCTCACTAAATCAATATGAAACCTATTGGGAAATCACTCCCGAAGGCAGTGTTCTACTAGACTTGGCGCCATGAACACCAGTCAAATAATCAATGTATTTAATATGGACCCCTACATGTCCCAGTACAAATCCTATTGTCTACCCTCGGACTTTCTTGGAAAAATTCAAAGTGTCAACAATACCTTGATTATTGTTAATAGCAGTCCGTCGACTGTGTTGACGGGTCATTGGCTGTGCATCTTTCAAACAATGAAGATGATTGAATTTTTTGATCCTCTTGGTCTACCCTATACATTTTACACACCTCACATCAGCAACTATATTGAGAGCAGTGGGAAAACTATTATTCAAAATCGGAAGAGGGTGTAGGATCTAACGACTAAAAGCTGTGGCTTCCATGCACTACTATATTTTGTGTTCCGATGTCGCGGCTATACTTACAAGCAGTTTCTCCACATTTATGGTGACAATCCTCGTCTGAACGACTTTCTAGTGGAAAATATCCTCTCAGACCTATACAGTATTGATTTCAGTGCCCTAAGAGTAAAGTGCTTAAAAAATGTTTGTGAATTTGTTTATTAATAAAATGCATATATATACAACAATGTCTTTAAATCTTCACTTTAGATTTTTTATTCTTCGATGTATAGGCAACTGTCGTGAACCACTAATGCCGGTAAATCATTTGGATTCACTGTATATTGATCTTGATTGACTGCAAAGTCAGGGTCACATTTTCTACAGTACAATATAACTTCACTCTTGTCATATCTCTTTGTATAGTCAATGATATTATTTGCATTCATATTATGAAATTCACGAGTTTCAATCTGTCTATTTGAAGGAATATCACATACAGTGTTTTCAAACGGTGAATCACATTCGGTAACTGCCAAATAAAAATCACTTGGTTTATAGTCATAGTAGGCAGTGTCGTCACAACGATGACGTAGAAACCAAATTGTCTTGTTACCCCAACAGTTGAATCGTAGACCAGATTCCTCTTCCCAGAATAATTTAAATCCACTACGATACCAATCTCGTAGAAATAATTGGGATTCTTTCCAATCATAGCGGGGTAAGTATTCTCCCACTGATCACATTTATCATAGTGACAATTGGAGCACAGGTGTCCTCTAGGGTGAGAGTCACACACCTCCTCAAGACATGAATTACGTCCTTTAATTTGTACTGCATATCCTCTATGTAATTTACAAGGATTACATAATTTACACTTTTCACTATAGTCATCAATAATTGTACAATTCTCACATTGAGTCCAACTGCCAAGAGTGTACATGCACAATGGACATGTATAGAACATTTTTTGGTTTCCAATGTCACTTGACTCACTCACAGCTAAAACGAAACTGATCGTTCCTGCCGATGGATAAATTCAAGGTGGAGGAATGGGGAGAGGAGTAACTCTGTGACGTCACCTCTTTCAAATGGTGGGGGAGATATCTACATTGAATCCATTGGCAATGTTTTCAAAAGTATATCCACGATATGATTCTGCTTTGTTCCAATTAATATATCAATAAATTGACTATAAGCATTTGAATCACATTTTAAAAGTTTCATACAGTAGTCCAATAGGGGAGAATCACTCCTCGTTATATTGTCAAGTGTTCCCTGACGAGAGAATATCTTGCGTTGAAGAGATAACTCGAGAAAATCATCATCCAAAATCAAATGTTTTTCCATAAACACTAGATTTGATCTAATTCTCTCTTTCTCAAATTTATTCATTTTTCAATCCTTTCACTCTGACTGCTGACTCTAGACTGACCCTGATTCGTTAGCCGTAACCAGAAAAGAAAGGGAACATTTTCGATTTTGAAACAATTTTATTGAATAATTACAACAACAACAATAATACTATGCATGTACAATTAGCGATAGAGTTTATTATCTTCGATATGTTTCACCAATGCACTTAAAGCACATTGAAGTCTATTCACATGTGCTATATCAACTTTTGCAGCGAAACATAATTGATCCTCCATTTTAAATTTGCTCAAGGATATCACATATCTTGCATATCCTTCATCCCATTCCAGACAAAGCCGTGATCCTCTCGTGATTTCCACCGCAATGTTTGATGCTCTTGTATTATTGCCATCAACTCCACTATCAACTTCTAAGAGGGTAAACATTCCACTCGTCATCAACACACAAATATATATCCAAATGAGTAAATTCAAACTGTTCTTCTTCTCACTCCTTTGAATTCTATTCACAGACTAATAAAAACTATAGCAAAAATCCTTTCCTCATGTTCCCTCCGCCGCTAATATGTAACCAGCCCTCTGATTGGCTGAGAAGGGGGATGTATCCGACTCGCTAATTGGCTGAGAAGGAAACACGTGATCTAACTGTTTCCTATTCCTGGAAACTCTTAACATTCGCCAAACAACAAATCAATTGATCTTGAATGAAGTGTCATTGACCCGGTTCCCCATTAGACTCAATAATCCAGAAAACATCCATCAAAGTGAGAAAATTTCTGTTTTTTCATTCTCACTGACAAAAACCATAAAACAGACATAAATTGATGTTGAAATCCATGAAAAACATCAAATAAATTGACCAACACACATAAACGTCCAAAAACAAACATCCATAAAAGTGAGAAAAATCCTGTTTTTTCATTCTCACTGACAAAAACCATAAAACAGACACAAATTACTGTTGACATCTGAGAAAAACATCAAATAAATTGAACGACACTCATAACCGTCCAAGAAACATCCATAAAAGTGAGAAAAATCCTGTTTTTTCAAGTGAGAAAAATCCTGTTTTTTCATTCTCAGTGAGAAAACCATAAACCACGTGGTCATGTTCGGAGTATAAGATAGCCTTCTACTCACTATTTCCCCAAACATATCCGTTCAAAATTTTTAGATAGCCACTTTGTTCCACGCAGTTTAAAGTTCAGGAAATTATAGCTTTGAGTAGGACACTCCCCCCACAGTCTTCAGGGCAAGGGTTATAAGTTATGCCCTGGGGGCATATAAGGTTTTATTTAAATCTTTGTCGTAGAAACTTGAAAAAGGGCTCATTCGATTGGAAATTCAAAGGGCTACCCTTTTTAATAGTCTAAAGTGACTTGAGGGCAACTAACCCCCTCTCACGCCCACCTTTTCCCCAAACACATCCAATCAAAATTTTTAGATAGCCATTTTGTTCAACGTAGGTGAAATTTTTGGAAATTGGGTCTTTAAGGATGAAAACCCATCCCCCCCCCCACAACCCTCAGGGCAAGGGTTGTAAGTTATGCCCTGGGAGCATGTAAGGTTTTTATAGAAAGCGATGTTATAAAAACATCAAAAAGGGCTCAATCAACTGAAAATTGAAAGGGCTAGTGCCCTTTTTAATAGTCGAAATTGATTGAAAGGCAACTAATCCCCCTCTCACGCCAACCATTTCCCCAAACACATCCAATCAAATTTTTGAGATATCCATTTTGTTTAACGTAGTCGAAAGTTCTGGAAATTAGGTCTTTTAGGATTATAACTCCATCAGAGCCCTCAGTGCAAGGGTTGTAAGTTATGCCCTGGGGGCATATAAGGTTTATATAAAAAGTTGTTTTTAGAAATCTCAAAAGCGGCACATTTGATTGGAAATTGAAGTTGCTCTTTTTAATAATCGAAAGTGAGTGGAGAGTAATTAACCCCCTTCTCACGCCCACCATTTCCCCAAACACATTCAATCAAAGTTTAGAGATAGCCATTTTGTTCAACGCAGTTGAAAGTTTTGGAAATTATATATTTAAGGATGACAAACTCCCCAGAGTCTCCAGGGTAAAGGTTGTAAGTTACGCCCTGGGGGCATATAAGGTTTTTAATGATAAAGTTGATAAAAACTTCAAAGGGGCTCATTCAATTGGAAATTTATAGGGCTAGTGCTCTTTTTAATAGTTTAAAGTGAATGGAGGATAACTACCCCCTTCCCCTCGCGCCCACCATTCCCCCAAATACATCCAATCAAAATTTTCAGATAGCCATTTTGTTCAACGTAGTAGAAAGTTCTGGAAATTAGGTCTGTGAGGATGACAGCCCCCTCACAACCCGCAGGACAAGGGTTGTAAGTTATGCCCTGGGGGCATATAAAGTTTATTATAGAACGTGTTGTCGTAGAAACTTCAAAAAGGGCTCATTTGATTAGAAATTGAAATGGCTTGTGCCCTTTTTAATAGTTGAAAGTAATTGGAAGGCAACTAACACCCATTCCACGCCCCCCCCCATTTCCGCAAACACATCCAATCAAAATTTTGAGATAGCTATTTTGTTTAGCGTAGTTGAAAGTTCTGGAAATTAGGTCTTAGAGGATGACAACCACCCTCACAGCCCTTAGGGTAAGGGTTGTAATTTATGCCCTGGGGACATATAAGGTGTTTATAGGAAGTGTTGTCGTAGAAACTCAAAAAGGGTTCATTCGATTGGAAATCGAAAGGCCTAGTGCCCTTTTTAATAGTCCAAAGCGATTGGAAGGCTTGACATTTTTATAGTAAAGATCGATGTGGGTATAATGTATTATTTTTTGTTGTTGTTGTTGTTTAGACCAAGGCACTTTGTATTGAAGGAGTGTTCGTAGGAACTTTGAAAAGGGCTCTTTCGATTGAAAATAGAAAGGGCTGACGCCCTTTTTAATAGTCGAAAGTGACTAGAGGGAAACTAATCCCCTCTCCCATCCACCCTCCAATTTGACTTTATGTTTAAAAACTAAATGTTGCCATAAGATTAAACAAAAATGCACTGTGTTAATGCTAATTCCCAATAAGGCATCTCAGCAGTATCCCAAGAACGACTGAGGGTATTATGTTCAAACTTTCGGAGCTGCTTCCGCTCTTAAAATTTAATCAAATCAAAATAGCGTAAGTGTATCTAAGCTATCAAAGAAAGTAAACAGATTTTTTTGCGAATGGTATCAAGTTTTCCGTTTCAGGTCAACTAGAGGAGGAATGAATCTAAATTAAGCACTACTATTTGTGTCCAGATTTTTAAGAGGGTGTATGTTGGTAAAAATTGCTGAAATTTTTTCTCCAGCATACAAATAGTAGGCCAAACTATAATCTCTTAAAAAAACGAAAAGATTTAAAGTATTATTTTCTTTTTCTCTGGAAAGACTATGTCAATATAAAACGAACAGAAATTAATTTTTTCCACAAAATAAGTTTTTCACAGAAAAGCAAAGAACTCCATTAAACAAAAAATGAGCAAAAATAAAATCAAATAATCTACCAAGCGTGAAACTACCACAAATCATTATCGATAAATAAATGAAACCCAAAACGAACAGAAATTACAATAAATAACCGAGTCAAACTCAAAACGAGCAGAAATTGACATAAGTTGGGCTAAAAACCCCTATGTCTTCCCATGGCCAGAACACAATTTGCACTTTACTGAAAAAATACAAATGAATTTGCATTACTACTACTACTACTACTAATAACTCACCGCAGCACCAAGCCGCCTGAGGCCAACACAGCTACGCACGCTCCTCCTCCACCCCAATCTATTCAAGGCCTCCCTTTTTACACCCGCCCACGAAGTTCCCATTTCCTTTAAATCTTTCTTTATGACGTCCTCCCACCCCAGACGGGGACGACCTGCTTTCCGTTTAGCCCTAGATGGTTGGCCGAAAAGAACAATCTTCGGCAATCTGTCATCCTTCATCCGCACAACGTGCCCTAACCACTTCAACCTTTCTTTCATTATAGCCCTAGAGAGCAGTATTGAACCATATTTTTCGTATAGCCTATTGTTTGAAATACGGTCAGTCAGCCGTGTACCCAGAACAATCCTTAAGCAATTTCTCTGGAAAACATCTAGCAAATCTTCATCCGCTTTTCGGAGCGTCCATGCTTCAAAGCCATATTTGACCACTGTCATCACTGTAGCTTCTAATATTCTAATCTTGGTTTGCAGACTTATCTTCCTATTCTTCTAGACTTTTTTTAACTGTGAAAAAACACCCTGAGCCTTGGCTATTCTATTTTTAACATCTTCACTGCTCCCACCATCTTTACTAATAATACTACCAAGGTAAGTGAAGCTGCCCACCTGATCAATCTTTTTATTACCCAACGTCACCTTTTCATCTTCACTTATTCCTAGCCTTAGTGACTTAGTCTTCCTAACATTAATTTTCAAACCAATTGTAGCACCCTGAACTCGCAAAACCTCTAAAACTTCATTCATGTTGCTCACACTTTCATCTAGGATGCTTAAATCATCAGCATAATCCAAGTCCAGGAGACTTTTTCCTCCCCATTGGATTCCGTGGTCTCCTATTGCCTTTCCTGTGCTCCTTAAGACAAAGTCCATCAAAATAATCCATATAAAGGGGGATAGAACACAACCCTGCTTAACTCCTGATTTAATACAAAACCAGCTGCTAACCTCATTTCCTACCTTAACCGCAGCAGTGTTATTCTCGTACATAGCACTAATCACTTTAATGTATTTGTCTGGTATACCCTACAAGGATAAAACCTTTACTAAAGCTCTTCTATCAACAGAATCGAACGCTTGCTCATAATCTATAAAACTTAGGACCAAAGGTATTTGAAAACTCAGGCACTTCCCAATTATTAGCCTAAGAGTGAAAATTTGGTCGACACATCCTCTAACTTTTCTAAAACCACACTGCTCTTCTCTTAAAACTTTGTCTACGGCATCTCTCAGTCTAAAAAGTATCATATTACTAAGTAATTTGCTACCTACAGAAACCAGACTAATGCCTCGATAATTACCACACTCACTTTTATCACCTTTCTTATAAAGTGACTTAATTAAGGTTTTCCTAAAATCGTTAGGTACTTCCCCTTTTTCAAAAATCATATTCATAATCTTCAATAACTTATTTCTAACCTCAGAGCCACCATATTTAAGAAACTCATTTACCACCCTATCAGCACCTGGAGCCTTATTATTCTTTAATCCTCTTAGTACTGTTGCTAATTCCTCCTCACAAAACAAATCTTCCTTCACATCCAAGGTATCACAAACTTTTTCATTCTCCTCTATATTTTTTGCTGCAACTCTATCTCGGTTAAGCAAGTTCTCAAAATGTTCGGCCCATCTCGCTCTAGTTTTTTCCTTATCGCTAATTGCGACCCCATTCCTATCTTTAACTGGGACAAGTCCGGATTGACTCCTCCCTCTCTATTTGTTAACGTGCCAGTACAATATTTTACTATTATGCCGTCTAGCTGCATCTTCCAGATCATCGGCTATTTTATCCATGGCCTCCACTTCACACCTCCTTAGTTCATATTTTAATGCTTTCTCCACTTTCTTTACATTTCTTTTGTTTTCATACGATCTATCGCTCAGATAATTCTTGTACAAGTCCTTTCTCCTTTCTATTAAACATAAAGCTTTTTCACTAATATTCTTAGCTGCAGTTCTAGCTTTCTTCCCTAATACACCTTCAGCAACTTCACAAATTATTTTTCTAAAATTATTCCAACCATCTTCCACATTATCAACTTTTAAACTCTTAAGTTTAGTATTCAACTGTTCCTGGAAAGTTTCTCTCAAATTCTCATCCTGGAGTCTACCAACATCATAATCTACCAACATGTGCATTGTCAGTTTAATATACATTTACTGATATTTAGTAATTAAAATGTTAATATTATTTGATTTATTAAAGTTATAAAAGTAAAAACATTTATATTCTTTTCAGTAAAATGCAAATTATGTTCTGGCCTTGGGAAGGCATAGGGGTTTTGATCCCAACTTATGTTAATATCTGCTCGTTTTGAGTTTGACTCGGCTATTTATTGTAATTTCTGTTCGTTTTAGGTAACTGTATTTTTATTCGTCAGGGTGGGGGAATGAAGCAATGCGCGTTTAAGAATGACATAAATAGGTATTTATGATCATTTTAAATTAGTTTCTAGATTTCTTAGGTTTTCCCTTAAATGGCACTCTGACCTTAACAATTACCGTTCTAGCTATTCGACTCAACAAGGCAATATTATGACGATTCCTGTAAAGAGAGTTCCAATACGAGCAAGCTTTTCACAGAGAAAATCTCCAGGCCTATCGTGATATCTCTCTTTTAAAAAATAAGCCAGGATTTCGAGATCCTTCTAATATAGATCGTTGTTTACCAGGATATTGCTCAAGAATCCTCTTTGAAGACGAGAATCAAAATAAGAGATGAACGTTTCTGCATCTGACAAAGTATGGCTTAAAACCGCAGGAGAACATATTAATTTAGTGACGTTAAAACTTAAAACGAAAAGAAATTATTCCGTATATGAAAGGGGCTGTCCCCTCCTCAACGCCTCGCTCTTTACATTAAAGTTTTTTATTGTTTAAAAAAAATAGAGTTGTGAGAAAGTAAAACTTTAGCGTAAAGAGCGAGGCGTTGAGGAGGGGACAGCCCCTTTCATATACGGAATAATTTCTTTTCGTTTTAAGTTTTAACGTCACTCCTTACTTTCAGTTAAAAAAACTTGTCTTTTTATTTAATTTTTGAACGTTTTTGAATTAATGCAGGTTTTGATTTTGGCTCACCGTATGTGAATAATTAAAACAAAATTAGTATATTAATTTTACTTTTATTTGGTTAAATGGGCTTTCTTGAAAGTTGTTTAAATTTATTTACGATAGTTTTTATTAACAATAAATATACGTAACTTACAAAAGCTTGAATTTTGTTCCAATTCTTTAAAAATGGCCCCTTAATCACAAAGGCCGTTAATTAGAATAAATAGCTCTTATGAAAGTACTAAGAAATATTTGGCTTCAAGAGCGAGGTATTGACTAGGGTTGAATCCAATCATATACGTAATATTTTCTGTTCGTTTTAAGTTTTGATGTTGCTCCTTACTTTCAGTTGAAAAACTTGTTTTTCTATTTAATTTCTTATCTTTTTTTAAATAATGCTGGGAAATCCGGCCCCCCTTTATAGCCATAGCCCTTCCCCATGAAAACTTCCTCCATGGAAAGTTCCTCCCACATAACCCCCGACCCCCCCCACTACCAGAAAAACTCCCCCCTGAAAACGTCTGTATACTTCCCAATAACCAATACTATATGTTAAAATTGGGTAAAGTCCATAACTTTCAGCCATCTCCCCGGGGACTTCGGACGATTAAGTCATCCTAAAAGACATAGTTATCATATTTTCGACCATGCTGAACAAAATGGCTATCTCCAAATTTTGATCGGGTGACTTTGGGAAAAACATGAGCGTGGGAGGGGGCCTAGTTGCCTTGCATTTTTTGGGTCACTTAAAAAGGGCACTAGAACTTTCAATTTCCGTTCCAATGAGCCCTCCCACAATACTCTATGACCAGCTTGAAACCTCTACAGTAGGGTTCTCTGATATGCTGAATCTGATGGTGTGATTTTCATTAAGCTTCTATAATTTTTAGGGGATCTTTCCCCCTTTTTCGAAAATTAGCCGAATTTTCTGAGGCGCGGAACTTTTGATGGGTAGGACTAAAATCTGATTCTTTTGTTGTATCTATTGGTATCAAAATCCCGTTTTTTAGAGTTTCGGTTACCATTGAGCCGGGTCTCTCCTTACTTACAGTTCGTTACCATGAAAAATAAAATCAAATAATCTACCAAGCGTGAAACTACCACAAATCATTATCGATAAATAAATGAAACCCAAAACGAACAGAAATTACAATAAATAACCGAGTCAAACTCAAAACGAGCAGAAATTGACATAAGTTGGGCTAAAAACCCCTATGTCTTCCCATGGCCAGAACACAATTTGCACTTTACTGAAAAAATACAAATGAATTTGCATTACTACTACTACTACTACTAATAACTCACCGCAGCACCAAGCCGCCTGAGGCCAACACAGCTACGCACGCTCCTCCTCCACCCCAATCTATTCAAGGCCTCCCTTTTTACACCCGCCCACGAAGTTCCCATTTCCTTTAAATCTTTCTTTATGACGTCCTCCCACCCCAGACGGGGACGACCTGCTTTCCGTTTAGCCCTAGATGGTTGGCCGAAAAGAACAATCTTAGGCAATCTGTCATCCTTCATCCGCACAACGTGCCCTAACCACTTCAACCTTTCTTTCATTATAGCCCTAGAGAGCAGTATTGAACCATATTTTTCGTATAGCCTATTGTTTGAAATACGGTCAGTCAGCCGTGTACCCAGAACAATCCTTAAGCAATTTCTCTGGAAAACATCTAGCAAATCTTCATCCGCTTGTCGGAGCGTCCATGCTTCAAAGCCATATTTGACCACTGTCATTACTGTAGCTTCTAATATTCTAATCTTGGTTTGCAGACTTATCTTCCTATTCTTCTAGACTTTTTTTAACTGTGAAAAAACACCCTGAGCCTTGGCTATTCTATTTTTAACATCTTCACTGCTCCCACCATCTTTACTAATAATACTACCAAGGTAAGTGAAGCTGCCCACCTGATCAATCTTTTTATTACCCAACGTCACCTTTTCATCTTCACTTATTCCTAGCCTTAGTGACTTAGTCTTCCTAACATTAATTTTCCAACCAATTGTAGCACCCTGAACTCGCAAAACCTCTAAAACTTCATTCATGTTGCTCACACTTTCATCTAGGATGCTTAAATCATCAGCATAATCCAAGTCCAGGAGACTTTTTCCTCCCCATTGGATTCCGTGGTCTCCTATTGCCTTTCCTGTGCTCCTTAAGACAAAGTCCATCAAAATAATCCATATAAAGGGGGATAGAAACACGACCCTGCTTAACTCCTGATTTAATACAAAACCAGCTGCTAACCTCATTTCCTACCTTAACCGCAGCAGTGTTATTCTCGTACATAGCACTAATCACTTTAATGTATTTGTCTGGTATACCCTACAAGGATAAAACCTTTACTAAAGCTCTTCTATCAACAGAATCGAACGCTTGCTCATAATCTATAAAACTTAGGACCAAAGGTATTTGAAAACTCAGGCACTTCCCAATTATTAGCCTAAGAGTGAAAATTTGGTCGACACATCCTCTAACTTTTCTAAAACCACACTGCTCTTCTCTTAAAACTTTGTCTACGGCATCTCTCAGTCTAAAAAGTATCATATTACTAAGTAATTTGCTACCTACAGAAACCAGACTAATGCCTCGATAATTACCACACTCACTTTTATCACCTTTCTTATAAAGTGACTTAATTAAGGTTTTCCTAAAATCGTTAGGTACTTCCCCTTTTTCAAAAATCATATTCATAATCTTCAATAACTTATTTCTAACCTCAGAGCCACCATATTTAAGAAACTCATTTACCACCCTATCAGCACCTGGAGCCTTATTATTCTTTAATCCTCTTAGTACTGTTGCTAATTCCTCCTCACAAAACAAATCTTCCTTCACATCCAAGGTATCACAAACTTTTTCATTCTCCTCTATATTTTTTGCTGCAACTCTATCTCGGTTAAGCAAGTTCTCAAAATGTTCGGCCCATCTCGCTCTAGTTTTTTCCTTATCGCTAATTGCGACCCCATTCCTATCTTTAACTGGGACAAGTCCGGATTGACTCCTCCCTCTCTATTTGTTAACGTGCCAGTACAATATTTTACTATTATGCCGTCTAGCTGCATCTTCCAGATCATCGGCTATTTTATCCATGGCCTCCACTTCACACCTCCTTAGTTCATATTTTAATGCTTTCTCCACTTTCTTTACATTTCTTTTGTTTTCATACGATCTATCGCTCAGATAATTCTTGTACAAGTCCTTTCTCCTTTCTATTAAACATAAAGCTTTTTCACTAATATTCTTAGCTGCAGTTCTAGCTTTCTTCCCTAATACACCTTCAGCAACTTCACAAATTATTTTTCTAAAATTATTCCAACCATCTTCCACATTATCAACTTTTAAACTCTTAAGTTTAGTATTCAACTGTTCCTGGAAAGTTTCTCTCAAATTCTCATCCTGGAGTCTACCAACATCATAATCTACCAACATGTGCATTGTCAGTTTAATATACATTTACTGATATTTAGTAATCAAAATGTTAATATTATTTGATTTATTAAAGTTATAAAAGTAAAAACATTTATATTCTTTTCAGTAAAATGCAAATTATGTTCTGGCCTTGGGAAGGCATAGGGGTTTTGATCCCAACTTATGTTAATATCTGCTCGTTTTGAGTTTGACTCGGCTATTTATTGTAATTTCTGTTCGTTTTAGGTAACTGTATTTTTATTCGTCAGGGTGGGGGAATGAAGCAATGCGCGTTTAAGAATGACATAAATAGGTATTTATGATCATTTTAAATTAGTTTCTAGATTTCTTAGGTTTTCCCTTAAATGGCACTCTGACCTTAACAATTACCGTTCTAGCTATTCGACTCAACAAGGCAATATTATGACGATTCCTGTAAAGAGAGTTCCAATACGAGCAAGCTTTTCACAGAGAAAATCTCCAGGCCTATCGTGATATCTCTCTTTTAAAAAATAAGCCAGGATTTCGAGATCCTTCTAATATAGATCGTTGTTTACCAGGATATTGCTCAAGAATCCTCTTTGAAGACGAGAATCAAAATAAGAGATGAACGTTTCTGCATCTGACAAAGTATGGCTTAAAACCGCAGGAGAACATATTAATTTAGTGACGTTAAAACTTAAAACGAAAAGAAATTATTCCGTATATGAAAGGGGCTGTCCCCTCCTCAACGCCTCGCTCTTTACATTAAAGTTTTTTTATTGTTTAAAAAAATAGAGTTGTGAGAAAGTAAAACTTTAGCGTAAAGAGCGAGGCGTTGAGGAGGGGACAGCCCCTTTCATATACGGAATAATTTCTTTTCGTTTTAAGTTTTAACGTCACTCCTTACTTTCAGTTAAAAAAACTTGTCTTTTTATTTAATTTTTGAACGTTTTTGAATTAATGCAGGTTTTGATTTTGGCTCACCGTATGTGAATAATTAAAACAAAATTAGTATATTAATTTTACTTTTATTTGGTTAAATGGGCTTTCTTGAAAGTTGTTTAAATTTATTTACGATAGTTTTTATTAACAATAAATATACGTAACTTACAAAAGCTTGAATTTTGTTCCAATTCTTTAAAAATGGCCCCTTAATCACAAAGGCCGTTAATTAGAATAAATAGCTCTTATGAAAGTACTAAGAAATATTTGGCTTCAAGAGCGAGGTATTGACTAGGGTGTGAATCCAATCATATACGTAATATTTTCTGTTCGTTTTAAGTTTTGATGTTGCTCCTTACTTTCAGTTGAAAAACTTGTTTTTCTATTTAATTTCTTATCTTTTTTTAAATAATGCTGGGAAATCCGGCCCCCCTTTATAGCCATAGCCCTTCCCCATGAAAACTTCCTCCATGGAAAGTTCCTCCCACATAACCCCCGACCCCCCCCACTACCAGAAAAACTCCCCCCTGAAAACGTCTGTATACTTCCCAATAACCAATACTATATGTTAAAATTGGGTAAAGTCCATAACTTTCAGCCATCTCCCCGGGGACTTCGGACGATTAAGTCATCCTAAAAGACATAGTTATCATATTTTCGACCATGCTGAACAAAATGGCTATCTCCAAATTTTGATCGGGTGACTTTGGGAAAAACATGAGCGTGGGAGGGGGCCTAGTTGCCTTGCATTTTTTGGGTCACTTAAAAAGGGCACTAGAACTTTCAATTTCCGTTCCAATGAGCCCTCCCACAATACTCTATGACCAGCTTGAAACCTCTACAGTAGGGTTCTCTGATATGCTGAATCTGATGGTGTGATTTTCATTAAGCTTCTATAATTTTTAGGGGATCTTTCCCCCTTTTTCGAAAATTAGCCGAATTTTCTGAGGCGCGGAACTTTTGATGGGTAGGACTAAAATCTGATTCTTTTGTTGTATCTATTGGTATCAAAATCCCGTTTTTTAGAGTTTCGGTTACTATTGAGCCGGGTCTCTCCTTACTTACAGTTCGTTACCATGAACTGTTTGATGCGCAATGAGAAAAGGTTTCTGGTGAGCATTATGACTGAAAAAAAAACGCTTTTTTCCTTTTTCTTAATTTTCTTCTGAAGTTTCTCTCATTTCCGTTTTTTTATGCGTATAATGCTGATTTAATTAGTGTTATTTAATTAGTCGAAACATTCTGGTACGATCATTTGATGTTCTAGTAATTGTGATTTATTCAATGTAATTGTTTTATTTTATGAATTAAAGAAGATATAGTTTCCATATGCATATATTTCTCTTTATTACAATATAAAAAAATCATAGTGCTCAAACTTCCAGTTCAATTTTTTCAACATCAATATATAAAAACAGTCCATTCCTTTTACTGATATAATATGCATGTAGTTATAATCAACATCGCTTTTAAATCTCTTCCTTTAGGTACATGGAAGATCGATAGCAAAAACACAATTTCTAGTTTAAGCTATACATTTAATTTTCGTTCACTTATTGTATTTCCTGTTTATTTTAGGTTTTCTTTATCATTCCTTGTAGTATCTATTAATTTTAAGTTTTTTTTTTCATTCATTGAAATACTTCTTCGTTTTAAATTAGAACTCTACGATAATTTTTTTTCATAGAAATTATTTTTGAATATTTTATAAAAAATTCGATTTATCTTGGCTTTTCATAGAAAACTTTTTTTTTAACGAGTCCTTACGCACAGAACCCCAACGAGAAAAATTGACATAGAAACTATTAAGCACCCATAATTAATCACAAGATTCGTTCATGATTTGTAGCCTAAACGGCAGGGGGCTTTCTAGAAAAAAAAATCATATTTAACAACTTTCGAAAATTTATAGTGCCAGGTCAGTCATTATTCAAATGCAATCGAAAGAGACTGGATACTAGACGAGCATTTTGAAATACAGCACCAAGATATGAAATATCTATTCAAGCCGTCTTTATTGAGATGATTTTTTCCTTTAAAGTGGCTTCAACTGCTGTGTTGTCATATATTAGGATTTCCCAACAGGAGTTACATTTATTTTTCCATGTGAATACATCTTTATTTTTTAAAGTTATGTACAGGTTTTGTAAGAAATGTACCATTGTGTAATAAAGTGTCTAATACAATGTTATTCTTAACCGGGTATTTTACGGGTATATTTAACCGGGTATTATTCTTTACCTCACGGGTAGTAAATTGCCAATTGCCAATCTTCTACTGACTAAAGTGGCTTCAACTGCTGTGTTGTCATATATTAGGATTTCCCAACAGGAGTTACATTTATTTTTCCATGTGAATACATCTTTATTTTTTAAATTTATGTACAGGTTTTGTAAGAAATGTACCATTGTGTAATAAAGTATGTAATACAATGTTATTCTTAACCGGGTATTTTTACGGGTATATTTAACCGGGTATTATTCTTTACCTCACGGGTAGTCATTGTCAATTGCCAATTGCCAATCTTCTACTGACTATTGTTAGAAAAGATACAGTTTTTTTATTTTAACAGTAAAGGTACCTTAAGAAAATATTATTTGGGGAGCAGCACGCAAAGTAACAAGGACAGTGACAATGAGAGTCATACTGTGATTGGTTGAGTGGAAACTTACACAAACACATATATTCCAAAAATTGGGGAATTCAATTTTTAATGAAGGCCTCCATATGCAGTTATACAGTCTTTGGTAGTATTAGGTGCCAAATTAAAAGAAAATGTCAGTGAAAATAGGCAAAAAATAAGCTAAAACATATAGCATCTTAAGAACAGCTTAACGAGACGTAGATTTTTTGAAGGTGTACTTGTCTTTGGCAATCAACAAATTGTTCATGTTTGGATTTTTGCGGACGAAGTGTGATATCAAATTTTACTGATCAGTTTTGCTAATTTAGCTACACGGTTCAAAGTATAAATACTGGCCAAAAAATGATACTATCCAAAAGAAAGTAACAATTTGGAAACAACGAAAAGAAAAATCTCGGAAAATCACTATTTTACAGTACGAACAGACGTAAAATGGGTCCAAGGGGCAGGGGTGCTAACTGGAGGTTGGTAGGGGGGGGGGCTCAATTACCTCTCGTAGATTTTGAAAATAAAAATTTTTTGGTTCTCTCATTTTAAAGTCGAAGAAATTGCCCCTCCCTGTAAATCTTGAAAAAATATTTTTTAAGAAAAAAGTGTATCAAACAGTTCGCTCCGAGTAAGGAGCGACCCGGCTCAATAGTAACCGAAACTCTAAAATACGGAATTTTGATACCAATAGATGCATCAGAAGAATCAAGTTTTTATGCTGATTTCAAATATATAAGTTTCATCAATTTTAGTCTTACCCATCAAAAGTTACACGCCTGAGAAAATTTGGCTGATTTTGGAAAAAAGGGAGAACCACTCCCTAAACGTCATAGTACTTTAATGAAAATCACACCATCAGATTCAGCGTATCAGAAAACCCTACTATAGAAGTTTCAAGCTCCTATCTGCAAAAATGTGGAATTTTGTATTTTTTGCCAGAAGAAAGATCACGGATGCGTGTTTATTTGTTTTTTTGTTGTTTTTTTTCCAGGGCTGATCGTATAGATCAAGTAGTCCTAAAATATCGTGAGAGGGTTTATTTGAATGGAAATTAAATGTTCTAGTACCCTTTTTAAGTGACCAAAAAAATTGGAGGGCACTTGGCCCCCTCCCTCGCTCATTTTTTTCCGAAGTCACCCTATCAAAATTTTCAGAGAGCCATTTTGTTCATCATAGTCGAAAATATAATTAATATGTCTTTGAGGATGACTCAACCCCCCACTGTTCCCGGGGGAAGGGCTGCAAGTTATAAACTTTGCCCATTGTTTACATATAGTATTGGTTATTGGAAAGTATACTGGCGTTTTCAGGAGGAATTTTTTTCTAGTGGGGGATCGGGGTCAGAGTAGGGGTTAAGGGGGAGGATCTTTCCATGGAGAATATTTCCTTGGGGGACGGGAAATTTCTATGAAGGGTGCGCCAGATTTCCCAGCATTATTTAAAAAGCGATCAGAAATTAAATAAAAACAAGTTTTTTTTCAACTGAAAGTAAGAAGCGACGTTAAAACTTAAAACGAACAGAAATTATTACGTATATGAGGGGGTTCCCTCCCTGGTCAATACCTCGCTCTTTACGCTAAAGTTTTTTTAGTACTTTCAAAAGGACCATCTATTCTAATTAACCGTCCTTTGTGATTGAGGGGTTTGTGATTCGAACAAAATTCAAACTTTAGCGTAAAGAGCGAGGTATTGACTAGGGAGCGAACTCCCCAATATTCACAATAAAAATATACGAATATAGAAATTCTTTACGTAAGTTAATTCGTAAGTTACGTCAGAACAAAATTTCGAGAAAGCCAATTAGCCAAAAAAGGGAAAGTTAATATGCAAATTTCGTTTTAATTATTCATGTACGGTGAGCCAAAATCAAAGCTGCATTAATTCAAACACGTTCAGAAATTACCTAAAAAAACAAGTTTTTTTTTTAACTGAAAGTAAGGAGTGACATTAAAATTTAAAACGAACAGAAATTATTCCGGTATATGAAAGGGGTTGACCCCTCCTCAACGCCTCGCTCTTTACGATAAAGTTTGACTCTGTCTTACAACTTTATTTTTTAAAAGAATAAAAAACTTTAGCGTAAAGAGCGAGGCGTTGAGGAGGGGTCAACCCCTTTCATATACGGAATAATTTCTGTTCGTTTTAAGTTTTAATGTCACTCCTTACTTTCAGTTAAAAAAACATTTTTTTTAGTTAATCTGTCAAAGAACTATGCTCAAGCACATCCCTAATTAGTTAGTAGTACATTGGTTAAAGGGAAAAGAGGTAATAGCACTACGGTGGTGTGTGCTTACAAAAACGGGAGATAAATACTTTAATGTACTCATCCGTACTCATTTTGCACTCATAATTTCATAGGTACTTTAAAAATAAGATGAATATAGCAAAAACTATGTTCAACATAGCCCCAATCACTTAGTAGTACATAGTTTGCAGGAGACAGAGGTAATAGCACTATGATGGTATGTAGTGTACAAATAAAAAAACGATTTGAATCGATCTTATTTTATAGGATCCCTTATTATCTGAATATTTATTTATGAAACAAAAGTGGCACTTACAAAGAACTCTGTTAAAGGCTTGAGGTTTCTTCTTCCATACTACTCCTGTGTAATAAACGGGTATACCACTAGCTGTTATTAACAGCCCAACAGCCACTTCAATGGGCCGCACGTAAAGCGGAAGAATTACCAAAAAGGCACAAATGACGAAGAATGTGATTGGGACCATGATATGCACCTTAAAATAATACTGTTTTGATATAGTCGGATATATAACTAAACTATTGAACGTTAGCACATGCAAAAGTAGTATACTGCACATATACGCTAGCTAATTTCAAAATCACGTTATTTTGGGGATCAGATTTGGAAGAAAAGGCACGATAAAGACACAAATATATAAGAATCTATGTTAAAAGTCGTAATAACCTTAACATCTTTTGGGAGAGTTGGGCCACCAAAGCCATTCCATTTCATATGATAGATAGATAGATAGATAGATAGATACTTATTTGCAAAAGAACTATCACAAACCCTAGTGGACCGATTTCGCATTTCTTAGTAAAAAAAAAATGCAATAACAAAATAATACAATAACAACACAACAGGTAATAGTCAGAAACCACAAAATACAAAAGTCTTAAATATAGGTCATAATTATAAAATATTTTATAGGTCATAATATAAAAAGATAAAAAGGGTAACAAATAAAATAACCAAATATTCAAAAATGAAAAAATTATATATACAAAACAGTTTAAATTTTTGGCAAACTTACGGGTTGTGATTTTGGTTGATTTTATTTGTAAAAAAGGGAATAAAAGTTTTTTTTTATAACGTAAGGTAGAAAAGGGTATGGGAGAAAGAATGGGGATGGGTTGGGACACTATACGGTGGTGGTGATTTCTTATGGCTGATTGGCGGCTAAGAAAGAGGTTTTCAGTACGGGGGTTTATTTGTGCTGACTTCCCAAAAGAAGGCATAAATCTGCAATAGCACAGACTTAGTTAGGAGTGATATGTCTCACATGCATCTTTTTTTTGGCCTCATCATGTGGAATGAATTATTGTAGAGAATTCGGAGAGGGCTTTCTAAATCCCAAATGCCGAGATCGGTCTGGTGCTCCTTTTAGTCAAATAATTCGTGGTAACAAACTGTAAGTAAGGATCAACTGGGTCCAATTGTAACCGAAACTTGAAAAAACAGAATTTTGATAACAATGAATTTAGCAAGGGAATTAGCTTTTTATGCTCATTCCAAATATATAAGATTAATTAAATTTAATGTTACCCATCAAAAGCTACGAACCTGTGCACATTTGCCTGTTTTTGAAAAGAGGAAAACCCCCCCCCCCCAAAAAAAAGTCAAGGAATCTTCTTAAAATTACACTGTAAGATTCGGCGTGTCAGAAAACCCGACTGTGGACGTTTCAAGCTCCCATCTTAAAAAATGTGGAATTTCGTATTTGTCTCCAGAAGAAAGATCACGGATCTGTGTTTATTTGTTTTGTTTGTTTGTTTTTCTTCGTTCTTCCCAGGGGTGATCGTATCGAAGCAATGGCCCTAGAAGATCGGGAGAGTACTCATTTGAATGAAAATTTTCTAGTGCCCTTTATAACTTACCAAAAACTTGGATTGCAACAAGCCCCCCTCCCACACCTTTTTCCCCCAAAGTCGACCGATCAAGTTTTGAGATAGCCATTTTGTTCAGTATAGTTGATTGGTCCAATAACTATGCCTTTGGGGATCAAATAACCCCCTACAGCCCCCGAAGGAAGAGCTGCAAGTTATAAAATTCCCAATTGTTTAAATATAGAATCTGTTATTGGAAGTATACAGATACCTTCAGGGGGAGGGGTTTTTCTGGAGTAGGGTTTTCTTCGAAGAGAATTTTCTATTGGAACGGAAGTGTATCCGTTATCCGGGGATGAGACTTCCAGGTGAAATTTTGCACTAGGGGAATTTGTCAGAAATAATATACGGAATTAGTTTTATTTGTCTTACTATCTCGTTGGCGACTTTATTTTACGCGTGGAGATGCTCTGGTGGAATTTTCCGGGGAAATTTTCAGTGAGTTGGAATTATCCGGGGGAATTTTAATTAAGGAAGAATTTTCCACGGAAGAAATTCTTCGTTGAAGAATTATTACCAGGAGAAATTCTCCATGGGAAAATTTTCCTCACAGAAAATATCCATTGGGGGGTGGGATCTGCGACAAATTTTCAACATAGGGGTTACCCCTACATGCCCCGAAAAATGATAAGAAATTAATTAAAAAGAAGTGTTTTTTCAAATGAATATGGTATGCTAAGTACCATTGTTCAGGCGGAATCGTCTGCAGGAAATTTTATCGGGGGGGGGGGGGGATTCGCAAAGAGGATGGAATCGTCCGGGAATAATTTCCCGGGGGAGATGATTTTAAGTGGGAGGAACTTTCCACGGAGGATTTTTAGGGGGGGGGGTTAATGGAGGAGAAGGTATTTGGGATTATTTGAAAAAGATTATAAATTAAATAATTAAAAAAAAATCAACTGAAAGTAAGGAGCAACGGTAAAACTTAAAGCGACAGAAATTATTCCATATATGAGAGAGTTGCCCCCTCGTCTATACCACACTCTTTAAGATAAATTTGTTTAGTACTTTTAAAATAGCTCCTGATTCTAATTAAAAGGCTTTTGTATTTCAGGAGTCGTTCTTTAAGAACTGGAATAAAAATTCAAGCTTTAGCATAAGGAGTAAGGTATTGAGGAGGAGGCAGCCCTCCTTATATACGGAATGATTTCTGTTCATTTCAAGTTTTACTGTTGCTCCTTGCTTTCAGTTAAAAAAAAAACGAGTTTTCCAACCGAAAGTAAGAAGCAATAGTAAAACTGAAAACGAACAGAAATTATTCCGTCAATTAAGCGTGTTGTCCCCTCATCAAAACCTTGCTCTTTACGCTAAAGTACTTCTAGAACATTTAAAATAGCTAATTATTCTAATTAAATGGCCCTTGTGTTTCAGGAATCAATCTAAGAAATTTGGGACAAAAGTCAAACTTCAGCGTCAACAGAGATGTATTGAGAAAGGGGAAACCCCCTGTTATATGTAATAATATCTGTTCGTTTTATGTTCTTATGTTGCTCCTCACTTTCAGTTGAACAAAATGTTTTTTATTTGATTTCTGATCGTGTTTAAATAATACCGGTAAATCCCGTGTCTCTCCATGGAAAATTCCTTACCTCCACGTAGAATACCCCTACTCCAGAAAAGTTACCACCAGACATTTCTATTCGAGCCTAAAATTCCTCTCGGAAAATTTCTTGCGAACGATTGCGACTGAAAAATTTTTCTTAGCGTATTTTCATTTGAAAATGACTTTAATTTTCGATTGTTTTTAAAATCATTTGCGAAATCCCCATCTCTGTGGAAAAGTTTTTCTGCAAATACCCCGCCCCCTAGTAGAAATTTGCTCCCACTGAAAATTCCCTCTGGGGAATTTATCCCGTGGAAACTTCCCAAGTAGAACTTCTTCCGTGGGAAATCCCTCCTCCCAAGAAAAGATAATCTAGACAATTCTAGCCCCGGTAAAAACTTCCCCCGGACAATTGTCCTTAACATCTCCAGATGTAAAATTGAGTTGGCAAAGATAAAGTAGGAAAAATAAAAAAATTGTATATGAATTTCTAATTGCATAGTTACTAGACTTTTCAACTATGCTGAACAAAATGGCTATCTCAAAATTTTGATCGGACGACTTTGAGGGAAAAAGGGGGCAGGGCGGTCGCCTAGTTGCCCTACAATCTTTTCGGTCATTGAATAAGGGCATTAAAACTTTGAATTTCCGTTCAAATGAGCGCTTTCCCAATATTCTAGGACTATTAGTCCGATGCTAAAACCCCTAGGGAATAAACACGCATCCGGGATGTTTCTTCTGGCAAAAAATACAAAATCAAACATTTTTGCAGATAGGAGCTTGAAACTCCTACAACAGGATTCTCGGATACGCTGAATCTGATGGTGTGATTTTCATTAATATTACTTGACTTTTAAAGGGTATTCCCCCCCCCCCTTTTCGAAAATCTGCCAAATTTTCCCAGGTCACGTTTTAATACCAAAATTCTGTTTTTTTTTAGAGTTTTGGTCACTAACCAGCCGTATCGCTCCTTACCGTAGTAGCAACATCGATTCATCACAAAAGATTATCTGAAAAATCAATGCTTTTCTTCGGTAGACTTTAAACTTACTTGGTATTTAGACCGGGCAATGCCGACCTCAGCAAGGAAAGAATGTATTTTTCTTTATTGGATTGGATTGTATTGAAAAGCTGAAAGTGATTTTTAAATATTCTTACAATTAGACCATAATAAAACTTTGTTGGTTAAAATGTGAAGAAAAATTGATTTTAAAATTATTTTCGAGAATAGAGAATTAGGAACATACGTTTCAAACCGTTCAAAGAAAACATTTTAGCCCTTTCTATGGCCTGTTTTTTAGGTGAATTTTTTTTTTTCACATAGGGGTTCCCTTGGCCCAACGACTTACAGGTATAAGTTTCGAGGCAATCAGAAATAAAACTTCGGCTCTTTATATTGCCTGCTTTTTTGGAGACCGATGTCCCCAAAACATATTCTTTTGCACATTAAAGTCGTCCTTGTCCACGCAATTACGGGTTTAAGTTTCAATGCAACCAACGACAGATGCAAATCTTTGCTCTTTTTTTACCCCTAAAAGTTCTTAAAGTTTCATGTCAAATGAAGATCTTAATTACCCATCTTTTCCTTGCCATAAAACATATATGTGAGAAATGGTAAATTTACCTGAATTACAGTCCTTACCCCTAGGGCTATGTAAGTCCCTAAAGGTATATTTATTTTAACTATTCTGAGTAAAATGGCTGTCAAGGAGTTTTGACCCGACACCTTGGGGAGTACAGGGATTATGGAGGTAAAAACGATAAAACAGGGATACTTGTTGCTCTTCAATCATATTCATTCTTGGGAAAAGCACTAGGAATTTCAATTTCTAATGGAATAAGCACTATTTCTACGATCATTCCTTCCATATAAAGTAGCGTTGAGTTAGAAATAATATTTAATGCAGGGGAAGAACTTTGCTTTTTACTAACTCTCTAATTGAGTTTTTCTTTCACATATTTTGCCTCATATTACTACTGAACCAGACCGGGATATATCGTCACTCTTTTATATAATCTAAATTTGACTTTCATTTGAACACACTGGGCTATTTTTAAAATCCCTAGAGTCCTGTCTCTTTTGGTTTCCTACATAGAAATGGGAATCTAAGAATAGATTATGCAAAGTTACTAAGGGATTGAAGTGGTTAAAATAAGAACTGAAGAATAAGAGGTTTCTAAAAAGATAAAAAGATAAAAAGAAAAAGAAAAAGATAAAAAGATAAAAAGGTTTCTAAAAAGAAAAAGATAAAAAGGTTTCTAGTCAATAAACAAAAGTTCAAATAAGGCAATTTTTGTCAGATAGGATTGAGAATGTTAGGCAGTGAAATGCAAGTTACTGTATTACATGTTGTATTATGTTAGCATAGAAATTAAAGGTAAATGAAATCTGAATGCATCAAATTAGGCAAATTATTCGAAACTATGAACATTAAATGCTAAAATGGATAAAAAGTGCTTAAAATTAGTGACCACAAAATTCTCCATACACACAACTCTTCACTAAGCAAATCTCCCCAACACAAGATCCCATCCTAAGTGGTCCAACGAGTCAAGATTATTAAATAAATTCTGATAAGTGCCAAAATCAAAGTTCGTCGTATTTTAGGTTGCTTAGGACAAATCTTTGGCTAAAATTGCAATTTGACTGCCCAGAAGCACAACAGTAAGTACGTGTTTCACAAATAGTGTCTAATTTCACGGATAAACTTCCCAAACATGTTTCGTAAATAGTTTCTAAAGCCTCTGACCGTCCTACCCGGTGTCTGACCATGAATCAGGGCATTTTGTGGAATATGTTGCTGAGATTGGATCGACCTAAGCCGGTAATTGCTGCCAAAATCATGCCCAGGGAATCAATTTCCCTGGACATGTGAAGTGCCGACTCTAGCAAAATAAAACAACCCTTGGGGAACAAATCATATGTAGGAGAAAGAAGTTATACATAAGATAAAGTGTATTTAAAGCCAAAAACAGCCATGGAAAAAAATTTAGCTGCAAATACTATAAATGCGGATCAGTCTCTAGTCTTCCAACTGAAAATACACAAATGAATATCATAGATGAAATACATCGTATCTAAGATTTCCTTTTAATAAACACATCTTCAAGATACGTCGCTATTCCACAAATAAATTGGGAAGACGCAATTTTTTTCACATTAATTAAAAAACATCTTTTTGGAAAAGAAGTTTTTTCAAAAAAAGCAAAAATCCACGTCAAACTTAAGATTAGCAGAAATGAAGTTCTATAATTACCTAGGAAGGCTCTACAATGCATTGTTTGCGCCCCATATATATTTTTTACCACGCCGGTTAGTAGAATGGCCTTATTGACTCCCACGACTCACCCCTGCTGCCACCTACAACTTTGTTTACATAATTTATTCAAGGATTATCGATCGAGTCTAATGAGGGTCAAGGTCAATCGATCTGTTGTCGTTTGGTCACATGTAATGACATGAGGGGTGATTTACATAATCGCTCAGGGAATTATTGATTTATGACACTGTGGGGTGATTTACATAATCGCTAGGGGCAATGTATTGATTCACGAGCGTGACAGTACACCTAATATGGTAATAGAGTCCCTAGGGAGAAAGATTGCGTAATCGCTCAATGACCTCTTTTTCCAAGATCGATTTATTTGTTGTTTCTATGTGTAATAACTCCGGGACGAAGGTTGCACATGCGCATTGAATTCTAACGGGAACAATGTTATTGATCTAGGACTCAAGGGGGAAGTGAATTTCCGAGAAATTGATTGCGTAATCGATTGGGAATTTTATTGATCCGATAACGGGAAACAGGATCACGTGTCTCCTTCTAAGCCAATCAGAGGGCAGGTTACATATTAGCGGCGGAGGGAATATAAGGAAAGGGTTTTTTGCTAGAGTTTTATTAGTCTGTGAATAGAATTCAAAGGAGTGAGAAGAACATTTTGACTTTACTCATTTGGATATATATTTGTGTGTGTTGATGACGGTGAGTGGAATGTTTACCCTATTAGAAGTTGATAGTGGAGTTGATGATAATAGTACAAGAGCACCAAGCATTGCAGTGGAAATCACGAAAGGATCACGGCTTTGTCTGGAATGGGATGCAGTATATGCAAGATATGTGATATCCTTGAGCAAATTTAAAATGGAGGATCAATTACGTTTCGCCGCTAAAGTTGATATAGCACATGTGAATAGACTTCAATGTGCTTTAAGTGCATTGGTGAAACATATCGAAGACAATAAACAGTATCGCTAATTGTACATGCTCTGTATTATTGATGTTGTTGTTGTTGTAATTATTCAATAAAATTGTTTCGAAATCGAAAATGTTTTCTTTCTTTTCTGGCTATGGGGCTAACGAATCAGGGTCAGTCTAGAGTCAGCAATCGGAGTGAAAGGATTGAAAAATGAATAAATTTGAGAAAGAGAGAATTAGATCAAATCTAGTGTTTATGGAAAAACATTTGATTTTGGATGATGATTTTCTCGAGTTATCTCTTAAACGCAGGATATTCTCTTGTCAGGGAACTCTTGACAATATAATGAGGAGTGATTCTCCCCCATTGGACTATTGTATGAAACTTTTAAAATGTGATTCAAATGCTTATAGTCAATTTATTGATATATTAATTGGAACAAAGCAGAATCATATTGTGGATATACTTTTGAAAATATTGCCAATGGATTAAATATAGATGGCTCCCCCCCCGTCATTCGAAAGAGGTAACGTCACAGAGTTACTCCTCTCCCCCATTTCCCTCTCATTGAATTTATGGAGCGAGGATGATCAGTTTCGTTTTAGCTGTGAGTGAGTTGACATCGGAAACCGAAAAATGTTCTATATATGTCCATTGTGCATGTACAATCTTGGCAGTTGGACTCAATGTGAGAATTGTACAATTATTGATGACTATAGTGAAAAGTGTAGATTATGTAATCCTTGTAAATTACATAGAGGCTATGCAGTACAAATTAAAGGATGTAATTCATGTCTTGAGGAGGTGTGTGACTCTCACCCTAGAGGGCACCTGTGCTCCAATTGTCACTATGATAAATGTGATCAGTGGGAGAATACTTACCCCGCTATGATTGGAAAGAATCCCAAACGTGATTTTAGTTTATTTCTACGAGATTGGTATCGTCGCGGATTTAAATTATTCTGGGAAGAGGAATCTGGTCTACGATTCAACTGTTGGGGTAACAAGACAATTTGGTTTCTACGTCATCGCTGTGACGACACTACCTACTAAGACTATAAACCAAGTGATTTTTATTTGGCTGTGACGGAATGTGATTCACCATTTGAAAAAATTGTATGTGATATTGCATCAAATAGACAGATTGAAACTTGTGAATTTCATAATATGAATGCAAATAGTATCATTGACTATACAAAGAGATATGACAAGAGTGAAGTTACATTGTACTGTAGAAAATGTGACCCTGACTTTGCAGTCAATCAAGATCAATATACAGTGAATCCAAATGATTTACCAGCATTAGTGGTTCACGACAGTTGCCTATACATCGAAGATGAAGAAATCTAAAGTGAAGATTTAAAGACATTGTTGTATATATATATGCATTTTATTAATAAAAAAATTCACAAACATTTTTTAAGCACTTTACTCTTAGGGCACTGAAATCAATACTATATAGGTCTGAGAGGATATTTTTCACTAGAAAGTCATTCAGACGGGGATTGTCACTATAAATGTGGAGAAACTGCTTGTAAGTATAGCCGCGACATCGGAACACAAAATATAGTAGTGCATGGAAGCCGCAGCTTTTAGTCGCTAGATCCTGAACCCTCTTCCGATTTTGAATAATAGTTTTCCCACTGCTCTCAATATAGTTGCTGATGTGAGGTGTGTAGAATGTATAGGGTAGACCAAGAGGATCATAAAATTCAATCGTCTTCATTGTTTGAAAGATGCATAGCCAATGACCCGTCAGCACAGTCGACGGAGTGCTATTAACAATAATCAAGGTATTGTTGACACTTTGAATTTTTCCAAGAAAGTCCGATGGCAGACAATAGGATTTGTACTGGGACATGTAGGGGTCCATATTAAATACATTGATTATTTGACTGGTGTTCATGGCGCCAAGTCTAGTAGAACACTGCCTTCGGGAGTGATTTCCCAATAGGTTTCATATTGATTTAGCGAGATTAGTGCAATACTCTCAGCCAATGGGTCGGCAAATGTATACTCTAAACGTACACTCCCCGTACGTACTATACTCATATCCTGTGTGCCAGACAAATCCAGTACAATGATACCATGTGTTTTAGCAAACATATCTTCGGTTATACCATTTTCAAATAGTTGAGAGTCATGGTCTAGGGTTTGCATGGTCAACTCGTGCAACGTTCTATAGGATTTATCAAAAGATAGATTGTAGAGTGGGATGCCGTTTACTTTGCACACAAGAGATGAAAGTCCAAACATCTCGAATTTATGTGGACATTCAGTCCATGATCCTATTGCACTGGCGCTTTTTACAAATGCCAATGCCAATTTCGAGGGAATTTCACCATTGATAAAGGATGAATCGGTGAAGGTGCGTGAGCCCATTGCAATATGACGCTGATTGGTGATTGTATGAGGAACAAGTAGTTTAATATTGTTGCCATTGGCTCTCAGTTTTTCCACGGCCAAAGCAACAGAACTCATGACCTGTTGTTTGCGTACATGAAGTATTGCCGAAGTGAGGGAGAGACTTACATCGGGATTGGCAGCAAGTTCTTTTCTCAATATGAAATTGGAGGGTGCAAGCGTTAGTTTTATATCCACTTTAACATTGGGCGGCAACCATTGGGGTATATTAAATATTTCATGATATATTTTTCCAACTAGATGTAATTCACTAGTTGTAGCATTTTTAAGTGCATCTGTACTATCAGTATTAGTAATATATTCATATCCATTGGAGGTGCCTCTCAATTCCTTGTATGACTTGGGTGTCATCAGCATGAATTGCATATAGCTTGTATAATTTGAGAGATTGTTGCTTGTGCTCACCAGCGTGCCATTGATGTAGACACTAATTTGACGAAATAAATTATGTAATATACAATTTTCATAGGATATTCCATCGGCCCGAATTGGCATTGTACTATCAGTTTTCCGAACTTTCATTTGCAAATCTATAAATGTTGAAGACATGTCCATAAAGTAGTCTTCATTGGAATAAATTTGAAAGTGGATATTATCGGAGAGGGGTTGTTGTGGATAAAATTGTTCATAGTATCCATGCTTGACACTCACATCAACATTTTCAGCATTGAATAGATTCAATGAGGCGGTGATTGAGGGTTGAGAATCCTTATGCGGTAGGTAGGACATTTTAGGAGAAGAAATCTAGTTTCGATCTGACAACTTTATTCCTCCTGGGACTTCTGTTTACAGCACGTGTCGGCTTTTTCCTTCTTTTCTTTGACAAGAGGGATGATGTCTTTCGTTTCCGACCTGAGTGGAGACTGATGAGGGATGCATTGTTTCTTGACCTTTTTAAGCCTTTACCATTTTGTTTTAATCTCTCGCCAAGGGTTCGCGCACTGGACCTAAGATTTTCCGAATCACTTTTTTTAAAATCCTTGCCAGAGCCCCAATCGTATAGTGTAGAGGATGCAAAATCTGCTGCAGCCGGTACAAGATATTTTCTAGCCAGTGGTAGTGAAGAGCGAAAGAGCTTAGCAAACCAACTGCCAAGACCGTAGCCAGACATTGACGAGCGACCCTTGTAGTAGTCCATTCCATTGCCCTGTTGTCTTGGGCCAAGAGTATTAACATAGCAGTCAATATCAGGACAAGTGAATACCACGTTTTTATTAGACATCTTGTTGTTGTTGAACGATGGGTCGAAAATGGCATGTAATCACAGCCAAATCTTTTGAAATTGCTATGGGATCACCCAATTTGGTTCTTAGTGTTAACTGACAGAGTTCCAAATAGGAAGTGTTTACGGGAATATACTGAAGATGCTTTATATTGTAGTGGTGAATATGTTCTTGATTGGTTTTTCGTTCAAGAACTCGTAGGAGGGGAACATTTGAATTACCAGCCCGAGATGTTTCCACAAATGAAGCGTAGAGAAATATACAGGTTCTGTGGTGAAAGCAGGCGGGTAGTCAGCAAAAATTAAATTAATGTTTCCGGCACTTTTACCATTGATTATATTGAGCTTAAAGCCAAGAACATCCTTTAGATTATCGTTGAGAATAACCTTTTCACTGGCAATTGGTGAACTAATGTAGATCTTGCCCTCCTCCTTTAAATAGTTGAAATGAAAAGCTCCCTTTTTACGAGCGGAAATTCTTTTATTAATGGAACGACATAAATCATTCATACAGGTGAGTTCCTCGTAGGGTAATTCAATGTATGGATAATTCATCCAATTGATTTTTTGAATTTGTTCTTGATCACTTGAGGATGGTGGAGGCGGCCAATCATTGGGTCTAATTTTTATATCATATTTACGATCTTTTCTCAGGATGTCGTAGGTATTTTTGAGAATACAGTCGACAAGAGTCACTTCATACTTTACATTGTCGTCGAATTTGATGGCGGGGGAGAGTTTCGTCCAAAAATCACTTGTTCTATTCAAGTCATTGTAGAGAGGATCGGAAACATTGGACATGAAAGTCACATAGAAATCATTGGGCATTGTCAATGTCTTCAGCACTGACCCAAGAATCAAAATCTGAGTTGTATCCTAGCCAGCGAACAAACAACTGTCTCTTGCCATGGCGTGTACGACTCTTTAATATCTTTTCAATTTGATAAATTTCACTAGTGTTTCTAACTTTTTGCAGTTCATATTCATAAAAACCGCCGAGAATCTCATCATCTTTGGTGTCTCGCAGTCGATATGTCGTGGGCTCGGTGTCCAGGATTTTGGACACTTTAAAAAGTTCAGTGCTCCATAAATAATTCCCTTTTTCAAAAATATTGGTGGTTCTATTAATTCGAACAGTATCACCAACATTGAATTTCTTCTTCACATTTTTTTTTCTCTTTTTCACCATTGGAGTATTGCTTTAGAAAAGCATCAAATGTATTTTCATTGTAGTGAACATCCCGAGGGCTTGAGTTGGACAGTGATCGATGGGGTCGATGGTTATATATCTGCATGATTTTATCTAAATCGTGAATAAAAGCCGATGTATTTTTCAGGGTACAATATCTTGAAATTAAAAGACGAATCGTTCTTATTAATCGTTCAGCCAATGCAGCCTTTATCGGGCTGTGACTATGATAAAGTGTTGTATTATATTTCATAAGAACCTTTTGCACATGGGGATTAACAAATTCACTGCCACGATCCGATTGAATTTTTCTATATGAATCCTGTTCTAGAATACTTTCAATGGCCCGAGCAACTTCAACACCTCTCTTTGATCGCAGTGGAATGGCATAGGCATAGCGACTAAAGACACTGATTGCCATCAGAATATATTTGCAGGGCGCATTGTGACGCTGTTGAATTGCATCTAAAGTTAAAAGATCCATTTGCATTATATGCAGAGGGAAAAAGGCTTTAGTTTGTCGATATTGTTTGCTGCGAAGCCTGTGATTTCGATGCAGTGTGTAACTTGGTTCATTCTCTAGATACTCTTTTGCATTTTTCAATGTGGTGGTGCCGGAGACAGCTTTAGAAAGAGTGGTGGGGGAACTTAAACTCCCCGCCTCACCAATATTTTCATAGACACCTTTCAGAACTTCATCCATTTTGAGCGTAAACACGTAGTGTAATGTCCACTCCCCTTTTGCACATTGGAGGGTGAATCAATTCGTCTTCGCTTTTGACTAGCAGCCACAGGTGTTGTAAAATCATTGCTGCTGCTGCTGATAGTATTTTCAAATACTGAATCTTCTTCTTCTTTTTTAAATGATGGTGTTGTTGGTGTTGGGGTTGATGGAGGACTATATTCTCTTAGTTTCTTTAGAATTTGCCTATTGCCAATAAGACTTTTGGGAAAGTTTATTGCACACAGAAAGGTGTATAGATTATTGTCAAAGGATAAAAGTCCTTTACGATTCGTCACCATATCACAAATTAAATCAACTAGATTATAACTTTTTCCCTGAATTATAATTCGTTTCCCTGTGCTATCGACTTGAACTTGATGTTCATCAGCAGTTTCCAACATAAGATAAGATAATACTCTTTTACTCTGTTCTCGATAGGTCACTGGCAATAGGTTTCCAATTTTCAATACAATTGAATTCAATTCCTTCTCCTTTGATGCTGCTGCAGAATGTTGAGGAGATTTTTCCTGTTTAGAGGGATCAGTGGCGGTGGCGGCGGCGGCGACAGGTCTCTCACGATAAGGTTTATATTTGTCCACACGTCGCAATGCATCTTGAAGTAAAAGCAGTTTTTTGTCATCGGCAATATTCTCATCGTTAATGAATTTGCTTAGATTGTCTTCAAAATGTTCGACGGGCGAGAGGACAAGTTCAAATGGTGTCAATTTATAGGGTTTTGCCATTCTCACTAGAGAAAACTGTTTACAAGTCCTGCAATTATTGGCAGTAAAAGTGTGAAAAAGCTACCGCCTGCTTGAATGAGCCGTTTTCTTTTAAATTTTTTCCCCTTGTTTTTACAAGCCAAGGCACGTACAGTGGAACGATGTTGCTTTGTCTGTTGTCTAACACCTTCTGGCAGTTGAACATTGCCCTCAGTTAAATTTAAACAAAGTTCAGATATTAGATTAATGAAATCATTGTCAACACCATGTTTGAGTATAGCCTTCCTAAGCAAGGGTTTTGAAGTGCTTAAAACGGAAAACAGATGCCGTTGTTCGTGTAGTTTCTTCAGTGTCATAATGGCAACTAATAGCCTTTTCTACTGTTCACCGGAAGATATACTGTAATTTCATTGTTGAAAATGTCGGTGACTACACGTAGATCCTCGGGCGTGCTCTGATTAAGATCCAGCAAAATGTAACCGTAGGGCTTGCTAGTCGCCTGAGTGTACGCTGACAACAGAAATTTAGGGGCGCCGGGGTATATCTGCTTATTGAGAGTTATGAGTGAGCTAGAATCACGAACAACTCGATAGATAATATAGACGGTGCAATTCAAAGCAAGGGTTCGCATACATTTGCTCTGATGAAACAGATTGTGTAGAACTAGGGTAATGGAAATGTGTTCATGGTGGGAGCGAACGGTGAACAGTTGTAGCATTTCCTGTGAGAACTGTTCAATGGATTCAGCCAAATCATCAATAATCAACCATGAGTTCGATTCAATACTATTGAAAACATCAAGTCCCCGTATGAATTGTATTGGTATGGTTGTGGCAATAGCTTTTATTTTATCATAGGACTCCTGCCAAATACTATAGCAATAGTAGATTTTTTTCGGCTTCTCCAAAAACATTTTATCGCAATTTTGAATTATTTTAGCTAAAAGTGTTGTTTTCCCCGACATTGAGGGACCACACAGAAACGATCTGAAGGGTGTTTTAAATTGATACATGCTGCTGCTGCTGCTGACAACAGTCGGTCTACAACTAACTGTAAATCATACGTGTCCAATGAATAAGTAGTAATTTTCCCCATAGATCTATCTATTCAAGAACAACAATTTTTCATGACAGCATTTATTTCGGCACTGTATGAAAACAAATATTTGCAGTCAACATGAATTGCACAACGATAAAAATAATAACACTTGTTCAACAAGAACAGTTGACAAAATTTCTCCGGTGGTCAACATGAAAACTCTATTTGTTCAACATGAACTGCTCGGCGGCAATGATTTAGACACTCTATGTACAATAAAAAATAAAAACACTTTTGTCCAATCATCAGCACTTATTGTCTTTTTTAAAAACACTTTTTGTCCATCATCAACACTTTTCTGTACCTGACAACATCTTTTAAAGCACTTATTGTCAACTTAAACTCTGTACACAAAAAAAAAAACACTTTTCTATACAACAACAACAACGACAAAAAAAAACACAGAAAACACTTGAAAACAGACACTCACGGAAACGCTAGCACAATTGAACACATTACGGTGAATTTAAAGGTGTGGGTCCCCCCCCCCAGGGCCGCGGGGCCGAAGGCCGGCCGGCCGCGGGCGGGACCCCCCCCTGGGCGGCCGCGGGAAGGACCCCCTCCCCTCCCCCCGGGAACCGCGGTGGAAAAAAAAACACTACAATAGTTGTCCGATCACTGCGACTGCTGCTACAGGTTAGTGGTTAGTTGAGTTAGTTGGGTTAGGTTAGTGGTGGTTAGATGAACAGTTGAGTTAAGGTGGTTAGATTGGGTCAGGTTAGTTAATTTATGAACAGGTTGGTGGTGGTGGTTAGTTGGTTAGTGGTTAGTCAGTTAGGTTAATTTATCCAGACCAAGTTGATTGCGATAGTCTATGCATTCAACTCGGTCTAAAATACGGTAGTGGCCGTGGGGTAGGACAGTCACACCATTCTCGAGCACATAGACTTTGTCGGATATACACGACATTGCATTCTTTTCCACTCTCACAGTAAAATTTCTATACTGTAGAGAGCGAATTGCAAGCACTTGTGCTCTCGGCACTAGGCTACTTTCTACACAGTCTCTGTACACGCTCATGTTGAAATTGCTCTTTACAAAATGTGTAGGCACCCCTTTACACGCCTTCTTTTCATCCCCACTATGAGTTTCAACGCAATAGACTTTGGGGCCCGGGAACACCCCCCGGGATATCAAATCACTCCCCGTCTCTGATTTTAACATTAATAGTTGGTTGGGGGCTTGACGTTTCACCAACTCGGGGTAGAGGGATGGATTCCAGTTGGTGAAATCCATCCGCGAGCTGATGTGTTCCCCCTTTTCTAAATCACCCAATAAATCTTCAGTCCCATTTACCTTTAACAGCAGAGAATCTGTATCACCATAGTAAACTTGAACCTCCCCCTCCCGTGGCCATTGCACCTTGCACACATTGTAAAAGAACGACAACATGAGGTTTTTTGAAATTTCCAGTACTGAACTGCCGCCTGCAATATTCATGTTCAGTACCACATTTCGCTTTCGCCTGTGTAGAAGAACCATGCCAGTCTCTATGCTCGTGAACGATGTAAAATTAGGGTCGGCAATAATTCGTGCACACTCTAGAGGGTCAGTCACGACGTCGCAGCGAGATCTATTACGAACGCTTTCACACATTTTGCCAAACGCTGAATTTAGAATGAGCTTATACATTTCCTTCTCCACCTTTGAATTTGCCCTAGAGCGTTTATCGACAAAGGTGTCGATAAACGTTTTCAAATATGGTCGCTGATTGAACTGCAGGACCCTGTGTATTTTGGTGATCTTGAAACCATTGCTCACCATCCAGTGCAAAAGCACATGGTGAACAACGATATTCTCCTTAGGGTCCAAATCAGCAATCAGTTTCTGTTTGGAGGGAGTCCAGTGCATCCCCATATCCTCAACCAATGAACGATTGTAGGGGCTCAGAGAGTCCCTGCTCACGGGCCGATTGATACAGGGAAAGACAAAATCTTTGACTGAGTCGTGAAGCACCAGCGGAATGTGACCGTCAACTTCAAAGAACCATCCTTGTGGCCCATTGTCCTCGACGGTGGTAATGTCGGGGAACTCACAAGGATTCTCAAGCCATTGATAGTTCCCACACGGCAAAGAGTAGTGAGACATTGCCGAGGGGTACAATGAGTTCATGTCCAAGAACACTGCATTTGACTTTGCACCGGTGTTATTTTGTTCGCTCGGATCGGTCGATAAGACGCGGTCCCCATGAAAAACATACCCTCCCCTCATTGAAAGCTCTACAAAAAGGTGCTGATCTACATCGGTGATTAGGCCTATTTCCTCCCTGCTAATTTTTAAAATTAAATCCATCACTTAATGGGGTGTGGAGAAATAATAGCCTATAGCTAACCCGAACTCTGAATAGATCTGGTCTGTGTTCTTACAGACTATATCCAACAGAGTTAGAACGTCACTGGCCAAGTACAGTCTACAATAATCCCACCCATTTTTACAATCCCCCTTGGACCACACCTTCTTGGCAAACTCATACTCCTCGGCTGTGCATTCACTGTTGGTCAGTGAATTGTAAAAAGTTTCAATTGGAGGTAGTTTCACTTCACTTAAGCGAGCGCCAGAACAGTAATAGTCGTATGCGTATATACCTTTGCAGGTCAACAGGTCATACATTTCACCGTCTGGAAAGTGCTGTTTAAGCAAGGGAAAGCTATCAAAATTGTCGCTTTTTGCACTTGAATCAATTGACTCAATGCCTTGGGGAAAAAAACTAAAGGAATCTAAAAACCTGATTTTATTCCAGCACGTATGCCCATTATCCACTGCCTGCCATTTCAGTTCGAGAAGCAACAACTTCTCTGCCGATTTGGGGATAATGTTATAGGTAAATGAACTATTTACCCATGGACAATCTACTCCCCCTCCCTCCCTATGCATACGTGCCAGTGCCGGTAAAATAAATTTTAAATCATAATTAGAGTTGTGGATAAAAACCGGGATAAAAAACTGCTGGCTAACATTTAAATTACACGATTGATGCGCAACCCCCTAAAATTACTACCCCCCGAGGATATTTCCTGCCACAAGTGATTATGATCTCTGACTTTCCCCCTCCCCCCTCTTTTCCCTTTAGTCCCCTTATCCACCTCTACAAACTCTCCCTTACATACCCAACATATTTTTTGATTTTTAATCGCGAGACGATCCTCTGCAGACAACACCATTGGATAATGGGTATTTCTCAAACGAGAAATAGCACCATTAGCCGTGCCAATCAGTTTAGTCAGTGCCTTGTCCATGCACTCGGGCCCCTCATCCAATGTTTCAACTATTTCTAACAACTGCATGGTGTTAGAACTGTCTCTTTGCGCGTGAGCATAGGAAACTGCAATAGCCTGATGTTCTTTGACTCGGTTTGGAAATTGGGGATCGTTCACCTCCACCAGCTTAGCTTCACAGTCTAAAGATATTTTGTTGCACTGGAGAAGGGTGTTCTGGAAATTTTTGAATCGTAGAATGGCCCTATCCCCTGAAACCGTTTCCACTGTCTGATAGCCGTGGCGGCTACAATGCTTCATATGATTCCGTAGTGTTATATCACTACGGAATCTAGAGAGGCATGTTGGACAGTAGAAACATTCCCCCCTATGGTTACCCTCCCCCAGAACTCTACTAATGTCGGTGATCGGATTAAAATGGCCAATTGAATTGGCAGGGTCACTAGGTGGCGTGTATAGCAACCAAACCCAGTGTTTAACCAAATCAACTGACGGGCCCCTTACGGGGAAGACCACCCCCTTCTTTTTTAAACGAACCCCATCTTCAAATTCAGTTTCATACTGAACCACAGTAACGCCGATATTTAAGTCGGCATTAGCCCTTTCAAAAATATCAATGGATCGTAGCGTTACTGGGAATTTCCCCTCTAAACAAGAAAAATCTACAATGGGGAAATCGGACCCGTCCTTCCCATGTATAGCCCAATGATCTAAATTCTTCTTGGTAGCATCATCTGCTAGAGGCTGAAATGCTGATATGAGGAAAGCATATCTGAAACACACTTGACCTGTTTCAAAACAGATCCGCTGGACACCGCGACAACCTTCTAGATCTGGATTATATTTTAAAACTGTATCCCTTTCATACCTACCTGTCCCCCCTCTTAAAATAAAATCTTTCTTAAATTTACAAATATTTACGCTTAAATTTTCAACAAAAAGAACTAGAGACCCACTACCGTTTTCATTAAAGTTCTCAAGATGCGCAATAATTTGATCCACCCAATCCACGAAAGCACCCTCAAAATTTTCTAAATTCGAATAAATTATGCGCATCTCGGAATGTACATAATGATAATAAACTTCACTTTTCCCCTCATTTAAATAGAACACTTTTAAAACAATAGAGACCTTAATTGAATCCCTCCCCCACAATTGAATTTGATTCTCCAGAAGTGCACGAATTTTATCTACATAGTTGTGTACAATTTCTACAGGGTCAAAAACAAATTTTCCCCCCATAAGTGAATTAAAGGGATCACCATCGCAGTGTAACATCGCAGTGTAAACAACTATTGCATTTAAAATTCTGTTAGTCAATTGAAAATCGGGAAATGTTGTACCCCCCTCCCCCTCTTGTATATTATCCCCTCCCCAAGTTGTTCAACAATATCTGGCGAATGCTCCACTTCAGTTGTTCGAAGTGGACTCGTGTAATCAGTGGGGGGAGGGTTCCCTGTTAATTCCCGTGTAAAATCATCTAAAAGCTACAAAGTATTCGGACTTAGCAAAGGTAAGTCCCCCTGTTCAACTGTGCTACTATCAACATTAAAATAATTAGTTAAAAACTCATCAATATTATCAGGTATTTCATTGTCATGTAAAATGCTATCGTCCCATGTTAAATTGTTGGGGGACTCCACATGTGCCTCCTCTCCTTCTCCAACTGACGAGCAGGGGGGAGATGGCGAGTATGGAACCAGGACAACCTATAAATGAAAAATAGCTTATTTTCAAAGTGTTCAAATCATCCCTACTGTTAAAATTTGGATTATTATTGCTTAATAACATTTGGTTAATTCAACTGAAAGTTCCAACTTAAGATAATCAAAGATATGACATAGAAGGCGGCAATTTGTTCGTTTATTTTCAAAGTATTCATTTTTTTTTTTCGCGGCACTTTCCCGCAGCGCTTCTCGCAGCGCTTCCCGTGGCGCTTCTCGGGTCCGCATCGCTTCCCGCGATGCTTCTCGGTCCCGCATCGCATCCTGTGGCGCTTCCCCGGCCCGCAGCATATCTTATATTAGTATAAGATTTTTACAGTCTAAAACGTCACATGACATAGAAGACGGTAATTTGATACTGTTCAAACAACCCCTCCAAATAAAATTTCATATTAATACTCTTTATCTGCTCTGGGAAAAAAAATAAAAACAAAAAACATGATTTGAAAAGGATAGCCATCTCCTGTCATGATACCCAACTCATTCCGATAGAAAGTCGTTTTTTAAGAAATTTGTAGAAACAAGATTAACCTTTCGTTTATATCACGATAGAAATTACATAACCTTACTTAGACCAGAATATAGAGCATTTTTTTTTGGCTTCACAAATCTAATTTAGCAAAAGGGTGAATGCATGCACTTGACATGATTCAAAAGGGAGAACATTATATTTCCTTTGAGGAGAAAAAATCTTTCAATATCCCACTGAGATATACTTTTACGCAGTGTTCGAAAATGGTGCATGTAGAAAAGGCCTATAAAAGTTGGAAGAAATTGATAGATATTTCCATATGATAGGTAGGAAAAAAAATTCTTACATTTGCAAAGTCCGAGGGCAGTATTTGAATGCCCGAAGGCCCAGGCGAAACTTGTTGTACCATCGGCGGCGGGCTTTGTGTAGTCGGGGCAGGTAGTCCACAGAAAGCAGCTGTCCATTTACTCTTTAGTTTTTGTCCTGATTGCATTGTTGTCTGCATAGATGGTTGCACTTGTTTTGGGGTCGAGCCAGCATACTTAATAATGGACGGTCTTGTCTCGTCCACTCTCGCTTTCTTAGCGGGTGATGGCGATTGGCATTCTTCACAATTTGCCTTAAAAAGAAGAGAAAAAAGTTAGTATTGAAATAATTTGCCCCTTTTTCCACAGAAAGAAAGTTAGTATCCTCATCTATATAATTTTGTCTAGAAAAGAATTTATCACTAAGAAAGCACAACGGAAAAAAAATTTCGTGAAATATACTAGTCGCATCCTTTTTTGAATCTGAGAAAGAAGAATTACGGCTCACTGAGCCGTTCAAAATTCAGCCTATATAAGTCGGCCTAATTTCTTATTTTTAGGCGTTTCTGTTCTTTTCTGGTTTTAATCTGCATTGAGCATGCCTTGTTTGATGCATTTAAAGTATTAGCGGTTTTTTTTATTATCTTTCCTTATCCTTTTTCGGTAGCTGGTATTTACCTCACCCCATAGAAAAAACAGCCCACGGAAAATAACCCCCACGGAAAATATCCCTGAGAAAAGACATGGAAAAATATCCCCTCCCCCCACCGAAAGATAACGCATCCTTTTGAATCTGAGAATTACGGCTCACTGAGCCGTTCAAAAGCCGGCATAGTTTGTTTGAAGAAAATCCCCCCTAATACTAAACGTTGAAAATGTGAATATTTAGTCAAACATCGAAGCAGTGATCTAAGCTATGGTTCTTTTTCAGTTATCCAATAAATAAAAACATGTTTTTAGTCGCGTCCTTTTGAATCTGTGAAATCTATGGAAACTAAACCGCTAACGAGCAGGAAGTGCGTTAAAAAGGGTCAGAGCTAATTATAGGCTTCGCGCTGGAGCTTTGTGTCAAACCAGAGCGGGTTAATAACAACAGAGCGACGGATGTCTCAGTTAGAGAAAAGATTACAATTGAGAAAAATAAATCTTGACAAACAGTAGTCTGTAGTCTTAGGATAGAAATCAATGATTATATTTTTACCATTTAAATATTCCAGTCTATAGGCTTTAAATAAGATAAAAAGATTGTTAACACATAGCTTATAGGCCTAAAATTTGCGATCATAGGTAAAAATGCTATTCAATTTACGCATAATAAAGCAATGTATCTTTTTCTTAAACCCACTCCCCTTACTTTTCACGTGAAGAAACAGTTTGTTTTCACCTTACAATGGAGGTGTTAGACTTGAGGCATTGTCAAACCCCCCCCCCACCTTTCACCAATGTCCTAAAAATATTGTTAGGCATTAATTTTGGAAATAACTCATTTCCATGCTTCCATACCACATAGAATTACACAAAGCCTATAACCACACAAGGTTAATTAACAATAATCTCTCTCTTTTCACGCGAAACTGTTTTTTAATTCGATGTGAAAAACTATCCTTCTCAGAGAAACCTTTTGGCTAAGGCGCTATCCAAATTCTTGTATATTTACCAAAGCCGGATGTACTTTAAAGGGTGTCAGTAATTATCAGCTATTTAAATCGTTGCGAGAAATCTGTAAGTCAAGCCATAGCGGTGAAAACAGTATATTAAGGGAATGACAGAAAGTTGACAGTTGCTTTTAGATAAGATACGGAATTTATCAAAAACAGAATTAGAGTCGTAAACAGAAGGGGAAGGAAGGATGGGGTTTACGTAACGAAAAAAGAGCGTATTTTACGCTTTTTATCGAGTATAAACATCATATAGTGGCGTTTGTATAGGGGGGGGGTTTACCCGAATATAGTAGAGGGTGACCAATGAAAATAATTTTATTTTGAAAATAAAAAATGAAAATGAACTTACATTGCTAATTGTGGCTGCCAAGGCTTCAAGCTCATCAATAATTTCATGTGTTCTATCCATTGTCAGGTTACTTTACTTTTTGATAATTTAATCACATTGCATGCCCGTTATATACGAAATCTCAAGGGTGAATTGTTATGCAATGGGGAAAATCATATGTAACCAGCCCTCTGATTGGCTTAGAAGGAGACACGTGATCCTGTTTCCCGTTATCGGATCAATAAAATTCCCAATCGAATACGCAATCAAGTTCTCGGAAATTCACTTCCCCTTGAGTCCTAGATCAATAACATTGTTCCCGTTAGAATTCAATGCGCATGTGCAACCTTCGTCCCGGAGTTATTACACATAGAAACAACAAATAAATCGATCTTGGAAAATGAGGTCATTGAGCGATTACGTAATCTTTCTCCCTAGGGACTCTATTACCATATTAGGTGTACTGTCACGCTCGTGAATCAATACATTGCCCCTAGCGATTATGTAAATCACCCCACAGTGTCATAAATCAATAATTCCCTGAGCGATTATGTAAATCACCCCTCATGTCATTACACGTGACCAAACGACAACAGATCGATTGACCTTGACCCCCATTAGACTCGATCGATAATCCTTGAATAAATTATGTAAAAAAGTTGTAGGTGGCAGCAGGGGTGAGTCGTGGGAGTCAATAAGGCCATTCTACTCCGGTTTGGAAGTTTTTTTTTTAAAGACTGAAAGCCTTATAATCCGTAGACAGTTCTTTAGATATTGTAACTTTTTTCTTGGCCTTCCCTTCTGGATCAGGAATACCTACATAGTTAAGAAATACAGGGTTTTTGATATTACGTTGAAAATGGAAGAACTTGCGTTAAGGTTTGAAAAGTGTAGGGAACGTATCGTTGATTTTCCCCTTAATTGCATCCGATAGTATTGTTATTCATCAGAGGTGTTTTCATTCTATCTTTTTTATATCCTATGTTGTATTTTATTAGTGTCTGTGTGTATTTTTTCCTTTTTCCTTTAATTACTCCTCTATCAGCATTTTACGTTTGTAAAGAGAGTATAAAAAATTGTTATTGTAATTCAAACTCAAAACGACCGAAAATTAGAATTAAGGAAACAATGTAACCCAAAACAAACAGGAAATTAAAATAAATGACCATGTCATAGGCAGTGCAACAGCCCTGCCTAAGTGAAAAAAAAATGTGGACACTGTATTTTTTTTACACTTCGCATAGAAGAAGTTGTCGTACAGACTGTAAAAAAAAGCTCATTTAATTAGAAATTGAAAATTCTAATGTCCTTTTTAATAGCTGAAAGTTATTAGAGGGCATCCAGCCCTCTCCCATGCCGATCATTTACCCAAACGCATCCAATCAGAAATTTTGAAATAGCTATTTTGTTCAGCATAGTTGAAAGTTCTAGTAACTAGGTCTTTGAGGATGAACACCCCCCCCCCTTAGAGTCCTCCTGGCAAGGGTTGTAAGTTATTCCCAAGGGACATATAAGGTTCTTATGGAAAGGATGGTTGTATAAACTTTGGAGGGGGCTCAATGGATTGGAAATAAGAAGTTCTAGTGCCATTTTTAAGAGTCAAACTGATCGAAGGGCACCCCCCCCCTCACGTCCTATTTTCTTCAAATACATCCGATAGTTATTTTGATATAGCCGTTTGTCCGAAAAATAATCCAAAGAACACATAACAAGGTCTTCGGGGCTGACATAACTCCCCATAGCCTAGGGGCAGGAGTTGCAAGTTATGCTCTGGTGGCATATGAGGTTTTCAAGGAAGGAATGGTCGTGTGAACTTTAGAAGAGGCTCATTTGATTGAAAGTGTAAGGTTTTAGTTCCCTTTTCAGAGTCTAAAGTGATGGAGGACAACTAGCACCCCAATGGTGCATTCTTTTCCTCAAACGCAACAGATCGTTATTGTGAGATAGTTAGTTTGTTCAAAATAGCCCGAAGAGCATATAAGAATGCCTTCAAGGTGAAAACAACCCCCAGAGCCCAGGGGCAATGGTTGTAAATTATGTCTCGGTCATATAAGTTTTTTATGGAACAGGTAAACGTTGAATGGGGTTCATTTGATTGGAAGTCGGAGGTTCTAGTGCCCTTTTTAAGAATCAAAAGTGAATGGAGGGCAACATGCTCCCAATCCTGTCATTCCCCAAAACATGTTAGATCAAAATTTTAAGAGACCTATTTTGTTCAGTATTGTTGAAAGGTCCAGTAATAATATATTTGATGATGTCAACTTCCCCTTAATCCTCAGGGCAAGGACTGTAAGTTAGGTAATTCACTCATTGTTCACATATAGTATATTTTATTGAGAAAGGTATGCATGTTTGACTACTATTTTCCCAAAATACATAGGGCATTCAGGTGAACATTTCAGAGAATGTTGAGGGGGCTTTGAACTAAAGCAAAACATATTATGTGTATACGGATTGTCATAAGGGCATAGCTCAGAAATGACTGTGTATATTAATTTGGAAATTTCAAGAAATGATGAAGAAGATGCTCAAAAAGGCAATATTTTCATGCTACAACTACTAGTACAACTATACCCACTACTGCTGCTACCACTACAATTTTCACTATCATACTACTCCATTTACAATATTGAGGGGAAATTTGAGCTAAATCAAAACTAAATCAATATACCAACTATTTCTAGCATAGTTACTAGAAATTTTGTCTATTTTGAAAATGACTTTTTACAAATTTTGATCAGTGTTGAGGTGGGGGACATCAAATAGGGCAAGCGGGCTGGTTGCCTCTGATCATTATTCGAAATCCCCTCAACATACTCTGGAAGTTTGAACTTAATGCTCTCAGCTATTCCTTAGATATTACTGATACGCCCTTTTGACAACCAGTATGCGCACAGTGTGTTACGATTGTATTCGGCAGCTCTCTCCAAAGCTGTGGGGGTTTATGTCATTCCTATAGGCATAGTTATTTGACCTATATACTATTGTACAAGATGTGTATTTCAAAGATCTGATAGACTGTATTTGAAGGGAGGGCTGCTAAAATGGGCATGGGAGGATGACTGGCAGCCCTCTGACCATTATTCAACATCCCCTCAACATGTCTTGAAAACTTCAACTTAATACCCTCAACCGTTCTTAATATATTGCAGATCTTCCTATTTGATAAAATGGATGCAAGTAATACCTTTTGATTAAATTTAACATTCCCCTCTACAAATTGTGGAGGTAGATTGTGGAGCACAATCTACAAAGTTTCACCATAATACCCTTAGCCTTTTCAGATGCACCTAGAACCAAACATTTCCTCTTTTCCTTATGATAAATCCTGCTTGCAAAGAATGGGAAAATTGCATATTTTATAATCCTTGTCCCGGGGTGTGGGAGGCTTGGCCTCCTTGGAGGCATAGATGCTAGACCTTTTAAATATTTTGAACAGAATGGCAATTTCAAAATTTCAATCAGTGTTGAGAATAGAAGGCACCTAAAAAGGGCAAGGAGGAGGGCCGATTACCTTCAAGTCCCTCGTCAACATCCCCTCGAAATACCTTGAAAGTTTCAACATAATAACCATATCCGCTCCTTAGATATTGCATATATTCCTTTTGACTACCAGCAAGTACATAGCTTGTTTTCATTGTGTTCGGTATCCCTTTCAACATTTCCTTAAGGTTTCACCTTAATATCCTAAGCTTTTTTGGAGACCCAGGATCAAATAAGCCCTCTTTTCTCAATAGAAAAAGCCTTAAATGTTAACAATGGGTAACTTGTATAACTTAAACCCTTTGCCCCGGGGACTATAGGGGTATTGTCAACACCGGAAACATAGCTATTTAACCTTTGAACTATTTTGAACAAAATGGCTATACCAAAATTTTTATCGGATAGATCAAGTTCCCGTGTTTATACATTACGGATACTTGTTTATTTATTGCTGTTTTTTCTCCATGGGTGATCGTATTAAACCAGTGATCCTAGAAGATCGGTAGAGGGCTCATTACATATGAAATCAAAATTTCTATTGCCCTATTTAAATAACCAAAAATATTGGAGGGCAGCTAGTGCCCTGCTCTGCCCCTTTTCCCAAAACTGTCCAATTGAAATTTTGAGATAGCCATTTTGTTCAGAATAGTCGGAAGATATAATAACTATGTTTTTAAGGATGATTCAACCCCAGAGCCACGGGGGAAGGGCTGCAAAGTCTGAACTCTGCCCATTGTTTATAGGGAGCCAGGTATTACCGCTACGAGTACAAGATCATTGATCCTCAATGAAGTAGAATCCTACGAGTACAAGATAACATGTCTCATTCTAGGCCTATTTGTTGTTTGATGGTTATATTGTTTGATGGTTGTTTCATGGTTATCAGTGTTCTTTCTGTTCTGTTTGTTGGTTATATTTTTTTATATTGTTTCTGTTCTGTTTGTTGGTTATATGGTTTGATGGTTATATTGTTTGATGTTGTTTCTATTTTGTTTGATGGTTATATGATGTTGTTTCTGTTCTGTTCTGTTTGTTTGTTATATTATTTGATGTTTTTTCATGATTCTGTTTGTTTGTCAACATGTTTGATGTTTCTTGGATACAGACAGAAGTTACATCATTGCTGGATAAGTGCGAGTCTAACGGGACAGGATCAATGACACCTATTTCTAGGTCAATGGATTTCTCTTACATCGCAATTCAGCCTTGAGATTTTGTTTATAATGAACATGCTTTGAGGTTGAAGTAACACATCATTTCAAGACACAATGGAACAAACATCGAATATTGTGGACTTAGGAATTTTAGCTGCACAGATTTATAATGTAAGTCCTGTTTATTGAATAAAATCGTTTTTTGTAGTCCTCCTCCAATATATTCAAATTCATGGCTTACCCCCCCCCCCAAAAAAAAACAAAAATATCCACTACGCGATGTTTATAGTCGTTAGAAAGCGTAAATACGCTCTTTTTTCCACTGTGTAACCCCATCCTTCCCCCTCCCACCATTCATCACCATTTAATTCGTTCAATTGAAGTTATTCTTTTACTCGAACGGGGTGACTTTTTCCCCCGTGCATTGAAAGCACTAAACTATTAAATTTGACGTGTCTCTTGCACTCTAAACAAACACATCTGTTATTATCAAAAGTGGTTGGAACTGCCTTGCTACCAATTATACCTTATGAGAGGAGTGTTCTATTTTCAAATGGCTTTGATGAAAGCAAATAGCGGTTTTAGTTAAATCTCTGCGTAAAATATTTATGTAACAAATCGTGTTATATTTAAAATTGATGCAGAGCTGGGAGGTGAGAAGATTTTTCTAAATGGTAAAAATCGGAACATTATGTATCGTTACCTCCCCCCTTTAGAGTCACATGCAAGCCTAGGCTACAGACTAATTATTGTCTAGAATTTTTCCTTTGAGTGCACAATTTTTTTAGAAATATGCATACTTTAGGTACTTTTTTCCATGTTGAAATGGTTTAGGTTGAAGGAAACTGAGACCAATTTTTCCGTTTATTTTCAGGCTATAGTTTGATTTATTTTTGTTCTAGATTTCAAAACATTTCGAAAGTTATTCTATGGGTTTATAACCTACGGAACTATCCAAATTGTTCAATCTTACTATGGTTAAGAAAGTTCCTTTTAGGGCAAAGGAGTTGTTCAAATTTCGAAATCGGGTGCTTTTTTCCTATGTATGTGACCCCTCCATTAAGGTGGGTAGAGTTATTCCATGAAAAACTAAATTTTTTCTTCTTCTTAAAGACGATTTTGAGCAATATCCCCCTCCATCAAAGAAGGAGAGAACCACTGATAAAACCCCTGTGAATACGTCAGTTGTTCAGTATGGGCGTTGGCCAGGACCTTCAGCTCAGCGTACCACGCCTATACATGGCATTGACCTTGCTGGTCCATCCACCATCTATCAAGCATTGTCGGAGCCTTCACCCTCTATACAAGGCGAGAATGATGTGGCCCCTACAGCCCTCAGCATGCAAGCTGCAAATCATAATGTAAGTTGTTTATATTTTATTTCTCGATAATGATTCTTTCTCCCAAGTCAATTTGAAGGACTGAGATTGTACCGTTAGACATAATTCCAGAGTTTAATTTGCGTAATAAAGGCTTTGATAAGAGACTTAACGGTCTCCATTTTATCATTTGCTCCGGAAAATCTTGAAAATAAGAGACTTGCACTAACGGATGTAAGGTCAAAGTAGATTAGTTTATACACATAGAAAATAAGCTATTTTCAGGAGATGACATGAATGAATTAGACCCCGGTTTTTTTTCCCAAAGCTGATCAAAAGTATTAATATGATTTTTTTGGGGGGGGGGGGTTGTTTGAACAAAATCAAAACCTACTATACATCCTTTAGATTGTAAATATGTAAATAGGGTGGCTATTAAATTGGAACTTTCAGGATATATAGAGCGGTGAACAGTGAATTAACCAAATGGTACTATGTGTGCACAGATAGTGCTTCTGCTAAGTGTGTCTTTTTTAAGCACATGTTTTTAAATGACATGAAAATAATAATTCAATTTTAAAAATAGGGTGTTTTAGACACTTTGAAAATCAGCTATTTTCTTTTAGATTGCATTGGTAACATATGCTCTGTCCCCCTCACCAACTGAAGAAACAAGTCACGAAATGGTCCAAATTGACGCGCCTATGGAGTTTTGTGACAATCAGAACCTTGAAATACCAGATATCAACGAACAAGATCTCTCACAATATGGTAAATTCTTACGTTATGTCGATGGTAGTGTTAACTTAGACAAAATAGCTTGTGATATTGACAATTTATTGAGTAATTATTTAGATTTAGACGATAGTACAGTTGAACAAGGCATTGCAGTTAGTTCAGAGGGCGACGTACCATGGCTAAGCCCGAATACATTACAAATTTTAGATAATTTTACCAGAGACTTAAATGAGAATCCTTCCCCCACTGATTTAATGAATATAGTTCCTATTCGATCAAATTTAATTGAAAGTGAAATCAATTGGGCTGATTCTCAGAGCCCTATTGTTGAACAAAGTGAGGTAGGCGGTGGTGATGATAATATACAAGAGGGGGAGGGTAATGTTATATAGGAGGAGGAGGGTAGTGATATACAATTCACGTCACTACCAGAATTTCAAAAAAAAAATTAATATTGAATACAATAGTCGTTTATGCTGCAACTTTTGGGGATCCGTTTAATTCACTTTTGGAGGGAAATTTTATAACCAAACCCATTTATATCGTTCATGAATATGTAGAACAAATTCGTGCAATTTTAGAAAACAAGATTCACTTTTGGAGGGGGTAGGGACACTATTAAGGCCTCAATTGTTTTAAAAATATTTTATCTGAATGAAGGGCAAAGTGAAGTGTACGATCACTATGTACACACCGAGGTGTTGGTGTTGCACTCTCATTTGGAAAATTATGAGACAGTCTTTATGCAGTGGATTGACACTATTATCACGCATATCGAAAATTATAATGAGAACGGGTGTGGGTCTGTGGTTTTATTTACTGAAAATTTAAGTGTAAATAAATGCAAATTTAAAAAAAAATTCATTTTAAGAGGTGGAGCTGGAGGGCCAAGGGCAATAGTTTAAAAATATAATCCCGATTTAGGAGGATGCAAGGGCGTTCAACGAATCTGTTTTGAAACAGGTCAAAAATGTTTCATGTACAGATTCCTCATATCAGCTTTCGAACCTCTATCAGATGTTGCTACAAAGAAAAATTTGGAATACTGGGCCATGCATGGGAAGGAGGGGTCTGATTTCCCCCCTGTAGATTTCTCACGCTTAGAGGGAAAATTTCCAGTAACACTCAGGTCGATTGATATTTTTGAAAGGGCCAACGCCCATTAAAATATCGGCGTTACTGTGCTCCAATACGAAACAGAATTTGAAGGGGGAGCGCAAAAAAGGTATAATATTCCCAGTAAGGGGCCCGTCGATTGAATTGGTGAAACACTGGGTTTGGTTGTTATACACACCACCTAGTGAACCCAATGCAATTGGTCATTTCAACACTATTACGGACATTAGTAGAGTTCTGGGGGAGGGTAAAGAGGGGCGGGGGTGTACGTTTCTACTGTCCAACATGCCTCTCCCCATTTTGTAATGATTTAAAGCTACAAAATCACATGAAGCATTGCAGGCGTCATGGATATCAATCTGTGGAAACAGTTTCGGGTGACAGGGCCATCTTGAGATTTTAAAATTTCCAGAATACGCTCCTGCAAAGCAATAAAATAAGTTTGGATTGTGAAGCTAAGCTAGTAGATTTGAACGACCCCCAATTTCCGAATCGTATCAAAGAACATCAAGCTATTGCAGTTTCCCATGCCCACGCACAAATTGACAGTTCTAACACAATGTAATTGTTAGAAATAGTCGAAACATTGGATGAGAATGAGTTCATGATCAAGACATTGACTAAATTAATTGTCACTGCAAATGGAGCTATTTCTCGTTTGAGAAATACTCACTACTCGATGTTATTGTCAGCAGAGGATCGCCTGGCTCATTAAAAATAAAAAAAAAATATGCTGGGTATGTAAGGGGGAATTTGATGAGGGACTAAGGGAAAGGGACTAGGGGGGAAAGAGGGGGAGAAGGGGAAAGTCAGGGATCATAATCACTTGTGGCTGGAAATATCGTCAGGGGGTAGTAATTTTCAAGGTGTGACACACCAATCGTGCAATGTGAATGTAAGCCAGTAGTTTCTTATACCGGTTTTCCTTCGTAATTCAAATTATGATTTGAAATTTATTTTACATGCTATGGCACGTATGCACAGAGAGGGAGGGGGAGTAGATAGTCCATGGGTAAACAACTCATTTACCTACAATATTATCCCCAAATCTGCTGAGAGGCTAGTGCTTTTAGAGTTGAAATAGCAGGTAGTAGATAATGGACAAAGGTGCTGGAATAAAATCCGGTTTTTAGATTCATATAGTTTCTTCCCCAAGGCTTTGAGTCAATTGATTCAAGTGAAGAAAAGTGACAATTTTTATAGTTTTCCTCTGCTTAAACAGCGCTTTCCAGACAGTGAAATGTATGACTTACTGGCCTGTAAAGGCATATATGCATATGACTATTACTGTTCTGGCGCGCGGTTAAGCGAGGAGAAGCTACCCCCAATTGAAGCATTCTATAATTCACTTACCAATAGTGAATGCACTGCCGAAGAATATAAATTTGCCAAGAGGGTTTGGGATAAGGGTAATTTTAAAAATGGTTCGGATTATTGAAGAATGCACTTGGCCAGTGACGTAATAACTCTATTAGATATTGTCTTCAAAAACACAGATACAATTTATTCAGAGTTTGGACTAGATATTGGGTATTATTTTTCCACACCTCATTCGGTGATGGACTTGATTCTAAAAATTAGTAGGGAGGAAATAGGGTTGATCACTGATGTTGATCAACACCTTTTTGTAGAAAGATCGATGAGGTGGGTATGTTTTTCATGGGGATCACGTTCTAAAAACGGATCCAACTGGACAAGACACCGGTGTGAAGTCCAAGTTTTTCTTGACATGAACTCATTGTACCCCTCGGCAGTGTCTCACTACTGTTTACCATGTGGCAATTACAAATGGCCTGAGAATCCTTGTGACATCCCCGACATTCACACCGTCGAGGACAATGGGCCACAAGGATGGTTCTTTGAAATTGACGGGCACATACCATTGGAACTTCATGATTCAGTAAAAGATTTTGTATTTCTGTGCGTCAATAGACTTGTGACCAAGGACTCTTTGAGCCCATACAATTGGTCTTTGGTCAAGGATATGGGCATGCACTGGACCCCCTCCAAACAGAAAATAATTGCAGATCTGGACCCGAAACAGAATATTGTTGTTCACCATGTGCTTTTACAATGGATGGTGAGCAATGGTTTCAAGGTCACAGAAATACACAGGGTCCTGCAATTCAATCAGAAACCCTACTTAAAACGTTTATCGAAACCTTTGTCAGTAAACGCTCAATGGCAAAAAGGAAAGTTGGAAAAGAAATATACAAACTTATTTTAAATTCAGCTTTCGGAAAAATGTGTGAAAGCGTACGAAACAGATCCCGTTGTGACGTCGCAACTTGCCCAAAAGAATGTGCACGAATTATTGCCGACCCCAATTTTACAACATTCACGAGCACAGAGCTGAATATGGTTCTTCTACACAGAAAAAAGAGAAATGTTGTACTGAACAAGAATATAGCCGGAGGCAGTTCAGTACTGGAAATTACCAAAAAACTCATGCTGTCGTTCTTTTATATTGTGTGCAAGGTACAATGGCCAAGGGAGGGAGAGGTTCAAGTTTACTATGGGGACAGAGATTCTCTGTTGTTAAAAGTTAAAACCGGGGATTTATTAAATGATTTGGAAAATGGGGTGCACATCAGCTCTAGTTTGGACAACACTAACTGGAATGAGTCCCTCTACCCTGAGTCGGTGAAACGTCAGGCCCCCAATCAACTATTAATGTTAAAATAAGAGACGGGGAGTGATTTAATATCCAAAGGGGTGTTCCCCGGTCCTAAAGTTTACTGTGTAGAAACACACAGCTGTAAGGATGTAAAGCAGGCATGCAAAGGGATGCCTACACACTTTGTAAAAAATAATTACAACATGAGTGTCTACAGAAAATATGTAGATAGTTGTCTAGTGCCAAGAGCAAAAGTGCTAGCAATTCGCTCTCTACAGTGTAGAAACTATACTCTTAGAGTGAAAAAAATGTAATGTCATGTATATCCGACAAGGTCTATGTGCTCGAGAATGGTGTAAAAGTACTCCCCCACGGCCACTATCGAATTTCAGACCGAGTTGAATGTGTAGACTATCGAAACCAACTCGGTCTGGATAAATTGACTTAAATTGAAATAGTACCATAGCCGCTGTAGCACACATTCCGTACCAATAGCCACTGCAGCAGCGGCTATTGTATACAGAGTTTGTCTTTCCACTGCCCTTTCCGACCCGCGTCGCCCGCGCACGGTCCCCGGGGGATGGGGGGCTCCTGCCCGCGGCCGGCCTTTGGCCCTGGCCCTTGGCCCCGGAGGGGAAGGCCCTTGGGGGGGGGGGAGACTCTCATCTTTTAAACTCATAGTCTAGAAATTTGTTCAAATGTACTATTGCTTTTGTTCATGTTGTATTTTAAGTTGTTTTTTGTAAATAAGTGAAAAATATTGTTATTGTTGTTGCTATTGTTGTTGTATAAATAGTGTGCGCTGTTCTTGTTGTATTTTAAGTTGTTTTTGTCAATAAAGGAAAAATATGTTTTTGTTGTTCTTGTTAATGTAGTAGATAGAACTATGGGAAAATTATTATTTATTCATTAGACAAGTATGGTTTACAGTTAGTTGTAGTACAACTGTTGTCAACAGCAGCAGTATGTATCAATTTAAAACACCATTCAGGTCATTTCTGTGTAGCCCGTCAATGTCTGGGAAAACGACACTTTTAACTAAAATAATTAAAAATTGTAATAAAAGTTCTTGGAAAAAACAAAGAAAATTTACTATTGCTATAGTATTTGGCAAAAATCCTACGACCAAATAAAAGCTATTGCCATTACCACGTCCATGCCAATACAATTGTTACGGGGACTTGATGTTTTCAATAGTATTGAACCAAACTCATGGCTGATTATCGATGATCTGGGCGAATCAATTGAACAGTTCTCACAGGAAATGCTACAACTGTTTACCGTTCGCTCTCATCATGAACACATTTCAATAACCCTAGTTCTACACAGTCTGTTTCATCAGAGCAAATATATGAGAACCCTTGCTTTGAATTGCACCATCTATATTATCTACCGAGTTGTTCTTGACTCTAGTTCACTAATAACTCTCAATAATCAAATATATCCAGGCACTCCCCAATTTCTGCTGTCAGCGTACAGTCAGGCGACAAATTAGCCCTACGGGTACATTTTGCTAGATCTTAATCAGAATATAGCCGAGGATCTACGTGTAGTCACAGATAATTTCGACAAAAAAATTACTGTATATCTTCCGGTGAACAATAGAAAAAGCTATTAGTCATCATCATGACATTGAAGAAACTACACGAAAATAGACATTTATTTTCCGTTCTAGGCACTTCAAAACCTCCACTCAGGAGGCCATACTCAAACATGGTGTTGACAATGATTTCATTAATCTAATATCTGAACTTTGTTTAAATTTAACTGAGGGCAATGTACACTTGCCAGAAGGTGTTAGACAACAGACAAAACAACATCGTTCCACTGTACGTGCTTTGGCTTGCAAAAACAAAAGAAAAAAAAATTAAAAGAAAATGTCTCCTTCAAGCGGGCGGTAGCTTTTTTACACTTTTACTGCCTATAATTGCAGTACTTGTAAACAGTTTTCTCTAGATGGCTAAACCCTATAAATTGACTCGAATAGAACTTGTCCTTTTACCAATTGAACACTTTGAGGACAATCTAAGCAAATTCAGTAATGACGAAAATATTGCCGATGATAAAAAGCTAGTTTTACTTCAAGATGCATTGCGTCGTGTGGACAAATATAGACATTATCGTGAGAGACCCGTCGCCGTTACAGATCCCCCTAAACAGGAAACATCTCCTCAAGATTCTGCATAATCAAAGGAGAAGGAATTGAATTCCATATTGACATCAATTGGAAACCTACTGCCAGTGACCTAACGAGAATATAGTAAAAGAGTATTAACAAATCTCATGTTGGAAAGTGATGGTGATTATCAAGTTCAAGTCGATAGCACTGGGAAACGAATTATAATTCAGGGAAAAAGTTATAATCTACTCGATTTAATTTGTGACATGGTTACAAATCGTAAAGGACTTTTATCATTTGACAAATAATCTATACACCTTTCTAAATGCATCAAACTTCCCCAAAAGTCTTATTGGCAATAAGCAAATTCTGAAGAAATTAAGAGAATATAGTCCTCTAACAACGCCAACATTTAAAAAAGAAGATGAAGAAGAAGATTTTAATTCAATCTTAAAAAATACTAGCAATCCTAGTAGCAGCAATGATTTGATAACACCAACGATGATGGCTGGACAAAAGCGAAAACGTATTGATTCATCCTCCAGTGTGCAAAACGGGAGTGGACATTACACTGCGTGTTTGCGTTCAAAATGGATGAAGTTTTAAAACATGTTTATGAAAATATTGGTGAAGTGGGAAGTCTAAGTTCCCCACAACGCTTTCTAAAGTTGCCTCTGACATAGATGGCAGCACATTAAAAAATGCAAAAGAATATCTAGAAAATGAACCGAGTTACACTCTGCATCGGAATCGCAGGCTTCGCGGCAAACAATATCGACAAACTAAAGCCTTTTTCCCTTTGCATATAATGCAAACTCATCTTTCAACTCTAGACACGATTCAACGGCGTCACAATACACCCTACAATAATATTCTAGTGGCAATTAGTGTCTTTAGTCGCTATGCCCATGCCATTCCTTTAGATTGCTATAGAAAAATTCAATCGGATCACGGTAGTGAATTTGTTAATCCCCATGTGCAAAAGGTTCTATTGAAATATAATACAAAGCTATATTATAGTCACAGTCCGATAAAGGCTGCATTGGCTGAACGATTGATAAGAACGATTCGTCTATTAATTTCAAGATATTGTACGCTGAAAAATACTGCTGCTTTTATTCATGATTTAGATAAAATCATGCAATTATACAACCAACGACCAAATCAATCCCTGTTTAATGTTAGCCCTCAGGAAGTTCATTGCAGTGAAAATACATTTGATGCTTTTCTAAAGCAATATTCTTGTGTAAAAAATTGTAAAGAAGAAATTCAATGTTGGCGATACTGTTCGAATTAATAGAACCACCAATATTTTTGAAAAGGGGAATTATTTATGGAGCACTGAACTTTTTAAAGTGTCCAAAATCCTGGACACCGAACCCACGACATATCGACTGCGAGACACCAAAGATGATGAGATTCTCGGCGGTTTTTATGAATATGAACTGCAAAAAGTTAGAAACACTAGTGAAATTTATCAAATTGAAAAGATATTAAAGAGTCGCACTCGCAGGGACAAGAGACAGTTGCTTGTTCGCTGGCTAGGATACAACTCTGATTTTGATTCTTGGGTTGCAGTTGAAGACATTAACAATGCCCAATGATTTCTATGTGACATTCATGTCCAATGTTTCTGATCCTCTCTACAATGATTTGAATAAGACAACTGCAACCCAAACTGCATTTCCGATCGTAAAAAAGGAGCCTTTCATTTCAACTATTCAAAGGAAGAGGGCAAGATCTATATTAGTTCACCCATTGCCGATGAAAAGGTTATTCTCAATGATAATCTAAAAGATGTTCTTGGCTTTAAGCTCAAAATAATCAATGGTAAAAGTGCTGGAAACACTAATTTTATTTTTGCTGACTACCCACCTACCTTCTCCACGGACACTTGTATATTTCTCTACGCTTCATTTGTTGAAACATCCAGAGTTGGCAATAGCAATGTCCCCCTCCTACGAGTTTTTGAACGAAAATACAATCAAGAACATATTCACCATTACAATATAAAGCATCTTCTGTATATCCCCGTAAACACTTCCTATTTGGAACTCTGTCAGTTAACACTAAGAACTGAATTGGGTGATCCCCTAGCAATATCAAAAGGTTTTGCTATGATTACATGCCATTTTGACCTATTCAGCAACAACATGTCTAATAGAAAAGTGGTATTCATTTGTTCTGATATTAACTGCTATGTTAATACCCTTGGCCCAAGACAACTGGGCAATGGAATGGACTAATACAAAGGTCATTCAATTTCTGGCTATGGTCTTGGCAGTTGGTTTGCTAAGCTGTTTCGCTCTGCACTACCTCTGGCTAGGAAATCTGTTGTTCCGACTGTGACAGATTTCGCATCCTCTACACTATACGATTAGGGCTCTGGCAAGAATTAAAAAAAAAGTGCTTCAGAAAATCTTAGGTCCAGTGCTCAAAACCTTGGTGAACAATTGAAATCTCATCAGAATCAAAAAGGTTTAAAAAGGTCGAGAAACAGTGCACCACTCATCAGTCTCTACTCAGTTCAGAAACGAAAGACATCACCCCTGTCAAAAAAAAGAAGGAAAAAGACGACACATAGAGTAGACAGTAGAAGAAGAAGCCCCAGGAAGAGAATTGTTAGATCGAAACTGGATTTCTTTTCCTAAGATGTCATATCTACCGCATAAGGATTCACAACCTTCAATCACTTCATCTTTAAATCTATTCAATATAGAAAATGTTGATGTGAGTGTAAAACATGGATACTATGAACAATTTTATCCACAACAACAGCTCTCCGATAATATCCACTTTCAAATTTATTCCAATGAAAACTACTTTATGGACATTTCTTCGACATTTATAGATATACGGATTAAAGTTCGGAAATCGGACAATATATTGCCAATTCTTACCGATGGAATATCATATGAAAATTGTATATTACATAATTTATTTCGTCAAATCAGTGTCTACATAAATGGCACACTGGTTAGCACAAGCAACAATCTCTCGAATTATACAAGCTATATGCAATTCATGCTGATTACACCCAAGTCATACAAGGAATTAAGAGGCACCTCCAATGGATATGAATAAATTACTAATACTGATAGTACAGATGCACTTAAAAAAGCTGAAACTAGTGAATTACTTCTAGTTGGACAAATATATCATGAAATATTTAATTTACCTCAATGGCTACCACCCAATATTAAAGTGGATATAAAATTGACGCTTGCTCCATCCAATTTCATTTTACGACAGGAACTTGCTGCCAATCCTGATGTAACTCTCTCTCTCACCGCGGCAATACTACATGAACGAAAGCAGCAGGTTATGAGTTCTGTTGCTTTGGCAGTGGAAAAACTGAGAGCCAGTGGAAATAATATTAAACTACTTGTTCCTCATACAATCACCAATCAACGTCATATTGCCACAGGCTCACGCACTTTCACCGACTCGTCCTTTATCAATTCCGAAATTCTGTCAAAATTAGCATTGGCATTTGTAAGAAGCGCTAGTGCAATAGGATCGTGGACTGGATGCCCATATAAATTTGAAATGTTTGGGGTTTCATCTCTTGTCTGCAAAGTAAATGGAATCCCACTCTAAAATCTATCTTTTGATAAATCCTATAGGACATTGTATGAGTTGACCATGCAAACCCTAGATCATGATTCACAACTATTTTAAAATGGTATAACCGAATAAATATTCGCTAAGACACATGGTATCATTGTACTAGACCTGTCTGGCACCCAGGATATGAGTATAGTACGAACGGGGAGTGTGCGTTTAGAGTGTACATTTACCAACCCATTAGCTGAAAGTATTGCACTAATCTCGCTAAATCAATTTGAAACCTATAGAGAGATCACTCTCGAAGGCAGTGTCCTACTAGACCTTGAACCATGAACACCAGTCAAATAATCAATGTATTAAATATGGACCCCTACATGTCCAAATACAGACCCTATTGTCTGCTCTCGGACTTTTGTGGAAAAATTCAAGGTGCCAACAATACCCTAATCATTGTTAATAGCAGTCCGTCGACTGTGAATTACGGCCATTGGTTGTGCATCTTTCAAACAATGAAGACGATTGAATTTTTTGATCCTCTAATCCTACCCTATACATTCTACACTCCACACATCAGCAACTATATTGTGAGCAGTGGGAAAACTATTATTCAAAATCGGAAGAGAATGCAGGATCTGACGACTAAAAGCTTTGGTTTCCATGTGCTACTATATTTCTTGCTCAGATATTGCGGCTATACTTAGAAGCAGTTTCTCATCATTTATGTAGACAATCCACGTCTGAACGACTTTATGGTGGGAAATATCCTCTCAGACCTGTATAATATTCATTTTAGTACCCTAGGAGTAAAGTGCTTAAAAAATGTATGTGGATTTGTTTATTAATAAAGACAAAATATATACAACAATGTCTCTATTCTTCACTTTAGATTTCTTCTTCTTCGGTGTATAGGCAACTGTCATGAACCACTAATGCAAGTAGATCATTTGAATTCACTGTATATTGATCTTGATTGGCTGCAAAGTCAGGGTCACATTTTCTACAGCATAATGTAACTTCACTCTTGTCGTATCTCTTTCTATAGTCAATGATACTATTTTCATTCATATTGTGAAATTCACGTGTTTCAATCTGTCTATTTGAAGCAATATCATATACAGTGTTTTCATATGGTGAATCACATTCGGTAACTGCCAAATAAAAATCAGTAGGTTTATAGTCATAAGAGGCAATGTCGTCACAACGATGACTTAAAAACCAAATTGTCTTGTTACCCCAACAGTTGAATCGTAAACCTGATTCTTCCTCCCAAAATAATTTAAATCCACGACGATACCAATCTCGTAGAAATTAACTAAAATCATGTTTGGGGTTCTTTCCAATGATACCAGGATAAGTATTCTCCCACTGATCACATTTGTTATCGTGGCAATTAGAACATAGATGTCCTCTAGGGTGAGAGTCGCAAATCTCTTCAAGACATGAATTACAGTCTTTAATTTGTACTGCATATCCTCTATGTAATTTACAGGGATTGCATAATTTACACTTTTCATTATATTCATCAATAATTGTACAATTCTCACATGATGACCAACTGCCAAGAGTGTACATGCATAGTGGACTGGTATAGAACATTTTTGGTTTCCGATGTCAACTCTCTCACAGCTAAAAAGAAACTGATCCACGTTCGATAAATTCAGAGGGGAATGGGAGAGGAGTTACTCTGTGACGAAACATGTCACAAATCTCTTCAAGACATGAACTACAGCCTTTAATTTGTACTGCATATCCTCTATGTAATTTACAGAAATTGCATAATTTACACTTTTCATTATATTCATCAATAATTGTACAATTCTCACATGATGACCAACTGCCAAGAGTGTACATGCATAGTGGACATGCATAGATTCGATCTAATTCTCTCTTTCTCAAATTTATTCATTTTTCAATCCTATCACTCTTACTGCTGACTCTAGACTAACCATGATTCGTCCTATTTCAAGAAAATTTTATAACCTAACAAAAAGAAAGGAGACATTTTCGATTTCGGAACAATTTTATTGAGCGTGATCATACAACAATAATATATATATATTACACATATACAATTAGCGATATAACTTATGCTTCACTATTGCATTTAAAGCACTTTGAAGTATATTCACATGTGCTATATCAACTTTTGCAGCGAAGCACAATTGATCCTCCATTTCAAATTTGCTCAAAGATAGCACATATCTTCCATATACTTCATCCAATTCAAGACAAAGCCGTGATCCTCTCGTGATTTCCACCGCAATGTTTGGTGCTCTTGTATCATTGCTAGTAACTCCACTATAAATTTCTAATAGTGTAAACATTCCAATCATTATTACAAACGTATCTTAATGATTAAAGTAAAACTGTTCTCACTCCTTGAATTCTATTCCCACACTACTAACAACTATAGCAAAAATCCTTCCTTATATTTACTACGATCTTGTTCCGTTCATATTTCCAACTCCCTGATTGGCCTAGAAAGAGACACGTGATCCTGTCCCGTTAGACTCGCTCTTATCCAGCATGATGTAACTTCTGTCTGTATCCAAGAAACATCAAACATGTAGAATAACAAACATAACCATGAAACAACATCAAATCATATAACCAACTGTAACGGGATCAAAATTCAAAACCTCAAAATTTTCCAATTAAAATTACTCAAGTAAAATAAAATCACCCAAAATATGAACCTAAAAATTCAAGTAACCCACAGATCAAGTAAGGCTTAAGCGTTCAATTTAAAAAGTGGCAAAAATGTATATTAATTGGATAAACTTTGTAAAAAATCTTTCCCACAGAAAATGTAATAGCAATAAATAGACCCGCCTCTGTGTCGCAAAACTATGCAATAAATATCAGTGTGACCAAAAGTTATACGAAAAGGCGACCAACAATGTAGTTTAAATTTTAAGAGCTTGAATTCCCAAACTATCAAGAGAAGGTAGAATTTATCATACAAAAAAATAGTCACTAGAGATACAAAGTATTTTCGTGTAATCTAGTTGCCTTGTTCTGAAAACTAAGTTTAGGATTATGTATTCCAATGCAACTAAGTTGTATTGTCCCTTAACAAGTTTCACAGTGATAAATTATAAGCCATCTGGAAACTAAGTGACATGTCGTTAGCAATAAAATTACAAAAGTAAAACACTGTTTTTTCGAGAAAAATTCCAAAGTGAAGTTTTAGAGCTATAAATCGTATCAAAATTGAAGTAGCCAATTGGTGTATCCCTGCCCAATAGTAACATAGGAGATACCACGAACCAATAGGACCAATGTAACACATGTTTTAGCAACGCCTGAATGTAACCTCCGGCGAAATCGGAGGGTATTATTACTTAGAATTTAGCAATTTTGAGTCAGTCTACAAGGAGTTTTTAGAACGAGTTTAGAGTGAGTCTTCGAGAAGAGTTTGAGAACAATCAAATGTAAGCAATTTAACTATCGATAATTCTTGACATTGTTAACAGAACATTGTTGAACCTATGTCGCATTGTATATGCCTCACTGTATAACATTGTCCTAGTGCCTATGACTGTGAAGTGTTACACAGATAATTTTGATATTCCTGAACAAAACTTGTACCGCTAATGTGAGTAAAAATAAATACATTACATTCTTAATTTTGTCTCTTCATGCTAGTATTTCTCAAGAAAATTATTCCTTGTGGCTCCAACCGCTCTCAAGGGAACCTGAATCCTTTTAATCTGATTTCGACTCAGTATGGCCATTAACATATGCTCCCCGTTTAAATCGCTATTTTAATTCCCCGCTTCACGAAGCTCCCCCTCAAATTATGGTATAAAAAATATAAGAAAGAGATACATAAAACCACCTCATAAAAATTAAAGGAAAGAATAATAAAACAAACCCCCCCATTAGATTTGGCGCAGCCTGTTTAAAGGACAAAACACAAGGACAAAATTTTCCACAAAAAGAAAAAGATTATTGAGAAATACTACGCATAGAGAAAGTGCAATATTTTGTTAGGCCTAATTCCCCTTAAGATAGTAAAAAAAAGTATACTCCCTAAGAAAAAAAATATATATAGAATCCCTTCATAAGATAACGGATATTAGAAGTGTCAAATTTAAGTTATATAAAAAAAACAGTGCAGAATTTTAATTAATTTGGAAAAAAAAACAAAAAAAAATAACCAGTATGTCATTACATCCAAACGAAAACTTGCTAAAACAAAAACTTATTGCCAAAACAGTGGAAATTTCAAAATCCCTTCCCTCATATAACGGAGACTCAGACGTAGATGAATTTAGTATCCAATTAAAGCAATTTGTAGAAGTAACTAAAACGGACTTAAAATCATTAGTAGGCATGTTATTAATGAGATTAAAAGGGCAAGCATTAACAATTTTAAAACAAAAAGAGAACACCATAGGGGAAGATAACAAACTTCCAATAAACTCCATAGAAAAATTGCTAAAAGTGTTCTGAGAAAGATTTGTTGAAACTAGTTCAACACACAAACTAAAGCACGGAACTGTGTGTTTCGACGAAACCCAAAATGTTAGGGAATACCTACACAAAGTAATAGTATTCATAGAGACTAAATATGGGAAAGAATCTGGTACCTTATATGATAAAATTGTACTAAACGCTTTCTTGCAAGGATTGAGCCCCAAACTGTACCGAATGTTAATATCAAAAAATATTCAAACATTAGAGCTGGCAGTTCAGGAAGTACAGAGAATGGTTGAAATTGACACGATTGTGGCAAATCATAATAAGTCAAGAATAAATAACGTAGGAGAATCAACTTCCAGGACGATCACGAGAAATTTCACCCGCATTTTTCTCGAGAGATAATTCACCAAAACCGAACAAAAATAGATACTCAACCCCTACCAGGCAAAGAATTGTACGTTTCGTACCCACGAATACGGCAAACTACGTAAATGACCCCCCAATTATATGCTATGTATGTAATAAACAAGGACATATTGCCAGGAAATGCCGTACTAGAAACAAATATAAACCAGCAACCCCCAGTTTTAATAACCGTTTGTTCGGGAGAACAAACTTAAATGCCAATGGGTCAGGAAGTTATAGAAGTAACCCCCACGCCTCCCATTGTTCCGCAACCCCTACCAACAAGGATTGGAATACGCAAATCCTTCCCCCAACCGACAAAATAATTATCTGTTCCACAACCCAAATACGCGATAAAAAATGTACCAATTTAATTCACGGACAGTGTATCCTACTAGATTTGGCAGGAATACGAATGATGACAGAAGATATTTTTTCCCAACGGGAAACAATTTTTCGTCAATGCAAAATGAACAAATGCCGCGAGCCGTCGGTACGAGAAATTCCAACCCAAGTAATAATACGTGGCTACCAAGACATTCAAATGTCAATCAACTTGCTTGGGAAGTTCCTACCAAGCCCCAATGTCAAACACCAACCTATCAAATAAATGCAAAGGGAAATAAATCAGGCCCCCAAGAAAATTAACCGGGACCCTGGAGGCCAGTATTTCTTATAGGTCCCTTCCAGTAGTTGTACCTTCTTTAAGTGACAATAATGATATATTACCTATATTAAATGATTTTGGTGTTGCAAATATTTATTTCAAAGCGCTAATAGACTCCGTTGCATCAGTTAACATAATAAACTCGAATGTATTTAATAGATTACCAGTATATATCAAGCGACGGAAAAATTTTAATATTCCCAGTTTAACTAGCGTCACAGGGTATAGGCTGGAAGCAATAGGCTCGATACGCCTAGATGTGACAAAAGATAATAGAATCTTTCCAACCAACTTCATAATATGCAAGAATTTTCCATATGAGGCTATAATCGGTGCTAATTTTTTAAAATCTAATAAAGTGTTATTAGATATAGCGAATAGCAGACTCGTATATCCATCCGATCCTATTCTCCGACGCGTGGAGAAAGTGGAAGAAACAGTGAATAGAATAAAGTCTTTTGTACCCCATTTCTCGTCTTGCAGGAGAAACTCAAGCAGCAAATGGATCGAGTCAATAAAAACAAAAATAGAGAAAATGCAGGAGTATAGGCAAACAGAAATAAAGAAAATAGCAGAATTATGGAACGAGATAATAAATCTCAATGCTGTCCCCTTACAGCCAACCCCACAAGCGGAAGATTTGACGCAACCAAGCGCCAATCTTAACTTAATAGAAAATGATTCGGAAGAAAAATATTATGGATTCGCAGTGCGTAAAACCAAGATCCCCCAAAAAACAATGCAAAGAGTTCAAATCTCACAAATGGTCACCCCCGTAAACGACAACTCCGAAATTTGGTTTGCATCACCGTGTGGAGAAATCCCCGAAAATCTATTTTGTGAAGAGCAGATAATTTTATATGAGAAAGGAGAAGGTTTTATTTGGTTGACAAATACACATGAAAATGATACGATTACATGAAAAAAGGGAACATGCCTCGTTTAAATACAAGTGATATCTGAGCGCGAGCTAAACGAGTGGAAAAACTCCAAAAGGAGCTAGTTAATACTATTGGTGTCAGTAATCCAAGGAATAGGTACCCACTAACAAGATCCCAGTTTTTGGAAAAAATTTAAATTAGATCATATCCAAGATACGGAATTAAGAGAAAAATTATGCAAATTGCTCTGGGACTTTAGAGATATATTTCCCAAGTGTGAAGAGGACATTGGACTGATACCGTTCTATGAACATTCTATTCAAACTAAAGGGTTACCTGTAGCTAAACAACCCTATCGTATCCCTCATATCCCTACAGAAATGGTTTACGAAATAAAATCCGCGAATTAGAGGAAAATAATATTATACGCCCAAGTATAAGCTCGTATTCAGCCCCCGTTATACTAGTACCAAAAACGAACAAGGACCTTAGGCTCGTAGTAGAGTATAGAGCCCTGAACAAGCAGGTAGTTAGCGACAAGTTCCCCCTGCCCCGAATCGACGAAATTCTAGACTCCATCTCAACAAAAAACTAAATTTTTATATCTCTCGACCTCACACAAGGTTATCATCAAGTTAAGATAGCAGATAGTGACGTTTATAAAACGGCGTTTTCTACGACTTAATGTGGCTCTTATGAATATTTAAGAGTACCCTTCGGACTTAAAACTAGTTCAAGTGCACTATGTAGACCGTTGTTACATTTATTACGTGGCGTAGACAATATTATTCATTTTGTAGACGATGCAATCTGTGTAGGAGAAAACCCAGAAGATCATTTAGCCACACTAGCCAAAGTCTTTAAAAAATTCAGAGAAGGTAATTTGAAATGTAGACCTGAAAAAGTAAATCTACATCAATCTAAAATAAAATTTTTAGGAATGATAGTGACTCAAGGTCAGATATCACCAGATCCTGAAAAGATAAAATGCGTAGAAAACCTCAAACCCCCAAAAACTACAAAACAATTGCGAGCAATTCTTGGTTTGACCAGTTATTTTAGAAAATTTATACGTAATTATGCGCGAATTGCAAAACCCCTAACGGATCTAACTAAAGGGACCCCCCAAAATATTACCTGGTCGCAGGAAGCTCAAACTTCTTTAGACACTCTCAAGAAAGCACTTACTTCTGAACCAGTATTGTCGCTACCTGATTTTGAAAAAGGACAATTTGTAGTCACCACTGATGCCTCAGCTCTGGGCATCGGTGCAATCCTTTCCCAATTAATCCTCGTAGAGAACTACCCCGATCCCCCACAGAAATCCCCTCAGTATATAGAGAAAGTCATATGCTATTCTAGTAGAACTCTATCGAAAGGCGAAAGCAGTTATTCTGCAACGCAATTGGATCTACTATCTATAATTTACCATTTAGACAAATTTAGACATTATTTAGTGGACCGAAAGTTTAAACTGCGTTCGGACCATAAAAGCTTACAGTACCTAAGCACATAAAAAAATCCAACGGGAATTTTAGCTCGATGGATAATGAAAATTGAAGATCTGAATTACGAATTTGAACCTTTGACGGGTAAACAAAACGCCCAACTATACAGCTACGAGATGTGCATAACAAAGGGTCATTTAGCCAGGGATTATAACTCTAATTCGACAAATTTTTTGTTAAACAAGAGGACCATCCGTCGTGGGAAGCCATGGAAAACGGGAGTGGTAATGGTGTCCTTATCCTGTTCCTATTCCCGTTTGGCCTTGGCTCTCTATGAAAAACAACCGTACGGATACGAGTTGTGATTACATAACAAGGAATTCCTTAACAAATAGATGGATCCTCAGTCGTGGGAAATTGTGGTCATGGCAACGTCGGTGGTGTCTACTATCCCTCTGCCGCCACTCTGATCTCTGACTCTCTATGAGAAACAACTATACAGTTTAGGAGAAGTGATTGTTAAATAATAAAGAGTTATAAATTACAGTTAAATGAAACGACCCTACAACGTGGGGATCCGCTGGTCAACTGTTGTGACCTGTCGTGCGTTTTATCCCATTGGTCATTATAGTCTGACCAGGGGACTCTCATAAAAAGATCAACTCATCTCTCTATGAAAATTGACCCGCAAGAATTACCCTACATTTCTTTTACTACTAGGAAAATGACCCTAATAAAAGTAACCGCTTAAAGGAATCTGCGAAAGAGATGGGCAGAGGAGCCTCAGTAGTGAGGGATTTGTGTACCGGAAGTCGACACAAAGTTCTTTTTATTCTTTGGGTCAATTTTCGTTACAACAATTCCTTTACGAAGAACAACTTGTACCGAGAAAAAGAACGTAAAATACTAATTAAAATAAAATTTCATAAAATTAAAAAGGCCAAGTAAACAATTATAACTTATGATAAACATTATTAAATTCAAAGCGCATAGCTATTACGTAATCTTTGTTATACCTTAAATTACTATAGCTTGACATAATTATTTCGAAAACATATTACTACTATGTAATCATTTACTATGTAATCATTAATTAATGTTATATAATAACACATTTGCAGATACGGTACGTGAGTAGCCGTCGGCCACTGGTTAAGTGAAACGTCGAAACAAGCGACTATATGGTACGTTGCTAATATTAACTTAAAATCTAAAATAATAAATCCAAAAAAAGAAACAGCAACTATGATAAGATACCCGAGCCGGCCGCAGTTAAGTAGTCGTAGACTAGAAAACATAACCTCAGGGAAAGTCAAGAAAAGCCATAGCATGGATAATATTAATGATTCCTTAAAAGAATGGGTTCTTATCAAAGCAGTAGAAAATCTAGCAGTAGAAGCAGTAGCAGTAGTGACACTACAATTTGGCCCATTAAATTTCTCTGCATCCTAATAGACCGAGGGCACATGCTAGAAGGAGAAGGCTTCCTTGGGGTCCTATGCGTCAACTGCGTAAATAACACATACATAAACCCAATTAAACCTTCAACAGGATCCGCTATTTTTCAAATCACCCCAAGGGATTATAAAGACATAAAGAAAATAACCCTTAATTTCTTTCAACAAGACGAAAACTTCGGAATCAAAATACTCCCCAGATTAGACGTAATTGTGCGTGAGCAACTACGTTGTTGCCAATCGCACGTAAAATTAAGTTTTTCCGTCGTAAAAATAATAAAAGACCCGTTGTCATTATCTCAGTTGTGCCGGAAACCCATTCGACAAAATAGGCGAAGGAACGACATAACTGCCACATTGGAGGGCCTGCGCCTCCCAAACCAATTATTAGTGTATTTAATGTACTTGAATACACCTGAAAGCGGTAAAAATAACGTAGTGTTTGAACTCGAATTTACAGTTCAAATGTATCACCATGGGAAAATTATCGACTTACCAATATGCTGATATCCTCAAGTTTAAAGGCGGCATTGCCTGATGATGCACCAATATTAAAATTAAAAGCCGATATCCGTGGAAGAAACTGTATATATAAATAATCCCGTTAAAATAAATAATAGAAGAGCTCTCCAATATTATATAAAGTGTTATGTCTATGTAGATCGATTATTATTTAAAAAGTGCATTATATGAATAAACTAGTAGTGTATTAATATTTTATAAAACTATGAGTCAGAGAGTGAATATCCAAGGATTTAAATACATCGTTATCAAATTGAAAAAAAAGGTAGTTTCTCGAAAATCTCAATACTTTTAAGCCTGTATGGAACTTTAGAGAATCGAATTACGTTTGAATCCACGAATAGCCAAGTGCAAGGTGGCACTGGTGAAAAAGTAGTTCAACCTCGACCTGAAGTTACCTTACATTCCATTCAATGTATATATTCATTATTGGTTAATATGGAGCTTTAGAAGAATCGAATTATGTCGAAAGAATAAGTACCCGAGTATGAGGAAATACTGGCGAAAAGGTAGTTTGACCTCGACCTAGAGTAAACCATGATCGTAACTAATCTTGAAAAAATTAACTAGACAGAAGCCAATAGAAACTACTTTTCATTTCAGAACAATGGCCAAGGCAATTATTGACACAGAGTTTATAACTATCAAGCATGCAAAAGAAAACAAAATATACTCTGCAGCAATCCTTATTGTGAATAAATCAGGGGAAGAAATTTCCGCAAAAAAATGGGACGTCAAATATGATTTAAGGGCATACAACACAGGATCGTATCGTTTTGGACTACAATTGGCAAACACACCCAAATATCAACCCGCGAGAGGAAAATTGGGAATAAAATACAACGGCAGAAAGGGCAAGTACCTTCTATATGTACAACATGAGATAAGAAAATTGCAAAAACAATATAAAGTTCGGTACTGGTACGTTAAAGGTCCATGTCAGACATATTTATTGCTTCTAGATAAATGCAGGAAACAAAAATTAGTTTACAAGATTGAGGGAAATCCAAACTGCATAAAATATCAAGGTCAACACGACCCACTCCAAGAAATAAAATACTACAAACCATATCTCTACAACCCAAAAATCGTAATATATAGTGCGAAAAGAAATTATATTTAAAAGAATAAAAACCAATGAATCAAACTGAAAAGCAACCAAAAATTAATAAAAATTTCTCTATTGAAATAATTTGGTACGCTATAAATCAAAGTCAACCCACACACCCTTTAGGTTAAAAGAAAAAAAATTCTTGAATGAAACCATCCAAAATAACTATCCTCCCCAACCTAACAATCAGTCGTATGTGTACCATAAGAAATCAATTAATTCTATCACCACGAATCTTAATTTCACCTTGTCAATTTCCCCGATAAAAAAAAATTTCATATAATATGAATTTAAATTCTCATTCGATTAACAGTCATAAGCATTTGACCCATATTATAATTAATGGCAACTTAATTCCAGAAACAACGAAAAAAAAAGATATGGCTAACAAATTTCATGACAATCTTCGTTGCCCAAACCATAGCACAAGATATCGTAAAGGCATGGAATAATCTTCAAACACGAGAATTCGTTGCTTGCAAGTCACAACGTCTGGAAAATATTTATGACACTGGATCCCAAACCGTTTGAAACCTTGTTTCAACAAGTAATGAGACTAGAGAAAAATACTAATGAACTAAAGGACTCTATATTCCAATTCTTAAAATTGGACAAGAGCCTGCAGTCAACGAAAGACATGCACCACAAGGAAAATAAAGGAGACCTACCCCCCATTATTCCCAGACTAAAATCGAAATTCATAATTCATAATAAAAGCAACGTTACTAAGAAAATATCACCAAAAGAAAAAAAGGAAAATATCGACAAGCCACAAAGAAAAAGAAATACGACGACAACCACGCCCAAACTCGAGACAAGAACCGAGGAAATACAGCCCTCACTAACGGACACCACAACCAATTCAAGTTCAGAGTTAACCAAACTCCATAAAGTATCGCAAGAAAGATTAGTTACCCTGACGCATTTGAAACCAACGACGTTTACAAAATGAGTTCTTTACTTTTCTTTGAAAAACTTATTTTGTGGAAAAAGTTTTTTTAATTAATTAAAAGTAAGAACAGGATGTTAGAGCACGGTCATCCTCTTGGTTACGGGGTTAGAAATTTCTGAAAATTGGTGTACATTTTATTTTATCAAAATAATTGGGAAAACAGAATTCAAAGAAAAGTGACGGTGTTTTATTTAAGAATCGGATATCAGACCACGGTCGTCTTCTGGGAGTTGGGGTTACCTCTTTTTAATTACTTGTGTACCCTTCTTTTATTTTTTGCAGTGTCTATCAATAGACAGTGGGGTCGTTTGGGGTGGGGGCAGTTGCTTCCCCCAATAATTTGTAGAAAAAATATTATATTGCCTATGCCCCTTGAATTTCCGGATAAGTTTGTCCGTAATAATAAAATAATAAAAAAATACATGTCAGATAAATAAAATTTACTGTACCTTAATAGGTCTCTTCATATTTGGCCGTTTGTATCTCATATATATTAATCCAGCAATGGTCCATGTTAAGAACATTGATTCAACAAAACTTGCATAATCAATCAAAGCATAAATGTCACTTGTGCCCAACATTAACAATGACAATATACCCTGGAAACAGAAATTCCAAGAAAATGAGCCATACTTGGGGCCACGAGATTTATTTTTAGAACTTTACAGGAAATAGTAATAGCAGCAGGGTATAGGGGTGGGATTAAGGCTTTTCATGTTTTCTAGTCTACCTCCTCTTCCAATATTATCAATACGTTAGAAATGTTTTTATTTCCAACAAAACCCGTTGGAAATTTTTCCCTTTAATCTCCTACTCTTCTCCTAGGATATATCGAAATGACATCCCAAACAATTTCAATGGGAATTCAAAGTTTAATTTATTGGAAAAGCAAAAGGAAAATTGAAAAAGTTTCCAACAGACACTTTTGAAAGGTAAATAGCTTGATTCATTATTTCATTTATTGCATTACATAAGAAAATGTAATCAAAACAAGTTAACAAAAAAAGAAATTACATGGATTCTATGGTTCAGATATTCGACTACTTCTGTCAAAGTTGTAAAAAATTGAAATTTCTTATCATAGACTCTAGCGTGAATCCTGGACAAAGGGAATAAAGTTCAATATTCTGTGGAAGATGAAGAGAAACTGTTTAAATTTTAAGTGAATTATATGACACTTGTAAGGTTTTAATTTGACTTTCAAAACATAACTGCGTCGTAAGTTCCGTGAACTGGGTCATAAAAAGAAATCCTGACATGAATGAAGGACTGAGATAAGTGAAAGATTTAAATTTTGATGTGAAGAAGGAAAGGCATACCTAGGTATTGTTTGTGGACTACGGGGAGGGGCTGACTGTCCAGGTAGAAACTGATATGGTCTAGCTGTACTATCTCTTTTGCGAATTTCCTAGGGAGTTAATGAAGTCTATACGGAGGGGAAAGGGCCACTACCAATTTTTGTTTTTCTCCTACCTTCGTTCGGGGGGATAAGACAAAGGTATAAGTAAGAGCTTTGGTACGTTTCGGCTGTTTAAGTAAGGGTTAAGCGTTAATCTGTGGGGAGTACAGAGATAATCAAAGCAGAATGACTAAAAAGAAAAATTTATAAACGTAAGAAAATACAGTAGTAAAAAAACAAGAATATCTCACAAACAGACCAACTGCGTATCTACGTCTGGATTTAAGTCTGCTTCAAATGATACTAAATAACTAGAAAATAAAGGATCCCGTGAGGCTTGTGCTTCACTTTCTAAATCCATTCATAAGGTTCGTTCAGAAAATAAGACTATATTTATTTGCAGCGATACCCGACTCACTTATTTTCAGTTCTTATTTTGCTGTTTCGACTCACTTATTTTCTACCTATTCATGTGCAAAAGCCTGTTTGGTTCTTTAAGCCTTGCTGGGATCGTCTTGATCTATCTCTATATCAGAGTGCATTAGATTCTATGTTGTCAAAATTTTGGACTCTATTTCATTTACTATGTACGTCTATAAACAGGAACAAATTGATTTGCATCTTTAATTGGTGGAGTTAGCTCATTCAATCAAGGTCGTTGCTTCTGTTTTCCTTCCTTTAGACGTTGGGACACGTAAAAAAGGGCTGAGGGACGACGGTGAACTTCAGAGCACCGAACATTGACATAAGTTCTGGTTTTGTACTTGGGCCAATTGCGGTTATCCAGTGCCAGGCATTTAGTTCAGATCGTCAAATACTCAAAGTGTGTATGTAGAAAGTATGTAGCAATGAAAATGGCGGTAAATCTGCAATCTTTCGCAGCATATTAAAAATAAGACCCAGCTGTTCTGGCGTCGTTTGTCAAAATTTGCCTCTTCTTCTTCATCTGAGGACAATCCGATTGGTATAGGCTTTTGGGAAAGTTATTTCTCTTCCCTATTCTCTGACGATCCACCTTTTCTTGACACTGAATTTTGATATTTACTTTTCGGTCATTTTGCAAAGTTAGACCATGCTAAAAAAAACTTTATCAACATTACGCCGGCATGCATTTAGGCACATATTCCTCGTCAAAAACCAGGCAAAGCATCGGGCTAAGACGGCCTGCAATCTGAACATCGGATCTACGGGACAACAAAATTGATTGAACATCTTACCTTCCTATTCCAGGCCTGTATCGCCCAGCAGCATATTCCCAATGTGCTATGTGAAAGTCTAGTAAGGTTTATTTTTAAGAAAAAACCAAGATCCTAATTTTTGCAACACTTATTGACGGATAAACGCAAGTTCTACGATTGTAAACCTTCTTGAGAAGCTTATCTATAATGGAATTAGCACGAAGTGAGATCATGGGTTCGGTTTTCATGATGGACTTGGCGTGCAAAACGTCCATGCAACTTTTCTAGCAGCTCTTGATAGGCACAAAAACTCAAACAGCAATCTCTACGTTTGTGCCATTGATATTTCAATGGCCTTAGACTTGGTTCTACACCCCCAAGTATTTTGTCTCTTTTTAGAAGTGGAGTTAATCCATTTGTGTGTATTTCCCTTTGGATGTGGTACCAGAAGGTATCGATTCGGATACGTTAGCGAGTTAATGTTAGTAATTGTATTCGGGTGTGCCAAGTTGTTAAAAAAGATTTTTCTTAATTTCTGCAATGTTTAATAGCGGAATCAGAGTAGTCACTCGATAGATTCCGCCACACCTAATTGAGCCATTAATCGATGCAAGTCACTTGTCATAAGCCGACGACATTCTTTTTTTTAGCTGATAATCTCGAGGCTCTCAAGAACGCCGTTGATGTTGTTTGTTGTGGACTGAATGAAATTGTCTTTCAGTTGCTACTTCCAAAACCGAGTTTCTTGTCTTTGGATCAGAGACCGCCTCCAATAAAACAATCCAAGTTGGTTCAGCTACAATCTCATCTTCCTGTTCACTTTGGTATTTAAGCCTTCCATTTGGAACGTCAATGAGATCGGTAAGACAGCTTATAATTGATTTTTTGAAAGAAAAACTAAGAAAACAGTTTTTTCCTCAGGGTAAAGGGCCAATTTAACAAAAGAACAATTGGTCGGCTATACAACACATTTTTAGCACCACATATGTTGTTTTAAAAAAAAATTCGGAAACTTTTTCCCGTTTCTGATAAAAAAATAAATCCGATAATTGTACTTTAGGTTCTGCAAGAATTTTCTCAATATTCCTATTTGGACCCGTAATAGTTATTTCCCGATGGGACAGTGTTTTTGAGATTTGTAAAAAAAAAATGGATCAACTGTCACGTAGATTGATTTACCTCTGCTATAGAATTGTTGATTTTCCACTGGTTTGTCTTCAGTTAATGCCTAGTGTCGTAAGATGTAAAATCTCAATTAATTTGACTTTTGTTGAATGACTGCTTAAGGTAAGTTGTCAATATCTGTGCGGAAGTTTTTGTTTTGTCATCTTCCTTTTCATTTTTCCTTCTCTTTTTTTTGCTCCTCTTGGTGCGTCTTTGTTTTGTACAGAGGGTAACAATAAGTTCTTATTATTATAGTAGGTAGACAAAAGGATATTATGATCCACATACTATCATTAAGAATAGATGGCCTCAAGATGGACTCAAGGCCGACAAATCCCATCCAAAAATAGCATCTACTAATGGACCTAACCAAGTAGGCCAAGAGAGACTTCTTTTTCTACTACTTGTCCGGCACGATCTGTCATCTTGGAATACCCACATTTGTCCAAGGGTTTAGTTAGTGGTGAAAAAATACAGATAAATAAAATTAAAAAAGTAATTATTTATGAAAAACGATTACTATAATTAAATTCAATTATAAATGCAAATAGAACTTAACTCCGATAAAAAAAATAAAAAGTTGAAAGTCAAGAATCGATCAAAATTTTACTACGATCTTTTTTTTGCAAATTATTTTATTCAACATTATTGTGCAAATACATTGTATAAAATGTATACTATTTATTTATAATGTAACAATGTAACAAGTAGAGACGGAGAACGAAAACAAAAAAGACAGAAGAAACTAAACAAAAGTATTTGCAATATATTTACAATTTCAACTATTTTCAAAATCTTGACATTACTAAAAGATAGTCAATACCCGAAGATATTAAAAGGATAAGCGATTTATTTATTGTGAAAAATCTACAAATTTCTTAGAAAAAGTGGGGAAAAGACTGAAATAAGTGGACAAAAGGCTTAGCTGCATGAACGATGTGTTAACTATAATTATTCTGCACATTACGAAGTAAAAATTGTGTTTTTAACATGTTTCCTTCTCTATAGGTCTTTCTCTAGGCATATACAAGGACTTTATTGTCTTGGTGAATGTGAAGCCAATTTGGTTGTGGCTTATAGTTAAAATTGATTTTAGTTTATCATTTTTGATAGACTTTTGTTTGACTTCTTAGTCTACCAGCGATTTTCCATGATGGCCAGTGTTTGAAAATTAAAAAGCTTTTTTTGGCACACAAACTTTTTCATCTGTTACAATATAGCACTTGTTTTTTAGCAAGTTTTTTGTTTGGGCTGACACCCATGTCCTTCCTTTATGATACCCATGTTTGGGCACTATTTTGTCAACAAGGTACCTATTTTGTACTATTTCAATAAAGTTCAAGCTCAACAATGCAAAACTCATTGAAGCTCCCTTTTTATCGACTGCTGTAATTATTCCTGAGTCGCAAAACCCGTTTGAGAATCCGGGAAGGCATAAAAAAGGGAGGGGGTCAAACTATAAGGCGCTGAGGCTTCATTTTATGGAACCAGCTGTTCATATATTGAATTCAGAATGACTTTCAAAAGAAGCGTCAGGTGTTAAAGTACCAAGGACATCAAAATAAAAATTCACTACCCCACAGACCCTTCAGTAGTTATCTAGGTACCATTTTGCATAAAGCTATAGCAATTACCATGTTATTCTATAGAAGCTCTACACCTTTTCAAAGAGAGTGAGTATCCTCTCACATGGTCTTATGCCCCTTCCATTATTATTCTATAGGACCTCTACACGTGATTAAACACGTTATGAAACTATGTGCTATTTGCTTATGTCCCGTTGGTACCATTCCAAACGAGTGGGGATTCCCCGCCTGTTCCTAAACAATGCAAAAAAGATAAAAGTATGAACGGGGATTCCCCGCAAAAAATTGTTTCAACTCCAGGTTTTTCAACAAGAGTGTTTTTTCGAGCTGACACCTGTTTTTTAGGCAGCCAATCAGAGAACTGCTTAACAGTTCGTCATTGAAACCCCGTATAAAATGTTCATGCATTGGAATTTAATTAAATTCTTTAATTTATTTCCAGATAAAAAGCATTTACCAGCAAATTCAAATTTCAGAGGGACTTAGCCCCCCTCCCCTCCAACAATACAAATTTTAAAATATAATGAGTATATTCGATTGAAAACGCTAAGTATACTTTTTTCTATTATGTAAATAAAATCTCTCCTCCATAGCTATGTTTACATGTTTTAATTGTTTTGAAAAACAGTTCTTTTTCGTTCAAAAATGTCCATTTTCCAATCTTGCGTTTAAAATGTGCTGTCATAAAACCATTTGTGCTTAGCCTGTTACCAAAGAGGGGGTGATTTCAAAACAACATTTGGCATACGCCTTATCTGAATTAAGAAAACAAACGAAAGGACGGGCTTTGTCTAATTCTAGCCGGAAACTCAGAATTGATAGGGGGCAAGATCAAAAAAGGGGTAATTAGTGATTGGATAATTTTTTAACGTGAAATCTCTGAATAAAATATTTTTGGAGAAATTATTTAAAATGTATAGTTTATTTATTCTAAAGATAATGACATTGGCCTCAACAGCAAATCATTTTAATACTTTTCCACAGGGGGATTTCCAGTAGGTATGTCAAGATTCAAGCTAATTCTTGTAGGCTACCTTTTAAAATAGCTTTACGGTGCACGAGGGTTCAGTTAAAGGGGGTACAGTTACACGGGGGTTTAGTTAAATGGGGTCGAGTTGCACGAGGGTTCAGCAGCATGAGGGTTCAGTAGCACGGGGGTTCAGTTGTACGGGGTTTTGGTTATACAGGGGTTCAGTTACATGGGGGATTCAGTTGCACGGGGGTTTAGTTAAATGGGGCTTGAGTTGCACGGGAGTTGAGCTGCACGAGGGTTTAGTTGAACGGGGGTTCAGTTACATGCGGATTCAGTTACACGGGGTTTAGTTAAATGTGGTTGAGTTGCATAGTCTCGTTGGAAAAAATTGGAGTTCATACTTAAACAGTTCTATTAAGAGCTGTTGCTATAGAAATGGCTCATTTTTGAATCGAAACTATGCTTTGCTGACTGAAGATACACATTTGGATCAGAAAACGTGAAAATGTACACAATTGAAACAGAGAAGTGTGTTTTGACGATATTTTCTATAATTTCGTCTGAAAAATAGGAGTTCACGCTTAAAAAGTTCTATTAAGAGCTATTTTTATGGAAATGGTTCATTTTTGAACCAAAACTAGGCTTTTCTGACTGAAGATATACATTATAATCAGAGAAATGTGTTTTGATAGTATTTTCTATATTTTCGTTGGAAAAAATTGGAGTTCATACTTAAACAGTTCTATTAAGAGCTATTTTTATGGAAATGGTTTTATGAGGGCTGGTGTATCTGATGAAATAATTTAGGTCGTATGATCAATTTAATTTATTTTTCAATTCAGTAGTTTTTCAGTAAGGACACTCGATATCCTAAAAGTGTTTGATTCAAACTTTTACCTTGAGCATCTATGTTGTTAGCAGAATTTCAAAAAGGATCGTTTATGAGTGCTGGCGTATCTGATGAAATAACTTAGGTCGTATGATCAATTTAATTTATTTTTTAATTCAGTAGTTTTTTTTTCAGTAAGGACACTCGATATCCTAAAAGTATTTGATTCAAACTTTTACCTTGAGCATCTATGTTGTTAGCAGAATTTCAAAAAGGATCGTTTATGAGTGCTGGCGTATCTGATGAAATAATTTAGGTCGTATGATCAATTTAATTTATTTTTTAATTCAGTGTTTTTTTTCAGTAAGGACACTCGATATCCTAAAAGTGTTTGATTCAAACTTTTACCTTGAGAATCGATGTTGTTGGGTCCCAGTCCACCAGCCAGAATGGTTGAAATCCACTAGCTCAGAAGTGGGGTCTTAGCCCACCAGCCTGAATGGTTGAAATTTACTAGCTCAGAATTGGGGTCTTAGTCCACCACCCTGAATGGTTGAAATTCACTAGCTGAGAATTGGGGTCTTAGTCCACCAGCCTGAATGGTGGAAATTCACTAGCTCAGAATTGGGGTCTTAGTCCACCAGCCTGAATGGTTGAAATTCACTAGCTCAGAATTGGGGTCTTAGTCAATGTTCAGATTGGAGCGTTGGGGTCCGACTATCTGGGCTTTATTTGTCAAGGCCTGAATGCTAAGCGATGGACATGAGCTCGATTGGGATCCCCATTGTGAAAATGGAAAACAAAAAACAAAAATAAATTGTCGGTATGTGTGTAGAGCATGGCATGGTTACCGCTAGGGTAACAGTCTAACCGTTGACGGTTTTAGGTATCCGTGAATAAGTTCTAAGGCGAGAGTGGAAGTTGGGACAAATTTTTGGAGGTGCCCACCTCACCTGCCCAGAGTCTCAGGCAAGTGACCCTAAATTTGAAAAAGTGGAAATTGGCTCAGATTTTCTAAACTGAGCTGAGACAATGAATAGATACTATTGGGAAAGTGATTGGAGACGCTGGGCATCCGTGAACAAATGCTAAATTGAGAGAGGAATTTGGGACAATATTTGGGGGCGCCCACCCGCCCAGAGTCTCCGGCAAGTGAGCCAAAAATTCAAAAAACACACGATTATTTTTTCTGTTCAATTATTTTCAGTGTAAGCCAATATAATTACCTCATTCTTTTATTCTAACTTAACTTGTAGGAATAGGACTTCTAGAATAAGGATTCATTCCCTCGACTAAATCAGTTTTTTCTTGTAAAATGGTGAACAAAAGACTATTAATTCTCCGTATTCTTCTTCTTCTTCTTCTTATCTAGCTAAACGTTGCGCTGTGTTTGTCACACCAACTAGTAAATATTTATCAGGCTTTTATTTTTTCCGTTCAATTATTTTCAGTGTAAGCCGATATAATGCTAGGGGGAGTAAAAATGGTAGTTATTTAGTACCCAGTAAACAGGTGACTTGATATGCTTCATTAGAAGTAGGTTATTGCTAATGATACCTCCTCGACAGATATTTTTATGGCTCTAACAATTGTACTCTATGATTGCCCAGAGACACGATGTGGCTTTCCCACTATTGCTCTATGGCCGGTTAATGACACTACCTAGTTTATTGCATGTATTAAATCAGTATTTCTTACACAGTGGAACGATAAACACATAACTAATATCTCTAAAAAAGTGAAGTTGGAGCATTTTAATAAAGTGTGTTCACATAACAAGGTAATTGTAGCATTGAATGCCAACATGGATAAGTATTTAAACTATGAAACAAGTACAAGTGGAAGCACTATTGGAAATGTATGCATACATTGTCATGACAGTAAGGAATTAAATTTCTTTGGAATACCGAAAAAATCCAACTCTTATGTTGGTGGATATGCGAGATTGAGATCTCCAGAGATAATTGCACTCAAAGAGAATGCCAACATAAAAATAATCGTTGATGATAGAGGACAACTCCTTGCTACTGTTGCAGGTAACACATTACCTACTGATACATCCAATTGTCACCTTTCGGGTATTAGCATTCAACGGAAGATCAATAAAAGAAAGGCCTACTCTTCTACTAATATCGTAAACCATATCTTGTCTACGTGCCGAAACTGTTACCTGTGTAAAAATAATGTGATAATAGACAGTGAAATTGCCAGAAAAATAAAAAGGGCATTGTAAGAAAATATCATTATGGAATATAAAGATGAATCGATGAAATACAAAGCACCAGCAAACCTTGCTACCATTGATCAAGCAGTCAATGAACCAAATAATACCAAGGATGAAAAGAATATTGAGCCTGTTGATGAGACACCAGTAAAAATTGTGTATGACTCAAAATGGAATAATGATTATTCTACTGATTACGAAATAAGAGAAGACAATAGCTATAATATCAAGAGAGAACATGGTGAACTATTTTATGGAACAGATTCAAAATGTCCAAAGTTAATCATTGATATTAATAATGTATCATAATATATTTTTTGTATTAATATTCTACATAGCATTATTTCATTAAAAATATATTATGCATTACATTGTTATGTATTCATTATTTTTAGAGTAAGCTAGCATATCAAACGTTTAGAATGTCTAATAAAACGTCGGAGATGTAAGAAAAGGAATTTGCATACATCTATTGTCAGACACATGGGATAACATTGACAAAATCTTGGTATCAGAATGAATAAATTATTTATCAACATCCGTTATTGGATATGTCATTATGAAAAAATTGTAGGTAAGTAAGTAACAAACTCTTTCTAGAATTCACCTCTTGGATATACAATACAGAAATTTAATTAAGGAAATTATGAAAAAAAAATTGTAAGTAAGTAACAAACTCTTTCTTGAAGTCACCTCTTGGATACACAATGCAGAAACTTCATTTAAGAAATTATCAAAAATTGTAAGTAAGTAGCAAATTCTTTCTTGAATTCGCATCATGAATAAATAAAAAAGACATTTCATTCAAGAAATTATGACAAAATTCTAAGTAAGTAACAAACTCTGTCTTGAAGTTACCTCTTGGATACACAATGCAGAAATTTCATTTAAGAAATTATGAAAAATTGCAAGCAAGTAACAAACTCTTTCCTGAAGTCACCTCTTGGATACCCAATACGGAAATTTCATTCAAGAAATTATGAGAAAATTCTAAGTAAGTAACAATCTCTTTCTTGAAGTCCCCTCTTGGATACGCAATACGATACGGAAATTTCATTCAAGAAATTATGAGAAAATTCCAGGTAAGTAACAATCTCTTTCTTGAAGTCCCCTCTTGGATACACAATACGGATATTTTATTCAAGAAATTATAAAAAAAAAGGGAAACTAAGTAACAAACTCATTATTGATTTCACCTCTTGGATACAAAAAAAAAGACATTTCATTCAAGAAATTATGATAAAATTCTAAGTAAGTAAAAAACTCACTCTTGAATTCGCCGTTTGCATGCACAATACAGAAATTTCATTCTATGGGACCTTTACACGTGAGTAAACACGTTTTGAAACTACATGCTATTTGCTTGCCTTTCCTTGGTACCTTTCCAAACGAGCGAGGATTCCCCACTGGTTCCTACACATTGCAAAAACAAGGTAAAAGTTTGAATGAAACACTTTTAGGATATTGAGTGTCCTTACCAAAAGTCGACAGGAATGCCCCCCTCCGGCGAAAAAATTGTAAGTAAGTAAGTAAGTAACAAATTCGTTCTTGAAGTCACCTCTTGGATACACAATACAGAAATTTCATTAAAGAAATTATGAAAAAAATTGTAAGTAAGTAGCAAATTCTTTCTTGAATTCACCTGCTGGATAAACAAAAAGACATTTCCTTCAAGAAATTATGACAAAATTCTAAGTAAGTAACATTTATTGTTTTCACACTCTTGGATATACAATACGGAAATTTCGTTCAATAAATTAAGAAGAAATTGTAAGCAAGTAACAAACTCTTTCCTGAAGTCACCTCTTGGATACACAATGCAGAAACTTCATTTAAGAAACTATGAAAAAATTGTAAGTAAGTAAGTAACAAATTCTTTCTTGAATTCGCCTCTTGGATAAACAAAAAAGTCATTTCATTCAAGAAATTATGACAAAATTCTAAATAAGTAACAAACCCTTTCTTGAATTCGCCATTGGGTTGCACAATACAGAAATTTAATTCAGGAAACTATGAAAAACATTGCAAACAAACTCTTTTTTGAACTCGCTTCCTGGACAGACAATACAGCAATTTCACTCAAGAAATTATGAAAAAATTGTAAGTAAGTAGCAAACTGTTTCTTGAATTCTCCTCCTGGATGCACAATACAGATATTTCATTCAAGAAATTATAAAGAAAAAATTGTAAGTAAGTAACAAACTCTTTCTTGAATACACCTCTTGGATACCCAATACGGAAATTTCATTCAAGAAATTATGAGAAAATTCTAAGTAAGTAACAATCTCTTTCTTGAAGTCCCCTCTTGGATACGCAATACGATACGGAAATTTCATTCAAGAAATTATGAGAAAATTCCAGGTAAGAAACAATCTCTTTCTTGAAGTCCCCTCTTGGATACACAATACGAATATTTTATTCAAGAAATTAAAAAAAAGGGAAAGTAAGTAACAAACTCTTTATTGATTTCACCTCTTGGATACAAAAAAAGACATTTCATTCAAGAAATTATGACAAAATTCTAAGTAAGTAAAAAACTCATTCTTGAATTCGCCGTTTGCTTGCACAATACAGAAATTTCATTCTATGGGACCTCTACACGTGATTAAACACGTTTTGAAACTACATTTATTCAAGAAATTATGAAAAAATCGCAAGTAAGTAACAAACTCTTTCTTGAATTCCCCATTTGGATGCACAATACAGAAATTTAATTCAAGAAATTATGGGAAAAAAAATGTAAGTAAGTAAGTAACAAAATCTATGCTTTTTCTGCATCAATTGTCGGATATGTTGAATAAAATATGCAAAATCGACATAGCTTTGTTTCATTTTTTAAGGTTAATTTAGACGAGGTTACGTGCGCGCACGTAACCTCGTCTAAATTAACCTTAAAAAATGAAATAAAGCTATGTCGATTTTGCATATTTTATTCATCATATTCGACAATTGATGCAGAAAAAGTATAGAGTTTGTTACTTACTTACTTACATTTTTTTTCATAATTTCTTGAATTAAATTTCTGTATTGTGCATCCAAATGGGGAATTCAAGAAAGAGTTTGTTACTTACTTGCAATTTTTCCATAATTTCTTGAATAAATGTAGTTTCAAAACGTGTTTAATCACGTGTAGAGGTCCCATAGAATGAAATTTCTGTATTGTGCATGCAAACGGCGAATTCAAGAATGAGTTTTTTACTTACTTAGAATTTTGTCATAATTTCTTGAATGAAATGTCTTTTTTTGTATCCAAGAGGTGAAATCAATAAAGAGTTTGTTACTTACTTTCCCTTTTTTTATAAGTTCTTGAATAAAATATCCGTATTGTGCATCCAAGAGGGGACTTCAAGAAAGAGATTGTTACTTACCTGGAATTTTCTCATAATTTCTTGAATGAAATTTCTGTATCGTATTGCGTATCCAAGAGGGTACTTCAAGAAAGAGATTGTTACTTACTTAGAATTTTCTCATAATTTCTTGAATGAAATTTCCGTATTGGGTATCCAAGAGGTGTATTCAAGAAAGAGTTTGTTACTTACTTACAATTTTTTTTTATAATTTCTTGAATGAAATATCTGTATTGTGCATCCAGGAGGAGAATTCAAGAAACAGTTTGCTACTTACTTACAATTTTTTCATAATTTCTTGAGTGAAATTGCTGTATTGTCTGTCCAGGAAGCGAGTTCAAAAAAGAGTTTGTTTGCAATGTTTTTCATAGTTTCCTGAATTAGATTTCTGTATTGTGCAACCCAATGGCGAATTCAAGAAAGGGTTTGTTACTTATTTAGAATTTTGTCATAATTTCTTGAATGAAATGACTTTTTTGTTTATCCAAGAGGCGAATTCAAGAAAGAATTTGTTACTTACTTACTTACAATTTTTTCATAGTTTCTTAAATGAAGTTTCTGCATTGTGTATCCAAGAGGTGACTTCAGGAAAGAGTTTGTTACTTGCTTACAATTTCTTCATAATTTATTGAACGAAATTTCCGTATTGTATATCCAAGAGTGTGAAAGCAATACATGTTACTTACTTAGAATTTTGTCATAATTTCTTGAAGGAAATGTCTTTTTGTTTATCCAGCAGGTGAATTCAAGAAAGAATTTGCTACTTACTTACAATTTTTTTCATAATTTCTTTAATGAAATTTCTTTATTGTGTATCCAAGAGGTGACTTCAAGAAAGAATTTGTTACTTACTTACTTACTTACAATTTTTTCGCCGGAGGGGGGTATTCCTGTCGACTTTTGGTAAGGACACTCAATATCCTAAAAGTGTTTGATTCAAACTTTTACCTTGTTTTTGCAATGTGTAGGAACCAGTGGGGAATCCTCGCTCGTTTGGAAAGGTACCAAGGAAAGGCAAGCAAATAGCATGTAGTTTCAAAACGTGTTTACTCACGTGTAAAGGTCCCATAGAATGAAATTTCTGTATTGTGCATGCAAACGGCGAATTCAAGAATGAGTTTTTTACTTACTTAGAATTTTGTCATAATTTCTTGAATCAAATGTCTTTTTTTTGTATCCAAGAGGTGAAATCAATAATGAGTTTGTTACTTACTTTCCCCTTTTTTATAATTTCTTGAATAAAATATCCGTAAAGATCTCAATCTCGCATATCCACCAACATAGGAGTTGAATTTTTTCGGTATTCCAAAGAAATTTAATTCCTTACTGTCATGACAATGCATGCATACATTTCCAATAGTGCTTCCACTTGTACTTGTTTCATAGTTTAAATACTTATCCATGTTGGCATTCAATGCTACAATAACCTTGTTATGTGAACACACTTTACTAAAATGCTCCATCTTCACTTTTTTAGAGATATTAGTTATGTGTTTATCGTTCCACTGTGTAAAAAATACTGATTTAATACATGCAATAAACTAGGTAGTGTCGATAACCGGCCATAGAGCAATAGTGGGAAAGCCACATCGTGTCTCTGGGCAAGCATAGAGTACAATTGTTAGAGCCATAAAAATATCTGTCGAGGAGGTATCATTAGCAATAACCTACTTCTAATGAAGCATATCAAATCACCTGTTTACTGGGTACTAAATAACTACCATTTTTACTCCCCCAAGCATTATATCGGCTTACACTGAAAATAATTGAACGGAAAAAATAAAAGCCCGATAAATATTTACTAGTTGGTGTGACAAACACAGCGCAACGTTTAGCTAGATAAGAAGAAGAAGAAGAAGAATACGGAGAATTAATAGTCTTTTGTTCACCATTTTACATGAAAAAACTGAATTAGTCGAGGGAATGAATCCTTATTCTAGAAGTCCTATTCCTATAAGTTAAGTTAGAATAAAAGAATGAGATAATGATATTGGCAAACACTGAAAATAATTGAACAGAAAAAATAATTGTGTGTTTTTTAAATTTTTGGCTCACTTGCCGGAGACTCTGGGCGGGTGGGCGCCCCCAAATATTGTCCAAAATTCCACTCTCAATTTAGCACTTGTTCACGGATGCCCAGCGTCTCCAATCACTTTCCCAATAGTATCTATTCATTGTCTCAGCTCAGTTTAGAAAATCTGAGCCAATTTCCACTTTTTCAAATTTAGGGTCACTTGCCTGAGACTCTGGGCAGGTCAGGTGGGCACCTCCAAAAATTTGTCCCAACTTCCACTCTCGCCTTACAACTTATTCACGGATACGCAAAACCGTCAACGGTTAGACTGTTACCCTAGCGGTAACCATGCCATGCTCTACACACATACCGACAATATATTTTTGTTTTTTGTTTTCCATTTTCACAATGGGGATCCCAATCGAGCTAATGTCCATCGCTTAGCATTCAGGCCTTGACAAATAAAGCCCAGATAGTCGGACCCCAACGCTCCAATCTGAACATTGACTAAGACCCCAATTCTGAGCTAGTGAATTTCAACCATTCAGGCTGGTGGACTAAGACCCCAATTCTGAGCTAGTGAATTTCCACCATTCAGGCTGGTGGACTAAGACCCCAATTCTGAGCTAGTGAATTTCAACCATTCAGGGTGGTGGACTAAGACCCCACTTCTGAGCTAGTGGATTTAAACCATTCTGGCTGGTGGACTGGGACCCAACAACATCGATTCTCAAGGTAAAAGTTTGAATCAAACACTTTTAGGATATCGAGTGTCCTTACTGAAAAAAAATACTGAATTAAAAAATAAATTAAATTGATCATACGACCTAAATTATTTCATCAGATACGCCAGCACTCATAAACGATCCTTTTTGAAATTCTGCTAACAACATAGATACTCAAGGTAAAAGTTTGAATCAAACACTTTTAGGATATCGAGTGTCCTTACTGAAAAAAAAACTACTGAATTAAAAAATAAATTAAATTGATCATACGACCTAAATTATTTCATCAGATACGCCAGCACTCATAAATGATGCTTTTTGAAATTCTGCTAACAACATAGATGCTCAAGGTAAAAGTTTGAATCAAACACTTTTAGGATATCGAGTGTCCTTACTGAAAAACTACTGAATTAAAAAATAAATTAAATTGATCATACGACCTAAATTATTTCATCAGATACGCCAGCCCTCATAAAACCATTTCCATAAAAATAGCTCTTAATAGAACTGTTTAAGTATGAACTCCAATTTTTTCCAACGAAAATACAGAAAATACTATCAAAACACATTTCTCTGATTATAATGTATATCTTCAGTCAGAAAAGCCTAGTTTTGGTTCAAAAATGAACCATTTCCATAAAAATAGCTCTTAATAGAACTTTTCAAGCGTGAACTCCTATTTTTCAGACGAAATTATAGAAAATATCGTCAAAACACACTTCTCTGTTTCAATTGTGTACATTTTCACGTTTTCTGATCCAAATATGTATCTTCAGTCAGAAAAGCATAGTTTCGATTCAAAAATGAGCCATTTCCATAGCAATAGCTCTTACTAGAACTGTTTAAGTATGAACTCCAATTTTTCCAACGAGACTATGCAACTCAACCACATTTAACTAAACCTCGTGTAACTGAATCCGCATGTAACTGAGCCCCCGTTCAACTGAACCCTCGTGCAACTCAACTCCCGTGCAACTCAAGCCCCATTTAACTAAACCCCCGTGCAACTGAACCCCCCATGTAACTGAACCCCTGTATAACCGAAACCCCGTACAACTGAACACCCGTGCTACTGAACCCTCGTGCTACTGAACCCTTGTGCAACTCGACCCCATTTAACTAAACCCCCGTGTAACTGTACCCCCTTTAACTGAACCCTCGTGCACCGTAAAGCTATTTTAAAAGGTAGCCTACAAGAATTAGCTTGAATCTTAACATACCTACTGGAAATCCCCCTGTGGAAAAGTATTAAAATGATTTGCTTTTGAGGCCAATGTCATTATCTTTAGAATAAATAAACTATACCTTTTAAATAATTTCTCCAAAAATATTTTATTCAGAGATTTCACGTAAAAAAATTATCCAATCACTAATTAGCCCTTTTTTGATCTTGCCCCCTATCAATTCTGAGTTTCCGGCTAGAATTAGACAAAGCCCGTCTTTTCGTTTGTTTTCTTAATTCAGATAAGGCGTATGCCAAATGTTGTTTTGAAATCACCCCCTCTTTGGTAACAGGCTAAACACAAATGGTTTTATGACAGCACATTTTAAACGCACGATTGGAAAATGGACATTTTTTAACGAAAAAGAACTGTTTTTCAAAACAATTAAAACATGTAAACATAGCTATGGAGGAGAGATTTTATTTACATAATAGAAAAAAGCATACTTAGCGTTTTCTATCGAATATACTCATTATATTTTAAAATTTTGTATTGTTGTAGGGGAGGGGGGCTAAGTCCCCCTGAAATTTGAATTTACTGGTAAATGCTTTTTATCTGGAAATAAATTCCAATGCATGAACATTTTATACGGGGTTTCAATGACGAATTGTTAAGCAGTTCTCTGATTGGCTGCCTAAAAAACAGGTGTCAGCTCGAAAAAAAAACACTCTGGTTGAAAAACCTGGAGTTGAAACAATTTTGTGCGGGGAATCCCCGTTCATACTGTTATCTTTTTTGCAATGTTTAGGAACAGGCGGGGAATCCCCACTCTTTTGGAATGGTACCAACGGGACATAAGCAAATAGCACATAGTTTCATAACGTGTTTAATCACGTGTAGAGGTCCCATAGAATAACAATGGAAGGGGCATAAGACCATGTGAGAGGATACTCACTCTCTTTGAAAAGGTGTAGAGCTTCTATAGAATAACATTGTGATTGCTATAGCTTTATGCAAAATGGTACCTAGATAACTACTCCCTTCTTAGGTCTACTTAAATCTGAAATTATGATTTTCTAAGATTCTTTTTTGGCTGTTTCAAATCAATTAGGTTTTTAGGGCCATACCATATTTCGTCAGTATTTCCACGCTGAGCCAGGAAAAAAGAACAATCAAAGCTAATTAGCTAAATTTGACAACGGTTCTAGTCTGCAAAAAAAAAAGAAAAAAAGATTAACAATCTGTTGATTCTCAAAGACAACTTCTGTACGCCTGCTTAACCTAATTTAGGGCCTCAATTTGTAGCTTTTTATCTTACTATCATCCACTTTATTTTGTTTTTTGTTGTTGTTTTTTTTTAATTTGGCACGCGCAACTTCCCAAAAACTGAATAACTGTCCATGGATGTATTTTTCGAAATTGAGTTCCTGGTTTATTCCCAGTTTTTAAGATATAAATGAATGTGTAAGTTTATATTTAAATAATTCAAACAAGCAGATTTCATTTACAGTATCCATAAATTGGTGACCCAAATTACTAACCTTTCTATTTGTTAAATGCTGTTTTTTTGAAGAAATGATGTGCTTTTACAATTTTTGGTAAAAACATTTGTGCTATTTCCTTTTTTGTATCTTGTCCTTCAATTAAATTTTTTTTTTTGCCTTGTACCTTTTGCTAAATTACTTCAAATGACATTTTAATGGATAACAAGAGCGTCGGATTATGGCCTCTGAAAACAATTATCTTAAAGAATTCTAAACATAAACAGGGCGGATCGACTTTACATGTCGGGATACAAAAACCAATAAATCAGTTTCTTGTGACGATTATCACCCGCCAACATCGTTAGCAATATCCAGATCATATTGTGTGGATAGGGGATCTTAGAAATCTCAAGGCTACCTTCAACTGAAAACCTGCAGGATCGAGGAGGAGAGGCTTACACTGCAGATGCCAGTCAGAGCTCCGTACTTTTAACATGTTTCTGCAACTGGATTGAGAAGATGTGCTGAGATCATTAGGTTACCCAGAAGATTGGAAACTCCTTGGTGATGCCCTAGATGGCTAGATGGAGGCAAAGGAACAATTTCGGGTAGTAAGGCAAGTAGTCCTTCCTCGATCCTCATTATCTCATCTTCCCAAGTCGTATAGCCTACTCCCGTATTTCATTTTCAGCACGTCTTACGTGGGTATTATTTATTCATTTCTCAGAGGATTCTACTCACCTCATAATATAATAATTAAATTAACCCGAATTCAAAAAAAAAATGAGCCCTAAAGTCTCTGATGTTGTACAGAAGAGTTGATAAATCCAGTGAAATCGTCTAGCGTAAAAAGGAAGTTTCATGTAATTAAGTTTCACTGAACATCATTTCGGAATTTAATTTTTTTTTAAGGGGTTTCCTCCTCCAATTAAAAAACTATTTAATCATTAAATTTCCATTGGTCGGTTGGGCCTAGAGAAGAAAAAGAGCGAAATTTTCCTTAATCCTGGAGAACCCAATCTTTAAAGGCGTCAAGTGTCTGATATGGAGTCGTCTGCTTTTAGAAGGTGGAGTCACCTGAGCCCACAGAATTACTTTTCATATCTTCAATAGCTAAATTTGCAAGACCGTCTTGATTGTAAACTGTGTACAATATTTATTTACAGCAAGACAGCAATATGTTTATTTACAGCAAAATTTACGCAGAAATTTGCTCGTCCAGGAGGTGGGGCAAATTCGAAGTGCATATAAACGCTATGTGAACAGTATTAAAAATCCAAGAAAAAATTGAAAACCATTAGGATGCACAATTTACAGATGAGGCTCTCAAAAAAATATTTTCCCCATGAAGGGGGAAGTAAAACGAACAGAAATCCTGGTCAATGCTCCTTATCATTTTTCCCCTAGTAAAAAAATAATATATTTTGAGCGTTTTCTCTTTATAAAGTTAACAAATCCAAAATTGCTGAGTCTCCCAGGTATAAATATCATTATATATTCAACAGTCGGTCAACTATTACTAATTCGTTTTTAGCAGTGTTGGTTAATATAGCGATTAATTAAAAAATTTCTACAAAAAAAAGTTTTACAAAAAAAAGTAAAGAACTCCACTAAACCGAAAATGAACAGCAAAAAAAAATAATTTACCAAGCATACAACTGCCATAAATTAGTATAAATAAATAAATGAAAACCAAAAAAAACAGAAATTAAGATAAATAACAGAGTCAAACTCAAAACAGGCAGAAATTAACATGAGTAGGGTTCGGAACACCTAAACTTTCTAAAAGAAAAAAAAATGTGCATTGTCAGTTTAATATACATTTGTTGATATTTATTCTATAAAATCTTAATTAATTTTGGATTTCTCAAAGTTATAAAAGTGAAAACGTTTAAAAGAATTTGAGATGTCTTATTGGCAACCAGCATACAAACAGTGTGTTTTGATTTAATTTTAAAGCAACATTTAGTTGTTAGGTATAATGGGCAAACTACATAACTGTGGGGGATTGACCTACCCAATAATAGTAACTAGACCATTCAGTTATGCTGAACAAAATAGCTGTCTTAAAATTTTGACCGGAAGCGTCTGGAAAATTATGAGCTAAAGAGGAGGGCTGATTGCCCTCCAATCAATTTTGAGGGCACTAGAATTTTCTAATGCTCAACCAAATTAGCTCCTTTAAAATATCAATGATACTACTAGCTATAATAGAGCATCGCTGCCTATGTCCTACAGTGCTTATATGCCCTTTTAATACCTGCATGCATATACGTTTTTCGTTTAATTGAAACTCCTCCTAAACTTTCCCTAAAAGTTTCAACTTAATGACATTTATGTCGTTAGTTACAGTAACCGTAGAAGCAGCATTAAATGAATACACACAGTGTCTTCTGGCTAGCTCAAAATTCGCAACCTATGAAGATATGAATGTGAAATTTTCAGAGAATGTTTCTGTTGTACGGAGGATAACCTGCCATGTGTATGCTGGTTGTCAAAAGGGCATATCAGCAATATCTTAGGAACAGTTTCGTGTGTGAAATTAAAACTTACAACGTTTGTTGTGGGGGATGTTGAACTAACCAAAAGACAATATTTGCATCATAATACTATTGCTTCTACTCCTACAACTACTGCTACCATTACTATTACTGCTACTAAAGCTAAGAATACTACTATTATCTGTACTCCTACTGTTACTACTATATTTACTGGTGCTACTACTACAACTAATAAACCAAAGGGTATTAAGGCGAAAATTTTGGGCAATATTGTAACTGTATTGAAATAAATGGAAACCCGCTATGCCCATAAAGGTTGTCAAGAGGACGTATCAGCAATGCTTCAGGGCCGGTTGATGATATTAAGTTAAAAATTTCATCGTTTGTTGAAGGGGATGTTGAGAAAAGGTGCCATTTGCATACTGCTACTAATGCTACTACTGCTACTACAACTATTGCTACACATAATTACTGAACCTTCCAACAATGTTGAAAAAACTGATATCTCAAAACTTTGTTGGAATATTTGTTATGGGAAATGATGGGCGTGGGGGGGGGGGTTCTCTCAAATTACTTTAACTCTCAAAAAGGGCACTATAACTTCCAATTTAAAATCAAATAAGACCCATCTGAATTTAAAACGACCACCCATTTCATATAAACCTTATATACCCCCAGTACATAACTTAAAGCCCTTGTCCCAGGGCTCTGGGTGGTTGTGCCAACCCTGGAAGCATTGTTATATGTTCTTTGGACTATTTTAAACAAATTGTCATCACACAATTTCAACCAGATGTATTTTGTGAAAAGAGGGGTAGTTGGGTGGGGGGAGGGTGCTACTTGACCTTCAATACTATTGACTCTTAAAAGGGAACTATAACTTCACATTTCAACCGAATGAGCCACCTCTAAAGCTTTCCCTTTCATAAGAACCTTAAATTCCCCAGGGGCAAAACTTACAGCCCTCATCATCAGGCTCTGATGGTTTGTATCAACCTTAAAAACCTTGTTATATGATATTTGGACTATTTCGAATAAAAGGACTGTCTCAAAATATCTATTGGATACATCTCAGGAAAACACAACGTGTTTGTGTGTGTGTGTATTTGGGGGGGGGGGGGGTAGCTGATCTCTGATCACTTTGGCTCTTAAAAAGGGCACTAGAACTTATGAATATCAATGCAATGAGTCCCCTTCAAAGCATATTATTATTATTATTATTACTATTTATTGGAAAACCCGTCATACAAAAAAGGAAAAGACGGAGCAAATAAGCAAAACAAAAAAAAGTAATACACATAAACTTAGAAGTTATACATGTGGTTTGTAGTGACGAACGCTGGAGGTAAGATCTAAATCAGCACTTAGAACAAATTACACAAAACGAGAAAGAAAAACACAATTATACACTGCTCTGTAGGTACGCCACATGTTTCTTTTCTCTTTTTTTTAGGCTCCTAAATACTGAACAAACATAAATAATATGAACATCATTGCATCAAGCCGTAATTGGTAAAAAAAAGAAAAAAAAACCCAAACAATCAAAAGTGAATTAAAAAAGATATACAGTAGATAATCATATTAACTTGTGTAAATATGACAAGAAACGGTAAAAACAGTTAAACGACACTTGCGCCCGCTGGTCTTGAACTCAGATCACTCTCAACAAATGATTCATTTACTCCGATATACATAAATAACAGAAACAAGGAAATTATTCAATCACGGATCCTTGATTATTCAATCCCGGATATGCGGCCACCTTTTTTTATAAGAGCCTTATATCCCCCAAGGGCATATCTTACAACCATTTCCCTGAGAACTGTAGTGGGAGGTGCCTTCCTCACAACCATAATTTCCGAAACCTTTAACTGCGATGAATAAAATTGTTATCTACGAATTTTGATTGGAGGTTTTAAGGCAAATAATGAGCGTGGAGGGGAGGTGGCTGTTTGCTCTCAAATCACTTTGACTCTTAAAATAGCACTATAACTTCCAGTTTCAAATCAAATAAGCCCCATCTGATGTTTATATGACCATCTATTCCCAAAAAACCTTATATGCCCTCACAAAATAACTTACAACCCTATCCCCAGGGCACTGAGGGGGGGGGGGGGGGGGGGGTTGTGTCGTCCCTAGAATCATTATTATATGCTCTTTGGACTATTTTGAAAAAAAAAATGCTATCTTATAATTTCAATCGGATGTGTTTGGTGAAAAGAAGGGTAGTAGGGGAGGGGGAAGTAAATGCCCTCGGTCACTTATGACCCTTAAAAAGGAACTAGAACTTCCAATTTTCAACCAAATCAGCCTCTTCTAAGTCAAACAACCATCCCTTCCATAAAAACCTTAAATATCCCCTGGACATAACTTACAACCCTCGCCCCTAATATCTGGGGTTTGTTTCAACCCTCTAGATTCCTTCCGATCACATTTCTTGATGATCATCGACCACTCCGATGTAGCTTCCCTCCGATCACTTTTACTCTTAAAAATAGCACTACAGCATCTGATTACCAATCCAACGAGGTCCCTCCGAAGTTTATGTGACCACGCTTCCTATAAAAACCTTATAAACCGCCAGGGCATAGCTTACAACCCTTGCCCTGAGGGCTGGGGGGATTTGTTATCCTCAAAGACATAATTGCCAGACCTTTCAAAAACCTTGAACAAAATGGCTATCTCAAAATTTTGATTGGAAGTGTTTGGTAAATGATGGCGTAAGGGGGTCATTTGCCCTCTGATCACTTTCGACTAATTTAAAATGCACTAGTCCTCTCAATTTCCAGTCGAATAAGCCCTTTTTGAAGCTTTTACGACAACACTTTCTATAAAAACCTTATATGCCTCAAGGACACAACCCTTAAATACATAGTTTTCGGACCTTTCAACCACGTTGAACAAAATGGCTATCTCAAAATTTTCATTGTCTGTATTTTGGGAAAGGGTGGGCGTGGGAGGGGGGTTAGTTACCCTCCAATCCCTTTCGACTATTAAAAAGGGCACTCGCCCTTCCAATGTCCAATGGAATGAGCCCTTTTTGAAGTTTCTACGACAATTCCTTTGATACAAAGTGCCCTGGTCTAAACAACCCCCCCCCCCCCCAAAAAAATAATAATAATAATACATTTTCCCAACATCTTTCTTTACTTAGGCAGCATTTTTTTTTTATTATGGTGAATAAAACACACTGCTCAAAATAAAACTTGTTTTCAGCAAAGCACAAATGAGTCTCTGGTCTTTAGTAGGCTTAAGGGCCCTTATCCTTCTCCTGGTTGTCGTAACTTCTCCTAATTTTAAGTTTGAATTCATTATCCGTTGCAACTTCTGTTCGTGTTGGTCACATTTATTGATTCATGGTTATTTCTGTTTGTTTGAAGTTTGAATTATTATTCCCCTTTATGTCTGGTCATCTTTGGTAAAAAGAAATTCTTCAAAATGGGAAGTTTATGCCCATGATCCATGCATGAACTAAATTAGTTTAACTTTCGATCATTCTGATTAGATTATAAAGATGATCAGATAATAAAATCGTTTAATGACGTGTCATCTTCAAGCTTATATAAAGGCAGATCTACGACAAAAAAACACCGTTTTTTCCTTTTTTTTAGCTGATTTTTTTCTCAGAGAATTGACAGAAAAAGAAATTCTATATTATATTAATACAAGACTTAATAGGAAAACTACTAGAGGTGAGTAGTGTAATCAAAACTTATCTCTGGAGAGAATGCAAACACTTAACATAATAATGAGAATCATCTTTTCGAGGTTTAGAGTCTCGAAATTAAAATTAATTGTACATTTTCCCCTCTAAATGCAGGTGACATGGAATAGTTCAAAGATATTTGTATGGGAGGCTTCAAGTGCACTTGTATTTCATGTATAAGTTACACTGTACAGTTTAAAGATATTTCTAGGGGGCTTAAGATGTGCGGATTTCCCCTCCCCCGTTGTTGTATACTATTTGTCCTCACAAACATTGCCTCTACGAAGCTGAGTTTTGTTTAATGATCAAATGAGTCAGTTACAAAGAAAAGCATCGTGATTATTATGCTGAATTCCATCTTTCAGCTAAACAATTAATAGGTTCTTCTAATTCGAAGAATAATGCACGACTATATAATCCCAGCTAGGCATTATTTTTTAGATCCATGAAATTAATTAAGAATTTTCTGAGAGTGTTGTTGTTTCCACAATAATGATTTCTTCTCTTACAGAAAAAATTTGAAGAAAATTTACCCACATATATTAATATGGATGAAAATTTCAAAGGCAATAAAGGAAATTTTAATTAAAGGTATTTAACAAAATGTTGTTCAGCGAAGAAAAAATCTGGTTACTTACCAAAAACACTAATGATGGAACTGGTGTGTATTTTTTCATGTTAATTAGTGCTAGCATTTCCGGGAAATGGCCCTCTCGTGCTCCAACGAAACACAACCTTTAAAAAAGTAATTTGTAAACGATCAATAATGGAATTTAAGAGAACAATTTGAAGACACAAACAAGAGTCAAGAGACTCTTAGTTGAATCTTAGTTAATCTTGTCAAGCTACCATGCTACTAACAGTGTGAGTAGTATTTATGAGTTTCTTGTAGGTATTTTTAATATAATAAATCCATATTTCGAGCGGTCTGTCTAACATTCTTCTTAGGAAAAATTAGGCTTTGAACCTATTCCAGAGATGCCCACTCTCGAAGATGCACGAAATGGACAAGGATTTTGAAATTGTTTTCACAAAGATGCAAAAAAGGTACATTTTGAAATATATAATAAATACAGGCTTGGAGTTTTTGGGCGGTGGAGGCAATTTTTGTGATTTCCTCGATGCTACGTGCGCACTAGAGGACATCTTAGCACAATACCTTAGTACTTGATAGAGTGTTAGATGATCCCTTTGGTTGTAGACATGACGACAAACAACTGCAAGAAAGATGGGAAACACACTGTTGTTGATCTCCCTTATTCTTATTTAGCTCTCATAGCATGTTCTAGTTTTTGGGGTAGAGTTGTCAGTCTGCGGGACGAAGGAATAATCTGTTGTGATTCCCATCCCGTAGTATTTCATCTATTCATCAGAATATTTCTACTGCCTTTAATTTTTATCTTATTCTTGATTTTAAATGTCTGGTTAAAATCTCCAAGAGTAATGAGATTGGTTCTTGTTAAGACAGATCTGCCTAAAAACACTCTCTTTTTCTCTCTCTCTCTCTCTCTCTCTCTCTCTCTCTCTCTCTCTTTCTCTCTCTCTTCTTTGTTAATCATTTTCGGTTATTTTTAAAATGCATCTTCCCCAACTTTTCAGGTCTTGGAGCCTTTATGAGGATCTGTAGCTTTAATTCCCTGATTGCAGTTTTTATTGGTTAATATGTTCTATCCTACGAAGGGAGGTTACATTGACGTGGATCCAGACTTAACTTAATGGGGAGAATATCCATATTCTAAATAGAACAGACAATGTATAGCCTAAGAGTATAATGTTGTATGTTTTTGACAATTTTATATAAAGCAATAAATAAGATATTGGGTGTAACAGTTTTCATGATCTAGATGATATTATGTTAAAAAGCCCGTGTATAAACGATATGAGATAATACTAATGTTCGGATGAGAGAGTGATAGACTTTGCCACTACCAATCCCCTCTGGATCTGTTTCCGAAGTGAAGAGGACTAATTCCTTCGCTGAATGTTTATCATAAGGACTTCTTATGAAACCTTTGAAATGGGTCAGTAAATGTACTTTTGAAGCTTTAGGCATCCCTCTCTCCCCTCAAACTAAGGTCCAGTGGACCTTTCATAGTAGCTTTTGTGTAACTATACAAAAAAAAATTAGCAAGCCGTTAGTACGAATATGGACAGCATTTATGTTTAGGGACGAATATGCAGTATTGTGTCTAAAACTGGAGTGCTGCTTATGTTACATTCCAATAGTTCAAAGCCGATTGGCTATCTCATAATCTTTGCTTGATAGTATTTCGACCCAGTTCATGCTAAAATTTAAGTTTTGCTTCACAAATTTCAAGAATGGGTAAATTTATTCAGTGTAACTCTTAGGCTATGACTTACGCATTTTTTACAGCTCCAAACTGACTCTCTAACTCAAAATTATCTCTCAGGATATTTCAGTCCAGTTTAGGTCAAACTTTTCCATTGAGGAACATAATGGCTAAAACCAAGACTTCCTTGGCATGATCTCTTTGGTTACTTAAAAAAGGCACCAGAAAACTTAATTTCCGTTTGAATGGTTCCTGTTTTAAGATTTTATCACAGGTGATTCGATAAGATTATTTCTCGGAAAAGAAACAAATAACACAAGACATTCACGATCGCTATATCAAACATTGGGGTTTTCAGGGATACTAAATTTCGTGGTTTCAGTTTCACTAGAATTGCACGGATTTTGGTGGTTTGACTTTTATAAAATCCGCTGGTATGTACAATGTTGTCGAAATTTTCTTTTAATAGTTTCAGTTACATTTGGCAAGAGTTGCTCTTTAATTACACTTTGGTACCTCAAAGCGTATGAAAGAATATCATATCATAAGATCTTACAACAAAATAAAAGCCTTACCTCGATGAGGTCATTATGTGGACGCTCAATCCTCCAAATGCTGCCATGGCAACACAGACGGGCATTATCCATGAAAACACTCCAAGTAACTTGTCACCAAAGGTCTAAAAAGTAAAAAAAGTACAATTTTACCACACCACTTAAATTATGCATCAGAAGTATACGAGGGCAATCCAACAATGACAGTGGCCAAGTATGATTCTGAAACTTGGTGCTCTGACACTACTACTACTACTACTAACAACTCACCGCAGCACCAAGCCTCCTAAGGCCAACACAGCTACGCACGCTCTTTCTCCAACCCGATCTATTAAAAGCCTCCCTTTTTACACCCACCCATGAAGTTCCCATTTACTTTAAATCTTTCTTTATGACGTCCTCCCACTCCAGACGAGGACGACCTGCTTTCCGTTTAGACCTAGACGGTTGGCAATTTACAAGCTAATGTTGAAGTAAATTACTCAGTTATGATAGATATTAGTTTTACATTAATTTTGCATGCTAATGTTGAATTGAATCAATAAATTAAGCTAGAAATTAATTTTACATTAGTTTTACAAGCTAATATTGAAGTAAATCAATAAATTAGGCTAGATATTAGTTTTACATTAGTTCTGCAAGCTAATGTTGAAGTGAATCAATAAATTAGGCTATATATTAGTTTTACATTAGTTTTGCAAGCTAATGTTGAAGTGACTCAGTAAATTAGGCTAGACATTAATTTTACATTAGTTTTACAAGCTAATGTTGAAGTGAATCAATAAATTAGGCTAGATATTAGTTTTACATTAGTTTTACAAGCTAATGTTGAAGTGAATCAATAACTTAGGCTAGATATTAGTTTTACATTAGTTTTGCAAGCTAATGTTGAAGTGAATCAAGCAATTAGGCTTGACATTAATTTTACATTATTTTTACAAACTAATGTTGAAATGAATCAATAAATTAGGCTAGACATTAATTTTACATTAGTTTTACAAGCTAATGTTGAAGTGAATCAATAAATTAGGCTAGATATTAGTTTTACATTAGTTCTGCAAGCTAATGTTGAAGTGAATCAATAAATTAGGCTAGATATTAGTTTTACATTAGTTTTGCAAGCTAATGTTGAAGTGAATCAATAAATTAGGCTAGATATTAGTTTTACATTAGTTTTGCAAGCTAATGTTGAAGTGAATCAATTAATTAGGCTAGACATTAATTTTACATTAGTTTTGCAAGCTAATGTTGAAGTAAATCAATAAATTAGGCTAGATATTAGTTTTACATTAGTTTTGCAAGCTATTGTTGAAGTGAATCAATAAATTAGGCTATATATTAGTTTTACATTAGTTTTGCAAGCTAATGTTGAAGTGAATCAAGCAATTAGGCTTGACATTAATTTTACATTATTTTTACAAACTAATGTTGAAATGAATCAATAAATTAGGCTAGACATTAATTTTACATTAGTTTTACAAGCTAATGTTGAAGTGAATCAATAAATTAGGCTAGATATTAGTTTTACATTAGTTCTGGAAGCTAATGTTGAAGTGAATCAATAAATTAGGCTAGATATTAGTTTTACATTAGTTTTGCAAGCTAATGTTGAAGTGAATCAATAAATTAGGCTAGATATTAGTTTTACATTAGTTTTGCAAGCTAATGTTGAAGTGAATCAATTAATTAGGCTAGACATTAATTTTACATTAGTTTTGCAAGCTAATGTTGAAGTGAATCAATAAATTAGGCTAGATATTAGTTTTACCTTAGTTTTACAAGCTAATGTTGAAGTGAATCAATAAATTAGGCTAGATATTAGTTTTACATTAGTTTTACAAGCTAATGTTGAAGTGAATCAATAAATTAGGCTAGATATTAGTTTTACATTAGTTTTACAAGCTAATGTTGAAGTGACTCAATAAATTAGGCTAGACATTAATTTTACATTAGTTTTACAAGCAAATGTTGAAGTGAATCAATAAATTAGGCTAGATATTAGTTTTACATTAGTTTTACAAGCTAATGTTGAAGTGAATCAATAACTTAGGCTAGATATTAGTTTTACATTAGTTTTGCAAGCTAATGTTGAAGTGAATCAATAAATTAGGCTAGATATTAGTTTTACATTAGTTTTGCAAGCTAATGTTGAAGTGAATCAATTAATTAGGCTAGACATTAATTTTACATTAGTTTTGCAAGCTAATGTTGAAGTGAATCAATAAATTAGGCTAGATATTAGTTTTACCTTAGTTTTACAAGCTAATGTTGAAGTGAATCAATAAATTAGGCTAGATATTAGTTTTACATTAGTTTTACAAGCTAATGTTGAAGTGAATCAATAAATTAGGCTAGATATTAGTTTTACATTAGTTTTACAAGCTAATGTTGAAGTGACTCAATAAATTAGGCTAGACATTAATTTTACATTAGTTTTACAAGCTAATGTTGAAGTGAATCAATAAATTAGGCTAGATATTAGTTTTACATTAGTTTTACAAGCTAATGTTGAAGTGAATCAATAACTTAGGCTAGATATTAGTTTTACATTAGTTTTGCAAGCTAATGTTGAAGTGAATCAAGCAATTAGGCTTGACATTAATTTTACATTATTTTTACAAACTAATGTTGAAATGAATCAATAAATTAGGCTAGACATTAATTTTACATTAGTTTTACAAGCTAATGTTGAAGTGAATCAATAAATTAGGCTAGATATTAGTTTTACATTAGTTCTGCAAGCTAATGTTGAAGTGAATCAATAAATTAGGCTAGATATTAGTTTTACATTAGTTTTGCAAGCTAATGTTGAAGTGAATCAATAAATTAGGCTAGATATTAGTTTTACATTAGTTTTGCAAGCTAATGTTGAAGTGAATCAATTAATTAGGCTAGACATTAATTTTACATTAGTTTTGCAAGCTAATGTTGAAGTAAATCAATAAATTAGGCTAGATATTAGTTTTACATTAGTTTTGCAAGCTATTGTTGAAGTGAATCAATAAATTAGGCTATATATTAGTTTTACATTAGTTTTGCAAGCTAATGTTGAAGTGAATCAAGCAATTAGGCTTGACATTAATTTTACATTATTTTTACAAACTAATGTTGAAATGAATCAATAAATTAGGCTAGACATTAATTTTACATTAGTTTTACAAGCTAATGTTGAAGTGAATCAATAAATTAGGCTAGATATTAGTTTTACATTAGTTCTGCAAGCTAATGTTGAAGTGAATCAATAAATTAGGCTAGATATTAGTTTTACATTAGTTTTGCAAGCTAATGTTGAAGTGAATCAATAAATTAGGCTAGATATTAGTTTTACATTAGTTTTGCAAGCTAATGTTGAAGTGAATCAATTAATTAGGCTAGACATTAATTTTACATTAGTTTTGCAAGCTAATGTTGAAGTGAATCAATAAATTAGGCTAGATATTAGTTTTACCTTAGTTTTACAAGCTAATGTTGAAGTGAATCAATAAATTAGGCTAGATATTAGTTTTACATTAGTTTTACAAGCTAATGTTGAAGTGAATCAATAAATTAGGCTAGATATTAGTTTTACATTAGTTTTACAAGCTAATGTTGAAGTGACTCAATAAATTAGGCTAGACATTAATTTTACATTAGTTTTACAAGCTAATGTTGAAGTGAATCAATAAATTAGGCTAGATATTAGTTTTACATTAGTTTTACAAGCTAATGTTGAAGTGAATCAATAAATTAGGCTAGATATTAGTTTTACAAGCTAATGTTGAAGTGACTCAATAAATTAGGCTAGACATTAATTTTACATTAGTTGTACAAGCTAATGTTGAAGTGAATCAATAAATTAGGCTAGATATTAGTTTTACATTAGTTTTACAAGCTAATGTTGAAGTGAATCAATAACTTAGGCTAGATATTAGTTTTACATTAGTTTTGCAAGCTAATGTTGAAGTGAATCAAGCAATTAGGCTTGACATTAATTTTACATTATTTTTACAAACTAATGTTGAAATGAATCAATAAATTAGGCTAGACATTAATTTTACATTAGTTTTACAAGCTAATGCTGAAGTGAATCAATAAATTAGGCTAGATATTAGTTTTACATTAGTTCTGCAAGCTAATGTTGAAGTGAATCAATAAATTAGGCTAGATATTAGTTTTACATTAGTTTTGCAAGCTAATGTTGAAGTGAATCAATAAATTAGGCTAGATATTAGTTTTACATTAGTTTTGCAAGCTAATGTTGAAGTGAATCAATTAATTAGGCTAGACATTAATTTTACATTAGTTTTGCAAGCTAATGTTGAAGTGAATCAATAAATTAGGCTAGATATTAGTTTTACATTAGTTTTACAAGCTAATGTTGAAGTGAATCAATAAATTAGGCTAGATAATAGTTTTACATTAGTTTTGCAAGCTAATGTTGAAGTGAATCAATAAATTAGGCTAGACATTAATTTTACATTAGTTTTACAAGCTAATGTTGAAGTGAATCAATAAATTAGGCTAGATATTAGTTTTACATTAGTTCTGCAAGCTAATGTTGAAGTGAATCAATAAATTAGGCTAGATATTAGTTTTACATTAGTTTTGCAAGCTAATGTTGAAGTGAATCAATAAATTAGGCTAGATATTAGTTTCACATTAGTTTTGCAAGCTAATGTTGAAGTGAATCAATTAATTAGGCTAGACATTAATTTTACATTAGTTTTGCAAGCTAATGTTGAAGTGAATCAATAAATTAGGCTAGATATTAGTTTTACATTAGTTTTACAAGCTAATGTTGAAGTGAATCAATAAATTAGGCTAGATAATAGTTTTACATTAGTTTTGCAAGCTAATGTTGAAGTGAATCAATAAATTAGGCTAGACATTAATTTTACATTAGTTTTACAAGCTAATGTTGAAGTAAATCAATAAATTAGGCTAGATAATAGTTTTACATTAGTTTTGCAAGCTAATGTTGAAGTGAATCAATAAATTAGGCTAGATATTAGTTTTACATTAGTTTTACAAGCTAATGTTGAAGTAAATCAATAAATTAGGCTAGATAATAGTTTTACATTAGTTTTGCAAGCTAATGTTGAAGTGAATCAATAAATTAGGCTAGATATTAGTTTTACAAGCTAATGTTGAAGTGAATCAATAAATCATGCTACATATTAGTTTTACATTAGTTTTGCAAGCTAATGTTGAAGTGAATCAAACAATTAGGCTTGACATTAATTTTACATTATTTTTACAAACTAATGTTGAAATGAATCAATAAATTAGGCTAGACATTAATTTTACATTAGTTTTACAAGCTAATGTTGAAGTTAATCAATAAATTAGGCTAGATATTAGTTTTACATTAGTTCTGCAAGCTAATGTTGAAGTGAATCAATAAATTAGGCTAGATATTAGTTTTACATTAGTTTTGCAAGCTAATGTTGAAGTGAATCAATAAATCGTTAGTTTTGCAAGCTAATGTTGAAGTGAATCAATAAATTAGGCTAGACATTAATTTTACATTAGTTTTACAAGCTAATGCTGAAGTAAATCAATAAATTAGGCTAGATATTAGTTTTACATTAGTTTTGCAAGCTAATGTTGAAGTGAATCAATAAATTAGGCTAGATATTAGTTTTACATTAGTTTTGCAAGCTAATGTTGAAGTGAATCAAACAATTAGGCTTGACATTAATTTTACATTATTTTTACAAACTAATGTTGAAATGAATCAATAAATTAGGCTAGACATTAATTTTACATTAGTTTTACAAGCTAATGTTGAAGTTAATCAATAAATTAGGCTAGATATTAGTTTTACATTAGTTCTGCAAGCTAATGTTGAAGTGAATCAATAAATTAGGCTAGATATTAGTTTTACATTAGTTTTGCAAGCTAATGTTGAAGTGAATCAATAAACCATTAGTTTTGCAAGCTAATGTTGAAGTGAATCAATAAATTAGGCTAGACATTAATTTTAAATTAGTTTTATAATTTAATGTTGAAGTGAATCAAAAAATTCGGCTAGATATTAGTTTTACATTAGTTTTGCAAGCTAATGTTGAAGTGAATCAAACAATTAGGCTTGACATTAATTTTACATTATTTTTACAAACTAATGTTGAAATGAATCAATAAATTAGGCTAGACATTAATTTTACATTAGTTTTACAAGCTAATGTTGAAGTTAATCAATAAATTAGGCTAGATATTAGTTTTACATTAGTTCTGCAAGCTAATGTTGAAGTGAATCAATAAATTAGGCTAGATATTAGTTTTACATTAGTTTTGCAAGCTAATGTTGAAGTGAATCAATAAATCATTAGTTTTGCAAGCTAATGTTGAAGTGAATCAATAAATTAGGCTAGACATTAATTTTACATTAGTTTTACAAGCTAATGTTGAAGTTAATCAATAAATTAGGCTAGATATTAGTTTTACATTAGTTCTGCAAGCTAATGTTGAAGTGAATCAATAAATTAGGCTAGATATTAGTTTTACATTAGTTTTGCAAGCTAATGTTGAAGTGAATCAATAAATCATTAGTTTTGCAAGCTAATGTTGAAGTGAATCAATAAATTAGGCTAGACTTCAACATTGATTCACTTCAACATTAGCTTGCAAAACTAATGTAAAACTATTATCTAGCCTAATTTATTGATTTACTTCAACATTAGCTTGTAAAACTAATGTAAAACTAATATCTAGCCTAATTTATTGATTCACTTCAACATTAGCTTGTAAAACTAATGTAAAACTAATATCTAGCCTAATTTATTGATTCACTTCAACATTAGCTTGCAAAACTAATGTAAAATTAATGTCTAGCCTAATTAATTGATTCACTTCAACATTAGCTTGCAAAACTAATGTAAAACTAATATCTAGCCTAATTTATTGATTCACTTCAACATTAGCTTGCAAAACTAATGTAAAACTAATATCTAGCCTAATTTATTGATTCACTTCAACATTAGCTTGCAGAACTAATGTAAAACTAATATCTAGCCTAATTTATTGATTCACTTCAGCATTAGCTTGTAAAACTAATGTAAAATTAATGTCTAGCCTAATTTATTGATTCATTTCAACATTAGTTTGTAAAAATAATGTAAAATTAATGTCAAGCCTAATTGCTTGATTCACTTCAACATTAGCTTGCAAAACTAATGTAAAACTAATATCTAGCCTAAGTTATTGATTCACTTCAACATTAGCTTGTAAAACTAATGTAAAACTAATATCTAGCCTAATTTATTGATTCACTTCAACATTAGCTTGTACAACTAATGTAAAATTAATGTCTAGCCTAATTTATTGAGTCACTTCAACATTAGCTTGTAAAACTAATATCTAGCCTAATTTATTGATTCACTTCAACATTAGCTTGTAAAACTAATGTAAAACTAATATCTAGCCTAATTTATTGATTCACTTCAACATTAGCTTGTAAAACTAATGTAAAATTAATGTCTAGCCTAATTTATTGAGTCACTTCAACATTAGCTTGTAAAACTAATGTAAAACTAATATCTAGCCTAATTTATTGATTCACTTCAACATTAGCTTGTAAAACTAATGTAAAACTAATATCTAGCCTAATTTATTGATTCACTTCAACATTAGCTTGTAAAACTAAGGTAAAACTAATATCTAGCCTAATTTATTGATTCACTTCAACATTAGCTTGCAAAACTAATGTAAAATTAATGTCTAGCCTAATTAATTGATTCACTTCAACATTAGCTTGCAAAACTAATGTAAAACTAATATCTAGCCTAATTTATTGATTCACTTCAACATTAGCTTGCAAAACTAATGTAAAACTAATATCTAGCCTAATTTATTGATTCACTTCAACATTAGCTTGCAGAACTAATGTAAAACTAATATCTAGCCTAATTTATTGATTCACTTCAACATTAGCTTGTAAAACTAATGTAAAATTAATGTCTAGCCTAATTTATTGATTCATTTCAACATTAGTTTGTAAAAATAATGTAAAATTAATGTCAAGCCTAATTGCTTGATTCACTTCAACATTAGCTTGCAAAACTAATGTAAAACTAATATATAGCCTAATTTATTGATTCACTTCAACAATAGCTTGCAAAACTAATGTAAAACTAATATCTAGCCTAATTTATTGATTTACTTCAACATTAGCTTGCAAAACTAATGTAAAATTAATGTCTAGCCTAATTAATTGATTCACTTCAACATTAGCTTGCAAAACTAATGTAAAACTAATATCTAGCCTAATTTATTGATTCACTTCAACATTAGCTTGCAAAACTAATGTAAAACTAATATCTAGCCTAATTTATTGATTCACTTCAACATTAGCTTGCAGAACTAATGTAAAACTAATATCTAGCCTAATTTATTGATTCACTTCAACATTAGCTTGTAAAACTAATGTAAAATTAATGTCTAGCCTAATTTATTGATTCATTTCAACATTAGTTTGTAAAAATAATGTAAAATTAATGTCAAGCCTAATTGCTTGATTCACTTCAACATTAGCTTGCAAAACTAATGTAAAACTAATATCTAGCCTAAGTTATTGATTCACTTCAACATTAGCTTGTAAAACTAATGTAAAACTAATATCTAGCCTAATTTATTGATTCACTTCAACATTAGCTTGTAAAACTAATGTAAAATTAATGTCTAGCCTAATTTATTGAGTCACTTCAACATTAGCTTGTAAAACTAATGTAAAACTAATATCTAGCCTAATTTATTGATTCACTTCAACATTAGCTTGCAAAACTAATGTAAAACTAATATCTAGCCTAATTTATTGATTCTAGATTAGCATGCAACTAATATCTAGTTCTGCAAGCTAATGTTGAAGTGAATCAATAAATTAGGCTAGATATTAGTTTTACATTAGTTTTGCAAGCTAATGTTGAAGTGAATCAATAAATTAGGCTAGACATTAATTTTACATTAGTTTTACAAGCTAATGTTGAAGTGAATCAATAAATTAGGCTAGACATTAATTTTACATTAGTTTTACAAGCTAATGTTGAAGTGAATCAATAAATTAGGCTAGATATTAGTTTTACATTAGTTTTACAAGCTAATGTTGAAGTGAATCAATAAATTAGGCTAGATAATAGTTTTACATTAGTTTTGCAAGCTAATGTTGAAGTGAATCAATAAATTAGGCTAGACATTAATTTTACATTAGTTTTACAAGCTAATGTTGAAGTAAATCAATAAATTAGGCTAGATAATAGTTTTACATTAGTTTTGCAAGCTAATGTTGAAGTGAATCAATAAATTAGGCTAGATATTAGTTTTACATTAGTTTTACAAGCTAATGTTGAAGTAAATCAATAAATTAGGCTAGATAATAGTTTTACATTAGTTTTGCAAGCTAATGTTGAAGTGAATCAATAAATTAGGCTAGATATTAGTTTTACAAGCTAATGTTGAAGTGAATCAATAAATCATGCTACATATTAGTTTTACATTAGTTTTGCAAGCTAATGTTGAAGTGAATCAAACAATTAGGCTTGACATTAATTTTACATTATTTTTACAAACTAATGTTGAAATGAATCAATAAATTAGGCTAGACATTAATTTTACATTAGTTTTACAAGCTAATGTTGAAGTTAATCAATAAATTAGGCTAGATATTAGTTTTACATTAGTTCTGCAAGCTAATGTTGAAGTGAATCAATAAATTAGGCTAGATATTAGTTTTACATTAGTTTTGCAAGCTAATGTTGAAGTGAATCAATAAATCGTTAGTTTTGCAAGCTAATGTTGAAGTGAATCAATAAATTAGGCTAGACATTAATTTTACATTAGTTTTACAAGCTAATGCTGAAGTAAATCAATAAATTAGGCTAGATATTAGTTTTACATTAGTTTTGCAAGCTAATGTTGAAGTGAATCAATAAATTAGGCTAGATATTAGTTTTACATTAGTTTTGCAAGCTAATGTTGAAGTGAATCAAACAATTAGGCTTGACATTAATTTTACATTATTTTTACAAACTAATGTTGAAATGAATCAATAAATTAGGCTAGACATTAATTTTACATTAGTTTTACAAGCTAATGTTGAAGTTAATCAATAAATTAGGCTAGATATTAGTTTTACATTAGTTCTGCAAGCTAATGTTGAAGTGAATCAATAAATTAGGCTAGATATTAGTTTTACATTAGTTTTGCAAGCTAATGTTGAAGTGAATCAATAAACCATTAGTTTTGCAAGCTAATGTTGAAGTGAATCAATAAATTAGGCTAGACATTAATTTTAAATTAGTTTTATAATTTAATGTTGAAGTGAATCAAAAAATTCGGCTAGATATTAGTTTTACATTAGTTTTGCAAGCTAATGTTGAAGTGAATCAAACAATTAGGCTTGACATTAATTTTACATTATTTTTACAAACTAATGTTGAAATGAATCAATAAATTAGGCTAGACATTAATTTTACATTAGTTTTACAAGCTAATGTTGAAGTTAATCAATAAATTAGGCTAGATATTAGTTTTACATTAGTTCTGCAAGCTAATGTTGAAGTGAATCAATAAATTAGGCTAGATATTAGTTTTACATTAGTTTTGCAAGCTAATGTTGAAGTGAATCAATAAATCATTAGTTTTGCAAGCTAATGTTGAAGTGAATCAATAAATTAGGCTAGACATTAATTTTACATTAGTTTTACAAGCTAATGTTGAAGTTAATCAATAAATTAGGCTAGATATTAGTTTTACATTAGTTCTGCAAGCTAATGTTGAAGTGAATCAATAAATTAGGCTAGATATTAGTTTTACATTAGTTTTGCAAGCTAATGTTGAAGTGAATCAATAAATCATTAGTTTTGCAAGCTAATGTTGAAGTGAATCAATAAATTAGGCTAGACATTAATTTTACATTAGTTTTACAAGCTAATGCTGAAGTAAATCAATAAATTAGGCTAGATATTAGTTTTACATTAGTTTTGCAAGCTAATGTTGAAGTGAATCAATAAATTAGGCTAGATATTAGTTTTACATTAGTTTTGCAAGCTAATGTTGAAGTGAATCAATAAATTAGGCTAGACATTAATTTTAAATTAGTTTTATAAGCTAATGTTGAAGTGAATCAAAAAATTAGGCTAGATATTAGTTTTACATTAGTTTTGCAAGCTAATGTTGAAGTGAATCAATAAATTAGGCTTGACATTAATTTTACATTATTTTTACAAACTAATGTTGAAATGGATCAATAAATTAGGCTAGACATTAATTTTATATTACTTTTACAAGCTAATGTTGAAGTGAATCAATAAATTAGGCTAGATATTAGTTTTACATTAGTTTTGCAAGCTAATGTTGAAGTGAATCAATAAATTAGGCTAGATATTAGTTTTACATTAGTTTTACAAGCTAATGTTGAAGTGAATCAATAAATTAGGCTACATATTAGTTGGCCTCCCCCAGGCCATTCAGCGTGACCCCAGTTGGCGATAGGGGAACGCCCTGCAGTTATGTAGGGTACCTCCACAGGAGGCACGGACCAAGGGGGACCTTGTCCCTGGGGGTCCATAATAGAAACTGGGGCACCCTCGCCCGGGGACATAAATACAGGCGGAGGAGGAAGAAGGCCCCTCAAAAGTACACTCAAATGGGTCCACTGGTTTGTCCACAAGTCCCAGGAGTTACAAACCTTCTCCCAGTAATGGGATAAATTGCATGGTGATGCAGAACATCACCGCGGGAGGATCCTCTGTAGAAGGACAACTGCGGCAGGGCGTAAGATCCAGGCCTATGGACAACAGCCTCTGCAAAGGGCTGCCTCGACCCTTTCGGGGTATCTGCAAGACTGGAGACCTTGTGGTCAACTCTATTGCTACTTGAGGAGTGGCGCCCCTCGAGGAAATTATAGCCTAGGTAGAGAAAATAGTTTCGCACTCTGGTTGCCTGGTAAAATTTACATTCGAACGTATGTAAAGTTAGATACCCCCAGAACACTTTGTCAATCTCCTGGGCATATGGATTATTTGGTAACCAGGGAGTAAAAAATCAGTAGTGTCATCATTATCGGAAAGCCATGTCTCTGTTAATCCTATTACGTAAAAAGGACAGACACCATTGAATGAAATTAAATCTTTAAACTTGAGCCACTTATCCCGGATGCTTCTGATGTTGATACAAAGAACATTAAGGGAATTATTATTTACAAGTTTTGGCTTCACATTGGTAGCAAAATCAAGAGTATCAAGGTATTTACAACTAGCATGTGTTAAGGTACCAGGGGGGCTGCTTATAGGGTTGGCATGCTGATTACTTTCTATATCGGGATAATTAAAAGCAGTGTTATTAAAAAGGGATAAATTAGTTAAAAACGCAAAGTCACACATTAAATAGTCGTCAGGCATTCTGATTGTGACTCAATCAGCCTATGTTGGCTTAAAACACTCTCAATTTGAATTTCTGCTTCGGAAACTATGGTCTCGCCGAAGTGGGTTTTTGCCAAATTCTTCAGAATAATGCATTTCAACTGATTGGGTAACTCTAATTGGGAAATGAGCATAGAGGTAACTGTAAAGCTGGCTAATTTAAAGTATACGGTTGATTCATCTTCCAAAGCATTTGGAGAAACTGTGTGAAATCTGTTGGGAGTAATTCCAGGTAGCTTTCCAGTCTTGATTCAGTCTCCCAAGTGAAGACATCTCTTTTTGGATTTCTTGAACTTTAAAGCGTGCTCTCAACCAGTATTAATTCACTTGCTTTGAACTTGACCTAGTTTCTTGATGTTCATTAATTCACTGCCTGAACTTGAATTTAATTCAGTGACTTAGTTTGGAATAAATAACAGTGGACTTTTGGTGAGACCTGAACTTAACCTAGATTATTGATATTCATTAATTCACTGCTTGAGCTTGAATTTAATTCAGTGACTTAGTTTGGAATAAGGATTAAGTTTGAAATAACTTACAGTAAATTAAATTGCGTGAAGGAGGATGCTATGTGAAATGAAATGAATTTCGGCGCGATCCGCGGTGACAGATTGTGACCGTTTAAGAACTGCTATGTTTGGATATAAGATCACCGAGGAGAACACCTTCCGTAAGCAGAGATTTTATCTGGTAATAATTTTACTCAGGCGGGGTAGTGGTTTGGGGTAGCCCCCTTCCATTTCCTTAGCGCATAGTACCAAGTCAATATTTATATGTTATTATTATTAATTGATAAATGGCTGCCGTGACTTCTGAAAAGTTGTACAAGACAGGGTGCAAAGTTTGAAAAGAGAGCCTCAGTCTCGCAACCAGAGGAACAGTTATTTGCAACACATCTGCTGGGGGTTGTGGTCGCCACTGCCATAACCGATGTGAAATTCTTCAGAGCATTGAGAAAGACAGTATTACAATATATCAGTGCTCTGACTGCTGCGAAAAATTTGCTGATAAACCTGCTTCCCCGCAGATCCCGCCTCCTTCAGAGACTCTTGTTTATTCACCAGTTTTAAGTTTTTTCCGGCACTGTCTACAGTCAGGAATTTCGTCCGCCTCCTGTATATCTTCGTGTGCAAACTTCTATTTTAATGATCATCTTGATCAAGCTAGAAGCCTCCTAACATCTATAGTGAACCCCACGCATAAACTCCTTGCACGTCGCGGCCCCTCTGCTAAGCAAAGCCTGTCACAGGATATTTTAGACATCCTTATTTCTGAGGATGCAACCCCTCGCTTGCCAAATCTGAAATTCGTTATGACTGCAAGTGATGCGATACCTGCGATAGATACGGATCAAAATGCTCACTTTACCTGTGCCATTCAAACCTGGGACCGGCATCTTTTTAGCATAATTGATAAACTTGATTACGTCACAAGTAAGGTAGCAGAGAATCCTGCTTTGGTGAAAGAGTGTTGTGACGGAGTACAGAGCGAGGTTTTGAGCTGTATAAATAAAGAAAAACTCAATGATAAATCCTGGCCTCCGCTGAATAACGAGTCAGAAACAGTGGGTCTTGTAGTAGATTCACCACCACAAGATTGTGATGATTACTTAAAGCGTGAAGCTTTTCTGAAATCGTTTGATGGAACTGATGGTATAGTGTGGATTTCACTTTCTAAGGAATCAGGATCCCAGCAACAGAAATGGGTCATTCATACGAAAAGACAAAACGCCGAAAACTTGAAAGCCTGTTTGAATGAAAAGGTCGGTAAAACTGAGGTTTGCAAATCGAGAATTGTCGGTTTATTATCACGAGTGGACTTCCCGATCAATCCAGAGAGTGTGTGTGCTTCTAACCAAGGTATCAAAGAGATACAGCGCATCGGTGTTTCGAAATCATATCGTGTATACTTCCGTTCGGCGACGGCCAAGTCTCATTATTTGCGTCATGGGATTCACATTGGCTACGAACATTTCCGGCTTACTAATTATAAGTTTTTACCGTGAATGTGCTACAAATGCGGGTCGCTAGAGCATATGTCGTCGGGCTGCTCTAGCGTGGAACGTTGTCTCAAGTGTCTTGGTAGTGGACACTCTCATTCTAGGAACAACCCTTGCCAGAATGAACCTTGTTGCTTCCATTGTGGATCTCATGAGCATACTGGATTTAGCTTTCGCTGCAAACGGTTAACCGAAAAAGTTTCAAAGAATAAAAACGATTAGTGCAAAGATTATATCTCTGAATCTGAATGGTTTTGTTGATAAACAACATGTATTGCAGTCTATGCTGCGCGATCTGGATATTTTGTGTCTGCAAGAGCATCACCTTCTGGACCACTCTACTAGTTTTCTTTCGAGCCTGTCGCAGCAGTTTGTTTTATATCTCCAGCTACACTTACAGGTGGACGCCCATCAGGAGGCGTTTGCATTTTTATTCGAGAGAATATTCTAGTTTCAGTGTTTGCCGTTAATCGTTATTTTGTTGCTGTTCGAATCCCAGGGATTATTGTTTTTTCTTGCTATTTACCAACAAATTATCATACTATTGATTCAGATTTTGATTTCAATTTTGCATGCTTAGAATTATCGCGATTTGTGGCGAAAGTTCCGTCAGATTTCCAGTGGCTTATTTGCGGGGATTTTAACTGCAATATTGCTATCTCTGATATCCGCTCCTGCGCTCTTTTATCCTTGTTTTCGGTTTTTACTATAGCTTCAAAAGATGTGGATTTTACGTATGTCCATAATTATGGTTCTTGCTCTAATCTAGACCATGTGCTTGTTTCAAATGCAGCGTTATTACCACAGCCTGTTCATGTTGGATTGGATATGCCTATTAGTGACCATTTTCACCTTTCTTTTCATTTAAATATTCAAATTCCATCTTTCAAAATTATCCATCGTTCTAGTCAAATTGTAAATAAAATGATCTGGGATCGGGGAAAAATGTTCAAATATCATGAAGAATCAGATGCACTTTTAGCTAAAATAATTGTAAATTATTCTAAGGATGTTGATCACATTGATAGTGATCTATTTTACCTTGAAATTGATCACAGTTTTAAAGTCGGGGCTAATAAAGCATTTAGGACTGATTCTTTCCGTCGTGAATCTCGTGTTTTAGGTTGGAACCTTAACCCGATTTTAAAGCAAAGCCAAAAGAATGCATCTCAAGCTTGTTACCTTTGGAATTGCGCGGGAAAACCGCGATCTGGACCATTTTATGATGGTATGAAATTAACTAAACGCGTTTTTCGGGCTGAGTTGCATTTGCATAATGAAATTATAAAAGATGAAATTGGTTCAAGGATTACTAGTGATAAGAATGAGCTTTGGAGTCTGGTTAATTCTAGACGTCGTAATAATAATTGTTCACCAGATTCTAATAGTTCTCTGAAACTAGATGATTGGATAACTCATTATAATCATATTTTTTCATCCGGTGATGCGGCAGCTGAATCACGGCTTGACTCTTTATTATCGGAAGAAATTTCAAAGCCCCGCCCAAATAGTAAAATATCTGTTTCTGTTGAAGATGTAACGGTAGCAATTAAAGCTCTAATAAGTAAGCATTCTTTTGATCATGATGGTATACATTCAAACCATATGAAATGGGCATCCCCCAAAGCAATCCTTCACCTCGCTACTCTTTTTACTACTATTCTTTCTTCTGGAGTTCTTCCAACTAGCTTTTCTCGTGCTATCACTTCACCCCTTTCAAAAAAGGAGGGAATACGAATCGATGTTCTGATCACAGGCCGATTACTGTTTCGTGCCAGATTAGCAAAGTTTTTGAGTTAGTTTCATTAAAGTATTTGGAGTCTTGTAACCAAGGCCTGAATCAAAGTGGGTTCTGCAAGGGTCTAAGCATGGATGTTGCTCGTACCCTGCTTTCAAGAATAATATCCTTTTGTAAGCAATGGGATAGAGTTTATACACTTGCGTTAGATTTTGCGGCGGAGTATGATTCAATTATCCATTCTTGGGCTATGACTGCGCTTCTGAAGAATAATGTCCCACTACCAGTAGTTTTGGTTTTAAAAAAGTGGTATGGCTCCTCTCGTATTCGTATTAAGTGGAAGAATCAGTTTAGTGATAATAATGTTAAGTTATGTAGGGGGCTGAGACAAGGAAGCATTATTTCACCTTTGGTTTTCAATATTACTGTTTCGGGGCTATTTGATCAAATTCAGTTGACTTTTATTTATGGTAAAGGTTATGTTCTGTCATGGATTGCTTACGCAGATGATTTACTCCTTTTGAGTCAATCGCTTCAGTCACTTCAACAAAGTGTAGATTTTTTAGCAAAGGTTTTTAGTGAGCATGGACTTTTTTTTCGCCCTGAAAAGTGTCAGTTTTTAATTCTTGGTCCTAAGGCTAATGATCTCGTTAATTCAGAAATTTCTGTTCGTATTTATGATAGTATTTTAAAACCTTTGGAATCTTTTTTATATCTTGGTGTGCCTTATGGACCAACTTTAGCTCTATGTCGTGCTTCTATTTCTAAAGCAGTTAAAAGTAAAATAGCGTCTAGTTTCGGGGCAGTAATTTGTCTTCGCGATCTTTTTTCTCGGAAATCACTGGCTCGGGTATATAACACAGTCGCTTTGCCTCAAATTTTAGTTTTTTCATCGCTTCTCCCGTTTTTTAGAATTAGTAATATTGCGCATGTAAAAACCACATTTTTTAATTTTGCTAAGTTCCTTTGCCGCTTTTCTAAACCTGAATCAAATACTTTTGTAATGAATACATATAAAATAAAAACCCCTGTTGATGTTTTGGAGAAAAAGCAAAAGAAATTTTTATCCAAATTAAATTTTTTTCTCACAATTTATATAGAGCTGCGCACGAAGCTTAATTTATTTTATTTGATTTAATTTTTGAATGAAGTGTTAATTTGTGAACTGTTAATTTTAAGTGTTAATTTATTATCTATTGAATGAAGTGTTAATTTGTGTGGTAATTTTGATTGAAGGCCTTTGCGTACTTGTTGTTATATAGTTTAAAATAATTTTATGGCCTGTTGTTTAGCGGTTATTATTTTTATTTACTTTTTTTTTACTCTTCGTATTCGGAGGAAATAAAAAGTTTGAATTGAATTTGTCGGTCTTGATGTCTTTCCTTGCGCAGGTTTTTTCGAAAGGGGTTTCTTCAGGGTTTTTTGGGGGGCAATTGGTATCAAGGGGAACCATGGATTAGTTTTATATCGGATGAAATTATTCTGAAAATTTTCAAAACTAGGGGAAGCATTGGGAACTGTTAATGTTCTGGGGGCTGCTGATGGTGTGGGGGCTGCTGGTTGCCTGGGGCCTGTTGGTGGTTGAGGGGCTGTTGGTGGCCTGGGGCCTGTAGGGGGACGGGGGACAATTGGTGTCCTTGGGATTTGCATTGCTACAAAAGGGATTTGAAGTTGTTGCTCTTTTGCTATTCTTAGTATATCTTTCCTTTGTTTATATTTGGGACAGTATCCTTTATCTAGGGACTGGTGTTTGCCCTTACAATAGTACATATTGGGTCAAAGTGACATTTTGACTCATTATGGTCCTTGCTTAGGCAAATCTTACAAATGTTGGACTCCTCTCTGCAGTATTTATCCGAGTGCCCAAGCTTTAGACATTTAGTACACTGTAATGGCTTTTCGTTGTAAGACTTGAAAGATTTCTGTTGGCCAAAGAGGAACACTTTGTCAATATTAAATTGACCTTGAAGCTCAAACAACACAGTTTTAAAGTTTGAGGTTTCAGTGGTTTTGCGACCAAGGGTATGGACACTAGAGACCGGAATGCATTCACCTTTTTCGTTCATCAATGCTTCCTTCAGGTCCGAGTTTAGAAACGATTTAGGGACATTGTAGAGCACTATCTTTGTCTGTATCGGGCTTGGGGACCACAGATGGGCTGTGACAACAACATTTTCAACACTTTTTAGCTCCATTATCTTTTTCACTGATGTGGGATCGTTCAAAAGGATATCAAGGGATCCTGATCTGTTTATATTCATATTAAAGATGCAATGAATGGTCTTGAAGAGGGAAACTTGCAACTTTGGTAGATCACGGTTTTTAATCAAGCAATTATCAGATTGGGGAACTAGTTGAATAATTACCAGGGAATCAGCTGGATTTCGTGAAGAGTTGTTCGTGGTATCGGTTTGATGTATTATTACTGAATCTGGTGGACTTTTTGTTCGCTGTCTTCTACGCTTAGCCGAGTTGACTATCTTAAAGCCTCCTTCATCTTTTTCAGTATCAGTTGTTGAGGGTGATGGACATTGGGGGGGTTTATCCATGTTTAGGGTATGAATACTCTTCAGAGAGGTCGCTGGTACAGACGCAGTTGTAGGGGGGTTCTAGCAAGGGCTTTTGAAGATAGTTGAAAGGGGACTTACTCATATCCTTATCAGGAGGTTGTTTTGGAGGCCTCCAAAACAACCAACAGTGATTGGAGGGCTTGTTGCCCTCCAATCACTTTCGACTATTAAAAAGGGCACTATCCCTTTGAATTTCTAATCGAATGAGCCTTTTTTGAAGTTTCTACGACAACTATCCCTTTGAATTTCCAATCGAATTAGCCTTTCTTGAAGTTTCTACGACAGCGCCTTCTATAAAAACCTCATATGCCCACAGGGCATAACTTAAAACCCTTGCCCTGAGGGTTGTGGTACATTCTCCTCCTCAAAACCATATTTTCTATTTGGAAATTAACTACGCTGAACAAAATAGCTATCTCAAAATTTTGATTGGATGTCTTCGGGGGAATGATGGGCGGGGGGGGGGGCTAGTTGAACTCCAATCACTTTCGACTATTAAAAAGGGCACTATCCCTTTGAATTTCCAATCGAATGAGCCTTTTTTGAAGTTTCTACGACAACACTTTCTATAAAAACCTTATATGCCCCCAGGGCATAACTTAAAACCCTTGCCCTGAAGGCTGTGGGGGAGTTTCCTCCTCAAAAACATAATTTATATCTAGAAATCAACTACGCTGAACAAAATGGCTATCTCAAAATTTTGATTGGATGTCTTTGGGGAAATGATGGGCGTGGGGGGGGGGCTAGTTGCACTCCAATAAATTTCGACTATTAAAAAGGGCACTAGCCCTTTAATTTCCAATCGAATGAGCCTTTCTTGAAGTTTCTACGACAACGACTTCTATAAAAAACCTTATATGCCCCCAGGGCATAACTTAAAACCCTTGCCCTGAGGGTTGTGGGGGATTGTCCTCCTCAGAAACATACTTTCTATCTGAAAATCAACTACGCTGAACAAATTGGCTATCTCAAAATTTTGATTGGATGTGTTTGGGGGGAATGATGGGTGTGGGGGGAGGCTAGTTTCCCTCCAATCACTTTCGACTATTAAAAAGGGTTCTATCCCTTTGAATTTCCAATCGAATGAGCCTTTTTTGAAGTTCCTATGACAACGCCTTCTATAAAAACCTTATGTGCCCCCAGGGCATAACTTAAAACCCTTGCCCTGAGGGTTGTGGGGGATTGTCCTCCTCAAAAACATGATTTCTATCTGGATATCAACTACGCTGAACAAAATGGCTATCTCAAAATTTTGATTGGATGTGTTTGGGGAAATAATCGGCGTGGAGGGGGGCTAGTTGCACTCCAATAACTTTCGAATATTAAAAAGGGCACTAGCCCTTTAATTTCCAATCGAAGGAGCCTGTTTTGAAGTTTCTACGACAACGTCTTCTATAAAAACCTCATATGCCCCCACGGCATAACTTAAAACCCTTTCTCTGAGGGTTGTGGGGAGTGTCTTCCTCAAAATTATATTTTCTATCTGAAAATTAACTGCGTTGAACAAAATGGTTATCTCAAAATTTTGCTTTGATGTGTTTGGGGGAATAATGGACGTGTGGGGGGGGGCTAGTTGCCCTCCAATCACTTTTGACTATTAAAAGGGCATTAGCTTTTTGAATTTCCAATCGAATGAGCCTTTTTTGAAGTTTTTACGACAACACCTTCTATAAAAACCTTATATGCCACCAGGGCATAACTTAAAACCCTTGCCCTGAGGGTTGTGGGGGAGATTCCTCCTCAAAATATATTTTCTATACGGAAATCAACTACGCTGAACAAAATGGCTATCTCAAAATTTTGAATGAATGTGATTGGGGAAATGATAGGCGTGGGGAGGGGCTAGTTACACTCCAATCCCTTTTGACTATTAAAAAGGGCACTAGCTATTTAATTTCCAATCGAATGAGCCTGTTTTGAAGTTTCTAGAACAACGCCTTCTATAAGAACCTTATATGCCCCCAGAGCATAACTTAAAACCCTTGCCCTGAGGGTTTTGGGGGAGTGTCCTCCTCAAAAATATATTTTCTATCTGGAAATCAACTACGCTGAACAAAATGGCTATCTCAAAATTTTGATTGGATGTGTATGGGGGAGTGATGGGGTTGGGGGGCTAGTTGCCCTCCAATCACTTTCGACTATTAAAAAGGGCACTATCCCTTTGAATTTCCAATCGAATGAGCCTTTTTTGAAGTTTCTACGACAACACTTTCTATAAAAACCTTATATGCCCCCAGGGCATAACTTAAAACCCTTGCCCTGAAGGTTGTGGGGTAGTTTCCTCCTCGAAAACATATTTTCTATCTGGAAATCAACTACACTGAACAAAATGGCTATCTCAAAATTTTGATTGGATGTCATTGGGGAAATGATGGGCGTGGGGGGGGGGCTAGTTGCACTCCAATAAATTTGGACTATTAAAAAGGGCACTAGCCCTTTAATTTCCAATCGAATGAGCCTGTCTTGAAGTTTCTACGACAACGACTTCTATAAAAACCTTATATGCCCCCAGGGCATAACTTAAAACCCTTGCCCTGAGGGTTGTGGGGGATTGTCCTCCTCAGAAACATATTTTCTATCTGAAAATCAACTACGCTGAACAAATTGGCCATCTCAAAATTTTGATTGTATGTGTTTGGGGGGAATGATGGGCGTGGGGGGAGGCTAGTTTCCCTCCAGTCACTTTCGACTATTAAAAAGGGTTCTATCCCTTTGAATTTCCAATCGAATGAGCCTTTTTGAAGTTCCTATGACAACGCCTTCTATAAAAACCTTATGTGCCCCCAGGGCATAACTTAAAACCCTTGCCCTGAGGGTTGTGGGGGATTGTCCTCCTCAAAAACATGATTTCTATCTGGATATCAACTACGCTGAACAAAATGGCTATCTCAAAATCTTGATTGGATGTGTTTGGGGAAATAATCGGCGTGGAGGGGGGCTAGTTGCACTCCAATCACTTTCGAAATTAAAAAGGGCACTAGCCCTTTAATTTCCAATCGAATGAGCCTGTTTTGAAGTTTCTACGACAACGCCTTCTATAAAAACCTCATATGCCCCCACGGCATAACTTAAAACCCTTGCCCTGAGGGTTGTGGGGGAGAGTCTTCCTCAAAATTATATTTTCTATCTGAAAATTAACTGCGTTGAACAAAATGGTTATCTCACAATTTTTCTTTGGTGTGTTTGGGGGAATAATGGACGTGTGGGGGGGCTCGTTGCCCTCCAATCACTTTTGACTATTAAAAGGGCATTAGCTTTTTGAATTTCCAATCGAATGAGCCTTTTTTGAAGTTTTTACGACAACGCCTTCTATAAAAACCTTATACGCCCCCAGAGCATAACTTAAAACCCTTGCCCTAAGGGTTGTGGGGGAGATTCCTCCTCAAAATATATTTTATATACGGAAATCAACTACGCTGAACAAAATGGCTATCTCAAAATTTTGAATGAATGTGATTGGGGAAATGATAGGCGTGGGGAGGGGCTAGTTACACTCCAATCACTTTCGACTATTAAAAAGGGCACTAGCCATTTAATTTCCAATCGAATGAGCCTGTTTTGAAGTTTTTAGAACAACGCCTTCTATAAGAACCTTATACGCCCCCAGAGCATAACTTAAAACCCTTGCCCTGAGGGTTGTGGGGGAGTGTCCTCCTCAAAAACATATTTTCTATCTGGAAATCAACTACGCTGAACAAAATGGCTATCTCAAAATTTTGATTGGATGTGTATGGGGGAGTGATGGGGTTGGGGGGGGGGGGGGGGGGCTAGTTGCCCTCCAATCAATTTCGAATATTAAAAAAGGCACTAGATTTTTGAATTTCCAATTCAAAAAAATGATTGGCGTGGGGGGGAGGGGGGCTAGTTACACTCCAATCACTTTCGACTATTAAAAAGGGCACTAGCTCTTTAAATTCCAATCGAATGAACCTTTTTGAAGTTTCCACGACAACACCTTCTATAAAAACCTTATATGCCCCCAGGACATAACTTAAAACCCTTGCCCTGAGGGTTTTTGGGGAGTGTCCTCCTCAAAAATATATTTTCTATCCGGAAATCAACTACGCTGAACAAAATGACTATCTCAAAATTTTGATTGGATGTGTTTGGGGAAATGATAGGCATGGGGGGGGCTAGTTACACTCCAATCACTTTCGACTATTTAAAAGGGCACTAGCCATTTAATTTCCAATCGAATGAGCCTGTTTTGAAGTTTCTACGACAACGCCTTCTATAAAAACCTTATATGCCCCCAGGGCATAACTTAAAAACCTTGCCCTGAGGGTTGTGGGGGATTGTCCTCCTCAAAAACATGATTTCTATCTGGAAATCAACTACGCTGAACAAAATGGCTATCTCAAAATTTTGATTGGATGTGTTTGGGGGAATGATGGGCGTGGGGGGAGGCTAGTTTCCCTCCAGTCACTTTCGACTATTAAAAAGGGTACTATCCCTTTGAATTTCCAATCGAATGAGCCTTTTTTGAAGTTCCTATGACAACGCTTTCTATAAAAACCTTATATGCCCCCAGGGCATAAATTAAAACCCTTGCCCTGAGGGTTGTGGGGGATTGTCCTCCTCAGAAACATATTTTCTATCTGAAAATCAACTACGCTGAACAAAATGGCTATCTCAAAATCTTGATTGGATGTGTTTGGGGAAATAATCAGCGTGGAGGGGGGCTAGTTGCACTCCAATCACTTTCTACTATTAAAAAGAGCCCTAGCCATTTAATTTCCAGTCGAAGGAGCCTGTTTTGAAGTTTCTACGACAACGCCTTCTATAAAAACCTCATATGCCATATGCCCTTGCCCTGAGGGTTGTGGGGCAGTGTCCTCCTCAAAAATATATTTTCTATCTGAAAATTAACTACGTTGAACAAAATAGTTATCTCAAAATTTTGCTTGGATGTGTTTGGGGGAATAATGGACGTGTGGGGGGGCTAGTTGCCCTCCAGCCATCCAATCACTTTTGACTATTAAAAGGGCACTAGCTTTTTGAATTTCCAATCGAATTAGCATTTTTTGAAGTTTTTACGACAACGCCTTCTATAAAAACCTTATATGCCATCAGGGCATAACTTAAAATCCTTTCCCTAAGGGTTGTGGGGGAGAGTCCTCCTCAAAAATATATTTTCTATCCGGAAATCAACTTTGCTGAACAAAATGGCTATCTCAAAATTTTGAATGAATGTGATTGGGGAAATGATAGGCGTGGGGAGGGGCTAGTTACACTCCAATCACTTTCGACTATTAAAAAGGGCCCTAGCCATTTAATTTCCAATCGAATGAGCCTGTTTTGAAGTTTCTAGAACAACGCCTTCTATAAGAACCTTATATGCCCCCAGAGCATAATTTAAAACCCTTGCCCTGAGGGTTGTGGGGGAATGTCCTCCTCAAAAATATACTTTCTATCAGGAAATCAACTACGCTGAACAAAATGGCTATCTCAAAATTTTGATTGGAAGTGTTTGGGGGAATGATGGGCGTGGGGGGGGGCTAGTTGCCCTCAAATCACTTTCGACTATTAAAAAGGGCACTAACTTTTTGAATTTCCAATCGAATGAGCCTTTTTTGAAGTTTCCACGACAACGCCTTCTATAAAAACCTTCTATGTCCCCAGGACATAACTTAAAACCCTTGCCCTGAGGGTTGTTGGGGAGTGTCCTCCTCAAAAATATATTTTCTATCCGGAAATCAACTTTGCTGAACAAAATGGCTATCTCAAAATTTTGATTGGATGTGTTTGGGGAAATGATAGGCATGGGGGGGCTAGTTACACTCCAATCACTTTCGACTATTAAAAAGGGCACTAGCCATTTAATTTCCAATCGAATGAGCCTGTTTTGAAGCTTCTACGACAACGCCTTCTATAAAAAACCTTATATGCCCCCAGGGCATAACTTAAAACCCTTGCCCTGAGGGTTGCGGGGTTGAGTGTCCTCCTCAAAAATATATTTTCTATCAGGAAATCAACTACGCTGAACAAAATGGATATCTGAAAATTTTGATTGGATGTGATTGGGGAAATAAAGACCATATGGCTCCAATGTTTTTTGTTTGTTTTTTCCCAGAGGCACTTCATATGGAAGGGGTCGTCGCAGAAGCTTCAAAGGGGGCTCATTCGATTTGAAATCGAGAGTTCTAGTGCCCTTTTTAATAGTCGAAAATGATTGGAGGGCAACTAGCCCCCCCCCACGCCCATCATTCCCCCAAAACACATCCAATCAAAATTTTGAGATAGCCATTTTGTTCAGCGTTTTAAGTTATGCCCTGGGGGTATATAAGGTTTTTATAGAAGGCGTTGTCGTAGAAACTTCAAAAAAGGTTCATTCGATTGGAATTTAAAGAGCTAGTGCCCTTTTTAATAGTCGAAAGTGATTGGAGTGTAACTAGCCCCCCTCCCCCCCACGCCAATCATTTCCCCAAACACATCCAATCAAAATTTTCAGACAGCCATTTTGTTCAGCGTAGTTGATTTCCAGATAGAAAATATATTTTTGAGGAGGGCACTCCCCCACAACCCTCAGGGCAAGGGTTTTAAGTTATGCCCTGGGGGCATATAAGGTTTTTATAGAAGGTGTTGTCGTAGAAACTTCAAAAAAGGGTAAATTCGATTGGAAATTAAAGGGCTAGTGCCCTTTTTAATAGTTGAAAATGATCAGAGGGCAACTAGCCCCCCCCCCACGCCCATCATTCCCCCAAACACATCCAATCAAAATTCTGAGATAGTCATTTTGTTCAGCGTAGTTGATTTCCAGATAGAAAATATATTTTTGAGGAGGATACTCCCCCACAACCCTCAGGGCAAGGGTTTTAAGTTATGCCCTGGGGGCATATAAGGTTTTTATAGAATGCGTTGTCGTAGAAACTTCAAAACAGGCTCATTCGATTGGAAATTAAAGGGCTAGTGCCCTTTTTAATACTCGAAAGTGACTGGAGTGTAACTAGCCCCCCCCCCCACGCCGATCATTTCCCCAAACACATCCAATCAAAATTTTGAGATAGCCATTTTGTTCAGCGTAGTTGATTTCCAGATAGAAAATATATTTTTGAGGAGGATACTCCCCACAACCCTCAGGGCAAGGGTTTTAAGTTATGCCCTTGGGGCATATAAGGTTTTTATAGAAGGCGTTGTCGTAGAAACTTAAAAAAATGCTCATTCGATTGGAAATTCAAAGGGATAGTGCCCTTTTTAATATTCGAAAGTGATTGGAGGGCAACTAGCCCCCCCCCCCCCCCACGCCCATCATTCCCAAAAAAACCTCCAATCAAAATTTTGAGATAGCCATTTCGTTCAGCATAGTTGATTTCCCAATAGAAAATATGTTTTTGAGGAGGACACTCCCCCACAACCCTCAGGGCAAGGGTTTTGAGTTATGCCCTGGGGGCATATAAGGTTTTTATAGAAGGCGATGTCGTAGAAACTTCAAAAAAGGCTCATTCGATTGGAAATTCAAAGGGCTAGTGCCCTTTTTAATAGTCGAAAGTGATTTGAGGGCAACTAACCCCCCTCTCACGCCCACCTTTTCCCCAAACACATCCAATCAAAATTTTGAGATAGCCATTTTAATAAACGCAGTTTTAAGTTCTGGAAATTAGGTCCTTGAGGATGACAACTCCCCCACAGCCCTCAGGGCAAGAGTTGTTATTTAAGGATTCTCCGAATCCTTCCCATTACTTCTTATGGAAGGGATGCTCGTATAAACTTTGGAGAGGTCTCATTTGACTGAAAATTGAAAGTTCTTGTTCACTTTTTAAGAGTCAAAAGAGATTGGAGGGTGACTAGCCCCCCTTCCCCCCCTCCTCCACGCCCTAAATGCATCAGATAAAAATTTTGAGATAGACATTTTGTTAAAATAGTTCAAAGTTCTGATAACAAAAAACTCCGGTGTCGACACAGCCCACCAGGGCCCGAGGGTAGGCGTTGTAAGTTATGCCCTGGGGCATAGCTTATTAAATGGGGTTTATAACTTATGGAAAGGGGTTTTGTATGGGAAGAACACATAGGAAATTTATTATAATTATCCAATTATAAGGTTAAAATACATACTGTGAGATAGATGTAAAATTGCTTTGGCACACAAAATCCTATTAAGCTCAATTCCAAACAGTCGTGATCCCTTTGTGTCAGCAAGTGAAATGGTCTAAACCCCCTTATTGGAGCTATTTTTTCAATCTATTCATTGTTGTCAATCGCTGTCCACAAGTTATGCAAGCTGTCTATTGTTCATATATAAGGTTTTTATCAAAGAGGTAATCTTATAGACTTTGAAAAAAGCCTCATTCGATTTAAATTGAAAGTTCTAGATCCGTTTTTTAAAGTCAAGAATAATCGGAGTGTAATCACCACCCCCCCTCCCATGCCATAAAAACTTAAAACTTTTTAAAATCAAAAACGAAAAAAAAATTAATTAAAAAAAACTTTCCGAAAAATAAGTTTTTCGAAGAAAAGTAAAGGCCATTTTAAACTTAAGCTCAGGAGATACAAATTCCTGTTAAAATTCAAACTCGAAACGACCAGAAATTGCTATTAAAGAATAAATGAAACCCAAAGTAGTAATGTATATAAAGCTTTCAAATATACATGAAAATATATACATTGAAATTGCTGTTGATTTGAACGGTACATGAAAATATACATTGGAATTGCGCAAGAAAAACCCATGGCTATGTCATTAAACTTACACGTGAATATTTTAAAAGTTGGCATCTGTGTCTAATCCTGTTAGCAAGAGTGACAATTTCCAGAAAAAATTGGCATGCGTCTTATCGGGATTAAGAAAACAAAGGATGGAAATGTGTGATTCAATATACCTTGACAAAAGAATTTTTTTGGCAATTGACATTTTTTTTCTGATAAAGAAAAAGGGTTTAGCAAATATTTCTCCAGAGCATGTACTTGACGATGGAGAAAAAAGGGTTATAGTGATTGGCAATTACGAGCGAGGATTCCCCCATTGGTTCCTGGCAGTAGGCTACGCATATCAAGTTGAAAATTTGACAGAATGAGGTATTTGAGGTGGAACTTGAACTAAATCAAAATACACTATGTGCACGCAGATTTTCAAATTTGCATATCTCAAAAAAGGGATTTGTGTATTAAGTTGGAACTTTCAGAGAGTGCTTAAAGGGAAAGTCAATTTGTGAATACTTCAATATGTACTGTATAATACACAAGTGATGTTTGGACAGTGTTGTCAATTTAAAATAGTTTAACGTTATACTATACGAAGAAGTTGATACTAAGAGGGGTGTAGATGACAAGAAAAAAATTGTAATAACAGATAGCTTTACTTCTTCGATGTGTTCCATATAATACATAAGTGGTGAGGTGATGGCAGAAGGATCTCTTAGAGTACTTATAGTACTTATATAGCTGCTAGCGAAACCCCCGTCTGGATAAGTTGAAATAAAAAATTTAACAAGAAATGGCTGAAAAGTGTTTTGGGGGTAGATGGGTTGATTGTGTACTGTATAATACACAAGTGATGTTTGGACAGTGTTGTCAATTTAAAATATACTTCGATTTTTTTTTAAGGGTTAAAGTGATTAGCAATTACGAGCGGGGATTCCCCGCTGGTTTTTTTTTAAATCGAAAACTGGAGATTGTCAAATTGCGTATTAAGGAATGCTTTTGTAGGTAAAGCTGTCAATCACCCGTGTGTTATCCACAGTTCCATTTTTGAAGTCTTTGCTATCAAGAGCGGTTTCTGATTTGTTTTGGAGAATTGCCTTTAGCCACCAATAGTTTAGAAATAAAAAAAATTAACAAGAAATGGCTGAAAAGTGTTTTGGGGGACAGGGGATGATTCTGTAATGTATAATACACAAGTGATGTTTGGACAGTGTTGTCAATTTAAAATAGTTAAGAAATAAACAAATTTAACAAGAAATGCCTGAAAAGTGTTTTGGGGGGAGACGGGTTGATTGTGTACTGTATAATACACAAGTGATGTTTGGACAGTGTTGTCAATTTAAAATATACTTCGATGTGTTGCCAATTTAAAATAGTTAAGAAATAAAAATAATTAACAAGAAATGGCTGAAAAGTGTTTTGGGGGGAGACGGGTTGATTGTGTACTGTATAATACACAAGTGATGTTTGGACAGTGTTGTCAATTTAAAATATACTTCGATGTGTTGTCAATTTAAAATAGTTAAAAATTAAAAAAAATTAACAAGAAATGGCTGAAAAGTGTTTTGGGGAGAGATGGGTTGATTGTGTACTGTATAATACACAAGTGATGTTCGGACAGTGTTGTCAATTTAAAATATACTTCGATGTGTTGTCAATTTAAATAGTTAAGAAATAAACAAATTTAACAAGAAATGCCTGAAAAGTGTTTTGGGGGGAGACGGGTTGATTGTGTACTGTATAATACACAAGTGATGTTTGGAAAGTGTTGTCAATTTAAAATATACTTCGATGTGTTGTTAATTTAAAATAGTTTAGAAATAAAAAAAATTAACAAGAAATGGCTGAAAAGTATTTTGGAGGGAGATGGGTTGATTGTGTACTGTATAATACACAAGTGATGTTTGGACAGTGTTGTCAATTTAAAACAGTTTAACGCTATACTATACGAAGAAGTTGATACTAAAGGGGTGTAGATGACAAGAAAAGAATTGTAATAACGGATAGCTTTACTTCTTCAATGTGTTCCATATAATACATAAGTGGTGGAGTGATGGGAGCGGGGTGTCTTAGAGTACTTATAGTGTGATAGTGGAGGGGGGGAGTTGCGAGTACCAAGTCACATGGTAGTTAGGCTATTATAGAAAATATTTTCAAAGTACCAAGTCACATGATAGTTACGCTATTATAGAAAATAATTTCAAAGTACCAAGTCACATGATAGTTACGCTATTGTACAAAATAATTTCAAAGTACCATGTCACATGATAGTTACGCTATTGTATAAAATAATTTCAAAGTACCATGTCACATAATAGTTACGCTATTGTATAAAATAATTTCAAAGTACCAAGTCACATGATAGTTACGCTATTGTAGAAAATAATTTCAAAGTACCAAGTCACATGATAGTTCCGCTATTATAGAAAATAATTTCAAAGCACCAAGTCACATGATAGTTATGCTATTGTAGAAAATAATTTCAAAATACCAAGTCAAATGATAGTTACGCTATTGTAGAAAATAATTTCAAAGTACCAAGTCACATGATAGTTACGCTATTGTAGAAAATAATTTCAAAGTACCAAGTCAAATGATAGTTACGCTTTTGTATAAAATAATTTCAAAGTACCAAGTCACATGTTAGTTACGCTATTATGGAAAATAATTTCAAAGTACCATGTCACATGATAGTTACGCTTTTATAGAAAATAATTTCAAAGTACCAAGTCACATGATAGTTACGCTATTATAGAAAATAATTTCAAAGTACCAAGTCACATGATAGTTACGCTATTGTAGAAAATAATTTCAAAGTACCAAGTCACATGATAGTTACGCTATTATAGAAAATAATTTCAAAGTACCAAGTCACATGATAGTTACGCTATTGTAGAAAATAATTTCAAAGTACCAAGTCACATGATAGTTACGCTATTATAGAAAATAATTTCAAAGTACAAAGTCACATGAAAGTTACACTATTATAGAAAATAATTTCAAAGTACCAAGTCACATGATAGTTACGCTGTTGTAGAAAATAATTTCAAAGTACCAACTCACATGAAAGTTACGCTATTATAGAAAATAATTTCAAAGTAACAAGTCTCATGATAGTTACGCTATTGTAGAAAATAATTTCAAAGTACCAAGTCCCATGATAGTTACGCTATTATAGAAAATAATTTCAAAGTACCAAGTCACATGATAGTTACGCTATTGTATAAAATAATTTCAAAGTACCAAGTCACATGATAGTTACGCTATTATAGAAAATAATTTCAAACTACCAAGTCACATGATAGTTACGCTATTACAGACAATAATTTCAAAGTACCAAGTCACATGATAGTTACGCTATTATAGAAAATAATTTCAAAGTACCAAGTCACATGATAGTTACGCTATTGTAGAAAATAATTTCAAAGTACCAAGTCACATGATAGTTACGCTATTGTAGAAAATAATTTCAAAGTACCAAGTGACATGATAGTTACGCTTTTATAGAAAATAATTTCAACGTACCAAGTCACATGATAGTTACGCTATTGTAGAAAATAATTTAAAAGTACCAAGTGACATGATAGTTACGCTATTGTAGAAAATAATTTCAAAATACCAAGTCACATGAAAGTTACGCTATTATAGAAAATAATTTCAAAGTACCAAGTCACATGATAGTTACGCTATTGTATAAAATAATTTCAAAGTGGCAAGTCACATGATAGTTACGCTATTGTAGGAAATATTTTCAAAGTACCAAGTCACATGATAGTTACGCTATTGTAGAAAATAATTTCAAAGTACCAAGTCACATGATAGTTACGCTATTGTATAAAATAATTTCAAAGTACCAAGTCACATGATAGTTACGCTATTGTAGAAAATAATTTCAAAGTACCAAGTCACATGAAAGTTACACTATTATAGAAAATAATTTCAAAGTACTAAGTCACATGATAGTTACGCTATTGTATAAAATAATTTCAAAGTACCAAGTCACATGATAGTTACACTATTGTAGAAAATAATTTCAAAGTACCAAGCCACATGATAGTTACGCTATTGTAGAAAATAATTTCAAAGTACCAAGTCACATGATATTTACGCTATTGTATAAAATAATTTCAAAGTACAAAGTCACATGATAGTTACGCTATTGTAGAAAATAATTTCAAAGTACCAAGTCACATGATAGTTACGCTATTGTAGAAAATAATATCAAAGTACCAAGTCACATGATAGTTACGCTATTGTAGAAAATAATTTCAAAGTACCAAGTCACATGAAAGTTACACTATTATAGAAAATAATTTCAAAGTACCAAGTCACATGATAGTTACGCTATTGTATAAAATAATTTCAAAGTGCCAAGTCACATGATAGTTACGCTATTGTAGAAAATAGTTTCAAAGTACCATGTCATATGATAGTTACGCCATTGTATAAAATAATTTCAAAGTACCAAGTCACATGGTAGTTACGCTATTGTAGAAAATAATTTCAAAGTACCAAGACACATGATAGTTACGCTATTATAGAAAATAATTTCAAAGTACCCAGTCACATGATAGTTACGCCATTGTAGAAAATAATTTCAAAATACCAAGTTTCATGATAGTTACGCTATAAAAAAAAATAATTTCAAAGTACCAAGTCACATGATAGTTACGCTATTGTAGAAAATAATTTCAAAGTACCAAGTCAAAAAAAATTTTTTTAAACACGAAAAACGGGTTTTAATTTTCTAACAAGCAGTGAACTACAAAACAATTAATTTTGCACAAAAGCTCCGAATATTTCGGCCCCACATCCGGGAGCCTTTCTCAACGGAAAAAAAATAAATAAATAAAGCAAAAAAAAAACAACTTAAATTACATTACAATAAAACATACTAAACACATAAAGAGAACAAAAAGCAAAAACGAAAGAAAAATATAAATAAATAAGAACAAAACTCACATATTAATTAAAACACTTCCATGCACTGAATGTCTTTCAACTGGCCTCCTCTCAGTATATAAATGGAAATATATTAAATAAACACTTCCATGTACTGAATGTCTATATTGATTCTACTCGCCTCCTCCCAGTATATAAATTGAAATCTATCAAAAATGAAGAATATATTTATACTTAGACCAAAACAATAAAAGGTCAACTAACCTCCCGGTCCATAACCCTTAATTAAATTTCACAAGTTCATCAACCATTTTATGAATTATAAATTGAATGGATTCGTTTTGTTGCAAGCTTAGCTGCAGTTCGTTTACTTTTCTCATCATTTAACCCATTCTGACCTTTGTTCGCAAGGTCATCTTTCGTTTCAGAAATATTATTAAAATCAGTATTGGTTGAATATCTTGCCTGCATTTTAATTAAACTATTATAAATTGAATTGATCCCAAATTCCCCTTCATCTCTATTGATACTAGTACCCCCATATATTATCTTTTTTATTTCTATAATTTCCCTGAAGCTTTGTAAAAGTCCTACAGACGTATCTACTATTTTTGTTTGATCAAATAAAATACTGTGATGAGGAAAATTATAAAGATGTTCTGCAACCGCTGACTCAAACGTTTCTGGTGTTTTGTTTTGTTTTAGAGCGTAATCTATTGCATTCTTGTGTTGTTCTAGCCTATTTTCTAAATAGGCTTTTTTTGTTTTTAATGGAAAAGCAGTGTGGTCTAAGAAATTATTTACGTCTAGCCTACGGGTGGCAAAAGACCAATTCAATTTTATTATTTTTGAATTTAGCAAAAAAACATGCCAATATAATTACACAACAAAAGTTTTTAGAAAAGTGCAAAGTAAATAAACTAATTCCAAAATCGTTTCGTTTTAATTATCATTTAAATACATATAATGAAGAAAAGCACACGAGAAAGGTAAATTTACTAAACTTAAACCATGTGCTGAAAGATAAACGTTTCCAGCGATCACAAGTTGTAAAAGAAATAGATTGTTTAAAATATAGCCTTGGTAATTTCCTTAATACAAATGATTTCCAACAAATTATATCAATCTTTAAAAATTCTTTTCAACATATTCTAAGATTATCTAAGGAAAGACTAAACCAAAAATTTTTGCAGTTAAAAAGGGAAAAGGAAAAACAAAAACTATCAATGTATAAGCCTAATTATTTCCCAGGTCCTGGGGTGATTAATTTAAGCAAAAAGGAGTTAACCAAAGAACAAAAGGAAATCCTTGAAAGAGGTATAAAATTTGGACTAAATCCTAAAAATGTACCGATAGAGGAAATTATTTCAAAGATTGAAACAGGGATTCATAAGTTTCCAAAAGATATAAATAATGTAGATGAATTAAGACTAAGGGTAGTGAATATTTTAACAGATTTTGGTAGTTATCAAGAAAAAGTTAAGAACAAAGATATTAAAATTTTAAAAGATTTAAAAAAAGATGATTCTCTAATAATAACGAAAGCGGATAAGAGCAATACAGTAGTAATACTAGAAAAAGATGATTATGACAGTAAAATAGAAACAATTCTAAGTGATACTTCAACATATAAAAAACTTAACTCGGACCCAACTGATTTGTATGCTAAAAGATTAAGAAAAGATTTAGAAGACCTTAAAACAAATGGAAGTATCACACCCCAGATGTATCACAAGTTCTTTCCAAGGGGATCAGTTAGCCCTAGAATATATGGTTTGCCAAAAATACATAAAACAGGCATCCCCTTAAGACCTATTGTTTCAACAACCAATTCACCAACGGTAAAAATCGAGAAATGGGCAGCAATGACACTTAAACCATTATTATATCTCCAAAATTCGTATATAAAAAACTCGAAATTTTTAAAAGACAAACTTATAAGTGTAGAAATATCAGAAGAATCTAGATTGTTCAGTTTCGATATAAAATCCATGTATACGTATATTCCTTTTGATAAATCGTTTAGTATTTTATCCAAAAAACTTGAGGAACGAAAAAATGAGATAGAAGAATTACCTTCGGGAATTGAACTGGAAACTATATTAAATTTAGTCAAAATAACTAGCAGATATACTAACTATTTCAAGTTTAGAGATAATTTTTACCATCAAATTAGGGGTTTAGCAATGGGAGGGCCTTTAAGTCCGTTGTTAGCAAACATTTATGTAGAGTATGTTGAAAATTTAGCTATAGAAACATATTTTTTAAAACCTAAATTTTGGGGCAGATATATGGATGATATTTTAATTATTTGGAATTACGGGGAATCAGAAATTGAAGGTTTCTTGGAACATTTAAATAATTTGGGAGGAGAGTTAATTTTTACAATTGAAAAGGAAACAGAGAATAAGTTACCGTTTCTAGATATTTTGATCCATAGAAATAATAATGAACTAGCATTTTCAATTTACCGTAAACCGACTAGTAACAACCGTTATTTGTCTTTCACATCAAATCACCCGATCCAAGTAAAAAGGGGTGTGGTTATTTCTTTAGTGGATAGGGTATTAAAATTAGCATCACCAGGATACATAAGAAATGAACTAATTTTTATTAAGGATATTCTAATAGGTAATGGCTATCCGGAAAAAATGATTTCTCAAATAATTGAAAAGAGGAAAAAAAAGTTGACGGAGCCAAAAATATTAGAAGAAGATGGGTCAAATCAAGAAACAAATTACATAACTTTGCCTTTTGTGCCAATTTTATCACAAAAATTAAGAAGAGAATTAAAAAAACATAATATAAATACAGCATTTAAATCAGGACATAATATAAGCTCGTTGTTAAATAAAGGGAAAGACAAGATACCGAGAAATTTGCAAAAGGGAGTATACAAAATTCCATGTTCTTGTGGAAAATTTTATGTGGGTAGAACGCAACAAACTTTAGAAAATAGGCTAGAACAACACAAGAATGCAATAGATTACGCTCTAAAACAAAACAAAACACCAGAAACGTTTGAGTCAGCGGTTGCAGAACATCTTTATAATTTTCCTCATCACAGTATTTTATTTGATCAAACAAAAATAGTAGATACGTCTGTAGGACTTTTACAAAGCTTCAGGGAAATTATAGAAATAAAAAAGATAATATATGGGGGTACTAGTATCAATAGAGATGAAGGGGAATTTGGGATCAATTCAATTTATAATAGTTTAATTAAAATGCAGGCAAGATATTCAACCAATACTGATTTTAATAATATTTCTGAAACGAAAGATGACCTTGCGAACAAAGGTCAGAATGGGTTAAATGATGAGAAAAGTAAACGAACTGCAGCTAAGCTTGCAACAAAACGAATCCATTCAATTTATAATTCATAAAATGGTTGATGAACTTGTGAAATTTAATTAAGGGTTATGGACCGGGAGGTTAGTTGACCTTTTATTGTTTTGGTCTAAGTATAAATATATTCTTCATTTTTGATAGATTTCAATTTATATACTGGGAGGAGGCGAGTAGAATCAATATAGACATTCAGTACATGGAAGTGTTTATTTAATATATTTCCATTTATATACTGAGAGGAGGCCAGTTGAAAGACATTCAGTGCATGGAAGTGTTTAATTAATATGTGAGTTTTGTTCTTATTTATTTATATTTTTCTTTCGTTTTTGCTTTTTGTTCTCTTTATGTGTTTAGTATGTTTTATTGTAATGTAATTTAAGTTGTTTTTTTTTTTTGCTTTATTTATTTTTTTTTTTTTCCGTTGAGAAAGGCTCCCGGATGTGGGGCCGAAATATTCGGAGCTTTTGTGCATAATTAATTGTTTTGTAGTTCACTGCTTGTTAGAAAATTAAAACCCGTTTTTCGTGTTTAAAAAAATTTTTTTTGTTTTTAATGGAAAAGCAGTGTGGTCTAAGAAATTATTTACGTCTAGCCTACGGGTGGCAAAAGACCAATTCAATTTTATTATTTTTGAATTTAGCAAAAAAACATGCCAATATAATTACACAACAAAAGTTTTTAGAAAAGTGCAAAGTAAATAAACTAATTCCAAAATCGTTTCGTTTTAATTATCATTTAAATACATATAATGAAGAAAAGCACACGAGAAAGGTAAATTTACTAAACTTAAACCATGTGCTGAAAGATAAACGTTTCCAGCGATCACAAGTTGTAAAAGAAATAGATTGTTTAAAATATAGCCTTGGTAATTTCCTTAATACAAATGATTTCCAACAAATTATATCAATCTTTAAAAATTCTTTTCAACATATTCTAAGATTATCTAAGGAAAGACTAAACCAAAAATTTTTGCAGTTAAAAAGGGAAAAGGAAAAACAAAAACTATCAATGTATAAGCCTAATTATTTCCCAGGTCCTGGGGTGATTAATTTAAGCAAAAAGGAGTTAACCAAAGAACAAAAGGAAATCCTTGAAAGAGGTATAAAATTTGGACTAAATCCTAAAAATGTACCGATAGAGGAAATTATTTCAAAGATTGAAACAGGGATTCATAAGTTTCCAAAAGATATAAATAATGTAGATGAATTAAGACTAAGGGTAGTGAATATTTTAACAGATTTTGGTAGTTATCAAGAAAAAGTTAAGAACAAAGATATTAAAATTTTAAAAGATTTAAAAAAAGATGATTCTCTAATAATAACGAAAGCGGATAAGAGCAATACAGTAGTAATACTAGAAAAAGATGATTATGACAGTAAAATAGAAACAATTCTAAGTGATACTTCAACATATAAAAAACTTAACTCGGACCCAACTGATTTGTATGCTAAAAGATTAAGAAAAGATTTAGAAGACCTTAAAACAAATGGAAGTATCACACCCCAGATGTATCACAAGTTCTTTCCAAGGGGATCAGTTAGCCCTAGAATATATGGTTTGCCAAAAATACATAAAACAGGCATCCCCTTAAGACCTATTGTTTCAACAACCAATTCACCAACGGTAAAAATCGAGAAATGGGCAGCAATGACACTTAAACCATTATTATATCTCCAAAATTCGTATATAAAAAACTCGAAATTTTTAAAAGACAAACTTATAAGTGTAGAAATATCAGAAGAATCTAGATTGTTCAGTTTCGATATAAAATCCATGTATACGTATATTCCTTTTGATAAATCGTTTAGTATTTTATCCAAAAAACTTGAGGAACGAAAAAATGAGATAGAAGAATTACCTTCGGGAATTGAACTGGAAACTATATTAAATTTAGTCAAAATAACTAGCAGATATACTAACTATTTCAAGTTTAGAGATAATTTTTACCATCAAATTAGGGGTTTAGCAATGGGAGGGCCTTTAAGTCCGTTGTTAGCAAACATTTATGTAGAGTATGTTGAAAATTTAGCTATAGAAACATATTTTTTAAAACCTAAATTTTGGGGCAGATATATGGATGATATTTTAATTATTTGGAATTACGGGGAATCAGAAATTGAAGGTTTCTTGGAACATTTAAATAATTTGGGAGGAGAGTTAATTTTTACAATTGAAAAGGAAACAGAGAATAAGTTACCGTTTCTAGATATTTTGATCCATAGAAATAATAATGAACTAGCATTTTCAATTTACCGTAAACCGACTAGTAACAACCGTTATTTGTCTTTCACATCAAATCACCCGATCCAAGTAAAAAGGGGTGTGGTTATTTCTTTAGTGGATAGGGTATTAAAATTAGCATCACCAGGATACATAAGAAATGAACTAATTTTTATTAAGGATATTCTAATAGGTAATGGCTATCCGGAAAAAATGATTTCTCAAATAATTGAAAAGAGGAAAAAAAAGTTGACGGAGCCAAAAATATTAGAAGAAGATGGGTCAAATCAAGAAACAAATTACATAACTTTGCCTTTTGTACCAATTTTATCACAAAAATTAAGAAGAGAATTAAAAAAACATAATATAAATACAGCATTTAAATCAGGACATAATATAAGCTCGTTGTTAAATAAAGGGAAAGACAAGATACCGAGAAATTTGCAAAAGGGAGTATACAAAATTCCATGTTCTTGTGGAAAATTTTATGTGGGTAGAACGCAACAAACTTTAGAAAATAGGCTAGAACAACACAAGAATGCAATAGATTACGCTCTAAAACAAAACAAAACACCAGAAACGTTTGAGTCAGCGGTTGCAGAACATCTTTATAATTTTCCTCATCACAGTATTTTATTTGATCAAACAAAAATAGTAGATACGTCTGTAGGACTTTTACAAAGCTTCAGGGAAATTATAGAAATAAAAAAGATAATATATGGGGGTACTAGTATCAATAGAGATGAAGGGGAATTTGGGATCAATTCAATTTATAATAGTTTAATTAAAATGCAGGCAAGATATTCAACCAATACTGATTTTAATAATATTTCTGAAACGAAAGATGACCTTGCGAACAAAGGTCAGAATGGGTTAAATGATGAGAAAAGTAAACGAACTGCAGCTAAGCTTGCAACAAAACGAATCCATTCAATTTATAATTCATAAAATGGTTGATGAACTTGTGAAATTTAATTAAGGGTTATGGACCGGGAGGTTAGTTGACCTTTTATTGTTTTGGTCTAAGTATAAATATATTCTTCATTTTTGATAGATTTCAATTTATATACTGGGAGGAGGCGAGTAGAATCGATATAGACATTCAGTACATGGAAGTGTTTATTTAATATATTTCCATTTATATACTGAGAGGAGGCCAGTTGAAAGACATTCAGTGCATGGAAGTGTTTAATTAATATGTGAGTTTTGTTCTTATTTATTTATATTTTTCTTTCGTTTTTGCTTTTTGTTCTCTTTATGTGTTTAGTATGTTTTATTGTAATGTAATTTAAGTTGTTTTTTTTTTGCTTTATTTATTTATTTTTTTTCCGTTGAGAAAGGCTCCCGGATGTGGGTCCGAAATATTCGGAGCTTTTGTGCATAATTAATTGTTTTGTAGTTCACTGCTTGTTAGAAAATTAAAACCCGTTTTTCGTGTTTAAAAAATTTTTTTTTGTTTTTAATGGAAAAGCAGTGTGGTCTAAGAAATTATTTAAAGTACCAAGTCACGTGTTAGTTACGCTATTGTAGAAAATAATTTCAAAGTACCAAGTCACATGATAGTTACGCTTTTATAGAAAATAATATCAAAGTACCAAGTCACATGATAGTTACGCTATTGTAGAAAATAATTTCAAAGTACCAAGTCACATGATAGTTACGCTTTTATAGAAAATAATTTCAAAGTACCAAGTCACATGATAGTTACGCTATTGTATAAAATGATTTCAAAGTACCAAGTCACATGATAGTTACGCTATTGTAGAAAATAACTTCAAAGCACCAAGTCACATGATAGTTACGCTATCGTAGAAAATAATATCAAAGTACCAAGTCACATGATAGTTACGCTATTGTAGAAAATAATTTCAAAGTATCAAGTCACATGATAGTTACGCTATTGTAGAAAATAATTTCAAACACAAAGAGACGACACACGCACAGAGACGACACACACACACAGAGCCAACTCACGCACAGAGAGGACAAACACACAGAGACGACAAACACAAAGAGACGACTCACACGCAGAGAGGACAAACACACAGAAACGACACATACATAGAGACGACACACGCACACATAGAGACAACACAGACACAGAGACGACACACACACACAGAGCCAACTCATGCACAGAGAGGACAAACACACAGAGACGACAAACACAAAGAGACGACTCACACGCAGAGAGGACAAACACACAGAAACGACACATACATAGAGACGACACACACACACATAGAGACAACACAGACACAGAGACGACACACACACAGAGACGAAACACACACACAGAGACGACACATACACAGAGGCGACACACATATAGAGACGACAAACATACAGAGAAGACACAAAAACAGAGACGACACACTCACATAGAGACAACACACACACACACACACACACACAAAGACAACAAACGCAGAGACAACACACGTACAGAGACGACACACGCATAGAGACGACACACACACAAAAAGACAACAAGCACAGATACAACACGCACACAGAGACAACACACACACACAGACACAGAGACGACACACACATAGCGAAGAAACACGCACAGAGACGACACATACACTAGGTTAACTTAGAGTGGCGCGCCACTCTAAGTGAACCTAGATCAACCCAACTTTTTGGATATGTCTCTCACTATGACTCTGTTTGTGTGTCGTGTCTGTGCGTGTGTCGTCTCAATGTGTGTGTCATCTCAGTGGGTGTGTCGTCTCTGTTTTTTTTTGTTTTTTTTTGTGTGTCTTCTCTGTATGTTTGTCGTCTCTGTGTGTGTGTCGTCTCTGTGTATGTGTCGTCTCTCTGTGTGTTTCGTCTCTTTGTGTGTTTCGTATCTGTGTGTGTGTCGTCTCTTTGTGTGTGTTGTCTCTGTGTGTTTGTCGTCTCTGTGTGTGTGTTTGTGTGTGTCATCTCTCTATGTGTGTCGTCTCTGTGTGTTTGTCGTCTCTGTGTGTGTGTCGTCTCTATGTGTAAGTTGTCACTTTGAGTGTGTCGTCTCTGTGTGTGTGTCGTCTCTCTGTGTGTGTGTCGTCTTTGTGGGTGTTGTCTCTGTGTGTATGTGTGTTGTCTCTATGCGTGTGTCGTCTCTATGTGTGTTTCGTATCTTTGTGTGTTTTTGTGTCGTCTCTTTGTGTGTGTCGTCTCTATGTGTGTTTGTCATTTCTGTGTGTGTGTCTCGTCTCTCTGTGTGTCTTGACTCTGTTTGTGTATCGTCTCTGTGCGTGTGTCGTCTCTATGGGTGTTTCGTCTCTGTATGTGTGTATCATCTCTGTGTGTGTCGTCTCTCTGTGTGTGTGTGTGTCGTCTCTGTGCGTGTGTCTTCTCTCTGTGTGTGTGTCGTCTCTGTGTGTGTGTCGTCTCTGTGCGTGTGTCGTCGCTATGCTTGTGTCGTCTCTGTGTGTGTGTGTTGTCTCTGTGTGTGTATCGTCTCTGTGCATGTGTCGTCTCTATGTGTGTTTCGTCTCTGTGTGTGTGTGTCATCTCTGTGTCTGTATCGTCTCTCTGTGTGTGTGTGTGCGTGTGTGTCGTCTCTGTGCGTGTGTCTTCTCTCTGTGTGTTGTCGTCTCTGTGTGTGTGTGTGTCGTCTCTATGTGTGTGTCGTCGCTATGTGCGTGACGTCTCTGTGTGTGTGTGTGCTGTTTCTGTGTGCGTGTGTCTTCTCTCTGTGTGTTGTCGTCTGTGTGTGTGTGTGTATGTGTCGTATCTGTGCATGTTTCGTTGCTATGTGTGTGTTGTCTCTGTGTCTGTGTGTGTGTGTGTTGTCTCTGTGTGCGTGTTGTCTCTGTGTGCGTGTTGTCTCTGTGCTTGTTGTCTTTGTGTGTGTGTGTGTCGTCTCTATGCGTGTGTCGTCTCTGTGCGTGTGTTGTCTCTGCGTTTGTTGTCTTTGTGTGTGTGTGTTGTCTCTATTTGAGTGTGTCGTCTCTGTTTTTGTGTCTTCTCTGTATGTTTGTCGTCTCTATGTGTATGTCGCTTCTGTGTATGTGTCATCTGTGTGTGTGTGTGTTTCGTCTCTCTGTGTGTGTCGTCTCTGTGTCTGTGTTGTTTCTATGTGTGTGTGTGTCGTCTCTCTTTGTGTGTCATTTCTGTGTGTTTGTCCTCTCTGCGTGTGAGTCGTCTCTTTGTGTTTGTCGTCTCTGTGTGTTTGTCCTCTCTGTGCGTGAGTTGGCTCTGTGTGTGTGTGTGTCGTCTCTGTGTCTGTGTTGTCTCTATGTGTGTGTGTGTCGTCTCTATGTATGTGTCGTTTCTGTGTGTTTGTCCTCTCTGCGTGTGAGTCGTCTCTTTGTGTTTGTCGTCTCTGTGTGTTTGTCCTCTCTGTGCGTGAGTTGGCTCTGTGTGTGTGTGTGTCGTCTCTGTGCGTGTGTCGTCTCTTTGTGTTTGAAATTATTTTCTACAATAGCATAACTTTCATGTGACTTGGTACTTTGAAATTATTTTCTACAATAGCGTAACTATCATGTGACTTGGTACTTTGATATTATTTTCTACGATAGCGTAACTATCATGTGACTTGGTGCTTTGAAGTTATTTTCTACAATAGCGTAACTATCATGTGACTTGGTACTTTGAAATCATTTTATACAACAGCGTAACTATCATGTGACTTGGTACTTTGAAATTATTTTCTATAAAAGCGTAACTATCATGTGACTTGGTACTTTGAAATTATTTTCTACAATAGCGTAACTATCATGTGACTTGGTACTTTGAAAATATTTTATACAATAGCGTAACTATCATGTGACATGGTACTTTGAAATTATTTTCTACAATAGCGTAACTATCATGTGACTTGGTACTTTGAAATTATTTTATACAATAGCGTAACTATCATGTGACTTGGTACTTTGAAATTATTTTCTTTAATAGCGTAACTTTCATGTGACTTAGTACTTTGAAATTATTTTCTACAATAGCGTAACTATCATGTGACTTGGTACTTTGACATTATTTTCTACAATAGCGTAACTATCATGTGACTTGGTACTTTGAAATTATTTTCTACAATAGCGTAACTGTCATGTGACTTGGTACTTTGAAATTATTTTATACAATAGCGTAACTATCATGTGACTTGGTACTTTGAAATTATTATCTAAAATAGCGTAACTATCATGTGGCTAAGGACTTTGAAATTATTTTCTACAATAGCGTAACTATCATGTGACTTGGTACTTTGAAATTATTTTCTATAATAGCGTAACTTTCATGTGACTTGGTACTTTGAAATTATTTTCTACAATAGCGTAACTATCATGTGACTTGGTACTTTGATATTATTTTCTAAAATTGCGTAACTATCATGTGGCTTGGTACTTTGAAATTATTTTCTATAATAGCGTAACTTTCATGTGACTTGGTACTTTGAAATTATTTTATACAATAGCGTAACTATCATGTGACTTGCTACTTTGAAATTATTTTCTAAAATAGCGTAACTATCATGTGGCTTGGTACTTTGAAATTATTTTCTACAATAGCGTAACTATCATGTGACTTGGTACTTTGAAATTATTTTATACAATAGCGTAACTATCATGCGACTTGGTACTTTGAAATTATTTTCTATAATAGCGTAATTTTCATGTGACTTGGTACTTTGAAATTATTTTCTACAATAGCGTAACTATCATGTGACTTGATACTTTGATATTATTTTCTACATTAGCGTAACTATCATGTGACTTGGTACTTTGAAATTATTTTCTACAATAGCGTAACTATCATGTGACTTGGTACTTTGAAATTATTTTCTAAAATAGCGTAACTATCATGTGGCTTGGTACTTTGAAATTATTTTCTACAATAGCGTAACTATCATGTGACTTGTTACTTTGAAATTATTTTATAAAATAGCGTAACTATCATGTGACTTGGTACTTTGAAATTATTTTCTATAATAGCGTAACTTTCATGTGAATTGGTACTTTGAAATTATTTTCTACAATAGCGTAACTATCATGTGACTTGGTACTTTGAAATTATTTTTTACAATAACGTAACTATCATGTGACTCGGTACTTTGAAATTATTTTCTACAATAGCGTAACTATCATGTGACTTGGTACTTTGAAAATATTTTCTACCATAGCGTAACTATCATGTGACTTGGTACTTTGAAATTATTTTATACAATAGCGTAACTATCATGTGACTTGGTACTTTCAAATTATTTTCTATAATAGCGTAACTTTCATGTGACTTGGTACTTTTAAATTATTTTCTACAATAGCGTAACTATCATGTGACTTTGTACGTTGAAATTATGTTCTATAATAGCGTAACTATCATGTGACTTGGTACTTTGAAATTATTTTCTATAAAAGCGTAACTATCATTTGACTTGGCACTTTGAAATTATTTTCTACAATAGCGTAACTATCATGTGAATTGGTACTTTCAAATTATTTTCTACAATAGCGTAACTATCATGTGACTTGGTACTTTGAAATTATTTTCTATAATAGCGTAACTATCATGTGACTTGGTACTTTGAAATTATTTTCTATAATAGCGTAACTATCATGTGACTTGGTACTTTGAAAGTATTTTATACAATAGCGTAACTATCAAGTGACTTGGTACTTTGAAATTATTTCTACAATAGCGTAACTATCATGTGACTTGGTACTTTGAAATTATTTTCTATAATAGCGTAACTATCATGTGACTTGGTACTTTGAAATTATTTTATACAATAGCGTAACTATCATGTGACTTGGTACTTTTGAAATTATTTTCTATAATAGCGTAACTTTCATGTGAGTTGGTACTTTGAAATTATTTTCTACAACAGCGTAACTATCATGTGACTTGGTACTTTTAAATTATTTTCTATAATAGCGTAACTTTAATGTGACTTAGTACTTTGAAATTATTTTCTATAATAGCGTAACTATCATGTGACTTGGTACTTTGAAATTATTTTCTACAATAGCGTAACTATAATTTGACTTGGTACTTTGAAATTATTTTCTATAATAGCGTAACTATCATGTGACTTGGTACTTTGAAATTATTTTCTATAAAAGCGTAACTATCATGTGACTTGGTACTTTGAAATTATTTTCTATAATAGCGTAACTATCATGTGACTTAGTACTTTGAAATTATTTTCTACAAAAGCGTAGTTATCATGTGACTTGGCACTTTGAAATTATTTTCTACAATAGCGTAACCATCATGTGACTTGGTACTTTGAAATTATTTTCTACAATAGCGGAACTATCATGTGACTTGGTTCTTTGAAATTATTTTTTACAATAGCGTAACTATCATGTGACTTGGTATTTTGAAATTATTTTCTACAATAGCGTAACTATCATGTGACTTGGTACTTTGAAATTATTTTCTATAATAGCGTAACTATCATGTAACTTGGTACTTTGAAATTATTTTCTACAATAGCGTAACTATAATGTGACTTGGTACTTTGAAATTATTTTATACAATAGCGTAACTATCATGTGACATGGTACTTTGAAATTATTTTATACAATAGCGTAACTATCATGTGACATGGTACTTTGAAATTATTTTCTACAATAGCGTAACTATCATGTGACTTGGTACTTTGAAATTATTTTCTATAATAGCGTAACTACCATGTGACTTGGTACTCGCAGCTCCCCCCCTCCACTATCACACTATAAGTACTCTAAGACACCCCGCTCCCATCATTCCACCACTTATGTATTATATGGAACACATTGAAGAAGTAAAGCTATCCGTTATTACAATTCTTTTCTTGTCATCTACACCCCTTTAGAATCAACTTCTTCGTATAGTATAACGTTAAACTATTACAAATTGACAACACTGTCCAAACATCACTTGTGTATTATACAGTACACAATCGACCCATCTCCCTCCAAAATACTTTTCAGCCATTTCTTGTTAATTTTTTTTATTTCTAAACTATTTTAAATTAACAACACATCGAAGTATATTTTAAATTGACAACACTGTCCAAACGTCACTTGTGTATTATACAGTACACAATCAACCCATCTCCCCCAAAAACACTTTTCAGGCATTTCTTGTTAATTTTTTTTATTTCTTAAATATTTTAAATTGACAACACATCGAAGTATATTTTAAATTGACAACACTGTCCAAACATCACTTGTGTATTACACAGTACACAATCAACCAATCTCCCCCCAAAACACTTTTCAGCCATTTCTTGTTAAATTTTTTTTTATTTTTTAACTATTTTAAATTGACAACACATCGAAGTATATTTTAAATTGACAACACTGTCCAAACATCACTTGTGTATTATACAGTACATAATCAACCCGTCTGCCCCCAAAACACTTTTCAGCCATTTCTTGTTAAATTTTTTATTTCTTGGCTATTTTAAATTGACAACACATCGAAGTATATTTTAAATTGACAACACTGTCTAAACATCACTTGTGTATTATACAGTACACAATCAACCCGTCTCCCCCCAAAACACTTTTCAGGCATTTCTTGATAAATTTTTTTATTTCTTAACTATTTTAAATTGACAACACTGTCCAAACATCACTTGTGTATTATACAGTACACAATCATCCCCTGTCCCCCAAATAACATTTCAGCCATTTCTTGTTAATTTTTTTTATTTCTAAACTATTGTTGGCTAAAGGCAATTCTCCAAAACAAATCAGAAACCGCTCTTGATAGCAAAGACTTCAAAAATGGAACTGTGGATAACACACGGGTGTGTAATGTAAATTGTAAATTGACAACACTGTCCAAACATCACTTGTGTATTATACAGTACACAATCATCCCCTGTCCCCCAAATAACATTTCAGCCATTTCTTGTTAATTTTTTTTATTTCTAAACTATTGTTGGCTAAAGGCAATTCTCCAAAACAAATCAGAAACCGCTCTTGATAGCAAAGACTTCAAAAATGGAACTGTGGATAACACACGGGTGATTGACAGCTTTCCCTACAAAAGCATTCCTTAATACGCAATTTTATAATCTCTTGTTTTCGATTAAAAAAAAAAAGGTGGAGAATTCCCGCTCGTAATTGCTAATCACTTTAACCCTTTTAAAAAAAGTCGAAGTATATTTTAAATTGACAACACTGTCCAAACATTACTTGTGTATTATACAGTACACAATCAACCCATCTCCCCCCAAAACACTTTTTAGCCATTTCTTGTTAAATTTTTTATTTCAACTTATCCAGACGGGGTTTTCGCTAGCAGCTCGGCCCACCGTACAGCACTATAAGTAACCTAAGAGATCCTTCTGCCATCACCTCACCACTTATGTATTATATGGAACACATCGAAGAAGTAAAGCTCTCCGTTATTACAATTCTTTTCTTGTTATCTACACCCCTCTTAGTATCAACTTCTTCGTATAGTGTAACGTTAAACAATTTTAAATTGACAACACTGTCCAAACATCACTTGTTTATTATACAGTACATATTGAAGTATTCACAAATTGACTTTTCCTTTAAGCACTCTCTGAAAGTTCCAACTTAATACACAAATCCCTTTTTTGAGATATGCCAATTTGAAAATCTGCGTGCACATAGTGTATTTTGATTTAATTCAAGTTCCACCTGAAATACCTCATTCTGTCAAATTTTCAACTTGATATGCGTAGCCTACTGCCAGGAACCAATGGGGGAATCCTCGCTCGTAATTGCTAATCACTATAACCCTTTTTTCTCCATCGTCAAGTACATGCTCTGGAGAAATGTTTGCTAAACCCTTTTTCTTTATCAGAAAAAAAAATGTCAATTGCCAAAAAAATTCTTTTGTCAAGGTATATTGAATCACACATTTCCATCCTTTGTTTTTTTTTTTTAATCCCGATAAGACGCATGCCAATTTTGTCTGGAAATTGTCACTCTTGCTAACAGGATTAGACACAGATGCCAACTTTTAAAATATTCACGTGTAAGTTTAATGACATAGCCATGGGTTTTTCTTGCGCAATTCCAATGTATATTTTCATGTACCGTTCAAATCAACAGCAATTTCAATGTATATATTTTCATGTATATTTGAAAGCTTTATATACATTACTACTACCCAAAACGAACAGAAATTAAATAAACAATCATAGCAAAAAACATACAACAAGTAATAATATAAATGAATAAATAGATCTTTAAGCGAGTAATGCTTAGATTGAATATGAAAATCAAGCTTAAAACGAAAACAAATATTTTGCTATTAAAGTATAAATGAAACTTAAAACGAACAGAAATTAAATAACAATCAATGCGAGCAAACATACAATATATATTAATGTAAATGAATAAATAAATCTTAAAACGAGTGAAACTTAAATTGAATATGCAAATCAAGTTTGAATCGAATAAAAATAACTACAAAAAAGAGTTTGGGTATCGTCTCACTGCAGAAGCCTAAAACCTACTGCATCATTGGCGCTTTACTGAAAACGAATTATATTACAAATGTTTTCTTTTGTACTTGATATTGAAAATAAATATTAAAATTACAGTAAAATTTTGAACTGATGAGCTTTTAGCAATTAATATCATTATGCATCAAATATTCAGTTTAATTTATTAGTTCATTTCAAGATTAGTCAAGACAAATATAGTTTCACTACAAACAAAATTTGGATACTGCCCCCTTCTTTAACTGTAATTAAATAAAAAAAACAAGTTTTTTAAACTGAAAGTAAGGAGCGACATTAAAACTTAAAACGAACAGAAATTAATCCGTATATGAAAGGGGCTGTCCCCTCCTCAACGCCTCGCTCTTTACGCTAAAGTTTGACTCTGTCTCACAACTTTATTTTTTAAAACAATGAAAAACTTTAGCGTAAAGAGCGAGGCGTTGAGGAGGGGACAGCCCCTTTCATATACGGAATAATTTCTGTTCGTTTTAAGTTTTAATGTCGCTCCTTACTTTCAGTTTAAAAAACTTGTTTTTTTATTTAATTTCTGATCGTTTTTTAGTTAATGCAGGGGATGTTTCCCCCCTCTTTAAAAAACCGAGTAAATTTTCTCAGGCTCGTAGCCTTTGATGAGAAATACTAAACTTAATAAAATTTATATATTTAGAATCAGCATTATAAACACATTCTTTTGATACATTTATTGACATCAAAATTCCGTTTTTAAAAGTTTCGATTACTATTGAGCCGTATCGCTTGTTTTTTTATTGTTTTTTTTTATTACGTATATGTTATTACGTATATGAGGGGGTTCTCCCCTTAGTCAATACCACGCTCTTTACGTTAAAAGTTAGAAAAAATTTGATTCACAAACCCCTGAATCACAAAGGCAGTTTAATTAGAATAGATAGCTCTTTTGAAAGCACTAAAAAAAACTGTAGCGTAAAGAGCAAGGTATTGACTTGGGGGAGAGCCCCCTCACATACGTTATAATTTCTGTTCGTTTTAAGTTCTAATATTCCTTCTTACATTTCAGTTGAAAAAAACTTGTTTTTTTTTTTATTTAATTTCTGATCGTTTTTTAAATAATGCTTGGAAATCCGGCGCCCCCTTCATAGAAATTTCCCTTACCCCAAAGAAACATTCTCCACGGAAATATTCTCCGGATTAACCCCCTCGTCTAGCCCCCCCCCCCCCCCTCCAGAAATAATCCTTCCTGAAAATGGTTGTATACTTCCCAAAAACCAATAAATAATGCTGGCAAGTCCGGTGCCCCCTTCAGGGCAATTTCCCTTCCCCCATGAAAACTTCCTTCATGAACAGATCCTCCAACATAACCACCGACCCACCCTTCCCTCCCACTACCAGAAAAAAAACCTCCTGAAAACTTCTGTATACTTCCCAATAACCAATACTATATGTTAACATTGGGTAAAGTTCATAACTTTTAGCCCTCCCTCTGGGAACTTCGGGGGATTAAGTCATCCTAAAAGACATATTTATCATATTTTCGACTATTCTGAACAAAATGGCTATCTCAGAATTTTGATCGGGTGACTTTGGGAAAAAATAAGCGTGGGAGGGGGCCTAGTTGCCCTCCATTTTTTTTGGTCACTTAAAAAGGGCACTAGAACTTTTAATTTCCGTTCCAATGAGCCCTCCCACGATATTCTAGGACCACTGGGTCGATACGATCACCCCTGGGGGAAAAAAAAAAAACAAAAAAACAAAAAACAAACAAACAAACAAACAAATAAACACGCATCCGTGATCTTTCTTCTGGCAAAAAATGTAAAATTCCACATTTTTGTAGATAGGAGCTTGAAACCTATACAGTAGGGTTCTCTGATACGCTGAATATGATGGTGTGATTTTCATTAAGGTTCTATAACTTTTAAGGGGTCTTTCCCCCTTTTTTTGAAAATCAGCCAAATTTTCTCAGGCGCGTAACTTTTGATGGGTAGCACTAAACTTGATGAAAGTTATATATTTGAAATCAGCATTGAAATCTGATTCTTTTGATATATCTATTGGTATCAAAAACCCGTTTTCTAGAGTTTCGGTTACCATTGAGCCGGGTCGCTCCTTACTTACAGTTCGTTACCACGAACTGTTTGATTAAATAAAAAAAAAACAAGTTCTTTTAACTAAAAGGAAGGAACGACGTTAAAACTTAAAACGAACAGAAATTATTCCGTATATGAAAGGGGCTGTCCCCTCCTCAACACCTCGATCTTTACGCTAAAGTATTTTATTGTTTAAAAAAATAGATTTGTGAGAAAGTCAAACTTTAGCGTAAAGAGCGAGACGTTGAGGAGGGGACAGCCCCTTTCATATACGGAATAATTTCTGTTCGTTCTATGTTTTAACGTCGTTCCTTACTTTCAGTTAAAAAAAACTTGTTTTTCTTATTAAATTTTTGAACGTTTTTGAATTAATGCAGGTTTTGATTTTGGCTCACCGTACATGAATAATTAAAAAAAAATTGAATATTAATTTTACTTTTATATGGTTCAATGGCTTTCTCGAAACCTGTTTAGTTTTATTTACGAACGTTTTTATTAGTAATAAATATACGTAACTTACGAATTAACTTACGTTACGAACCTCTATATTCTTATATTTTTAATAAGTATGTTAGAGGGTTTGCCCCCTAGTCAATACCTTGCTCTTTAAGCTAAAGTTCAAATTTTGTTCCAATTCTTTAAAAATGACCCCTTAATCACAAATGCCGTTAATTAGAATATTCTTTATTCTTTATTCTTTAAAAATGACCCCTTAATCACAAATGCCGTTAATTAGAATGACGTCACACGACTTGTTCCGTTTTAAACGGTCATTTGTTTATTTACGAACGTTTTTATTAGTAATAAATATACGTAACTTACGAATTAACTTACGTAACAAACCTCTATATTCTTATATTTTTAATAAGTATGTTAGAGGGTTTGCCCCCTAGTCAATACCTTGCTCTTTAAGCTAAAGTTCAAATTTTGTTCCAATTCTTTAAAAATGACCCCTTAATCACAAATGCCGTTAATTAGAATAAATAGCTCTTATGAAAGTACTAAATAATCTTTGGCTTAAAGAGCGAGGTATTGACTAGGGGATGAACCCAATCATATACGTAATGTTTTCTGTCGTTTTAAATTTTGATGTTGCTCCTTACTTTCAGTTAAAAAACCTGTTTTTTATATATAATTTCTGATCTTTATTTAAATAATGCTGGGAAATCCGGCGCCCCCTTCATAGCAATGTCCCTTCTCCCATGAAAACTTCCTTCATGGTAAGATCCTCCCACATAACCCCCGACCCACTTTCCCCCCCACTACCAGAAAAAATCCCCTCTGAAAACGTCTGTATACTTCGCAATAACCAACACTATATGTTAACATTGGGTAAAGTTCAAAACTTTCAGCCCTCCCTCCGGGGACTTCGGGGGATTAAGTCATCCTAAAAGACATAGTTATTATATTTTCGACCATGGTGAACAAAATGGCTACCTCAAAATTTTGATCGTGTGACTTTGTGAAAAAAATGAGGGTGGGAGGGGGCCTAGTTGCCCTCCATTTTTTTATCACTTAAAAAGACCACTAGAACTTTTAATTTCCGTTTGCATATTCAATTTAAGTTTCTCTCGTTTTAAGATTTATTTATTCATTTACATTAATATATATTGTATGTTTGTTCGCATTGATTGTTATTTAATTTCTGTTCGTTTAAAGTTTCATTTATACTTTAATAGCAAAATATTTGTTTTCGTTTTATGCTTGATTTTCATATTCAATCTAAGCATTACTCGCTTTAAGATCTATTTATTCATTTATATTATTACTTGTTGTTTGTTTTTTGCTATGATTGTTTATTTAATTTCTGTTCGTTTTGGGTTTCATTTATTCTTTAATAGTAATTTCTGGTCGTTTTGAGTTTGAATTTTAACAGTTATTTGTATCTCCTGAGCTTAAGTTTAAAATGGCCTTTACTTTTCTTTGAAAAACTTATTTTTCGGAAAGTTTTGTTTAATTAATAAATATTAAAACATTGGAGCCGTATGGCCTTCAGTATAGGCAACGCTACAGCGTTGCCTCTGAAAGGGGTTCCTGCTAAAATAATTTAGAGATAAAAAAAATAGGGATGGATCAAAATTAGCCCGATTTGTACTCCAAATCACGCACAATAAAATTCTTGTCGATTTCTTGTTCTAATAAGGTGTAGCATGCAAATTTTTTCTACTAAAATATGTCTGTTGAATGGGCAAATATTGCATAGCTTGAAAGCTATTGCCCTAAGGGTAGTGTGAATCATGCTCCTAGCTATGGAAGTAAATTTTTGAACCTTCTATAAATTATGAGCAAAATTTTTAATTTTAGTCTTATATCACGGGTTTTATGGAAATCCTGGCCTACAATGTTGACTGTGCGTGGGACTGGATGCCCTCAAGCCAATTTTGGCCCTACAAAAAACAAAGTAAAAAGTTTAAAACATCAACAAAAGGGTAAAACAACAACAAAAAAATGGGTGATGATTTATGGGAAACATGTCGCTCTTTTCTAAGTAAACGCTACTACGCTGTCTCTGGGTCATTCTTTTAATAGAATATTAAAAATTTCAAATCAAAAGGAAAGTATTTCAAATAACTTGTTTTACTACCCTTCTCTATACAGCTATAGCCAAGAACTAGAGCCAAAGGACGCTATAACCCCCTCTAGTCCTACGAACTGAACCTTAAGAAATTTCCGTCTGAAACTGTAAATAAGGAGCGATTTGCACCAAAAATAACCGAAACTCGAAAAAAAAATACACTAGTATCTACATAAAAATCAACTTTATGTAATGGTGCTAAAAACGTAAAACTCATCAAATTTAAGGATACGCAACAAAAAAACACGTTCATTTTCAAAAAAAGTGACAATATCCCTAAAAAGGAAAGCATCCTTCATGAAAATCACACAGTAAACCCTATTAGAAATGTTTCAAGCTCCTCCCTACAAAAATACAAAATTTTGCGCTTATCCGATAATACTGATCACCGATGAGTCTTTCTTTGTTTTTTTTTCAGAGGTCATCGTAACCAAAGGTTCAGGAAAATCAGGAGAAGGCTCATTCGAACATAAATTAAAAGTTATGTAACACTTACCAACAGTAAAAACTTTCCAAGCACAAGCATGGAAAGTGGACAATTATTGTATGCTATACTCCCACCAATCCGAGTCCTGCGTAAGTGAAGGATAAGCTCTATGCGGAGCTCTCAGCGACCCTGTCTAGAGTCCCAACCCACGACATCGTCACTCTCCTGGGAGATCTTAACGCAACGGTATATGACAGGGAGGGCGTGTGGAGAAGTGTTCACGGCCCTGTGACTGCAGATTCACTGAATGACAACGGACAAATACTCCTCCAGCTCTGCAATATGCATAATCTGGTCATATCAAAAACGCTCTTTCAGAGACGAGATATACACAAATACACTTGGTATAGTAACGACGGCCAGACAAAGAAGATGATCGATTATGTTATGATCTCGGGTCGCCAGCGCTCACCAATAACAAATTGCCGGAATTATAGGTCGGCCGAGCTTGGAAACACAGACCATAGGATGGTAGTCGCCACACTGAGGCTACGCCTGAGAGCACAAGGACAAGAAAGCCGACCTTCCAAGCTCGATCTGAGTAGTCTGGCTACATCTGAGATGCAACAGAAGTATGCTCTTGATATCTCTAACCGGTTTAGCTGCCTCCAAGTTCTGGACGACCCTGAAGTAGCATGGAAGTCTTTCAAAGATAATATACTCGATTCTGCTGACAGTACCATTGGCCGCAGCAGACACAAGAATAAACCCTGGATATCCCAGGAAACTCTGTCTGTAATCGAGCTGCCCTGGAAGGCCCGCTTAGCAAAGAATATGCCAGAGTACAGACGACTCAATGGCCTGAGCAATAGCCTACTGCACAGTGATAGGAAGACCTTTGTCAATAAGAAAGCAAGCGATCTTGAAGATGCCTCAAGAAAAGGAGACACCTGTTCCCTGTACAAACACCTCCGCGAGCTGACAGAAGGGAAGACTTCCACTGTGAGCCGTGTTTTGTCTTCTGAAGGAAGCATGTCGGATGACGATACAGGCCAACTCTCTGTCTGGAGCAGTCACTTCTCAACGCTTCTGAATGCCGAGGCAGTTGCTCATCCCGACCCTGATCATATTCAAGCAGCCATGACCAGACCCGAGGCTACTTCCGACCTCGTATTGCAACCGTTTACCACCTCTGAGATCCAAAATACTGTAAAACGGTTAAATAATAATCGAGCCCCCGGTGTCACTGGTATTTCTGCGCGAACTCCTAAAGTACGGGGGTGCAGCGATGATTCTTTGGCTCCAGCTAATCTTCTCAGCTGTATAGACGACGGAAAGCATACCAAATGGCTGGCGTGCTGGCATCATATTGCTGCTCTAGAAACGTAAGGGTAGCCGTCAAATCTGCTCCAACTATCGTGGGATCGCGCTTCTCTCCGTTCCTGGTAAACTATTCGCCATGTCACTCCAGGACAGGCGTTCCACCTTTTTGCGTAGAAAGAGAAGAGTCCAGCAAGCCGGATTCATGCCCGGCAGGTCGATGACGGAGCAAATGTTTACTATGCGCCAGTTGATCGAGAACACGCGAGAGCTCCACCAAAAAGCGTGCATCGCATTCGTGGACTTTAAGGCTGCCTTCGATTCTGTTGATCGCCATTCACTTTGGCTGATACTAAGAACTACGGGTCTACCCAAGAAATATTGCTCACTTTTTGAAAAGCTGTATGAGGATACGGAAAGCTGCGTGCAAGTCAATGGAAGACGCAGTCCTACAATCTCGGTGAAGACTGGCGTCCGGCAAGGTTGCGCCGCCGCTCCCGAGCTTTTCAACTGCGTCATAGACCATGTTATGACCTGCACGACGAATCACCTTCAGTTCGGTCTTCAGTTCGGAGACCGGCTACTCTCTGATACTGACTTCACCGACGACATAGCGCTAGTTGCGAGCACCGTCAAAAAGGTCACCAAAGCTCTCCAGGTGCTCTCAGAAGAAGCCTCGAAAGTTGGACTGAAGATCAACTGGCAGAAAACCAAAATTATGCTCCTTGAGCCCCCCCCCCACGTCCAGTTTTAATGTTATGGAAGTCAATATCGGAAGCAACCGCGTAGATGTGGTTGATGACTTCACTTACCTGGGATCTATTCTGTCGAATGATAGCTTGATCACAAAAGAGCATCTCGAATTGCCAAAGCTTCAGCACTTGTTGGGCTTAGCAGCATCTGGCGAAAGCCAAACATAAGCCGCTTTACCAAAATGCGCATTTACTATGCGTCGATCAGCACCGTCCTGCTGCATGGAGCGGAGACGTGGCCAGCTGCAAAATCTATCCTCAGTGCCGTCGATGTCGCTCAGACAAAACATCTCAGAAGAATCGAAAGACTTCACTGGACTGACTTCGTTAGCAGCCAGACTCTCCTGTCACGTACCGCTCAAACTCCTTTCTCGACGCAGCTCGCCCAGCGTACTGTTCGGTGGTACGACCACCTCCTTTGCACGCCACGCAACGCCCCAGCATGGGTCGCATTCGACTTCGACCCCACCCTACAAGGATGGAAGCGACCAAGAGCACGCCCACCCACTAGGTGGAAAGACAAAGCCGATGAATTCCTCACCCAAGTCCACATCCCAGTAGAAGAAGCTGCGAGCCTGGCAAGCGATAGGTCAACCTGGAGGTGCCTAGTCTCATCGTTTTCTACGCCGAATCCTCGGCAGGAACCTTAAGTCAAGTCAAAAGTCAAATAAGCCTTTTTCAAGTAGCAAATACAGTAAAGCTTTAATACACAGCGGCATTATTTGCCATTTTTTTCGCAAAACCCCACAATTTTACCCTATACCGAGATACCCAATCGATTTAGTTAAGAGCTTACCAGTTTCAAAGGCAGTAATGCAGCGTGGTGGCACAATTTTTTCTAAGAAACACAAAATCCATACCAAAAAAAAGGTTTATAAATACATATATTTTAAAGCTTCATTTAGCGAAGTTGATTGACATGAGGGTCAATATAAATTGTCTACCGCACGGTGTAGTTACATATCAGCTATCATGGACAGCGCAGTTGCGCTGCCTAATTAAGAAAATGTTGTAGTAGCGATGGAGGGGGAACATTCGATTTAAAATTGAAAGTTTTAATGCTCTTTTTAAGAGTAAACAGCGACTAGGTGGCAATCAACCCCTGAAACACTGGAAGGGCTGGTCAACTAAGGATATTCAATTGAAACTTTCAGGAATTATTGGGTCTATGAGCTAAGCCCAACGACAGTAGTAGGGGGGTTTCAGCTTTAACAACAGCCCTCTCCGGATTTTCTCAATAGCCCTCTGACGTCTGAACATCACTGGCAAGATCCCCAGGATACCATTATTTTTTAGTTTTTGCAAGATTCCGAGCACATGCCCTGGCAAGATTCTGAGCGGCTGGCAAGATTCCCGGGTTTCCAATAATTTTTTATATGAGTAATTGGAGTATGGTCGGTAAAATACAAAAGTAGCAAGAATAGGGGTTACTATCCCATCCGTTGTAATATAGGGAGTACAGCTAGCGACACACCCTCGTCTTTTCAACTGTCAGATAGGGATATTAGCATGGAATTTTAAAGGGTCAGATAGGGAGTCTATAAGTGGAGCTACTAGCCCTTCAAGGCGTCGCACCTTTGCAATTCGGCTCTTGTTTCCAGGTGTAATATTCTTGACGCAATTTTATTTCAGATGGCGAGATTCCTGCAACAAGTCCCTGTTTCCAGGTGCTCTATTAAAGGGAAGACACCTGGCGAGATTCCCACGACACAACCCCCTTCACTCCAATGACGTCACACGACTTGTTCCGTTTTAAACGGTCATTTGTAATACGGATGACCCAATTTTATGTAACCAGGTGTCAGAACCCATGGGGACCTCCGATTGTAACCGAGCACGGCACACACGTGGGCGCTACGTAATGACGGCGCTCATCTTACGCAATGACAGTGCCCACATAACTGTCACTAAATGCATTTTTGACATTTTATTTTTCGCCCGAAAAATTCAACGCATTTCTTATATTCTTTCTTTGACCTCGCTAGGACTTGAAAAGTAAATTTCCTTCCTATAGAACAGCGCTCCAACCCTCAGGACTAACAAGCCATTCCCCGTAATCTGTCCTACTTAGTACTTTCTAGAAATAACACATTCCAGTGAAGTCGTGAATTTGATTATGATTTCTAGGGGATTTTTTGTATTTCTACACACCAATTATGTTTTCTATGGTTTTGTCATGATAACTCTGGATTGGTCTGGATTCTTTGGTTAGATCTTGATTTTTTACAAATTTGTGAAGAATTCCATACAACATTAATAATTTCTATCAATTCCTCCATATTTCTGTGTATTTGCTATGATTTTTATGAATTTGTATGGATTTCTATCTATTAGTCTTGATTTTTTTTTAGATTGCACATATTTTTTAAAGTTTTCTATTGATTTCTACAGTCTACTCCTGTTTTTTATGGTTTGGTCTGGATTTCTAGGGATGCCTCTGATTTTTATGAATTCGTCTTGATTTTTTAGACAAGACTAAAAAACGTGAAGGATTTCGTCTAGATTTTTAGACAAGACGTGAATAGAAAAAACAAAACATGAAAATGCTTATAAAAGGAGGAAATATAAACAAAAACATGCATAAATCAAACAAAGATGAGAGAGCGGTCCTAGAAAGCAGTTCAATCAGGATCCAACCAGCCAATTCAACCAGTGCCCAAGCGAGTAATTCCAACGGAGGTCCCTAACCTAACCATTGGAGGACCCAAACGAGCAATTCCAACAGAACCCCTAGCAAGCAATTTCACCAACAAGTCAATTCAAGACGTTTCAAAGCATTTCAAAGGACTACAAGACATATGACTTAACAATATATTTTATCCATTTTTTTCTTGATATTATTTTCTCACAGTTTCAAGCCAATGACACATTTTAGAAACGAAAGAGCCTCATACGGCATTGCCGCCTCTGAAACTCGAGGCACAGAATGGTTATATATTTTCGAATGGATTAACTATCTCAGAATTTCCACGCAATAGCTTTTTGAGCTTTTTTTTAGCAACAATTGTCTTTTCGTACCAAAAATCGCCTGAAAACACCGCTTTACTGAGGAAAAGACTTTTTGGCTATAAATAAATGTATATGTTAACCCTTATTTTATAGCACTAACTGCATCTTTAGAAACGAATGTGGAACCGTATGGTATTACTGCCTCTGACACTCGAGGCACAAAATGGGCATAAATTTTCGAATAGATAAACAATCTCGGAATTTTCATGCAATAACTTTTTGCCGTTCTTTTAGGTAGAATTGCCGTTTCTACAAATGATTTTTTTTATTCTTTGATGATTTTTTTCGTGAAACTTAATTTATCATTATATTTTTTCTTTGTAAAACTTGTTACATGTTGTTGTTGTTTTTTTTCGTGAAACATGATACTTGTTGTTTTTTGTTCCAAAGTAAGTAGACCAAATTTAAGAAAATTTAGATAGAATTTTAACCAGAAAGTAAGCAAAAAGTCTTGATATATTTGGTTTGATCTGGATTTCTATGGTTTTGTCTGGATTTCTAGGGATGCGCCTGATTTTTATGGATTCGTCTGGATTTCTAAGCATTTCTTACAATTTCTATGAATTCCTCCTGAATATTCTTGCATTGATTATGATTTCTAGAGGATTTTTCTGGATTTCTAGAGACCAATTATGTTTTCTATGGTTTTGTCATGATGTCTCCGGATTCGTCTCGATTCATTGGGATGATCTTGATTTTTACAAATTCGTGAGGATTTCCATATAACACTTATGATTTCTATTTATTCCACCAGATTTCTATGTTTATGAATTCGCAAGGATTTCTATGTATTAATTAGGACTTTTTAGAGATTGGCCTTAATTTTAAAAATTGTTAGTGATTTCTAGAGTTTGCTCTTGATTTTTATGACTTTGTCAGTGTTTCTTTGTTTTCGTAATTATTTTTAGAGGCTGACCATAATTTATACACGTTGCCCTTGATTTCTACGGTGGTCTTGATTTATAGGGTTGCCCCCAATTTCTTAAGTTTGCTTCTGATTTTATGATTTTGTCAGTGTTTCTTTGTTTGGGTAATGATTGTTTAGAGTTGATCATGATTACTATACTTCGATCATGATTTCAATGTTATGATTTTGATTTTTATGGTTTGGTCCGGAGTTCTAGGGTTGATTCAGTCGCTTATATATGCATCTTATGATTTTTCTAGGAACACACTGCCTTTCTTGGCTTTAATAGTTCACGGCGAATAGGCATAATCGGAGGTAAAAGAAGACTTAAAGTTATAAATGTTTTTACTCTTAAAAGTTAAATAAACCAAATAATATTAACATTTTCATCACTAGATATCAGTATTTGTATATTAAACTGACAATGAACATTCATTTCTGTTTTTTTCAGTGAAGTGCAAATTATATTTTGGCCATGCGAAGGCTAAGGGGTTTTGAGCCCAACGCATGTTAATTTCTTCTCATTTTGAGTTTGACTCTGTTATTTATTGTAAATTCTGTTCGTTTTGGGCTTCATTTATTTATCGATGCTGATTGGTGGTAGTTTCACACTTGGTAGATTATATTTTTTTTATTTTTGCTCATTTTTGGTATAATGGAGTTATTTATTTTTCTTTGAAAAACTTATTTTGTGGAAAAAGTTTTTGTAAATTAATTTCTGTTCGTTTTATATTGACAAATACTTTTCAGGAAAAAAGAAAATAATACTTTAAATCTTTTCATTTTTTTAAGACTTTATAGTTTGGCCTGCTATTTGTATGCTGGAGAAAAATTTTCAGCAATTTTTAACAACACCCTTTTACAACTCTGGACACAAATAGTATTGTTTAATTCAGTTTCATACCTCCTCTAGTTGACCTAAAATGGAAAGCTCGATACCATTTGCAGAAAAATCTGTTTACTTTCTTTGATAGCTTGGATACACTTACGCAATTTTGATTTGGTTAAATTTTAAGAGCAGAAGTAGCCCCGAAAGTTTGAGCATAATACCCTAAGTCGTTCTTGAGATACAGCTGAGATTCCTTATTAGGAATTAGCATTAACACATTGCATTTTGATTTAATTTTAAGACAACATTTAGTTTTTGAACATAATGGGCAAATGGGAGGGTGGGGTGGGAGGGCGATTAGTTTTCCTCCAATCACTTTCGACATTTAAAAAGGGCTTCAGACCCATCTATTTTCAATCGAATGGGTCATTTTCGAAGTTCCTATGACAACTTCTCCGATACGAAGTGCCCTGGTCTAAACAACAACAAAAAAAATACATTGTAACCACATCGATCTTTACTATAAAAATGTCAAGCCTTCCAATCACTTTCGACTATTAAAAAGGGCATTAGGTCTTTTGATTTCAAATCGAAAGAGCCTTTTTTGAGTTTCTACGACAACGCTTTCTATGAACACCTTATATGCCCCCAGGGCATAAATTACAACCCTTACCCTAAAGGCTGTGAGGGGGATTGTCATCCTCAAAGACCCAATTTCCAGAACTTTCAACTACGTTAAACAAAATGGCTATCTCAAAATTTTGATTGGATGTGTTTGGAGAAATGGTGGGCGTGAGAGGGAAGTAAGTTGGTCTTCAATCACATTCAGCTATGAAAAAAGGCAGTATTCCTTTGAATTTCCAATCAAATGATCCCTTTTGAAGTTTCTAAGACAACGCTTTCAATACAAACCTTATATGCCTCCAGGGCATAGCTTAAAACCCTTGCCCTGAGGGCTGGGAGGGGGGTTGTAATCCACAAAGACCTAATTTAGAGAACTTTCTACTACGCTGAACAAAATGGTTATCTGAAAATTTTGATTGGACGTGTTTTGGGGAATGGTGGGCGTGAGAGGGAAGTAAGTTGGTCTTCAATCACATTCAGCTATGAAAAAAGGCAGTATTCCTTTGAATTTCCAATCAAATGATCCCTTTTGAAGTTTCTATGACAACGCTTTCAATACAAACCTTATATGCCCCCAGGGCATAACTTACAACCTTTGCCCTGCGGGATTGGGGGGGTTTATCATCCTCAAATACATAATTTCCGGAACTTTCAACTACGTTAAACAAAATGGCTATGTCTAAACTTTGATTGAATGTTTTTGGGGAAATGGTGGGCGTGAGAGGGGGGTTAATTACTCTCCACTCACTTTCGACTATTAAAAAGGGCACTAGCCCTTTTAATTTCCAATCAAATGGGTGCTTTTTGATATTTCTACAAAACCTTTCCATATTAACCATATATGCCCCATGGGCATAACTTACAACCCTTTTGCTAAGAGCTCTGAGGGGGTTATCATCCTAAAAGACCTAATTTCCAGAACTCTCAACTACGTTGAACAAAATGGTTATCTCAAAATTTTGTTTGGATGTGTTTGGGGAAATGGTGGGCGTGAGAGGGGGGTTAGTTGCCCTTCAATCACATTCGACTATTAAAAAATGCACTCGACCTTTCAATTTTCAGTTAAATGAACCCTTTTTGAAGTTTCTATAACATCGCTTTCTATAAAAACCTTATATCCCCCAGGGTAAAACTTACAACCCTTGACCTGAGGGCCGTGGGGAGGGAGGGGTTGTCATCCTTAAAGACCAAATTTTCAAAAAATTTCAACTACGTTGAATAAAATGGCTATCTAAATATTTGATTGGATGTGTTTGTGGGAAAGGTGAGTGTGAGCGGGGGGTTAGTTGCCCTCAAATCACTTTCGAGTATTAAAAAAGGGCACTAGCCCTTTAAATTTCCAATCGAATGAGCTCTTTTTCTAGTTTTCAAGACAAAGATTTAAATAAAAACTTTATATGCCCCCAGGGCATTACTTATAACCCTTGCCCTGGATACTGTGGGGATTGTGTCCTGCTCAAAGGTATAATTTCCAGAATTTTTAACTATTTGGAACAAAATGCCTATCTCAAAATTTTGATTGAATGTGTTTGGAGAAATGGTGGGCGTGGAAGGGGTTTTAGTGCCTTCCAATTACTTTCAACCATTAAAAAGGGCGCTAGCCATTTCAATTTCCAATCGAATGAGTCCTTTTTGAAGTTTCTACGACAACACTTTCTATAAAAACTTATATACCCCCAGAGCATACCCTACAGCCCTCACCCTAAGGGCTGTGGGGGTTGTCATCCTCAAAGACCTAATTTCCAGAACTTTCAAGTACGTTGAACAAAATGGCTATCTCAAAATTTTGACTGGATGTGTTTGGTGAAAAGGTGGGCGTGAGAGGGGGGTTAGTTGCCCTCCCATCACTTTCGGCTATTAAAAAGGACACTAGCCGTTGGAATTTCCAATCGAATGAGCCTTTTTTGAAGTTTCTACGACAAGGCTTTCTATAAAAACCCTTTATGCTCCCAGGGCATAACTTAGAACCCTTATCCTGAGTGCTGTGGGGGAGTGTCCTCCTCAAAAACATAATTTCTATCTGGAAATCAACTACGCTGAACAAAATGGCTATCTCAAAATTTTGATTGGGTGTGTTTCGGGAAATGGTGGGCGTGAAAGGGGTGTTAGTTGCCTCCCAATCACTTTTGATTATTGAACAGGGCACTAGCCATTTCAATTTCCAATCGAATGAACCTTTTTTGAAGTTTCTACGACAAGGGTTTCTATAAAAACTTTATATACCCCCAGGGCACAACTTAAAACCCTTGCCCTGAGGGCTGGGGAGGGTTGTCATCCTCAAAGACCTAATTTCCAGAATTTTCAACTACGTTGAACATAATGGCTATCTTAAAATTTTGATTGGAAGTGTTTGGGGAAAATTTGGGCTTGAGAGGGAGATAGTTGCCCTCCAATCACATTCGACTATTAATAAGAGCACTAGCCCGTTGAATTTCCAATCGAATGAACAAATTTCCAATCGAAGGACTTTCTGAAGTTTCTACGACAACGCTTTCTAGAAAACCTTATAAGCCCCAAGGGCATAACTCGCAACTCTTGATCTGAGGGCTGTGGGGGAGTGCCCTCCTCAAAAACATAATTTCTATCTGGAAATTAACTACACTGAACAAAATGGCTATCTCAAAATTTTGATTGGGTGTGTTTCGGGAAATGGTGGGCGTGAAAGGGGTGTTAGTTGCCTCCCAATCACTTTTGATTATTAAAAAGGGCACAAGCCACTCCAATTTCCCATTGAATGTACCCTTTTCGAAGTTTCTATGACAAATTCTTTGATACGAAGTGCCCTGGTCTAAATGAAAAACGATAAATAATACATTGTGCCATTCTTATATGCATCCTTCATATATCCTTCTTATATCCTACATCCTTCTTATATGTCCTCATGGCATAACTTAAAACCCTTGCCCTGAGGGTGTGGGGGATTATCCTCCTCAAAAACATTTTTTCTATCGGGTAATCAACAACGCTGAACAAAATGGCTATCTCAAAACTTTGATTGGATGTGTTTGGGGAAATGGTGGGCGTGCAAGAGGTGCTAGTTGCATTCCAGTCACTTTCGACTATAAATATCAAATTTCTCTTGGAAGTAACTGGTTTTTCTGAATAGTAACAATTTTTTCTAATAACAGCAAGTTTTTCCGTCAAACATAAGATATTTTCTTAACATTAAGAAGTTTCTTTTAGAAAACCAATTTTTGTCTATGATAATAAGTTTTCTGTTAAAAGTAGCATGTTTTTCTTGATACTAACACATTTTACCTTCGAAGTTACCATTTTCTGTTTATGCTAATTTCTCTTGGAAGTGACAGGTTTTTCTTAATAGTAAGAAAGTTTTTATAATAACATCAAGATTACTGTCAGAGATAGGATATTTCCCTTAGACGTAACAATTTTCTGTTTATGCTAATATGTTTTCTGTTAGAAGTAGCAAGTTTTCCTTAACACTAACAAATTTTCTCTTCGAAGTAACAAATTTTTCTCTAATGCTGACAAACTTTTATTTATTCCTAGATCAAATTTTTCTTGGAGGTAACAAATTTTTTTAACGGCAGCAATTTTTCAAGGATATTTCATGGAAAAAATTTTCCAATTTTTATCATGATATTTTTTGTTTGTAAAACTTGTTACATGTTGTTTTTTTCTTCGGGAAACATGATACTTTTTGTTTTTTGTTCGAAAGTAAGTAGACCAAATTTAAGAAAATTTCGATAGAATTTTAACCAGAAAGTAAGCAAAAAGTCTTGATATCTTTGGTTTGATCTGGATTTCTATGGTTTTGTCTGGATTTGTAGGGATGCCCCTGATTTTTATGATTTTGTCTGGATTTCTAAGCATTTCTCACAATTTCTATGAACACCTCCTGAATATTCTTGCACTGATTATGATTTATTTGTGATTTTTCTCTATTTCTATAGTCCAATTATGTTTTCTATGGTTTTAAATTTGTGAGGATTTTATTACAATGCTTATGATTTCTATTATTTCTTCCAGATTTATATGAATTGGCTATGATTTTTATGAACTCATATGGATTTCTATGCATTATTCTGGATTTTTTTAAAGATTGGACTTAATTTTTAAAGTTTTCTATTGATTTCTACAGTTTACTCCTGTTTTCTATGGTTTGTTCTGGATTTCTAGGGATGTCCATGATTTTTTATGAATTCGTCTGGACTTCTAAGCATTTCTTACAATTTATATGAATTCCTCCTGAATATTCTTGCATTGATTATGATTTCTAGGGGATTTTTCTGGATTTCTACAGACCAGTTATGTTTTCTATGGTTTTGTCATGACGTCTCCCGATTCGTCTGGTTTCATTGGGATTATCTTGATTTTTACAAATTCGTGACGATTTCCATATAACACTTATGATTTCTATTTATTCCACCAGATTTCTATGTTTATGAATGCGTAAGAAATTCTACGTACTGGTCAGGAATTTTTAGAGATTGGCCTTAATTTTAAAAATTGATTGTGATTTCTACAGTTTGCTCTTGATTTTTATGAATTTTCGTAATTTTTCGTTTTTTTGCTTTCGTAATTATTTTTAGAGGCTGACCATATTTTATACACGTTGCCCTTGATTTCTAAGGTGGTCTTAATTTATAGGGTTGCCCCTGATTTCTAAAGTTTGCCTCTGATTTTTATGATTTTGTCAGCGTTTCTTTGTTTGGGTAATGATTGTTTAGAGTTGATCATGATTACTATACTTTGATCATGATTTCAATGTTATGATCTTGATTTCCATGGTTTGTTCCGGAGTTCTAGGGTTGACTCTGTCGCTTAGATATGCATCTTATGATTTTTCTAGGAACAGACTGCCTTTCTCGGCTTTAATTGTTCCCGTCGATAAGGCATAATCGGAGGTAAAAGAAGACTAAAACTTATATTCTATAAATGAGTCACCTTTGTCTCTTCTTGCTTTGAAGAACGTCAGGGATTATGATTTTTTTTTTCCTGGAACACCAGCCTTTCTTGGGTTTAATATTTCTTGACAATAAGGCATAGTCGCATTTTGTGGAGGTAAAGGAATAATAAAACTTATATTATTTAAACGAGCTGTTTTCTGTTAGAAGTAGCAAGTTTTTCTTAACACTAACAAATTTTATCTTCCAAGTAACAACTTTTTCTCTAATGCTGACAAACTTTTACTTAGATCATATTTTTCTTGGAAATAACAAATTTTTTTAACGGCAGCAATTTTTCCGTCAAAGATAACAAATTTCTCATAAAAGTAACAATTTTTTGTCTAGGCTGCAAAGTTTTTCTCTTAGAACTGGCAATTTTTGTGTATGATAACAAGCTTTCCGTTAGAAATAAAAAATTTTCCATAATACTAACAAACGTTTACTTAATACAATCAAATTTCTCTTGGAAGTAAAAAGTTTTCTTTATTAGTAACAATTTTTTCTAATATCAGCAAATTTTCCGTCAAAGATAACAAATTTTTCTTGTAAGTAACAATTTTTCGTTTATGATAACAAGTTTTCTGTTAGATGTAGCAAGTTTTTTATTAGCACCAACAAATTTTCTCTTCGAAGTAACAAATTTTTCCTTAATACTAACATTTTCATAAAATTTTCCTTAATGTTATCGAAATTCTCTTAGAAGTAATAGGTTTTCCTGAATGGTAGCAAAATTTTTCTAATAACAGCAAGTTTACCGTCAAAGACAATATTCTACTAGAAGTACCAATTCTTTTTGTCTATGCTAACAAGTTTTCTCTAAGAAGTAACAATTTTTTGTTTATGATAATAAGTTTTCCGTTAGAAGTATCAACTTTTTCCTTAATACTAACAAACATTTACTTAATACTATCCTATTTCTCTTGGAAGTACCAGGTTTTTTTTAATAGTAACAATTTTTTTCTAATAGCAGCAAGTTTTCCATCAAAGATAATAAATTTCTCTTAGAGGTAACAGTTTTTTGTTTATGATAACAAATTTTCTGTTAGAAGTAGCAAGTTTTTCTTAACAATAACAAATTTTCCCTCCGAAGTTACAACTTTTTCTTTAATACTAACCAACTTTTACTTAATTTTTGCTTAACATACTTAATTGTTACTTCTATGAGAAATTTATTATCTTTGACGGAAAACTTTCTCCTATTAGAAAAAAATTGTTACTATTAAGAAAAAACCTATTACCTCCAAGATAAATTTGATAATAACAAGTAAAAGTTTGTTAGCATTAAAGGAAAAGTTGTTACTTCGAAGAGAAAATTTTTTGGTGTTAAGAAAAAATTGCTACATCTGTCAGGAAACATATCTAGTTCTAAACATTGCTAAGAAAAAAATCGCTAGTTCTAACAGAAAACTTTTTGTCATAAACAAAAATTGTTACTTCTAAGATAAATTTGTTATCTTTGATGGAAAACTTGCTGATATTAGAAAAATTTGTTACTATTAAGAAAAATTTGTTACTTCCAACAAAAATTTGGTAGAATTAAGTAAAAGTTTGTCACTATTAAGGAAAAAGTTTGTACTTCGAAGAGAATATTTGTTAGTGTTAAGAAAAATATGCCACTTCTTACAGAAAACTTGTTATCATAAACAAAAAATTGTTACTTCTAAGAGAAATATCTCATCATTGATGGTAAATTTACTGTTTTTAGAAAAAAATTGTTACTATTAAAAAAAACTGTAACTTCTAAGAGAAATTTGATAATATTAATTAAAAGTTTGTTAGTATTAAGGAAAAAAGTTGTTACTTCGGAGAGAAAATTTTGTTAGTGTTAAGAAAAACTTGCTACTTCTAACAGAAAACTTGTTATCAAAAACAGAAAATTGTTACTTCTAAGACAAATTTGTTATCTTTGACGGAAAACTTGCTGCTATTGGAATAAATTTGTTACTATTAAGAAAAAACCTGTTACTTCTAAGAGAAATTTGATAGTTTTAAGTAAATGTTTGTTACTATTAAAGACGAAGCTGCTACTCTAATAACAAATTTTTAGAAAAAACCCGTTACTGTTAAGAAAAACCTGGAACTTCTAACAGAAAGCGTTTTATCATAGACGAAAAAATTGTTACTTCTAAGAAAAATATCTTATCTTTGACGGTAAACTTGCTGTTATTAGAAATTTCTTTTTACTTTTAACAAAAACTGTTACCTCCGAGAGAGGTTTGATAATATTAATTAAAAGTTTGTTAGTATTAAGGAAAAAGTTGTTACTTCAAAGGAAAAATTTGTTAGTGTTAAGAAAAACTTGCTACTTCTAACAGAAAACTTGTTATCATAAACAAAAAATTGTTACTTCTAAGAAAAATGTCTTATCTTTGACAGAAAACTGGCTGTCATTAAAAAAAATTTGTTTCTATTAAGAAAAACCTGTTACTTCCTATAGAAATTTGATAATATTAAGTAAAGGTTTATTAGTAATAAGGAAAAAGTAGTTACTTTGAAGAAAAAATTTGTTAGTGTTAAAAAAAACATGCTACTTCTAACAGAAAACAGCTTGTTTAAAGAATATAAGTTTTGGTCTTCCTTTACCTCCACAAAACAGAATTATGCCTTATTGTCAAGAAATATTGAACCCAAGAAAGGCTGAAGTTGCAGGGAAAAAAAATCATAATCCCTGACGTTCTTACAAAGCAAGAAATGACAAGGGCGACTCAAGAATAGAATATAAGTTTAGTCTTCTTTATCCTCCGGTTATGCCTTATCGCCATGAAATATTAAAGTCAAGAAAGGCAGTGTGTTCAAAGAAAAATCATAAGGTGCTTATCTACAAGACAGATTCAACCTAGAACTCCAGACCATGCCATAGAAATCGAGACCATACAATTGAAATCATGATCAAATTGTAGAAACCATGGTCAACCTCTAAATAATAATTACCTAAACCAAGAAACCCTGAAAGTTCATAAAAATCAAGAGCAAACTTTAGAAACCAGGGGCAACCCTAGAAATCAAGACCACCGAAAAAATCAAGGACAAACTGTAGAAATCATGGTCAGCCTCTAAAAATCATTACCAAAACAAAGAAATCCTGACAAATTCATAAGAATCAAGAGCAAACTGTAGAAATAGCCAACTTTAAAAATAAAAGCAAGTCTCTTAAAATCATGACTAATACATAGAAATCTGGTGGAATTAATAGAAATAAAAAGTTTTGTATGGAAATCCTCACAAATTTTTAAAAATCAAGATCATCCCAAAGAATCCAGACCAATCCGAAGACATCATGACAAAACCATAGAAAACATAATTGGTCTAAAGAAATCTAGAAAAATCTCCTAAAATTTATAAACAATGCAAGAATATCCAGGAGCAATTCATAGAAATCGTAAGCAATGCTTAAAAATCCAGATGAATTAACAAAAATCAGAGACATCCCTAGATGTCCAGACCAAACCTTAGAAAACAGGAGTAAACTGTAGAAACCAATAACAAACTTTAAAAATTAAGGCCAACCTCGTAAAAAATCCAGACTAAAACAAAGAAATCCAAACGAATTCATAAAAATCATATCCAATACATATAAATCTGGAGGAATTAATAGAAATCATAAGTGTTATATGGAAATCCTCGTAAAATTTGTAAAAAATCGAGATCTATCCATAGAATCCAGACCAATCCAGAGACTGCATGACAAAACCATTGAAAACATAAGTGGCCTGTAGATATCCAGAAAATCCCCTAATCAATTAGGGGATTTCATAGAATCCCCTAATTCATAGAAATCGCAAGCAATGCTTAGAAATCTAGACGAATTCATAAAAATCTGAGGCATCCCTAGAAATCCCGACCAAACCGTAGAAATCCAGATCAAACCGAAGATATCAAGACTTTTTGCTTACTTTTGATTAAAATTCTTTTTAAATTTGCTTAAATTTGGTCTACTTACTTTCGAAAAAAATTAAAAGTATCATGTTTCACAAAGAAAAAAACAACAACATGAAACAAGTTTTACAAATAAAAATATCATGATAAACTAAGTTTCACAAAAAAAAATCATCAAAGAATAATAAAAATCATGTGTAAAAACGTCAATTCTACCCAAAAGAAAGGGTAAAAAGTTATTGCATGAAAATTCCGAATTAGTTAATCTATTCGAAAATCTATGCTCATTTTGTGCCTCGAGTTTCAGAGGCAGTAACATCGTACGGTTGCACATTCATTTCTAAAGATTCAGGTAGTCCTATAAAATAAGGGTTAACATATACATTTATTTATAGCCAAAAAGTCTTTTCCTCAGTAAAGCGGTGTTTTCAGGCGATTTGTGGTACGAAAAGACAATTGTTGCTAAAAAAAAAAGCTCAAAAAGCTATTGCGGGGAAATTCTGAGATAGTTAATCCATTCGAAAATCTATATCCATATTTTGCCTGAGTTTCAGAGGCGGCAATGCCGTATGAGGCACGTTCGTTTCTAAAATGTTCATTGGTTTGAAACTGTGAGAAAACAATATCAAGAATAAAAATCGGTAAAATATGTAATTAAGTCTTATGTCTTGTGGTCCTTTGAAATGCTTTGAAACGTCTTGAAATGATTTGTCGGTGAAATTGCATGCTAGGCGTCCCGTTGGAATTGTTCGCTAGGGTCCTCCAATGGTTAGGTTATGGGCGTCCGTTGGAATTACTCGCTTGGGCACTGGTTGAATTGGGTGATTGGGTCCTGATTGAATTGCTTGCTAGGACCCCCTCCCATCTTTTGTCGGGTAGTCGTATATTGTCACGATGGTTTGAAAGATTCAGAGTCTTGCCTCGAAAACATTGTATTTTCGTTAAGGGCTCTCGGAAATACCTTAGTTGTGTCTAAGAAATTCTGTCTTTTAATGTTGTTTGTAAATTTGTTTGAATTAATAAAACTTTTATTACAATAAGCGTAATCCTTTAGATATATTGTTTAGGATGACCAAGGTGTTTACAGAATATAAACATTCCTTCCGTGCTTATCTCTAAAAATATATTGAGTAATTGTCTCTGGAAATAAATATGCCCTCTGTGCGTTTTGCATCATCGATGTTACACATGACCAGAAGAAGACGGCTTGAGCTCGGAATCCTGCCAGATGTGTCATGGCACGCATTCCCGTGTGTCTTGCGACATCACGGGAATGTGTTATTTCTAGAAAATCTTGAGTAGGACAGAATACGGGGAATGGCTTGTTACTCCTGATGGTTGGAGCGCTGTCCCATTGGAAGGAAATTGACCTTTCAAGTCCTAGCGAGATCAAAGGAAGAATATAAAAAAAATACTTTGAACGTTTCGGGTGAAAAATAAAATGTCAAAAAAGCATGATGTGACAGTGATGTGCGCTCTGTCATTGCGTAAGATGAGCGCCATCATTACGCAGCACCAACGTGTGTGCCACGCTCGGTTAAATCCGGGGATCCACGTCAGTCCTTACACAAGGTTACATAAAATTGGGTCATGCATATTACAGCTCACCTTTTAAAACGGGGTAAGTCGTGTGACGTCATTGGAGTGCGGGGGGTTGTGTCGTGTGAATCTCGCCAGATGTGTTCCCTTTAATAGAAAACCTAGAAACGGGGGCATGTTGAGGGAATCCCGTAGTCTGAAATAATATTGCGTCAAGCATATTACACCTGGAAACAGGAGCCGGATTCCAAAGGTATGACGGCATGAGGGGCTAGTAGCTCCACTTAAAGACTCCCTATCCGACCCATTAAAATCCCATGCAAATATCCTTATTTGACCGTTTAAAAGATGAGGGGGTGTCGCTAGCTGTACTCCCTATATTAGAACAGATGGGATTGTAATCACTATTATTGCTACTTGTGTATTATACCGATCATACTCCAAGTACTCATATAAAAAAATATTGGAATCTCAGGAATCTTGCCAGCCGCTCGAAATCCTGCCCGGGCATGCGCTCGGAATCTTGCCAATACTGAAAAATATTTGAATTCTGGGGATCTTTCCAGGATGTCTCAGGAAACAGGAGCCGGATTCCAAAGGTATGACGGCATGAGGGGCTAGTAGCTCCACTTAAAGACTCCCTATCCGACCCATTAAAATCCCATGCAAATATCCTTATTTGACCGTTTAAAAGATGAGGGGGTGTCGCTAGCTGTACTCCCTATATTAGAACAGATGGGATTGTAATCACTATTATTGCTACTTGTGTATTATACCGATCATACTCCAAGTACTCATATAAAAAAATATTGGAATCTCAGGAATCTTGCCAGCCGCTCGAAATCCTGCCCGGGCATGCGCTCGGAATCTTGCCAATACTGAAAAATATTTGAATTCTGGGGATCTTCCCAGGATGTCTTGACGTAAGAGGGCTGTTGTCGGAATCTTGCCAGGGTATGTTGTCGGAATGTTCCCAGAGATGTTGTGACGTCAGAGGGTTGTTTTAGAAATCTGGGGAGGGCTGTTGTTAAAGCTGAAACCTCCCCCCCCCCCCTCACTACTAATGAAACTATACGCTTCCAAGTTGTCAAGAGGGAATATCCGTAATATCCCAAGAACAGTTAGGGTATTAGGTTGAAACTTTCTGTGAAATTTGAATGGGATGTTGAAATAAATGAAAAGACACTGTAGGCATCCGGGTGGTCAAAATTACCTTATCTGCAATCTGCAATATCCCATGAATGGCTAAGGGCGATCCAGCCAATGTTTGTATGGGTGTTGAACTAAATCAAAAGATACCATGTGTATCAGGTTGTCAAAACGGCGTATCTGCACACATCAGGACAGACTAAGGGTTTTTAGTTGAAAATTTCAAGGAATGTTAAAGGGACCGTTGACCAAAACCAAAAGACACTTGAATATCCAGATTATCAAAAAGGTATGTCTTTAATATCTCAGGAACAGGTAAAAGTATAAGTTGAAACGTTAAGGGTATATTGAGGGGAACATTGAACTGAATTAAGACACTATGTACATTATCTGATTTCATTATCACCTCAACATTCCCTGTGCAGAATGAAACTCTGACCTTTAGAAAAGTTAATTTCAACTGGTCTTAGGCTTAATAAATCTGTTTACTTTTTTTTAATTTCTTTTATGGAAAAATTTTATTTTAATTAATTAAGTAAAAAGGTCAGGAGATGTTTGTATAGGTGTTGTGTAGGGTGCCTGACTTCTAAAAAAAGTTATTTTTTGCTCAAATTTCTCTACTCTCCATAAGCCTTTAGATAAATATAAAAGAATGTTCGGATGGGAACCTGAGAGGAGGGAGGGGTAAAACTAAATCTCTAATCTTCCTTCATTCTGGGGACTTTTTAGAATAAGCCCATAATATGAGTGATGTGGCGTGACTGCTCCAGTCTTATTACGGAAAAATTTTATGCGTAACATAAAAGATTGTGTTAATGTGCTTACAGACACAAGTGGTGGAGATTTGGGGGAATCACGAGCACTACTATCAAATTTCCTAGGCGAGAATTTGGGCAATTGGTACCAGATGTTTTGTTTTTACTTATATGAAAATGGGAATGTTTATCATTTTCATCCTATTTATATACACTTTTGAATTATCTTCTTGTTTCACAGGGGATACTGCCTCCCCCCCCCCCCTACTGGGGTTGATGGGAAACTCCTCTATAAGAAAAATATGTTTGAAGAATTCACCTTAAAAACCATAGAGATCGTGACCTTATAGTCCATATTTGATAATTCAGATTACCCCTTCCCTTCCTAATTAATATTTGAAACAGTCTACTTTTTTCTGGGATGGTTACTATTCCTGAATCGTTTTTATACATATTTTTAAGCTTGAATGTAAGAAACAGGATTTCTAGTACTCTTTTTAGGTGATTAAAAAAACAAAAACAAGTTTTTTCCACTGGAAGTAAGGAGCAAAATTGGAACTTAAAACGAACAGAAATTATTCCGTATATGAGGGAGGTTACACCCTCCTCAATACAAAATTACTTTAAAAAAGTAAAAATCACTAATAAAATCGCCTAAATCACTATATCAAATCGTGAAAATCGTGAAAAAAGTGAAAATCACTAAATCAATTTAAAAAAGTTACTTATTGTTCTAATTAAACTACTCTTGTCTTTCAGGAATTGTGTTTAAATCATTGGGACAAAATCTTACTTTAGTGTAAAGAGCGCGGTGCTGAGTAGGGGCAAGCCCCCTCATATATGTAATAATTTCTGTTCGTTTTAAGTTTTAATGTTGCTCCTTACTTTCAGTTGAAAAACTTTTTTTTTTAATTTCTGATCGTTTCTTAAATAACGCCAGGATATCCGGCTCCACCTCTATGGGAAAATCCCCCTCCCCACGGAAATATCCTCTGGAAAATTCAATCCTGGCGTAAATTTACCCCGGACAACTACCCTTGACATCTCCATCTGAAAATATGGGAATTCGTATAGGAATTCTGGCAAATTCCCACAGTACAAATTTCCCCAGAAAAGTTCACCCCCTGGAAACTTCCCTTTTCATACAAAAATTTCCCCTTGCAAAATCCCCCAAGCAGAAAATTCGTCCTCCCCCCCCCCCCAAAAAAAAAAAAAAACTTTATGCATACTTCCCAATAACAAATACTATACGTAAACAATGGACAAATTTTATAACGTAAAGACCTTTACCCAGGGGCTGTGGGGGTTCATGTTATCTCCAAGGACATAGTTATTGGGCCTTTCAACTATGCTGAAAAAAATTGCTTTCTCAAAATCTTGATCCAATGATTTTGGGAAAAAAGTGGCATGGGAGGGGGCCTAGTTACCCTCCAATTTTTTCGGTCGCTTAAAAGGGCACTAGAACTTTCCTTTCCGTTAGAATGAGCCTTCTCTCGACATTTCAGGCCCACTAAGTTGATACGATCATTCCAGGGAAAAAAAAATAAACACACATCCATCATATTTCTTCTGGCAAAAAAAGATACTACATTCCACATTTTTATAGACAGGAGCTTGTAACCTCTACAATAGGGTTCTTTGATACCCTGAATCTGACGGTGTGATTTTCATTTATATTCTATGAACTCTAAGGGGCCTTTCTCCTTTTTTCGAAAATGAGACAAATTTTCTTAGGCTCGTACCTTTTGATGGGTAAGACTAAACTTAATGAATCGTACATATTTGGAATCAGCATAATAAGCCAATTATTTTGATATGTCTATTGGTATCAAAATTCTTTTTTAGAGTTTCGGTTACTATTGAGCCGGGCCGCTCCTTACTTACAGTTTGTTACGGTGAACTGTTTGACAAAACATGTCACACCAAAGGAAACCGCTGCATCCGAGAATTATAAATCGTAAAATAGTAATTTTGGCCCCAACAGGGCCCAAATTTTATCGAGTAGAGGTTCTGAGCGTTGTTCACGAGCGGAAGTCACAGAGGTCATAATGGTCTGCAGAATACGATTTGTCCCTGAACTTAAATGCAGCCCATATTATTATAAACGTTATTATAATGTTATTATAAACGTTTATCTGATAAAACTAAATCTCCGCACTTTACCCTAAAGTTTCACTTTTGTCCCTAATGTCTTAACGACTGTTTTTGAACAAGGGCTATTGGAACGGAACAAAAAGTATTTTTCACCTGACTCTCGAGAATGAAAGGACGTATTATCGTGCAGTTGCTTTAAACAATACAGCTTTCAGTTTAAATTTTTCTGAAGGCAGTGGATTACACCTTTGTTGCAATCGTAAATACTTTTAGCATATCCCTATAAAACTTCGTACGTAAAGTGTACGCCCTTATACGTAAAGTGTGAGAGGTCCAGGAAGAACAACCCACATCATACAGTGAATAGTTTCCGCTCGTTTGAGTTTTATTGTCGCTCTTTACTTTCACTCGAAAAAGTACTGTTTCATCGAGCAAATAGTATATCCTCAAATTTGTATTGTTTTTTTTAAGCTCCTTAATAGCTCTCTTTGTTATTATGTATTTTAATTGTCAGTCACATTAAATCTTTTTCTATTAAAAACGAGAAAATTTATCCGATATCTGATGTAACTTTATTTATTATCCATCCATTTCCATTCCCTTGTTCTCTTTCTTTCTTTTTTTGCAATATAATGTCCAGCGCAAGCTGAAAAAAAATGTATCCATTCATGCATATTACATTAGGTGACTCTGAAAATCTGTCAAAAATATGCCTTACTTTGGGATGAAAAATGTGCTTTCCCCCCTCTCGAGATGCTGAAGATACCTCATTAGAAATGCTGAAAATAAGGAGTTATGCACTGCATAGCTTCTTGTACACTAGAGGCACTAATGCGAGGACAGAGGACTGGATGCACAGGTGCAGAATCACAATGCATTGATGACAAACCTTAGATGCACCGGAGGTAGATAAGGAGGCATAAAGAGAGGCAAAATGTTTTGTACACTAGGGAGGTACAGTGTATAACCCCTCAGCTGGAATGACGAAAGAAGGAAGTGCTTCTCCTTCTTAACATAGATGTTCCATAAAGAAGTTGTAGAAACTTGTCAAGCACAACTTAGAATGAGTTCTACCAGTGAACTTTTGAAAGATTGATGGTTAGTTTTAACCAAATTAATTGTTAAATTACTCAGCAAAGCAATTATATTAAAAATGCAAAGCTTTTTACTGCTGAAGAAAAGTTAGCTTCTGATTCAAAGAGGGTCCAATAATTTTAGGAGAGAAGCTCTAATCAATGAAAAATTGTTTACGTCGCAGATGTTCGTTCAGAAATTGTAAATGTACAGTTCATTTTGCAAATTTCTATGGGGGGTACTAAGCACAGATATATTCTCTCTAGCTCAGTGATGCTTATTGAGAAGGGGATTACGTACCACCTAGGATCAATAAAATAAATTTTTGTTGTATATTTTCATTGACATATACCTTTTTCTGATATTTTTATGGAAAAAAAAATAGTTCTTTCTACTGGCGATTATCTAAACAACAGATTATTGGCACCTTTGTCACATTGCCCCCCCCCCCACCACTCAGATTTAGCTCATTGGCAAGCTTGTCACATTGGCACTCCCCCAAGATGTTGCTCTAGATCCACCCCTGGATCTTCCCTCTCTTAGATTCGAAAGATACACTATATTCCCCACCTCCCCTAAAACTTAAAAGTTAACGCCACTGCTCTAACTTTGACTTTGGATGAGTTTTTTTTTTACCTTAGAAGGTCAACACGATTTTTAATCCTTTTTTGGAGTTAATTCTTTAATTTTCTTCAGATTAACTATTTTATCATTTATCGTAGCCTGTTTATTGACCACTTGGTATCCTAATCCTTCCTCAGCTATTCAAATTCAGTTCTTGCACTCTGTTTCGACGTGTGGTTTTTTCATCGTTTTCCTATTTTATTCTAGAAGTTTGAACTTAGAATGATAAAACTTGGAGTTTCAAATCGCCTTTAATTATTCCCAAATTATTAATTACCGTTTTGAATATCATTGCGACTCTCTCAGGTTGAATTTTAAATGTCGTTAAAGCTGTAAAAGAAAGCTCTTCCTCTGAAAGAAAACTTTCCAAAGATATACTGATGACTTTCTGGGAAAAACAATTTTTTTTAACTGTCTTGAGACAAAATATATATAATTTCTATGCATTTTAACATAAAGCATGCCCTGGGGGTTCTGCCCCGCCAAGCAGGACAAGATCAAATCTCTAACTTGAGCTACCAAAGTTAGTACCATTAAAATGCTCCATTTTCTTTTCAATTTATGCTCTATGTATGCTGACCGATGTATGAAATGTATGTATGGTATGCTGACCTGTGTATTAAATGTATGTGTGGTATGCTGACCTATGTATTAAACAAAAAAAGTTAGGGGAAACGTTGCAAAGTTTGACATTCAAGGTTGTTTATTCCTAAGACGAGGGACCGCTTAAAAAAAATAAACCGTTTTACTCCGTTTAGGCGATGTTTTCGAATTTAAGATTTTGAAATCGACTTGGGAACAAATTCTTCCTTTGTGTGGAATGTTCGTTAAACCCAATAAATTGAAACTAATCTATTGAATATTTTTCAATATTTCTTTTGTCAAAAATTTAAACAGTAGACCTAATATAAACTTACCACAGCAATGGCTTCAGATGAAAGCATTTCATTTGGAGTTAATACTGCCAGATAAGCCATATTCGCTAGAACGTAGATAGATGTCACTAAAGGCAACGAGATATAGATGGCTCGAGGTAGCGTTTTGTACGGGTCTTTAAGTTCTTCAGTCATAAAATTTAAATAATTCCTGAAAAAAACTATTTTACTAAAGGAGAGAATAAAATTTAACACATCTATAGTTATCTATAGATTGTACTGGTATAACTAACTACAGTGGAAAATACTACAGAAGCGAAAAAGTTTGTAATACTTGTATAGTTTTGAATTTTGAGAAAATGTGATTGTTTCTTAAAACAAAACTGATATCTGAAGAAAAATCACTTTTTGAGTTACTGCTTACTGAAAACTGATACTTTTTGTGTGTGTATGATGCTTAAGATTTTCAAAGTAGTTGCAGGAAGACATCTTTCTCATCTTTCTTCCTGTATTCAACTTTTCTATATATCTTCTCCTTATTTTGTCTTTTAATTAAAATATATATTATGTTACCTTTCGGTACTAGCATTGGCAGGCTGTCAGGGTTCTGTAAAGAATCAAGTAGCCAAAACCTCCAGAAGTTCATTTGGACAAAAACTTTATAGTCGTATTAAAGGTAAATTTGTATTAAAAAGAAAGGCCTCTCTAAGACTTTGGATGCAGAACGAATGTGCTTTCCCTCCTCAGTGTGGAGCTTTCACTAAAAAAGTGTTGGAGGAGGATCTTATACAGCTGTGCTGGCCTCAGACGACTTAGTATCCCAAAGAGGTTTAGTAATAGCCGGCCGTACCTTTCGCCCAGCTGATAGGCAGAATAACGCTCTCCGAATGTGCTTTTGTTTTTCAGTTTCTTTTATATTACGTATATGTGTATATATATATATATATATATATATATATATATATATATATATATATATATATATACATATATATATATATATATATATATATATATATATATATATATTTGTAGGCATGAATATATAATGAGTCGGAGGTAATAGGCTTGAGATTGTCTGTGCAGGATTTCGACTCTTGTTGATAGAAGAGCATCGCCAAGCGCTGAAAACCATGTTGTGACCAAGATGGGCCCAGGATTGCACAAAGCCTCCATTCATGGAGGTCCCAGGGACTTCTTGCTGTCCGGTTCTAAGCCGGCTTAAGCACTTCGGTGTAGACTTGAGAAGATATGTGATCCCCGTCCTGCACTGGTATCCGGGATCATTGCTTTTCCTGAGGCGAAAAAAATTTCAATGATTTAAAGAACATGAAAATTGGAACTTGGAATGTTACAACATTAAAAAATGACTATCGTATCGACATTTTGACTGACGAATTCAGACGATTCGAACTGGATTTATTAGGAGTTTCAGAAACTCATATCCCAGGGGTAGGAAGCATGAAATTAGGTGATATAGAATTTGTTTACTCAGGCAGGAAGGATGGGTTACATAGACAGGGAGTAGGGCTCATGATGAATAAGGAATCTGCTAAGTCTTGTTTAGGCTGGGAAGGTATTAATAATAGAATACTAATTGCTCATTTTATGACTAGAAAGTTCAAGGTATCAGTTATAGTAGTATACGCCCCTGTAGAACCGACTGATGGAGATACTAGTGACTCAGATGAATTTTACTTACAGTTACAGGAGCAAATAGACAAGGTCCCAGGTAGAAATATGATGTTATTGCTGGGAGATTTTAACGCCCAGGTTGGTAGAAATATGGATAGATGGTATCCCAGCTTAGGTAAATTTGGTGTAGGAAAAGAAAACAGTAATGGATACAGACTTTTGCAATTTTGTAGGTATAATAATCTAGTTATAACCAATACGGTGTTTGGTCATAAAATGGCTCATAAGCTAACATGGTATTCACGTGATGGTAAGACAGCAAACCTTATTGATTATGTTATAGTAAATCGAAGACTGGCAGGATCAATACAAGATACTAGGGTATATAGGAGTGCTGTTATTGATGTTAAAAGTAAAGATCACCATCTAGTAGTGTCAAGGGTTAATTTAAAGCTGAAATATCGGAAGGGTAATTACCTCCCGGGAAGTTATGATGTTAGTAGACTCCAGGATGAGAATTTGAGAGAAACTTTCCAGGAACAGTTGAATACTAAACTTGAGAGCTTAAAATTTGATAATGTGGAAGATGGTTGGAATAATTTTAGAAAAATAATTTGTGAAGTTGCTGAAGGTGTATTAGGGAAGAAAGCTAGAACTGCAGCTAAGAATATTAGTGAAAAAGCTTTAAGTTTAATAGAAAGGAGAAAGGACTTGTACAAGAATTATCTGAGTGATAGATCACATGAAAACAAAAGAAATGTAAAGAAAGTGGAGAAAGCATTGAAATATGAACTAAGGAGGTGTGAAGTGGAGGCCATGGATAAAATTGCCGAGGATTTAGAAGATGCAGCTAGACGGCATAATAGTAAAATATTGTACTGGCACGTTAACAAATTGAGAGGTAGTAGTCAATCCGGACTTGTCCCAGTTAAAGATAGGAATGGGGTGGCAATTAGCGATAAGACAAAAGCTAAAGCGAGATGGGCCGAACATTTTGAGAATTTGCTTAACCGAGATAGAGTTGCAGGAAAAAAATATAGAGGAAAATGAAAAAGTTTGTGATACCTTGGATGTGAAGGAAGATTTGTTTTGTGAGGAGGAATTAGAAACAGTACTAAAAGGATTAAAGAATAATAAGGCTCCAGGTGCTGATAGGGTAGTAAATGAGTTTCTTAAATATGGTGGCTCTGAGGTTAGAAATAAGTTATTGGAGATTATGAATATGATTTTTGAAAAAGGGGAAGTACCTAATGATTTTAGGAAAACCTTAATTAAGCCACTTTATAAGAAAGGTGATAAAAGTGAGTGTGGTAATTATCGAGGCATTAGTCTGGTCTCTGTAGGTAGCAAATTGCTTAGTAATATGATACTTTTTAGACTGAGAGATGCCGTAGACAAAGTTTTAAGAGAAGAGCAGTGCGGTTTTAGAAAAGGTAGAGGATGTGTTGACCAAATTTTCACTCTTAGGTTAATAATTGAGAAGTGCCTAAGTTTTCAAACACCTTTGGTCCTTAGTTTTATAGATTATGAGCAAGCGTTCGATTCTGTTGATAGAGGAGCTTTAGTAAAGGTTTTATCCTTGTATGGTATACCAGACAAATACATTAAAGTGATTAGTGCTATGTACGAGAATAACACTGCTGCGGTTAAGGTAGGAAATGAGGTTAGCAGCTGGTTTTGTATTAAATCAGGAGTTAAGCAGGGTTGTGTTCTATCCCCCTTTATATGGATTATTTTGATGGACTTTGTTTTAAGGAGCACAGGAAAGGCAATGGGAGACCACGGAATCAAATGGGGAGGAAAAAGTCTCCTGGACTTGGATTATGCTGATGATTTAAGCATCCTAGATGAAAGTGTGAGCAAAATGAATGAAGTTTTAGAGGTTTTGCGAGTTCAGGGTGCTAGTATTGGTTTGAAAATTAATGTTAGGAAGACCAAGTCACTAAGGCTAGGAATAAGTGAAGATGAAAAGGTGACGTTGGGTAATGAAAAGATTGATCAGGTGGGCAGTTTCACTTACCTTGGTAGTATTATTAGTAAAGATGGTGGGAGCAGTGAAGATGTTAAAAATAGAATAGCCAAGGCTCAGGGTGTTTTTTCACAGTTAAAAAAAGTCTGGAAGAATAGGAAGATAAGTCTGCAAACCAAGATTAGAATCTTAGAAGCTACAGTGATGACAGTGGTCAAATATGGCTCTGAAGCATGGACGCTCCGAAAAGCGGATGAAGATTTGCTAGATGTTTTCCAGAGAAATTGCTTAAGGATTGTTCTGGGTACCCGGCTGACTGACCGTATTTCAAACAATAGGCTATACGAAAAATGTGGTTCAATACCACTTTCTAGGTCTATAATGAAAGAAAGGTTGAGGTGGTTAGGGCATGTTGTTCGGATGAAGGATGACAGATTGCCGAAGATTGTTCTTTTCGGCCAACCATCTAGGGCTAAACGGAAAGCAGGTCGTCCCCGTCTGGGTTGGGAGGACGTCATAAAGAAAGATTTAAAGGAAATGGGAACTTCGTGGGCGGGTGTAAAAAGGGAGGCTTTGAATAGATTGGGGTGGAGGAGGAGCGTGCGTAGCTGTGTTGGCCTCAGGCGGCTTGGTGCTGCGATGAGTTGTTAGTAGTAGTAGTAGTATATATATATATATATATATATATATCTATATATATATATATATATATATATATATATATATATATATATATATATATATATATATATATATTATATATATATATATATATATATATATATATATATATATATATATATATATATATATATATATATATATATATATATGTATAAACAAATCACTGTTTTTTCCGTAGTTACTGGGTAAATGCCATACAATATTCGGTAGAAAATATTTTCTATCACCTATATGAGAACTGGGGAATGGGATGTTTTTCCAGAGAACACACTTAACTGTTTTTCTTTCTTTTTAATTGCATGATAGTATATCTGACTTACTTCATTATCGTTAATACTGACAAAACAAAAACAGTTTTTTAAGATTGGACTTAGATGGAGCTTTGGTATTATCCATGCTTGTGGCAAAAAAAGCACAAACCTTTTTATATCAAATTTTTCAACTATAAGAAACTCTCGACCACGTACGGTAGTATCCAACGACAGAGCCCTCTAAATTTTTAGTAAAGAACGCTTCCTAAGCTGGGATAGTTGACAATGTGGGTCACCCCTATTTATGATAAGTAAAGAAAACAATTTCTTATTTAAGAGTTTTCAATTTGAAATATTCTTCCATGTGCTTATAGTGGGGTTAAAGGGTTCAATGTTTCCTTCAAATAAATGTAATTTTCTTGTTTTGCTGATCCCTTTAGTGTTAAATTCACCTTTGTTTTTACAGAAGACAAATTTATTTAGTTCATTTCTTGAATATTAAAAAGGGAAAAGTCCACATGAAATTTCCAAGTAAAACCCATTCCCGAAGCCTTGCAGGAATCAACACATATATAAATAATAGCACAGAGAAGAAGTGAAATTACTTTTCAATAATACATTTGCAAAAAGTATGCTGCAATTTCAACGTTTATGCTTTCACGATGTATATTTGTCAACCAATCATCTTATCTTTGCAAATTACGTCAGAGCGGGAAGCCTAATACATCTATTTTAACTTTTGAATATGATCCAAATAGTTATACCATCTTAAATCGTGGAATATTTTTTATCACATTTTAAACCTGTCAAAAGCATCGAAGATTTTTTAGCCAAAATATATTTTACAAGGACCTTTGTGGTTTTTATTGGTTCCTTACTTCAAACACAATTAAGAATAAAAGAACGCAATGAGAACAAAAAGAAAAGATACTAAGTAATAAAATTTCAGCCAAAAATTATGGAGAAAAAAGAAAATCTTCCCAACCTCTTCCCAAGAGGATGAGAATTAGCTATGTTCATTACTTATTTGTACAATTGATTTATTATCAAGTGGTAATGCTTATATCTTAAAGACAAAACGTTTTTTTAAGTGACAAGTTACCAAAGAAAAAATTTCTGTGTAAATAGAGAAAACAAAAGAAGGAATAATAATAAGGAAAATATAATAATAACGAAATAATTGAAACAGGTAAATTGTTATAGGATAATAAAACATAAGAGGAAATAAATCAGCAACAAGCAAGAAACTATTACCATCCAGCATAAGAAAAGATACCAGAATAAAAAGAAACTGCAATTTGGCCTGGATCCGTAGACGTACCTTCAAAAGGGTTGTAGAATTTTGTAAGGCCATCTATAAATAAGGGAAAAATTAAAAATGTTATCAAACTCTAAAAAGTAAAATATTTACTTTTATTTCTAAAAAGTAAATATTTACTTATTTTTGCAAATAAGCTAATTTCCAAATCCACGAAAAAAAGAAAATAAAGCAGAAATTGCAATAGAAATATTTCTAAACCGTTTAAATATTAAGTAACTTCATTTAAGCTTTTACAAAACTATATATTGAACCTCCATGCCATTTAAATTTTGTAAGAGACTGAATAATTTTTTTTTTAGGGGTATGAAATGAACTACAATAAATCTTGAAAATAAGAAAGGGTAAAAAAAAAAGAAAAGAAATGCAAATTATCTTGTATCATCAATAAATTATGGATTAATTTAAACTTTGATAATGGTATCTAGGAGTTTACATTGTTATGGGGCAGGTGGGAAGTTTTCCCCTTAATACTTCCTTTTACCCCTTTCCGACCTGCTTTTGCACCCCTATTTTGGTTTACCATCTTGACCAATTTCAAGCGTTAGCGATTTTTCTGATTTAATTTGTGATTATGATTACACCTTTTTTAGCTATAGATCTTATAATCTGTGCAATACAAATTGCCTACCACTCAATTTGTTATAATTCTACCCTTAGTTGTTTTTTTGCCGGTTCAGATCAGTTTAGACTGTATATTGAAAAACAAGTTGGCTCCCTCCAAGATTATTTTTTAGTATTTACCAATGATGATAATAGGTCAAGCAAAAAAAAACAAAGTTTTACGGGTTAGATTCTGAAATGGATATAATACAAAGCTTATACAGTTGCTCTCCCTTATTGCAAAAATAAGCCGTTTCAAACTCACTGGGCGTTGAGGATCTTCGAGTGTTCATTGGTCCATGCTGACTGATCTGCTCTCATTGCTATCTAATCCGCAAATAGGCTGACTATATGTGTCCAAACTTTCTGAAAGATAGGCTCAAAATATGATTTGACCAGGATCCCTAAACTTTTCCTCTGTATTCTTTGACAACATCAGCTAGATAGATTTGATGTGGCAACTATTTTGGTGAAACTTTCTAAGAAATCAGCCGAAAATTTTAGCTAGCGTTCAGCTGCAAAGAGGTAAGAAAACCGTTAGAGGCTGTCGGTGCTACGCACCTTACAAGTCCAACATTTTTAAAAGAAAACCTCAATTACACTGAACAGCCTGGTAAAATGAAGACATTTTGCTTATGTAGATCGAACTAACGACTAAATTCCCTTCTAGATTCAATACTATACTTGGCGCCTTACATCAAATCTCTTGGACGACCAAGGGAACTTTAATAGGCAACAAGACAAACTTAAGCCTTTCTAATAGTAAGAACATATCATTTTCGAGGCAGTTAGATTTATTCTAATTAATTTGAAAGTTGTAACTAGCTAAACTTACCACAACATAGCTGATAGATTCCTGCTACTATTATAATCAGAAGAGCCCCAAGCTTAGAGAACATGAATACGTCTTGTAATTTTGTTGTTAATTTTACATCATAGCAATTCAGGAAGGTAAGAAAACCTATAAGATAAAGTTTGGAACTGTTTATTAACAAAATAAAATACGTGCAAAAATTCATTAACTAAAAAAAGGAAAGTTGATTTTGTGTATTCCAAAAGACAGCTAATACTAAAAAGCTTGTAAGATGTGGAATCATGTGTCAGATACGGGTTTTCTACCTTAAACAGTCATTTTTAGTTTTTTTGAAAAGTGTTTAAAATTATATTTTAATATAGTCAGAAAATAAATAATTTTTAATAAGTCAAGGCATTGTCTTGGGGGTGAGATGGAGATAGGGATACCTGGTTCGAACCATCCCACCCCCATCAAATCCACAAAAAAGTAACATATTTTTTCTCCAAATCGTAAATTGGTCTTAAAAATGTACGTAAAAAATTCTGTATGTGAGACCATTTGTTGATAAAGTTCACAAGAAGTAAACCCTTTTTTCTTCGTTCTTTTGCAACCCCCCTTCCCTCCCAAAACAAAATTCTATTGGTGATACCACAGCCTCCCACTGTACCGTCAGTAAAATGTGATATATTTAAGATACAAAAAAAATAAAATCTTTTTCTTTCTAGAGATAATTCCGACTTCCTCTAATTAAGTTAAATCTAGTTTCAAAAAAGAAAAGTTCTTAATCAGCAAAAAGAGAAATTGCATTTTAGCCTCAGCCAAAGAACGACGCTATTCAGTTTTGAATTTCGCTAAGATAGTTGGTAATAAAAAAGATGCTAGACACAATGTTTCTCAGGAAGTTTAAATTATAAGAGCGGTGTGAACGTTCAAATCATCAGAAATATTTAAAACAAATTATTTGACGAGGAGTTCGCATAATGTAATGTGTTTGCGAACATAATTACAAAATAGCGGCCCCCTCCACAGGACTCGGGCCAATCGTGGGGTAGCTCTCACGGCACATGATCAGGACTTAGGATATATAGTGAAGAAAAGTGTTTTTCGTGCTCTCATTATTATGATCAGAATTATTTCGGCGCTCAGGCATTGCAATTCAGTCATTATTGTTATCTCAGTCACCATTGTTGCCAGTTGGAGTGAACCACTGCTGTACACCTAATATGTAAGTCACAATAAAACTATTGCTTTTCTACTTGTGTTTATTTTATTTTATATGTCTGTATCTAGTCGCACGACAGATAATTAGTTCGCATGCCTCCAAGGTAGTGCTCCCAGGGATCTGATTTCTACATAATATAACAGGTAATTGAATTCGAGATAACCCAAGGAAAGGAGGTTACATTTATATAATTACATATTTTATTTTCTCGCTTTCAGCGGGTGGCGTGGTCAACCCTTAACATTACTCCCCATTGCTGAGGCGCAGGCCTCGATGGCACAATCTTTAGTGTTATAAGTGGCGCTATCGAAGAACTTATAAGGTGTAAGTTCACAGCTCTAAAGTATAATATTACATTTGACGCGGTCAGTCTTCATTACCGCAATTGTCTCAGTCTATATTTTTTATCGCTACAAATGGCGCGATCGGAAATTGGAGGAAAACATGCGAACTAGTTAGGCTATAAAACTCGTAATTTAAATTTAATCATTGGAAAGATATAGATATATAAGAAAAGTGATTAGACCTATTGCCGCTAAGCTATTATAGGAAAACCCTTTAGAATATCTCATAGGAGATAATAGCCTTCCCCAAAATAGGCTAAGTGAAAAAATAAATCAAAGCACAAAATGTCAGAAGAATTAAGCGAACTATTAATAGCGCAATAATTGGTCGCGAAAAATGTAGAAATAGCAAAGTCTATTCCGCAGTACGATGGACAAGCAAATATCGACTAATTTAATATCCAACTGGCCCAGTTTGTAGAATTAACAAAAACAGAGCTAGAAACGTTAGTCGGGATGCTTCTATTAAGATTAAAAGGCCAGGCCTTAACCTTTCTAAAGCAAATTAAACATACTATAGGTGATGACTCCAGCTTGCCAATAAATACGGTGGACAAATTGTTAACGGCATTTAAAGATAGATTTATCAAAACCAGTTCCACAAATAAATTAAAACACGGAATGGTATGCTTTGACCATTCACAAAACATAAGAGAATATCTTGATAATATACAGATTTCAGTAGAAGCAAAATACGGAAAAGGTTCAGGAGAACTGTATGAAAAAGTCATACTAAATACCTTTTTGCAAGGGCTACCCCCAAAACTGTATAGAATGGTAATATCCAAAATATTCAGACGTTGGATCTTGCAGTTCAGGAGAAAAAGCGATTGATCGAAGTCGATACGATGGTGGCTAATCACAGTAAAGCAAAAATAAATAGCCTAGGCGAATCAAACGCAAGCAAGACCTTCAAGGGCGATCAGGCGTCTCCCAATTTCTTTTCAAGGGATAACTCCCCAGTGCCACAAAGAAATAAAACGCAAGAACCCGCTAGGCAGAAAACAGTACGTTTTCAGCCTGTCAAACAATTTAGTTATGAAAATAACCCTACAATAATAAGATGCTATATTTGTAATCGACCTGGGCACATCGCGAGGGAGTGCCGTTATGTCCCCAATTGCACACCAAGAATTGCTATCGGTAATACGCAAAATGATGGCAACCATTTGTTCGGAAGAACAAATTTTAGCGCCAGTGGTGCACTAGGCTATAGCCAGGGAAGATAGCGGCAATCAGTACCTTACCACGCGTATCAACCAAATTTGTACAATCCTCCCCCCAATAGACAACTTAATTACCGATTTGAAAACCCAAATACTCGCCAAAGCCAATATAATGCGAGAATGGTATATAGAAATCCCGAAAATTTGCCGACGGGAAATGAAAAATTTTCAAGCCGACGGCAAATAGTTAATTGGCCGACGGGAAATGAAAACTTTTCAAGCCAACGGCATTGGCAGTCAGCGCCAGCCGGCACTGACGCAAGAAATCCAAACTATCGTAATAATACATGGCGAAGGCAGACAAATGTAAACCAATTAGATATGCCTACAGAATCTCACATATCCAAATATCTATTGCAGGCACCGACGCATGAAACAAATCCACAGGGAAACGTTTCAGGCCCCACAGAAATATAAATTGGACCCAGAGGGCGCCTAAAATATTTTATAGGTCCAAACCGGTAGTAGTACCGTCTTGTAGTGATAGTAATAATAAGTTACCTATATTTAATGATTTTTGTGTGGCAAATATTTACTTTAAGGCTTTAATTGACTCTGGTGCTACCGCGAACATCATAAACTCATGCGTATTCAATATGTTGCCTCCGCATATTAGGCAACAAAGAAATTTTAATAATCCCAATTTAACTAGCGTGACAGGGCATCAATTGGATGCAAAAGGTTCAATTCGCCTTAACGTAAAAAGGGATAATAGAATCTTTCCGACAAATTTTATAATATGCGATAACTTTCCGTACGAAGCCATTATCGGCGCAAATTTTTTAAGGTCTAATAGAGTACTATTAGACGTGGCAAACGAAAGGCTTGTCTACCCGGCTAAGGTAGGGGAAGGAATTTCTACCTTAAGAAATTGTAACAGAGGTTACGGAGAGAACGTAACAGTAAATAAAATTTCTGGCGGTATGATGTTGCAATCTTTTGAACCTCATGTCTCGCAAGGAGGACATGGCATAATCAGAAATTTGTTCAATTATTCTGAGAGACATTGCAGAGATGAAGTAAATTTAAATAATAAGTGTATTGAATCTGCAAAAATAAAAATAGGAGATATGCGGTAGTACAGGTCAAACGGAATCAAGAAAATAGTGGAATTATGGAAAAAGTAGTGAACCAAAATGCAGTTCAGGCTCAGCCAATGCTATTTGCGGATAGCGCCAGTCTAAATTTAATAGACAATGAAAATAAAGAATAATATTATGGATTCGCAATACGGAAAACAAAAGTCCCTTCCAAAACAATGCAAAGAATTCAAATATCACAGATGATTAAACCAATGGATAGCAAATCTGAAATATGGTTTGCGACCCCCGTCAAATGAAATTCCTGAAAATCTGTTATGCGAAGAACAGATTATATCTTACGACAAAGGAGAAGGTTTTATTTGGGTAACTAATAACCACGAAAATAATACAATTACAATAAAAAAGGGAACCTGTTTAGTTCAAATCCAAGTTTTATCGGAAAATGATTTAAATAGATGGTAAAATTCTAAAAGAAACCTTGTTAATGGCATTAAAACCTCAATTAACAAATACCCTCTAACTAAATCGCAATTCTTAAACAAATTTAATATGGATCATATTACGGACTTAGAACTTAAGAAAAAATTATACGAATTATTATGGGATTTTAAAGATGTATTTTCCACATCTGAAGATGACATTGAACTGATACCATTTTATGAACATTCAATTTTAACGACTGGTGGTCCTGTCGTGAAACAGCCATATTGTGTGCCGTATAAGCACAAAGAATGGTTAAAAAATAAAATCCATGAATTAGAAAAAAATCAAATTATACGCCCCAGTATAAGTCCGTATTCTGCACCAGTGGTCTTGGTACCAAAAAGAACGGTGATCTTCGACTTGTAGTAGACTATAGAGCCCTCAACAAACAAGTAGTTAGCAATAAATTTCCTTTACCAAGAATAGATGAAATTCTTGACTCTATTTCAAGCAAAAACAAAATCTTTACTTCTTTGGACCTCACCCAAGGCTACCATCAAGTGAAAATAGCCGAAAAAGATGTCTATAAAACTGCGTTTTCTACGGCTGAATGTGGTTCATATCAATACTTAAGAGAACCTTTTGGACTTAAAACAAGTTCAAGCGTGCTATGAAGACCCTTATTACACCTGTTAAGAGGATTAAATAATATCATTCATTTCGTTGATGATGTCATATGCGTGGGAGAAAACGCTGAACAACACTTAGCAACATTAGCTAAGGTGTTCGAGAAATTCAGACAGGGAACTTAAAATGCCGGCTTGAAAAGGTAAATTTATTTCAACCAAAAATTAAATTTTTAGGAGTAGTGGTGACGCAAGGAGAGATATCTCCAGACCCTGATAAAATAAAATGTGTTGAAAACCTCAAACCCCCTAGAACTATGCAAGAATTAAGAGGAATTTTAGGTCTTGCTGGCTAATTTAGGAAATTCGTGCGCAATTACGCCCAAATAGCGAAACCCCTCACGGAGTTAACTAAAGGGAACTCCCAAAATGTTACCTGGTCCCAGGAAGCTCAAACTTCCCTAGACCGTCTCAAGAAGGCACTCACTTCTGAACCAATATTATCACTACCCAATTTTGAAAACGGACAATTTGTGCTCGCAACTGATGCTAGTTCAAAAGGCATTGGGGCTATTCTTTCGCAAATAATTCCCATAGGAAAACCTGATCCTTTACAAGGACCGCCTAATAAAAAAAACAGAAAAAGTCATATTCTATTCAAGCAGAACTTTATCAAAAGGCGAAAGTAGTTATTCCGCCACAAACTTAGAATTATTATCTTTAATCCACCACTTGGACAAATTTAGACACTATTTAATTGTTAGAAAATTTATACTACGATCAGACCATAAAAGTTTGCAGTACCTGCGCACATTTAAAAACCCCACGGGAATTCTAGCTAGATGGATTATGAAAATCCAAGACCTAAATTACGAATTTCAATATTTAAAAGGTAAACAAAATGCAGCTTGCGACTTTTTAAGTAGATACCCAGAAAATATGCCGTCGGAAACCGAGGAAAATGAAGTTAACGCTATCAATACTAAGAGTAAACATAAATGTAAGAAAAACAAAGTCAAAGACATAGTAAAAGAAAATAAGAATAACTATTGTCCCTTGTCTTTGGAAAATATAAAAAGAAATAAAAAAAGGATGAAATGTGTGTAGCACTTATTAATTATTTTGTGAATGACGATGCGTTACCGGATAAATTCAAAACTCTTATAAAAGAGATAGATAATTTTTACTATAACCTTGATGAAGAAATACTATGCAGAATCGTGACCGCTGAGGCAAATAGAAACCAAACCTCAATAATACCTGTATTATCACTAAACTTAATAATACCTGCCTTCGAATATTTTCATTCAGATATAGGTGGACACTTAGGAGTAACGAAAACTTTCCATAAATTAAAAAAATATTTTTACGTGCCGTCGGGAATAACAAAATTTAAAGAATTTGTAAGTGCACGCGAAGCGTGTAACTTAAGAAAAAAAACCCCAAGCTTATCCTAATCCTCCAATGGGAAGAGTCCCGGTAGCAAGATTCCCCTTCGATATTATCTCATTCGATTTATATGGAACCAGTGGAGGCTTGCCTGTTTCCAACAGAGGCCACACTTGTATTCTGTCAGTTATTGATCACTTTTCCGGATTTACTTTTGCAAAAGCTTTAAAAAATCAAGGCGCTTACGCCACAAGTAAGGCGTTAGCGAAATTATTTTTAAAATTTGGCATTCCAAATAAGGTTTTAAGTGACAACGGAAGCAATTTTGTTTCATAAGTAACAAAAGACTTAATGAGTTTTCTTAACATAGAGAAATTGGTGACATCCCCATATCACCCACAAGCTAATGGTAAAATAGAAAATAGGCATAAAATATTTTCGAATGTATTAAGCATTTATACAAAAGACAACAGGAACGATTTGGATCAATTCTTACCTTATTTAACTAACATAATCAATACTGCTTATTCAGAAACAACCAAAGACAACCCTTTTTATTTACTTTTTGGTCCTGATTTTATAATCCCGTATGATGAGATTATTGAGTCACGGCAATATTACAATACCTTTTCCAATAATATTTGTTGGAAAAAACTTTCCAACAAATATTCTGGACCGTACAGAATAGTCAAAAAGTACGATAACGATTATACTTTTAAAATGGAGAACCCCAATAGTGGAAGAACTTACAAGGCACATGTTAGGCCAAATTTCCAGAAAGATGGGTATCGTTTCCCTCGTCTACTGATCCGTCAGATGCAGAAAATGAGCCCCCTAAATCAAGATTGGCAGAGCTAAAACCCTTTAATTTCAAGCAAGACTATTTCGAGAATGATAGTGACGAGGAAAACTTTGAAGAATTTTTAGCTATGAAAAATCTGGTTATTCCTAAAAGAAAATCCCTAATACCAGTGAGAATAAAAACACCAAAAAGCCCAAAAAGTTCATCATCGGAGAGCACGGGAGAATTAGATTATACAATATCTCCAAAAACACAATTTTTCCCTGATAGAAATTCGACCCCTTGTCCCCCCAAAAGATCTCCAGACGATATGGTTTCCCCTACAACACCAATAGAGAGGCCCCTGTCATTGCAGGAAGAATTGAGCAGAGCTGTAGAAACTCAGGGTATTACTGTAAAGAAAACTCCTCCCAAAGATTCAACTAAAACAAATCTGCGAGAAGCTATGGATTTAATAAATTTCCCAATAAAAACGAGTCAAAGTACATTGCCTAAGAAAAAAACTCCCAAGAATGACCAGCAAGGACAATATCATGATATAACTGTGTCCAAGGTCAAGCCTAAACAGTGGACTTCATGGAGGAAAACACTAGTACAAAGAATGCCCCATCCCCCTGAAGACATGGCATTTAAACAGTGGAGGAACCCTGCAAAACCTTTTGATTCCTCTCAAAGCTCTCAAGAGTCTTTCAAATCTCCCGGGTTGAAAACTCAAAGCGCGGACTTGGAGAATAAACCTTCTACTTCCAGAGGAGTAGAAATTTACGAAGGAAGGAGAGGTGATTCCTCAAAAATGCGAGGTGCAACTTCTAAAACTTATAATATAGAATCATCAGAAACCAGTTTTGAAGAGTCTAACGGCGAATCAGACCATATAGTAGTTAAAGAAATAGGGAAATGAAAACCGACTTCAGCAGCCGCACACGCGAAAGAAACAAAATTAAAAGGGCAAGAATTTTTGAAAAACAATATAAAAAATTTGATCTTATTTCACAGGCAGAACCGAAAAAGGAAAAAACCGCAAGAAACAGAAGAAAAAGTAACGACACAGTCAGGTAGAACGGTTAAGAAACCGGACAGATTAAAATACCCATAAAAATACAAAAAAAAATTTTAATGGATAGGCGTCATAAAGGAATAATAATTTAAAAACTTTAGCTCACAAGTAAATATCTACACGTACCGTTCCAGTACGATGTATCCAGTCCAACTGAAAGAAGTCGGAGCGTTGCCTGACGGTTTGGAGTTTGGTGGGTAACAACATTGAAGTTTCCCGGGCCAAACTTCGAGCCGGTAGACTGGCTCCCAAATCTCCCGACTCCAGGAAGAAATTAAATCGAAAATTTGTAGAGGCACTGTTAACTATAAGGAACAACCCAAAGGTCGGACTAAGAGTTTTCATAAAAATAACAATGTCTCATATTGCACTCCCAAATTGTACCCCCAAAGCAGTACGATCAACCGTAAAGCAATATAGTTTAATTCAAGATATAAGTGGCTAACGAGAGAGGTCTGATGTAGGAAGCTCGTGATCGACTGACGACGACAAGTGGGGCTAGACCACGTCTTGTGGGAAGCCTGGGGAGAAACTCAAAACCCAGGCAGCGTTTAATTTGTTGGGTTTTGGTGGTCTCCCCAGATTTTCTATGAAAAAATCAACCCTCATAGTAATAAAGGCTGAAGTCATCAAAAACAAAAAATTACCAGTACAGAAGCGTCTAATTATGAGCTGATCATGTTTATAGTTGTGAATTGTGAGCTGATCATGTTCATAATTCTAATTGTGAACATTTTCAGATCATTACAATGGAATCAAAACCTGTTCGAAGGGCGATAACTGATACTGAGTTCATTACCATAATGAACGCGAAGGAAAACATTATATATTCAGCAGCTATGTTAGTCGTGGACGAACAAGGAAATCAGATATATGCGAAAGAATGGGATTTAACCTACAACCTTAAAGGGTATGCACCCCACACTTATAAGTATGGTTTAGCACTCACGAATACCCCCAAATATCGTCCGGCTAGAGGGGAAGTCAAAACAAAATATAGAAGAAGAAGCGCGAAACAACTTGGCTGTTTACAATTATTGATAAGACGCCTACGAAAGAACCTCAATATCAAGTATTTCTATTCCAAGGGACCCACTCAAACAGACCTTTTACTTCTTGATAAATGCAGAGCCCCCAAAATTTGCTATAACCTTGAAAAAAATCCCTAATACGTCAAATATGAAGGCATATCCTTTAGCGGAAATTCAATATTACAAACAATTTTTATTTTAACCTGAACCTGAAGAATACAAATCCCTCGGTAGTAAATTATTTCTGAAACGTATGAAAACTTACCAAAGAAAAAGAGACGCCTATAAAAATAATAACAAGAAAATTAAGAGAAAATTCTAAACTGAAAACTATCTATTAGTAGGTAACTGTGGAATAAGTTAATCTCATATATATAAACCATTTTGTCTTAGTGATTTTGTCTTACAGATTATAATAATTTTAGTCCTACAAAAAAAAGTATATAGGATAACAGTGTAATTATGTGCTGCTTGCTCACTTATTTGTGTTGCTTACTCGAAAAATATAATGCAAAATTAGATTGTATAGCGATTATTAACCAAGCTTTAAAGGTATATCTCAACCGGTCATAAAGGCATATAACAACCAAAATAAAGCTTGGAAGTCCCAACTTTACTTCCATAACCTATCTATTCCTAAAATATTTATTCTGTTTTACGCCTACAAGTCAGTTTTATTTGGCCAGTGCCACAAAACGGTTACATAATAAAAATTAACCTAAGTTAAAAATTAAAGTGCCTTTGAAAAAATATAATAATAACAACGTAGTAAACAAACGAATTTTGCAAAAATGGGTAAAATTAATGATAAATTAATTCTAGAAACAAACAATAAGATGAGGCTTAAGAATATCATCATAATCCTCGTTGTTCACGCAGTTGCCCAAGATATTGTAAAACATGGAGTAATATTCAAGCATGAAAATTCATTGCTAGCTAGCCATGACGCATGGAAGATCTTTATGAAATTGGACCCCATACACTTCGAGACCTTGTTTCAACAAGTAACAAGACTAGAAAAAAACACGAATGAACTCAAAGAATCGATATTTCAATTCCTTAGATCGAACAAAGGATTAAAGGCCAATAAAATAATGCACAGTAAAGACAATAAAGAGTTTTCAACTTCAGTTGTCCCCAAACTAAAATCAAAATTCGTAATAGATGACTTTGATGAGAAAATGACAGAAATTGACATGGCACTTGGGACGAGCACCAAAGAAGACAAAAGGAAAGGATCGGCGGATAATATTGAATACTTATCGAGAGACGTTACTGAAATGAAATCCATACAAAACCCTAAATTACTGACTACAAGGAAAGAAAAACCTTATGATGGAAATTACGCAATGATAAACGAACAACCATTACCCAATCTAAATGAGAAAAAAGCCCAAAAAGTTTCAACTCATCAAGCCTACTTAATATTATATAGACAAAGACTACAAGCCTTATTTGAATTATTCAATACGGAAATACGAAAATTAAAACAAAGTACAACGAACATTTTCGAAGTATTCTTTCGAAGAAATAAATACCGTAGGTCTACAGGCCTGATTCCCATCATCGGAGAACTCGCCTCCCGCCTTTTGGTTTGACAACAGAGGAAGACCTAAACAGCCTGAGGGAAAGTGTAAGAAAGTTGAATAATGCCATGAACGTAACATTACACGTTCAGGAGACACAAGCCAGTGTATCAAATTACCAGAGAGTTAAAATTGAAAGGATATCTAAGAGAATCTCAAAAACTATAAACGTAATGAATTGTTTAAGGAACGAAGTGGACGGCGTGGTGATAGTCGCGAGCCTTACCCTGTTATCACTAGATAAAATTACCAGTCACTACTAAATTTGGCGACAGATGTTAGCAAGTTCGAGTTCGCATTATTTGCCCTCACGGAAGGAACTTTGTCTTACGACCTAGTAGATCCTTCTAACCTAAAAAGTATGTTAGACAAAATAAAAACGCACCTAACGTTTGGTTTACATTTACCCGTAGAGCCAGAAATATCAAATTTATTCCTTTAATATATTAAGTTAAAAGTCCACATCACGGAAAATAAATGAACAGCCATTTGCAGTAGTAACAATTCCATTGATAAACCAACAATCCGTTTACGACCTGTACAAAATTTCGACCTTCCCTGCTAACATAAAGCAGACAAATTCATTTATGACTATCACACCTGAAGCAGAGTATTTGCTTGTTGATCAAGATAGACGAAAATACGCCCTATCCAATCCACAAGACTTAAAAGAGTGCGTACTATTCAAAAACTTAGTATGCCCACTTACCTTACCTATTTATAAAGTCAAATCTGGATCCTGTATGTTAGATACATTTTTGAAAGACATCCAACAGGAAGAAATACCGAATTCATGCAAAGCTGTGATAGGACGTACTAAGCGAGAAATATTCATACACCTTAGAAAATATCTTTGGTTATTTTCTGTTCCAAGAGATATTGTTGGAACTAAATAATTTCTGAGACCACACTGGCTAATCATGATAAACAAAAAATCGCGAAGAAAGGAAACGAGGACAATTAACAGTCAGTGAAAAAATTGAAAAATTATGCAAATATTTCGGTCAAGACCTCCGCTTGACCGTCCTCAGTGCAGAATAAAACTGATAAAAATGTAAAAACCAAACCTTAAAATAAAAACACCAAACTAAAATTGGACGACCCTTTCCTAGTAACGGTGAAAGGGTAACTGAATAAAAAACACAAGTCTAAATGGCATTTCAGAATTTCATTTTGCGTAAAGCACTTTTAAAGGCTGATCGCTTTCCAGTTTGATTGTTATCGGAGACTCTATTCGATTGCACAACATAACTTTGTGGATGTATGTAAAAACGATCAGAATTAATAATTTTGTCATAAATGGGACTTAGAAAAATTTCTCCAGTGTCTCTATTGAGAGCTACCTTTTGGTGAATGTGCTTTTTTATTTCAACTGCCTCCCTGAAAAAACATTTACCAAAAGGTAGCTCTCAATAGAGACACTGGAGAAATTTTTCTAAGTCCCATTTATGACAAAATTATTAATTCTGATCGTTTTTACATACATCCACAAAGTTATATTGTGCAATCGAATAGAGTCTCCGATAACAATCAAACTGGAAAGCGATCAGCCTTTAAAAGTGCTTTACGCAAAATGAAATTCTGAAATGCCATTTAGACTTGTGTTTTTTATTCAGTTACCCTTTCACCGTTACTAGGAAAGGGTCGTCCAATTTTAGTTTGGTGTTTTTATTTTAAGGTTTGGTTTTTACATTTTTATCAGTTTTATTCTACACTGAGGACGGTCAAGCGGAGGTCTTGACCGAAATATTTGCATAATTTTTCAATTTTTTCACTGGCTGTTAATTGTCCTCGTTTCCTTTCTTCGCGATTTTTTGTTTATCATTGTTGGAACTTTGTCTTGTTACAATAACACAGAAACAATAGACCCAAGTTACAAAACAGAATTACTGTTACAAAATGTGGGTACGATAACCATAGAACAAGGATGTCGACTTGTAACTAAAGAGTCAACTGTTCGAACGCCGTTAAATACCACGACCACAAATATAATAAGTCCCAAAATAATCAATTTTAAGGCAATTAACCTGTCATCCACTATTCCGAATATAGAAAACGAGGAAATGAAAACCTCGAAATGGTCCAAAATAGAAAAGAATAAAGGGACATTAAGGCTTACAAAAATAAGAGAAGCATTAGATTCCCAGATCCCCTATTTACAAATGAAGACCAGAGATTAACGTATGTGGATAATAGATACGGATTATTCTCAACCAATTTATGGTGGAACATACTACTGACCGTATGTTTCGTATTCGCGACTTCCCCGACCATAAGAAACTTACTGTCTTTTAATTATGGAAAAATCCTGAGACTAAGAAGGCGAAAACCAAGAGAAGAACACGGGGAAACGGCTGAAATGCAGTTAAACCCGTATCCCCATGAGAACGTCTAAGCCAAGAAAAGGGAAGACATTAGAAAACGAGTGGGTATAGAGGTCTCCACTCGTCCTTACTATGTCTTGTTCCCTCATTGTAATTGTCGTCTACGTAAAACCGTGTGGCTATGACGCTGCAACATATGTTTCTTCAAACAGCACGGACGCCCGTGAACAATGAAGGCATGAAATATGTTGTAAACTAAGACCTCAAATTTAACAATGTAGAGTAACTTATGTTTAAAAGATTGTTTTAAATCTAAGAGAGAATTAAATAAGTGTTGAAGAATTAAATAAACCTTGTATCGTTGTTTCCTTTCTCAAAACAAATTTGAAGACATCTCTGTTTTAGATTTCCCAATGGGAATTATATGTATCTGAAACCAACATGATAATAATGTCGTTTTATTAAAATCAATATTTGTGCAGTAATATTAGTGTATCTATTTTATATTATCTTGTAGGGTAACATTCACCCTAAAATGCACCTGATCGTGTTGTTTATTATGTATTATGACGACTTGTTTCAAAGAACGTGTGATTCTGCCTCGTTATTTTTATTACAGGAGGTGGATCTACATATTGGAAATCGATCATTACAATGCATAATCTAGTGCAGATACAACCTAGTAGCATCTATTTTCATCATACCTCAACCAACGAAGAGTGCTCGCCATAGACTCGAGGCAATTTTCATCCAGAATTGTTTACGAAAATAATAGTTACCTTTTGATTGTTGTTTCCTCGACCACAAGCTATATCGCGTATCAGGTAACACTATATTTGAATCTCAGTATCCAGTGCATTATCGAACTAAATAATACCATAAATTCTGAGAGCCCCATCGACCAGTACAAGATATAAGTACATAAATATCACCCTTGACAATCATTATGGACCCATGTACCATACGACTGTATAGTTATGATATTTGAGGATCCCAAAAATTATTTATGTGTCGCAGATTCATGCGTCAAATTCCCTTTCGAACATTTCTCGGAATCCATCCTATCACCTCTATGCGAAAAGTTAATATCTCTGTTATCCCATAAATGTTAAGAGATAATATATGAAAAATGGACCTGGAAACCAACCATTGAATTAACAGAAACCAAAATTAACCCCAGTGACTAACCCCTCAGTGACAATATACCCCTCCCACAAGTTAAAGACAATATGTTGAAGGAGTCACTATAGTTTGATGTCGACCCATTCCAAATTCAAACATCAATTCCCCTGTGATTAACCAAGGAATCACCGCAAAAGTTAATAGACGCAAGCCAGACACGAACAATTTTACAAGAGAACTATAATCTCTAAGTGCATGAATGAACAATTTTATACGATAATTACGTTCTCTATGTGCTTTAAAATATCCCAAAAATGATATGCTGAGAAGAAAAAGAACGCAGTCCCTGTGTTCAACCCCTTAATGATAAGGCACCCTATGAACTATAAAAAAAAGCAAGTGAGAATGAACTTTGATAGCATATTCCCACACACCTGTAGTTGGAAGTATCATTTCCCGTTTCACAATTGGAGAAGCAAGATGAACATAATCATGCTCGAACTGTTCTGTGAAGAAGCTATTGTAAGTTTTTTTTTTAATTTTTGCCAAGACGAAAGGAGTGAAGGGCCATAATTTATAACAGAAGGAGTGAGTACGCTAAGAGACACGTGGGTGGTGAGATAGGTGTGAAGTTAAACACATGTCACATTTTAATAGTTTTGATAAAAAATACTTTTGAAAAACAACTTCGATGACTTATTATCAGAATTATACAACGAACAAACGAAGTGAAAATGTTTTAGTGATTGCTAATGAATGTAGTGAACACTTTAAATCGTTTATATATATATATATATATATATTGTTATTTACTTAGATTAGTTAGTGTAAAGTCAATGTATTTCCCCATTAATTTAGCGTAGATAGGAAGCATAAAGCTTATAAAAAAGTACAATAGACTAACCTTGTTGGAAATGTAAAAGTCATCAGTGTTAGATGTAGAAAAGAAAATCTTTAGTACAGCAGAACCATAAATAGTATGGTATGGTTTAGTATTGCTAGAACCATAAATAATCTTAGTCCAGTAGATGAACTTTAGATAGGGATGTATAATAAAATAAGAAAAGTAATAGAGAGAATTTTTAGCACTCCTGATTAAGCTAAAATAAAAATATAAAATAATACGATGTCAATCAAAATTATATAGAATGAATAGTTGATAAATAGCGAATATTTCAAAAACCCAAGGGTAAGCAAGTCCTAATGACGGGACGTCATTAAATAATGGGAAGGGTAATATTTACCGTGAGTAAAATGTGATATATTTAAAATACAAAAAAATAAAATCTTTTTCTTTCTAAAGATAATTCCGGCTTCCTCTAATTAGGTTAAATCTAGTTTCAAAAAAGAAAAGTTCTTAATCAGCAAAAAGAGAAATTGCATTTTAGCCTCAGCCAAAGAACGACGCTATTCAGTTTTGAATTTCGCCAAGATAGTTGGTAATAAAAAAGATGCTAGACACAATGTTTCTCAGGAAGTTTAAATTATAAGAGCGGTGTGAACGTTCAAATCATCAGAAATATTTAAAACAAATTATTGGACGAGGAGTTCGCATAATGTAATGTGTTTGCAAACATAATTACAAAATAGCGGCCCCCTCCACAGGACTTGGGTCAATCGTGGGGTAGCTCTCACGGCACATGAGGATATATAGTGAAGAAAAGTGTTTTTCGTGCTCTCATTATTATTATCAGAATTATTTCGTCGCTCAGGCATTGCAATTCAGTCATTATTGTTATCTCAGTCAACATTGTTGCCAGTTGGAGTGAACCACTGCTGTACACCTAATATGTAAGTCACAACAAAACTATTGCTTTTCTATTTGTGTTTATTTTATTTTATATGTCTGTATCTAGTCGCACGACAGATAATTAGTTCGCATGCCTCCAAGGTAGCGCTCCCAGGGATCTGATTTCTACATAATATAACAGGTAATTGATTTCGAGATAACCCAAGGAAAGGAGGTTACATTTATATAATTACATATCTTATTTTCTCGCTTTCAGCGGGTGGCGCGATCAACCCTTAACATTACTCCCCATTGCTGTGGCGCAGGCCTCGATGGCACAATCTTTAGCGCTATAAGTGGTGCTATCGAAGAACTTATAAGGTGTAAGTTCACAGCTCTAAAGTATAATATTACATTTGACGCGGTCAATCTTTATTACCACAATTATAGGCCAGCCTAAATTTTTTTATCGTTACACCAACCCAGAAGTCCTAGATATGGCCGTGAAAGAGATCAAATATGGAGTTGAACCAAGCTTAATTCCTGTAATATTCCTGTTTTTAAAAGCATAGCTATCTCTTTGCTCATATATATATTCATACAAGCTAAATACAATAGTAAAATTTTAATTTCAATTTTAATCAGGTGTAGTCGTCTTATTTGAATTTGAGCTCAACTGCTTATTGAATAAAGCATAATAATTTAAAGTGATGGCCTTTTTAGAAAGGAATTAGAGCACTTCTAAGTTCTGTTACTTGTTTTGTATATTTCGTTGAATTCGGCAATCTACCACATGCGGCCTTACCAACAAGCTACTTGTAGACTTATGCAACTGTATATTATAATGTCACTTATACCTATCTAAAGCTTTATTCTATTTCGAGCCTTTAAACACTATTATCTTTGAAATTAAAAAAATACAGTATATCCACAAAAAGTAAAGAATTATTTCTAAACATAAGAAAGCCCAAACCAGCTTATGTAACCTCTCAAAAATAAAACCAAGAGAAATTCATACAAATAAGGAAATGAAGCAGAGAACAAATATATATATATATATATATATAATATATATATATATATATATATATATATATATATATAATATATATATATATTATATATATATATATATATATAATATATATATATATATATATATATATATATATATTATATATATATATATATATATATATATATATATATATATATATATAATATATATTATATATATATATATATATATATATAATATATATATATATATATATATATATATATATATATATATATATATATATATATATATATATATATATATATATATATATATATATATATATATATATATATATATATATATATATGTATATATATATATATATATATATATATATATATATATATATATATATTATATATATATATATATATATGATATATATATATATATATATATTATATATATATATATATATATATATCTATATATATATATATATATATATATATATATATATATATATATATATATATATATATATATATATATATATATATATATATATATACACCAGGGCGTATCCAAGGAGGCATGGGGGTGGCCTGAGGACTGAATTTACTCCCCAGGGGGCTATGTGCGGAAAAATGTGTCCTAAATATTACAGAAAATTTACTATTTTGATAAATTTAATTAAGTATTTTAATACCTTTTGGCAAGCTAAATGAAGAAATGCAACTGGATGCCCTAGAATATGCATTTATTATTCTTCAGCTACTCTTAAACAAAGAAAAATAGAGGCATGTACCAAATAAGGTTAATCCCTATATTCTTAATTGCCGTTAAATTGAGAAGATATTTATTTATTTTTCGAAAATGTCTTCAGTCGTCAGCATTTACGCTAAAATTTTTCTGTATTAAACAGTTTAGCCTTTCGTCCAACCTCCCCAAAAACTACTGATACGGGCTTGGATGAATTGCGTACTTGTGAATAGAAGGAATATCCTAGAAAATTTACCGTCAGTGGGAGTCGAACATAAGAGCTTTTGGGAGTAAGCTGAAGCTTCTGCTCGTAGAACAAGGCAACCGTAAGGAAACTTCCTCATAGCATTTCATATAGACTTGATCGCTCAAGACATACAAACTGATAAACTGAATCTATATTCAAAATTAAATGAAGTTCTTGATAGTAAAAGCATTTATAGAACGTAACGCTGCTTATTTGAAAAAACGCAGTACAAATAAACTACAAGCAGGATTGTAGTGAGACTAAGAACTGCGACTTTGCGTATATTCCTTTACTGTCAAAAGATCCTTTGATTTCAAATATATTTTTAATCGGTTGATTTGCTTCCTTGACGATTGACCTAACCCCTCCCCCCTTATATCATGGTCCTATAGTGAAAATGTTTGTATGCGTATCATTTTAGTGGCATGTACATTCAGGGCTGTATCCAAGATTTTTTTTTGGGGGGGTAGGGGGGGTACAAAAGGATTTTTCTTCGGGGAGGGGGGTATAAAAAAAACTTTTAAAAACGCACCAAAAAATTTTTATGTTCATTTTTATTACGCTTTTACGAGTTGGAAAAACATTTTGGGTGGGTTCAAAATCCAATGCCCCCCCCCCTGGATAGCCCTTGTATACATTGAGAACGCATTGCTTTACTTAAAGGCCCATTCAAAATCAAATTTTAATAATAGGTTTAGCTGGTGCTAATTTTGGGAAATCAGTTGAAACCCAAACAGGTTAAAACCAAGATTTTGGCTAACATCCAGAACTAGATCGAGCCAAGACTGAAGTTCAACCGATTTGAGCATACTTATGGCCGAGCCAACCAGAAGGTTACATAGAATTTCTTATTGGCTAATAACGGAATCTTATCGAGATAGATAAAAACTGCCAAAAAAAATAATTAATGAAAAAGTAGAATAAAAAAGAAGTGAAATATTGGGAGGAGCCACTGGAACTTGTCAGAGCTCAGAACATGTGTACGACTAGAAAAGCATGGAGCATACAAGGTATGAGATAAAGGCAAATAAATAGTAGAGGCAAATGGAGGTTTGACCCGAAACAAATTGCAACAGAAATGATTCTTACACCATCTTGTAGAGAAAAAACTGAACATCATATCCATTTTTGCATATTCTGAGTCGACGCAAAATAACCGTTTTTTGGCTTTTAATGCGATTTTTTTACGTTTTCCGAAAAAAAAATATAAATTTAGTATCTGACCGTTTTTCTTGAAATGAAGTATGATTCTGATGCAGAACTACAAGCTGAGACAGAAAATGAAGTCAGATTGAGTGTCTGGTGCAAAACAAAAAAGTTTCACTATCATCAATATGCGTTGCGGTAATTTTTGTAAGGACAATCAATCGTTACTTGTTATTCAACAAATGATCGGTTGTTCGTAAAAATACCTGAACTAGCCACTAGTATAAGACACTTCGAAGGCTACGTAATGCAATAAAAATGAAAATCGTCACATTCATCACTCAGTGTTTTAAAGATTTCAAAGTTTATTCCCAAGATTTGACTGAGAAATCAATTAGACGAAGACCTCAAGTAATGCCAGAAAGTCGAGTAGAAAACTATTTCTGGTCAGTGACAGTCAACCTTTATTTAAATTCGCCATCTACCCCGAGAAAATTTTTTATTTGAAATTCCGCCATCTAACAGTCGAGTAATACTTTCCGGTGAATCTGCTAGTGTTCTGATGAATGATTGCTAGTGTTCTGATGAGTGTTCTGATGAAACTGACGTTTCATGTCAGTTTAAGTTTTTTTTTTTTTTTTTTACAGCGACATCTATTGAGAAGACAATCGTCCCCTGAAATACACCTTGTACCAACAGGTGACCTCATCATCACGACAGTTTAATTTGTATTATGAGCCTGTGGTTTTCTTCAGAACTGTGAGGGACCAAACGATTGACGGATTAGGTACACAGGGCTGCCACAAAGTCCCTAAAGTCCCTAACAGTCCCTAAAACCAAATGAAGGTCCCTATTGGTCCCTTAAATTTATAAAGGTCCCTAAAGTCCCTTTACTTGCTTTGGTTTAAAGCTCCGTATACTTCCTGTTGGGAACCTCTTCCCCCTTCCCTATATTTTTATTTTTTCGTTCACTCCTCGGCTCAATTATTATTGATTGAGTAAATTATTTGATTGAGTCTGACTACTCTGGGAAATCCGCAGACGGAATAGCAGATGTATTTGGAAAAATTTTCAGAGATACAGTGGTCAAAAACTTCTCCTTCGGGCGAACTAAGTTTGCTAATTTTTTAACCGAAGCTCTTGGACCCCCTTTCCGGAAGATGACCCTTGATGAAGTCGGCAACAGTTATTATGTTGTCGAGTTTGACGAAACCACAAACTTAGAAAGTAAGAAAGAGCTTCAAATGAGGATCCGATTCTGGTTCGAAAAGATGAAACGAGAGGTAGAAAGATATCTGAAAACTGCATCTCTGTTCCAGCAGAAGGTAGTGTGAAAAAATGGAAACAAATAGGTTGTGTATTCTAGTTACCGTACCCTTATCTCTTTCATCATATTTTTGTATCTGATTTTTTGTATTCGAAACTAAAGCGTTCAGAAAAAAGAAGATAAAAGCTCCTCCCATAACATGATGATTCTCAGGTCTCTGACTTCGTGTTTCGACGAAAACAACAGGCAATCCAGATGACCACCAAGCAAAGTCCAAGCGGAGACTGCAAACGACTAGACCCGACTCTTCTTTTTCAGAGGTTTATCATGATCGCGAAAAGGATCAATCTTACGGAAACTGAGTACTTTCAACACGAACTGTGTTCCTACCCAGCGTCACTTTTTGACAGCTCCTGCATGCTCCGGACTGCGAACAAACCAGAACTTGCGAAGGCCATAGCCCAGGCGTGCAACTTTGAGAAGCATTCATTTCCCCTCCCCGAAGGCACTCGATATATCCTAGACGGAGGAGCTCTGCTGCACAGGATACCATGGACAAAAAATGAAAGATCAGGTGACGCAGATGTCCCAATTGTGGAAGCTGCTGTTGCCTCTTCACGGTATCACGGCACTGCCATAGTTGGGGACGATACCGATCTATTGGTTCTCTTATGCTACCACTGTGACTTGTCAAGCAAGAAACTATTCTTCACACCTGAGCCAAAGTCAAATAAAGCTCCCCGAATATGGGACATACACACCCTGAAAGAGAAGCTGGGACAAGGTACTCGTCATCTGATCCTTTTTGCTCACGCCCTGTTAGGCTGTGACTCTACTTCGCGAATCCACGGTGTGGGAAAAGGTCTTGCACTGAAGAGGCTGATAGAAGACAATGATTTCCGAACATCATCTGCAGTGTTCATGCAGAAGTCCGCTTCGAAGGAGGAAATCAAGACCGCTGGTGAAGACGCCCTGCTGATCATAGGCGGTTCGTCGAAAGGAGGGAACTTGAACAAACTCCGCAGAGAAGTTTTGAAAAGAAAGTGACAACGGCAAACTCTTTTGTTCAACCAGAACATCTGCCACCCAACTTCTGATGCAGCCAAGTTTCATAGCTATAGAGTTTTTTTTTCAAGTTCAGGTATGGACCGGGGAGCCTGATTCGAAACTGAAAGCCAAGGAATGGGGATGGAAGAATAAAGATGACTTCTTGTACCCATTAACAACTGACCTCCCACCAGCCCTGCGTATGCTCCTAAAGTTCGTGAAGTGCTTCTGTCGTGTACAGTGTAGTTCAGCGAGGTGTAGCTGCTTTAAAAACGGCTTAGCTTGTACTTCAGCATGCAGAACCTGCAAGTGAACAATGTGTTCTAACATCCCAAAAATCGACAGCAACAATGATGAAGAGAACCTAGAACCCTAGTCGTTAATCCATTCCAAATGAAGAAGTTGTGAAAGAAGTCGGAATCTGATTCTCTGTTTTGTATTTTTTATAAGATTGATTCTATTTAATAGACTGTGAAGATTAGACACTATGGGTTGACCCTAAATAGTATACGAAGAGTGTTTTAAGTGTGATTTACGATACTGACCACTGAAAACCAGTTCGGTTTGTAATTCACTTTCCCTAATTATTTTCTAAAAAAATGTAGATCATTCATTAATGATTACGATTTTTTTTCTCGTTCAGTGAACAACGTATTTGATTCTATTTTCGGTCTCAGCTCGTGATTCTCAGTCAGGACCACACTTTCATTCAAGAAAATCGGGCTACAACGAAAATTGTATTTTTTAGGCGAAAAAAGTCGAAAAAACACAGTTACTTTTTGTGTGGTGCTTCTTACGCTAAATCCGACTTCGTTTTCGGTCTCGCCATGTTATTTTGGGTTAGAATCATACTTCAGTTCAAGAAAAACCGATGTCCACGAAAATTGCGATTTTTATTCGAATAACGGAAAAACATAGAATTAAAAGCCAAAAAACGGTTATTTTGCGTCGACTCAGAATATGTGAAAATGGATATGTTGTTCATTTTTTTTGTCTCTACAAGATGATGTAAAAATCATTTCTGTTGCAGTTTGTTTCGGGTCGACCTCTTTTTGGAGCTCATTTTTCTGTACTAAAATGGGATTATCCGGGTTGCAGCGATAGTTAGCAGCCTAGTAAGGGACGATTCCGTCCAATACCGAGAATTATAAAAACCCATAACTCCTAAAAATAGAGTCAGATAAAAACAAGAAGTATTTGAAAGTTTGGTTTCTACATCCCCCCCCCCTAAAAACACAGCTACAAACAAAAAATTTGACTTTCTAAAAAAATATCAAACTCGTTATAGGTAACCATTAACTGTCATAATATAGATTGCCTATATAAGAATTCGTGGATTTGTTTCAACCAAAACATTGGCTTAGCTTCACTTTAGGATGATCGGCCTTTTTATCTGTCTTGCGTGTCTTATTTGTGTGTTGTTCAGCAATTAGCCTCTTTGTAGATTGAGGCTAGCTATATTCAAGTGTTTGGTCTTAAAGCTTAAATTAAAAAAACATAATAACAATAGTTATGATGTACTTTTTCTGAATACAAGGATCAAGAAAGAAACAAGAGCAGTCTCGTAAGTAAGGTATTTCCTCCATGCCCATGCCTGCCCGATCGTCGAAATCCTAGGTTTCTACGATTTTTCCTTATGCTTTCAATGTTGTTCATCTATTTTTGACAGTTTTTTAACATTTATACCCCTTCCAAAATGCTGGACCATTCTGAAATAATCTCTTGAGCACATACCTAACAAGGATTATAATCTTAAAAAAAAAATTCCGGAACAAAAACAACTGATATTTAACTTACAAATAGAAGCAGCTGCGATAAGTCTTACAGCAGTATCAGGTACGTCACATGATGGAAACAAGGGCTTGATTACGTAATTGGCAAATGTGAGCCCCATGATAGCATTTGTTGTGGGCCTGGAAACATATAAAGTATATGTGACATAGAACTAGGCAAGTTCCTGAAGTAGCTTATGTTAAGAGTAATTTATATATTCCCTTGGGATTACTTTAATTGCTAATTAAATTTTATAGTTTTAAACACAACTTTGGATTGTCCCATTTTTGATTTGTACTTTTTCTGATCTTCTTTTCGGCTTTTTCTGATATTTGACTCAGGAGTAGATATGTTCTGAAATTAACTGCTATTATGAGTATTTTATATGTTACGGGGAATAATCCTTCAATAACTCCCAAATTTTCCCGACAATAAATTCAGTTCTCAAAAATTTTACAAAGAATCAGTGCTCGTAATTACAGGAGTAATACGAAATACAAGTCATTAGTTTCCGTTATCATTAAAAATTTGAGAGAATTCGGAGAGCTACATTTTTCTCAGACAAACTCGGGGAAAACCGAGGGATATTTGGTGGTAGTAGAAGCATTGCCTGGGGGAAGACTTCGATTGGTACTTGAAGTTCTACAATTTCAAATTTATTTGGGTACCGTTTCTGATTTGCCCTAATTCAGATATCCTGTCCTAAAAGTTTATAAATGTACAAAGTCTGGTGAGCTCTAATGCAAAGCAACAAAAGATGGCTTCTCCCTTTTCATATAGATTTGTGGCACTAACAATTAATTTTAAAATGTTTAAATTAAGAATTTTTTTAAATATAATTTAGTGTCTGAAGAAAAGCCGTCATGGTGATTTGTTTATTTGTATATCAATGTATATTAAAAAAGGGTAAGATTTATAAAATATCTATATTAAAGACGGGTAAAAGAAAAAAATAAAAAACTTTCAACACAAATGAAGATAAAAGTCCAGATATTTTAAAATATTATCCATAATACCTTTTTTCTTATTAAACAGTTTAACCTGTTTTAATATATTTTCGTTTCAATTGGAAATGGAAAGCCAGTGTTGTCTCAGAAATTATTTGATGTATATCAACTTTTGCACGCTTTGTGAGCTCAAATTACTTACCACATCCCTCCATTCGGAGACATTTTGTAGATATTTCTTAGAAATTCTGTCATATTTTGGAGGACAGAATTTCGTATTTTGGATCAGAATTTTGGAGGACATATTTTAGGTGATTTTTTTCCTTGATTTATCGGTTATTTATGTAATTCGTATTTAAATAAATAATTCAAGCGGAAATAACTTAAATTATGACAATTTAACTAGAATTGTAACAAATGAAATCGAAATGTACTTATGGCTGGAATTTTATTTTACTCAATGCTTCAATTAGTGATTCTTTATGACAGTTTCCACAGAAGAACATTTAGAAATATCAATAACTCATAAACTCCTTAATTTCAATTATTGATTAATAACTAGCATTAGCTAATCCTTATTTTGTACTATTATCATTACGAGTAACGTTCGAATAACTCAAGTGGTTTGCTCTGGTATTCCGAAGCAACTTAATGTGGCAGTTCATAAACACCAAATCCATAAGAATTGCTTCATAAGACGCTAATGGAGACAAAAAGAAAAAAGTTCAGAAGAAAAAAGAGACCTAACGATATTATTTCAAATTAAACCTCATTTCGTCGAGGTTTACTAGAGACAACACGTCTTTTCATATATTAAATAAAAAAAACAATTTTTTTAACCGAAAGTAAGGAGCGACATTAAAACTTAAAACGAACAGAAATTATTCCGTATATGAAAGGGGCTGTCCCCTCCTCAACGCATCGCTCTTTACGCTAAAGTTCTTTATTGTTTAAAAAAAATAGAGTTGTGAGAAAGTCAAACTTTAGCGTAAAGAGCAAGGCGTTGAGGAGGGGACAGCCCCTTTCATATACGGAATAATTTCTGTTCGTTTTAAGTTTTAATGTCGCTCCTTACTTTCAGTTAAAAAAAATTGTTTTTTTTATTTAATTTTTGAACGTTTTTGAATAAATGCAGGTTTTGATCTTGGCTCACAGTACATGAATAATTAAAACAAAATTTTCATATTAATTTACTTTTATTTGGTTAAATGGCTTTCTCGAAACTTGTTTCTTTTTATTTACGAACGTTTTTATTAGTAATAAATATACGTAACTTACGAATTAACTTACGTAACGAAGTTCTATATTCATATATTTGCAGTTGAAAAACTTGTTTTTTTTTATTTAATTTCCGATCTTTTTTTAAATAATGCTGGGAAGTCCGGCGTCCCCTTCATAGCAATGTCCCTTCACCCATGAAAACTTCCTACATGGAAAGATCCTCCTACATAACCCCCGGCCTCCCCCCCCACTACCAGGAAAAATCTCCCCTGAAAACGTCTGTACTGTATACTTCCCAATAACCAATACTATATGTTAACATTGGGTAAAGTTCATAACTTTCAGCCCTCCTCCCGGGAACTTCGGGGGATTAAGTCATCCTAAAAGACATACTTATAATATTTTCGAACATGCTGAAAAAATGGCAATCTAAAAATTTTGATCAGGTGACCTTGGGAAAAAAATGAGCGTGGGAGGAGGCCTAGTTGCCCTCTATTTTTTTGGTCACTTAAAAAGGGCACTAGAACTTTTAATTTCTATTCCAATGATCCCTCCCACGATATTCTAGGACCACTGGGTCGATACGATCACCCCTGGGAAAAAAAAAACAAATAAACACGCACCCGTGATCTTACTTCTGGCAGAAAATGCAAAATTCCAAATTTTTGTAGATAAGAGCTTGAAACCTCTACAGTAGGGCTCTCTGATACGCAGAATATGATGGTGTGATTTTCATTAAGGTTTTATAACTTTTAGGGTGTCTTTCCACCTTTTTTCGAAAATCAGCCAAATTTTCTCAGGCGCGTAACTTTTGATGGGTAGGATTAAACTTGATGAAACTTATATATTTGAAATCAGCATTAAATCCAATTCTTTTGATGTATCTATTTGTATCAAAATACCGTTTTCTAGAGTTTCGGTTACCATTGAGCCGGGTCCCAATAATCAATACTATATGTTAACATTGGGTAAAGTTCATAACTTTCAGCCCTCCTCCTTGGGGCCTCGAGGGATTAAATCATCCTAAAAGACATATTTATAATATTTTCGACCATGCTGAACAAAATGGCTATCTCAAAATTTTGATCTGGTGACTTTGGGAAAAACATGAGCGTGGGAGGGGCCTAGTTGCCCTCCATTTTTTTGGTCACTTAAAAAGGGCACTAGAACTTTTAATTTCCGTTCTAGTGATCCCTCCCACGATATTCTAGGACCACTGGGTTGATACGATCACCCCTGGGGAAAAGCAAAAAAAACAAAAAAAAAACAAATAAACAAGCGTCCGTGATCTTTCTTCTGGCAAAAAATGGAAAATTCCACATTTTTGTAGATAGGAGCTTGAAACCTCTAGAGTAATGTTCTCTGATACTATGAATATGATGGTGTGATTTTCAATAAGGTTCTATAACTTTTAGGGGGTCTTTCCCCCTTTCTTCGAAAATCAGCCAAATTTTCTCGGGCGCGTAACTTTTGATAGGTATAATTAAACTCGATGAAACTTATATATTTGAAATCAGAATTTAAATCTGATTCTTTTGATGTATTTATTGGTATCAAAATTCCGTTTTTTAGAGTTTCGGTTACCATTGAGCCGGGTCGCTCCTTACTTACAGTTCGTTACCACGAACTGTTTGATTATTCCGTATATTAAAGGGGCTGTCCCATCCTCAACACCTTGCTCTTTACGCTAAAGTTTTTTATTGTTTAAAAAAATAGAGTTGTGAGAAAGTCAAACTTTAGCGTAAAGAGCAAGGCGTTGAGGAGGGGACAGCCCCTTTCATATACGGAATAATTCCTGTTCGTTTTAAGTTTTAATGTCGCTCCTTACTTTCAGTTAAAAAAAACTTGTTTTTTTAATTTAATTTTTGAACGTTTTTGAATAAATGCAGGTTTTGATCTTGGCTCACAGTACATGAATAATTAAAACAAAATTTTCATATTAATTTACTTTTATTTGGTTAAATGGCTTTCTCGAAACTTGTTTTCATTTTATTTACGAACGTTTTTATTAGTAATAAATATACGTAACTTACGAATTAATTTACGTAACAAACTTCTATATTCATATATTTTTAATACGTATATTAGGGGTTCGCCCCCTAGTCAATACCTTGTTCTTTAAGCGAAAGTTCGAATTTTGTTCCAATTGTTTAAAACTGACCGCTTAATCACAAAGGCCGTTAATTAGAATAAATAGCTCTTATGAAAGTACTAAAAAATCTCTGGCTTAAAGAGTGAGGTATTGACTAGGGGGTGAACCCAATCATATATGTAATATTTTCTGTTCGATTAAAGTTTTGGTGTTGCTGCTGTTGCAGTTGAAAAACTTGTTTTATTATATTTAATTTCTGATCTTTTTTTAAATAATGCTGGGAAGTCCGGCGTCCCCTTCATAGCAATGTCCCTTCCCCCATGAAAACTTCCTTCATGGAAAGATGCTCCCACATAACCCCCGACCCCCCCCCCCCACTACCAGGAAAAATCACCCCTGAAAACGTCTGTACTGTTTACTTCCCAATAACCAATACTATACGTTAACATTGGAACTTTGGGGGATTAAGTCATCCTAAAAGACATAATTATAATATTTTCGAACATGTTGAACAAAATAGCTATCTCAAAATTTTGATCAGGTGACTTTGGGAAAAAATGAGCGTGGGAGGGGGCCTAGTTGCCCTACATTTTTTTGGTCATTGGTCACTTAAAAAGGGCACTAGAACTTTTAATTTCCATTCCAATGACCCTCCCACGATATTCTAGGACCACTAGGTCGGTAATTTTTAGGGGGTCTTTCCCCCTTTTTTCGAAAATCAGCCAAATTTTCTCAGGTAACTCTCGCGTAACTTTTAATGAGTAGAATTAAACTTGATGAAACTTATATATTTGAAATCGGCATTAAAGTCCGATTCTTTCGATGTATCTATTTGTATCAAAATACCGTTTTCTAGATTTTCGGTTACCATTGAGCCGGGTCCCAATAACCAATACTATATGTTAACATTGGGTAAAGTTCATAACTTTCAGCCCTCCCCCTGGGGGCTTCGAGGGATTAAGTCATCCTAAAAGACATAGTTACAATATTTTCGACCATGCTGAACAAAATGGCTATCTCAAAATTTTGATCTGGTGACTTTGGGAAAAACATGAGCGTGGGAGGGGGCCTAGTTGCCCTCCATTTTTTGGTCACTTTAAAAGGGAACTAAAACTTTTAACTTTCGTTCCAATGAGCCCTCCCACGATATTCTAGGACCACTGGGTCGATACGATTACCCCTGGGGAAAAGAAAAAAAAATAAATAAAAAAAAAAAAAATAAACACGCATCTGTGATCTTTCTTCTGGCAAAAAATGGAAAATTCCACATTTTTGTAGATAGGAGCTTGAAACCTCTACAGTAGGGTTCTCTGATACGCTGAATATGATGGTGTGATTTTCATTAAGGTTCTATAACTTTTAGGGGGTCTTTCCCCCTTTTTTCGAAAATCAGCCAAATTTTCTCAGGCGCTTAACTTTTGATAGGTATAATTAAACTTGATGAAACTTATATATTTGAAATCAGAACTAAAATCTGATTTTTTTGATGTATCTATTGGTATCAAAATTCCGTTTTTTAGAGTTTCGGTTACCATTGAGCCGGGTCGCTCCTTACTTACAGTTCGTTACCACGAACTGTTTGATTATCGTTCTTGTGACAGCAGGCATCAGCAGTCAAGCGATATTTTTAAGAGAGTACTCTGATTCATAAGTGTTTCATATAGAGTTATGAAAAATATAAGAAACACAGAATTTATAAGGAATATATAAGAAAATATAAGAAATATGAATATACACTGATTCTAGGCCTTCACTGATTGCAAATATTCAAACTCTGAAGGAGGTAGGCTCTCCTTGTTGTTTAGCTCTTTTTTTTAGAATTTTCTCTTTGCAATGATATTATGTAGAATTTGTGCAACATTTGTTGACATCAAGTTGTCTCAGCTCGAAGTTTGTCCATAAGGGACTTTTCTGGAGACATCTTTAGGGAATACATTTTGCTTTTAAATAGCATAGAGAACTTCTTTAAAAATAAACTTAAAGCATATTTTTAGGTAAACGATGCAAATATGAAAAAAGCTAAAGGCTGAGAAGTTAGATTTTTCTTAACTCTATACTAGTGTTACAATAACGTTATCATATAGCGTTAAACAGAAATTTATATTATATTACAATAGAAATATATGCTATGTATAATCAACAAATAGTAAAATTACAAAATATAAAAATTAAATAATGATAATATTATGTAAAAATAGGTTCTTAAGCGTGCTAACAAAAAAAAAAAAAAAAAAAAAAAAAAAAAAAAAAAAAAAAAAAACACCGGAACTACAGCCAGGAAAATCAGAAAATCAAAAAAGATTAGTTTCATTTTTGACAGCTATTAAACAAAAATAATAAATAAAACACAGTTGGTGTATTGTAGGAGAAAAAGACAATCTAAATAAATGAGGCCAATTTTTAACAACATTCTCTTATTGAAACCGTTCTGTTCTTTTATGGTTAGTTTAATTAATGCAGTGTCAGTAGCTGACTGATATATCTTCCACATAACACCTTTAAATTAGGTGTTGTTTTCTTAGACCACACTGCCGTTCTAAGACGAACAAATAAACTTTCTAATGGGGATAAATCCATTTATTTAGAAAGTGAAAAACATGTACAAAAGTCCAGATATTTCGAGATATTTCAAAGCTTTGCCACTTTCTTTTGAAATTTGTTTTACATTTGGGCAAGATTAAAGAAGAAAATTTACATCAAGAACTTTGAATGAACTTTTTCAATGAACTCTCTCTGAAAATAATCTAGTGAATAATCCTCAAGTTCATTATTTTGTGAATGACCCGAAAAGTTATTTATTTTGTTGCATATAAATATTTTAGGTTTAATTTTATTATTTTAGTATTTCTACTGAAGACGGTCGCTGTATATATAACCGAAATATCTGGACTTTTGTACCTGTTTTTTCGCAGTCTAACTAAATGGGTTTATCTCCATTTGAAATTTTATTTGTTCGAGTGATATATCATAAAACAAAATTCTCAATCAACCGAGTCGTGGCATTTTATGCTATACAAAAAATTTGATGAGCCAATAGTTCTTGGCAAATGCTTTTTTTTGGGTCGAGTCAAAAATACACGAGTGGCAGTTAATAAGTTTTGCAGAAGTTTTCTTTTTTGTATAAATTATAAATTAAATATCTGTATTAAATAATACTACTGCTATTACTGCTGCTACTAAATATACTACTAACAAATTGCTGCAGCACCAGGCCGCCTGAGGCAAACACAGCTAAGCGCGCTCCTCCTCCCTTTCAATCTATTCAAAGCCTCCCTCTTTACACCCAACCAGGAAACTCTCTTATCTCTAAAGTTTTTCCTTGCGAGATTCCCCCCCCCCCATTCGGGGACGACCTGATTTTTATCGAGTCCAGACGGTTGGCGGACAAGGACAATCTTTGGTAATCTGTCTTCCTTCATCCGCAGAACTTGTCCTAGCCATTTTAATCTTTCCCTCATTATAGACCTAGAAACTGGGATTTAACCACATTTTTTGTACAGCTTACTAATGAGATACGGTCAGTTTGTGTTTATAATTAAAAAAAACTTTCCGAAAAATAAGTTTTTCAAAGAAAAGTAAAGGCCATTTTAAACTTAAGCTCAGCAGATACAAATACCTGTTAAAATTCAAACTCAAAACAACCAGAAGTTACTATTAAAGAATAAATGAAACCCAAAACGAACGGAAATTAAATAAACAATCATAGCAAAAAAGATACAACAAGTAATAATATAAATGAATAAATAGACTTTTAAGCAGGTAATGCTTAGATTGAATATGAAAATCAAGCTTAAAACGAAAAAAAAATTTTTGCTATTGAAGTATAAATGAAACTTAAAACGAACAGAAATTAAATAAACAACCATTGCAAACAAACATTCAATAGATATCAATGTAAATGAATAAATGAATCTTAAAAAGAGTGAAATTTAAATTGAATATGCAAATCAAGCTTGAAACGAACAGAAGTCACTACAAACAAGAGTTTGGGAGTCGCCTCCTTCTCTCACTGTAAAAGTCTAAAACCTACAGCGTCATTGGCGCTTTACTGAAAACCAATTTTATTACAAACATTTTCTTTTGTACTTATTATTGAAAATAAACATCAAAATTATTGTAAAATTTTGAACTGATGAGCTTTCAGCAATTAAATATCATTATACATCAAATATTTAGTTAAATTTATTAGTTCTTTCTAAAATTGTTCAAGGTGAATATATTTTCACTACAAAAAAAAGTTTGGATACTGCCCCCTTCCTTAACTGTAAAAACCAAAAGCCTACTGCGTCATTGGCGCTTCACTGAAAACGAATTATACTTCAAATATTTTCTTTTCCAGTTCTTGCAGCATAAAAAATATAAAATAAAATTACAGTGAATTAAATTCTTGAACTGATGGATCTTTCAACAATTAATATCATTATACATCAAATATTCAATTTGATGTTGTTTATTCTTTCCAAGACTGTTCAAGACGCATATAGTTTTCATTAAAGCGCCAATGACGCAGAAGGTTTTATACTTTTAAAGTGAGAGAAGGAGGCGATCCCCAAACTCTTGTTTGTAGTGACTTGTGTTCGTTTCAAGCTTGATTTGCATATTCAATTTATGTTTCACTCGTTTTAAGATTCATTTATTAATTTACATTGATATCTATTGCATGTTTGTTTGCCTTGATTGTTTATTTAATTTCTGTTCGTTTTAAGTTTCATTTATACTTCAATTGCAAAATTTTTTTTTCGTTTTAAGCTTGATTTTCATATTCAGTCTAAGCATTACCTGCTTAAAACTCTATTTATTCATTTATATTATTACTTGTTGTATCTTTTTTGCTATGATTGTTTATTTAATTTCTGTTCGTTTTGGGTTTCATTTATTCTTTAATAGTAACTTCTGGTCGTTTTGAGTTTGAATTTTAACAGGTATTTGTATCTGCTGAGCTTAAGTTTAAAATGGCCTTTACTTTTCTTTGAAAAACTTATTTTTCGGAAAGTTTCTTTTAATTAACTTTTGTTCGTTTTTGATTGCAAAAAGATTCAAGTTTTTAAAAATTTCTTATTTCAAAATCAAACTTAAAAAAAAAAAATCAAATGTTCATCAAAGTATCAAAACTGGTATCAAAGTAACAATATCAAAGTGAACAAATGGGTTTGTGTCAACCTCGAGGTTTTTGTTATCTGATGAACTATTTTTAACAAAATAACTATCTCAAAATTTTTATCGGATGGGTTTGGAGAAAAGAGAACGTGGGGTGGGAGTTGGGGGCTAATTGCCCTTCGGTCTCTTTTGACTCTTTAAAAGTGAACTAGAACTTTCTATTTTGAATCAAATGAGCCTTCTCTGAAGTTTACACGAGCATCCCTTCTATAAGAACTATATATAACCCCGTAGTATAACTTACAGCGCCTGTCTCCGGGCCCTGGGGGTTTTGTCGACCCTGGAATTTTAATATCTGACATTTTTCTGACTATTTTTAACAAAATGGTCACCTCAAATTTATTGTATGGGTTTATCCATACGATAAACCCAAAGGCGTGGAGGGCGGGAGGGGCTAGTTGCCCAACGATCTTTTTTTACTCTGAGGAAATGAACTAGAACTTTTAATTTCCACTCAAATGAGCCCTCTCTGAATTTATACGAGCATCCCTTTCATAATAACCATATACGGCCCCAGGACATAGCTTACAGTGCCTGCCCCGGGCCCGGAGGGGTTGTGTCTACACCGGAATTTTTGTTATCTGACCTTTGAACTATTTTAAGAAATGGATATCTCAAAATTTGTATCGGATGGTTTTGGGTAAAAAAGGCGTGGAGTGGGGGGCTAGAGACCCTCCGAACTCTTTTGACTCGTGAAAATTGAACTAGAACTTTCAATTTCAATTCAAATCAGCCCTCTCTGAAGTTTATAAGAGCATCCCTTCGATAAGAACCATATATACCCCTAGGGCATAACTTGCAATGCCTGCCCTGGGCCTTTGGTGGTTGTGTCGATACCGGAGTTTTTTTTATCTGACCTTTGAACTATTTTTAACAAAATGGCTATGTCAAAATTTTTATCAGATCCATTTGGCGGAAAAGGGGCAGGGGGGATAGTTGCCCTCTGATCTCTTTTGACTCTTAAAAACTAAACCAAAACTTTCAATTTCCAATCAAATGAGCCCTCTCTGAAGTATACCCGAGGATTCCTTCCATAACAGCTGCATATGCCCCCAGGCATAACTTACAACACCTACCCCGGGCCCTGAAGGATTGTTTCGACCCCCCGAGTTTTCGTTATATAATCTTTGAAATATTTTGAAAAAAAAATGGCTCTCTCAAAATTCTTATCGGATGGGTTTGAGGAAATTAGGGCGTGGAGCAGGGGGGCTAGTTACCCTCCGACATCTCTTTTGACTCATAAAAAGTGAACGAGAACTTTCAATTTCCAATCATATAAGCCCTCTCCGAAGTTAATACGAGCATCCCTTCCATAAGAACTATATATGCCCCCAGAGCACTACTTACAATGCCTGCCTCCGGGCACTGGAGGGTTGTGTCAACCCGGAGTTTCATTATATGATCTTTGAACTATTTTTAAGAAAATAGCTATCTCAAAGTTATTATCGGATGGGTTTGAGGAAAAAAGGGCATGGAGGGAGGATGGGGGCTATTTGCCTTCCGATATATTTTGACTATTTAAAAGTTAACTAGAACTTTCAGTTTCCAATCAAATGAGCCCTTTTCGAAGTTTATACGAGCATGCCATCCATAAGAGCCATATATGCCACAGAGTAATACTCACAACGCCTTTCCCGGGCCCTGGGGGGTTGTGTTGACACATGAGTTTTTCTTATCTTACCTTTGAACTATTTTTAACGAAATGGTCATACGTAATGGAGTTTTTGTTATATGATGTTTGAATTATTTTTAACAAAATGGCTACCTCAAATTTTTTATGAGATGTATTTTGGGAAAAAGTGCATGAGGGGGGGGTCTAATTGCCCTCCAATTACCTTTGACTCTTAAAAATGGCACTAGAACTCTCGATTTCCAATCGAATGAGCCCCCTTTAAAGTCTATATGACGACCCCTTTTATAAGAAGTGCCTCTGGGAAAAAAATAAATGGCGTGTGGGGGAGGCTAGCTGCCCTCCGATCACTTTTGACGCTTAAAAAGTGAATTATAGCTTTCAATTTCCAATCAAATTAGCCCTCTATGAAGTTTATACGAGTATCTATTCCATAACAACCATATATGCCCACAGGGCTTTAATTACAACGCCTACCCCCGGGCCCTAGGGGGCTGTGTCGACGCTGGAGTTTTCTTATCTGAACTTTGAACCATTTTTGACAAAATTTCTATCTCAACATTTTTATCCGATGCACTTAGGGAGTGGAGGGGGGGGCTAGTTGCCCTCCGATTTCTTTTAACTCTTAAAAAGTGAACAAGAACTTTCAATTTCCAATCAAATGAGCCCACTCCAAAATTTATACGAGCATCCCTTCCATAAGAACTATATATGCCCCCAGAGCATTACTTCCAACGCCTGCCTCCGAGCCCTGGGGGGCTGCGTCAACACAGGAGTTTTTCTTATATGACCTTTGAACTATTTTTAATGAAACGGCTATTTAAAAAAAAATATATTGGATGGGCATGGGGGAAACAGGGTGTGTGTGTGGGGGGGGGCTAGTTGCCCTCAGTTATATTTTGACTCTTAAAGAGTGAACTAGGACTTTCAATGTCCAATCAAATGAGCCCTCTCTGAATTTTGTCCGAGCATTCCCTCCATAAGAACCATATATGCCCCCAGGACTTAACTTATAACCTTTGCCCTGAAGACTATGGGTGGAGAGTCCTGCTCAAAGATACAATTTCCAGAACTTTGAACTACGTTGAACAAGATGGCTATCTCAAAATTTTGATTGGATGTGTTTGGGGAAATGGTGGGCGTGGAAGGGGTGTTAGTTGCCTTTCAGTCACTTTCGACTATTAAAAAGGGGACTAGCCATTTAATTTTCTAATCGAATGAGCCCTTTTTGAAGTTTCTACGACAACACTTTCTATAAAAACCTTATATGCCACCAGGGCATAGCTTACAACCCTTGCCCTGAGGGCTGTGGGGGGGGGGGTCATCCTCAAAGACCTAATTTCCAGAATTTTCAGCTACGTTAAACAAAATGGCTACCTCAAAATTTGTATTGGATGTGCTTGGGGAAAAGGTGGACATGAGAGGTTAGTTGCCCTCCAATCACTTTCGACTATTAAAAAGAGCACCAGCACTTTGAATTTCAAATCGAATGAGCCCCTTTTGAAGTTTCTACGACAAATCTTTCTATAACAAGCTTCCCAGGGCATAATTTACAACCCTTGCCCTGAGGGCTGTGGGGGGAGTGTACTCCTCAAAAAACATAATTTATATCTGGAAATCAACTACGTAGAACAAAATGGCTATCTCAAAATTTTGTTTGGATGTGTTTGGAAAATAGTGGGTGAGGAAGGGGTGTTAGTTGCCTTCTTATCACTTTTGACCCTCAAAAAGGGCACTAGAACTCTCGATTTCCAATCGATTGAGCCCCCTCCAAACTTTATGTGACGACCCCTTCCATGCGAATTGCCTCTGGGAAAAAAAAATAATAAATAATAAAATATTAGAGCCGTATGGCCTTTACTATAGGCAACGCTATAGGGTTGCCTCTGATATGTAGCATTATAATAATAATGACATATGATATATATAAGTAATAAACAGTAGCATGTGATATTATATAGTATACTATTACACAATTTAATAATATTATGTAATGATAGCTTGCTATGAAAAAATGTTCATCATGCGGCTCACATTATTGATTTTAATATATATTCGCCTATTTGTGCATATTTTGCTTGCGTATTGAAATTTTTGATAGACATATTTATCAATTTGTCTCCGTGACTTACATTTAGTTGATGTTTTCTTTAGTTTTCTTTTCTTAATATTACTAGAGCTGTCTATTTTTTTATTAAACGTATATTTGTGATTAAGTTTTCCTAGTCAACAAGAACATTTATTAATGCTGATAAATCCTAGTTAACATTTCTTTTTTCTAGTCTGTTTATTATGATACTTCTATTTCTTTTCTTATTTTCATTTAAAATCAATTCAAATTCTACAGAAATTGCTACACCAGGTTTTATTAATATGAACCAGAGCTGCAGTTCCCAAGGATTTTCTTTATTTTTTCTTAAACGTACATTTATGAGTATGTTTTCCTAGTTAACAAGAACATTTATTAATGCTGATGCAAATTCTACAGAAATTGCTAATCAGGTTTTATTAATATGACCTAGACCTACAGTTCCCTAGGATTCTCTCCAAGATCTTTGAATACTGATTGTTTGTTTTTCTTTCATATTTTATTCCAAGATTTGAAAGCGTATATTTTGTTGTGATTGGCACGAGCCCATTCGACATCACAGGCCATTTAGGTTTTAAAAGATAATGGTTATAGAGCTTGTTCTATCCCTAGGAGCTCATAGAACTGCTGATTTGGAAAATCAGAGGATAAATTTTTCTGATTATCTTAATGAAAGTATTCATACAAATTTAGATTTTTTGGTTCTTGTTTTTGTGGTGAATCCACCTGATCAGAGGATTTAGGATTTTATTTAAAACTCCAAAGCCTTAAAATAGATTTAATCTTTTAGTTAATTTAGTTTAAGTTAATCTCTTCCAGTTGGTTGCCTTAACGGAGATTTGGCAGGGAGATCAAAACTCTACTCTTTTCGATATACCGGGATATATTTTGTTTACACGGAACCGAGAGTTACGTTAGCATAGGGCTTTTGCAGCTTGTATCCGCTATAATCTACACGTGAAAACCCGTGAAGGTCTGATCATATACAAGGAAATGGTATGTAAAACACTAATCCACAAGCTAAACTAAATAGCATTGATACATGTTAGTCATTGTTAACAGGTTCTTCTTCCTGTTTCAAGAATTCCTTGAGAATTTTCATGAACGGCTGACGAAAGCGTAATTTAGTAATAATCCTTGTTTCATGCTAGGCGATTTCAACATCAGCATGTTGGATTCTAGGCGATTTCGATATCAACATGTTGGATATTGAATTTTTGGTGACTTTTCAACTTTTAAATCGATGTCTCTCTTTTATTCATTACCAGCGATCAAAAACCCCGACTAGAGTTTATAAGACCTCTTCAAAGCTTTTGGATAATATATATTCAAACATGCCTTTTAGATCACAATATGTTCTTGTAGATGTTGATTCTGACCACTTAGATGGTTTTCTTGAATTAAGGTATTGATGATGGAAAATGATTCAGGTATTAAATTTGCACTTTTTTATGATAAGCTATTGGAAAAGGTTAATGAAGTTTGAGTCTCAAAGAATATGAAAGAGTGAATAATTAATGGGAAGAAGCCATGGATGGCACAAGATTTTCTTCAAAAAATAAATGTAAGGGATAAAATGCTTAAGTTATAAGTTTTAAAACCTATGAATGAAATAAAGAGCGATATCGTGGTCTTCAGAATGGTTTAGATAATCTTCTCCGTGTGGCTAAAAAGCCATTATGAGATATCAGGAAGCTGAAGGTAACCCGTTTAAGACTTACCAAACAATCCTCTGTGTCATAAGCCAGAGTCCTAATATTTTACCCTCTGTGGTAATAGTAAATGAGGCCATAGCTCATTATGTTTTCACAAAGTGCAATGAATTTAAAGATTATTTTTCTTCAATAGGTTCAATAATAGCTGATAAGATTTCCCTATTTTCAGGTGATCCACTTTTTGGATCCACTTTCTCATCCCCTATTGATATATTGTTGCATCTAAAGAAGCTTACAGTTACGAGCTTGGGGAGACCATGTACAACATCAACAGCAGTTCGTCCGTTGGCGACCTTGTAAGCCTAAAAATTGTGAAATAAATTTTTCTTCTCTATCTGGTCTTCTAACATCATAATCTAATGATTGTTTCCAACAAGGTAAGTTTTGAGATTGTTTGATGTTGGATATTGCATGAGATTGTTTGAAAACTGCAAAAGTGATACCAGTTTACAAGGGTGGCAACGGAAATGATCTTGGTAATTATCGTCCAACATCAGATTTGCCAGTTATTTTGCGTCTTGTTGAAAACAGTTTTATAACTCAGTTAAGCTATTTCCTTGACAAATTTAATTTGATAAATATTGATCCGTTTGAGTTCTGAAAGAATAGACAGGCAGAGGATGATTTGATATTTTTTGATAGTGTATCTAATGTATCTGTAGACAAAGGATTAATGGCTGTTATAGTGATCCTAGCCTAATGAAGGCTTTTGACACAATTGACAAACGCCTACTCCTGAAAAAGGTAAAGTGTGTGGTAAAGCTTTATCCGTGATCCTTGGTAAAGCTTTTGATTTTAAATGGAGTGTCCCTAGTAACCGTTGTCAATATGTGGAGATGGATCCCATACAATCAAAAGTACTTCCAGTTGTTGGTGATGTGCCAGATGGATCATAGAAATTTTGCAATTTCTCATGCAGTGGTTTAGTATTGGACTATTCATGATTCTTAGAGTTTTCGTCAGCGCAGTGTTGTCGATATTGGCATATAGATCCAGTTCAGCTATGAAAGGATTGTTGCAAGTAAGAAAGCCATAATAAAAGTGCTCTGGCCAAACCCCACTCCACCTTTTGTTGTCACTCTGCCTCTTATGCGTCAAGTTTTGCCTTTCTTAAAACTGAGGATTTGAGTTGAAATCGAATAAGATTCTTTTGAGTTAAAGGATTTGAGATAATTTTCCTGTTGTTCATGGCTGATACGCTTTTTTATATGATTCTTAGTTATATGACTGATAATTCTTGGATTGAAATAGTGTCGTTATTTACTGATGCTATCAGCACTGCATTTAGCTATCTCTTAGCGATGAATTTAGCTATCAGCACTGCTAGAAATTGTAGCTATCAGCACTGCAAAGACCGATGAGTTACTCCTGGCATCGGCGAATGACAATATTGATATGTTATATTCTTGGTTGAGGGTAAATAGGCATGATTTTAATTGGATAAGTCAAATTTTATTATTTTTCGCTTTTTCCTGTTTTTATTTTTAGATTCAGGAAATTTTAATACAGTGCAGTATTTTAAGGTGTGTTTCATCAAATAAATACTTGGGGATTCGTGTTGATGAAACTTTATCTCGTAACCTAGGCATAGTGAGAAAACTTAACCATTGTTTTCCCTCTTTTTGTCCTTCGCCTTCTTTATTTTTCCTTCACCCTTCCATGTAGAGGGCACTTGGGGATTCATATTAACAAGCCTTAATTATTTCCAGTACCATGTACAGGCTCTTCACAAAATTTCGTTTCATAATCAAACTCTAGTAGAGTTTGGCTTGGTGCTTTTTCATCCAGTGTTCAGTCTGTACGAGTTCAAAACAATGGTGTTCGGTTGTTGGTTCGGTTGTTCGGTTGTTGTTATGATCGTGGAAGGATGAAGAGTTTTGTTTGTTTTTTTTAAACAAACTTTTGTTTATTTTTAGGCTACAACCTTTATATCTTTACAAATCTTTGATAATTTAGCAAATTTAAGGTCCTCGGTTCACGATTATGGCACTCGATCTTCTACAAATATTGATGCCCCGTAGGTTGTTTCATTTTGATCAACGTTGTCTCTGCTTCAAACAACTTGATCAAAATAAAAAAAATAGTAGTATTAGTCATATTTATTCGTTTAAGAGCGTAATTGAAGAAGCACTTTTTCGTAAATATCAATTTCAGTTTGTTTTAAAGGGGTCGGGCAAATAAATAAATCAATAAATTAGTAATTATGGCATCAAGGGGTGAGAATAGAATTGCATTTTTGATGAATTTGCTAGTTATAAGGTATGTGATAACGAATAGGAATTGTGTTTTAAACTGGCTGCTAGTTTATGCCTTGCTTTTATTGTTTTTTACTGTATGTTTCCCGGCGCTCTTTGACAAGTTTTTAAATCTTGGGGTGACCGTCAGTGTCGTAATTTCGGCAAAATCCAGGGAGGGGGGGGGGTCGGGGTCCATTTCCAAAATCAAGTGAAAATGAGGAAAAAATATACCAAATATTACCATAAAGGTAAAGATATACTAAAGAAAACTGACCCGTTCCTCTGGATGCTTGAATCATGCAGGCTTATATTAGTTTTAACCAACAGGGTCTGGGGGGCAACCATGGTCTAGGAGGGGCAGTTGCCCCCTGCCCCACAGCAAAGTGCACCCCTGGTAACTGTTAAACTATAGTTGTCATTTGTTTTTTAAATAAATTTCTCTCTCTCAGTCATGAGCTTGAAATTACGGAAGAGGATGAATATTAAACATAATCCTCAAAAAGTAAATTAAGTCTGTATTTTATTGTTACTTATTACCCTTTGTGTTTTCTTTTCAAGTCTTGAAATTGAGTTACATGCAGGTAAGTCTTGAAATATTTTAAAATTCTCAGTAGCAACCTTGTTATGAGCCTCAGTTTTAATTTTGCAACGGCTATTAGTAAGAAATGAAAAAATTAAAAAAAATGAAAGAAAATACCTACACAAAAATCAAGTTTGCATCCCACAAATAGAGGAAAGCTGGCAAGGGTCCAAGAGCTTCTTTAATATAGGCATAATCACCCCCAGACTTGGGTATGGAGGTACCTAGTTCAGCATAACAGAGAGCACCAATTGTAGATAGAAAACCACAGAGTATCCATACCACAATTGAGAAACCAACAGACCCCGCTTCCTTGAGCACTCCTTTGGGCGAAATAAATATTCCTGAAATAAAAAATTTATTCACTCCTTTGGGTGAAATAAATAATCCTAGAAGGATTCTTAGTTTTAGAACTGTCGAATTGCGAAAAGTGAGACAAATATTGTTTGCGCAAAATATAACAGCATAATCGACATAGCCCCGCCTGGACTCATTTTCATTGTTTGTTTTGTAGAATGGACAATAAAGCTTCATCCGGATACTCAAGGTTTGTTCTTAAATATGGAGTTAAAAAGCTATTTTAGACCTATCTTAAGAAATCACTTTTGGACTAAATTCTATGTATGTAAAATCTGTTAGGTAAAAGCTCCAATACAGCCAATAGAATCACAGCTGTTAAAAAGTATATGCATAGCTTTCCAGCTTTAGAGGATGGACAACCTGGGGGTTGTGCGTTCCTCCCCAAAAATAGATTTTATCCAAGTTCAGCTCTGAAGCTCCGTACGGTACTAATTTAACAAATAAAATTTACTATCTATATTTGAATTGTAAATTGTTAATCCAAAAATTTGAATCATTTACGATAAATGTAAATTATGAACGCATCAGAATTAATGTAAGGCCTTTCTTCAAAGTGTTTTCTTCAAAGCAAGGGATTTATAAGATTATACAAGTTTCGTGCTATCATAATAATGCAGGCTCCCACGGTGACAATAAGTTAAAAAAGCTGTCCAAAAAATTAATAAACCGTTTTCCTCGCATAACTTTGTCGACTTTATTGCTGTCGGAAAAGGGTTGAACTTAATTTAACTTTTTCAAAAAACTCTTGGAAAAATTGGGAAAAACTTGGGACAAATTTTGAATAAAGCAGAAGTAAATAAGTGTCTGTATCTATAAATAGTACATATATAAATAGTACATAATTTTTTAAATATTTTTCTTGGTAAAAGAATAAGGGTAGCCTTACTTATTAAATGGGGAAAATGCCTAAGAAGATGGTTTTCTCACCTCCATGCCTGATTAATTCAGTTATTTGCTGTGAAAAATGCTATAAAGTCGAAAAGGTTAAAATCTTCTGTAAGCTGGACAAACTTTATAGCGCGCAATTTCATGAAAAACTTTATTAACTTTGATGACGCCGTGGGAGCCCCGAATAAGTCATTTTGCCTGAATATTTTATATGAATGTTTCTATTTTCATTATATTTGATACTAACTGGCCGCTTTGAATGAGGTTTACAAAGCGTCTTTTGTGAATAATACACCTGATAAAAAAAAAATAACCATTGGTTTTTCATACTTCAAAATGGACACATTTTAGCTAGATGCACATTGTTGGATTCTTGGGAGACACTTCCATTGATCAAAAAGCAGACAACTCTGTTTCTCAGTGGAAAAGACCTCTAGTCATCTGAGCAAGTACCAATTATAGCAAAGAAAGCACTCTTGGCATGATAGCTGGAACACTCCAGCTGAGTGGCAAGATCAACAAGTGAGGGACGTATTGATGAGCACGAGTTCTTACAAGTTTGTGGGAAATTTCTTGGTCAAAAGTCTACCGATATTTATCTACCGATAATATCGACATTCAAATCACTCAAATAGCCCAAATTGTAGCCCTGATCCATATTATTCCTTTCAAAAAAATAGTTTTCCCAATAAAATAGGTAAAATTAAAACATTAACAAAAAAGAAAATTTACTATTGTCCTTGTTATGTTGAAATCTCACGTACTAAATTTCAAAAGGGTCGCAATTGTGCCAAAACTGCGACACAATGGCGCTGTACGCACGAAGCCGATGAAAAAACACTTTACTTTCAGAACACGTCTGAAACCCCCTGTAGAAAAATGTGTTCGGATTTATTCTAAACAGAAATGCAAAGGAGCGAAAACTCTCTGGAACTTTTGCTAAACTAAACACAGTAATAGTAAGAAGATAAGCAGTTTTACAATTATATTAAATAGTATAGATGCTTTAATTTAGATTTCAGTTTAAAATAATATAAAGCATAAACTTTACAGGTCAGCGCAAAGAGCGAGGGTTTTTTGATACATCCATTATCCCCCTACATTCAGGATATTTATGTTTTTTACATTTTAATGATGTTATTTTCTTTCACCTGTTTTTTTTCTTTTCTTTTTGCAAAACAACAACCAGTCAGGTATCAAATGATTTATTCTTTCAAATATTTGGTTGGAGAGGTATTTAAGTTAAAAAAAAACGTATGCCATCATTATTATATGCATGCACCGGTATATTTATTTATTTCATTGATGCCATACGGGCCAATTTAATAACTATTGGACCTTTACTATTTCTATGAAGATGCGGTACGTTAAGACCATGGTCAGGTATCAAATGGTTTATTCTTTCAAACTTTTTGTTAGAGTATTCATGCTTCATGAATACCACACCAATTTGATGAGGTAAGTTAATACCATAGTTTCATTACTGCTGTTGAGAGGCTGGGAACTCGGAAACGTCAATGGCAGACTTGGCCATTTTTCAGGGGGTGAGGAAGGAAGCTGGACGATTTCTTAGATGGAATGATGGACTTTTGCTTAAAAAGAGAACTAATCTATTAGAAGAAACACAAGGAAAAAACACTTAAAATGGTTAGCTATTAAAACTGCTATTGGGAGCCAGTGCGGGTAACATAAATATGTAACTCCTCCATAAGGCAACCAAAACACACGCAAAAAAAAAAACAGTCATATACTTACATATATGTTATATCAGCAATACTTCGAACATTATTCTAACCTTTGAACCAATTTTTGGGACATGGGCACGAAAAGAAAATTCCCACAGTGGCGAAGATATTATTGGTATCCTTATATCATCAGCCTGTCTTGCATTGTAACAACAAATCACATTACAAGAAAGAAACATAGTTTTTCTTGTGTCTTCTTAGGTAAGGATTTCTTTGGTGGAATGACAATCCTTACACCAAAGCAAATTCTTAGGCCTTATTTCACTACATTATATAAAATTTTCGGTACTTCATAATTATTCAGAACACACCCAAGAAGTTAAGTTAGGTTAATCTTAATGAAGTATACCAAAATTTGATAAAAATATAATACTTTATTAACAAAATTATGGGAACTACAACAGAAAATTATGGAAAGCAGGCCGCCGAGAACGCATTGTATTAAATACATAGCCTAACCTAACCCCTAACGATTTCAACATATTAAACATTTAATTAAAATATACTGACAGCGTAGTTTTTCTCACCCAAAATATGCAAATCATAACCGATTGCAAAGAGGCAAACTGGTTTTTTCAGATCTTACAGAGCGAAATTCTTGAGTGGGTTCAGAATAATTAACAAGTATTGGATTTTCTTCTAACCTTATATAATATTACAGCATTCAAACATTAATTTTAGCAGTCTTTCTTCCGTCATTTGATTTGGATCAAAATAAGCTGTATATCGTTTTGAAAATATGCCGTTTTATCCCTTGACCCTTCAGCTATACTGTAAATATGGTATAAGTATGGTTTAAAAACACTTAAAAGAGTTTTTAAAGCTAATTGCCCTAAATTAAATTAAAATTAATTAAAACTAATTCATTAAGACAAGTCTTACCCAGGAATTCCCCTATGCCTATATGCCCCTTTCACAAAGGCGTTGAGAGGGTGGCAACTGGTAGACTGATGTACTCGTCCGACCCATGTAAGCTTCTTGTAATTTAATTTAATATTCTTTCCCACGAAAATACAATGTAGACTGCACGATCGTTTTATGGTAAATTATCGATAGAATCTATAATAGAAGGTCAACTACTTTGACATAACAGGTTTTTTTAGAAAATAGGCTGTCTTTCTAAGACCTAAAAATGTACAAACTCAGTTTATGATCATGATAACTGTTTTTTAACTTGGCTAAGATAGAAGAAGCTTTTTTTTCTCTCTTGCCCTTCCACAGGAAAAATTCCAGCCAAATCCATTTCTGACAGAGATTTAAGTATATCACTGGTAAACAAGCCAAACAAGCCCCATCCCTCCTGAGATCTCCCTCTTAATGACCAGCTTTTTTAAAGTTAAACTGAGTGCGATGATATAAAAATACGATGAATAGAAATTTTCTGAGCGTAATGAAGTGAGAACTTTGTCATTGTAGCATTTAGTGCAAAGTATCACCTACTTTCAACTGTTGCCAGATTTTAAGAGTCGCTAGTGTCCCCTTTGGATAGGGGCCCTTTCCTCTAGCCCTCTCAAAGAAAAAACTATGGATAATGTTTTTTTTTCTGTACAGTTTTTAGTAGAAACAGCCGATAAACCAGTCAAGGTAGAGCCGACAGGTGGTGTAATATAATCGCTCAAAAGTGGAAAAATGGGCTTACAGTTCTTAAAGCTAGACCTTTAAGAACTGTCGAAAAAGACCGCGGAGAGGTAGAAAAAGAAAGGTAGACCGCAGACCAGACTCCTTTCGCCACACAAAACAACTGAACTGCAGCAAAGCTCCAAAATATGTGCTCTTTGGAACTGCTGCTTTCTGAAAAATTGCTGCAAAGGTTCCACGAACTATATTTTAGTGTTTTTTATATTGTTTTATGAATGTTTTTAAAGACCAAAAGACTAATTCAAATTTATAAATTAATTGACAACAACAAAATATTATATTTACGAACGAGTATTTGCCAAGAATTTTCATATAAGTTGACTAAAAAATTCCTAAGCTTCCTCCCTCTGTATATTTCTTTTTTGCTATAACGGCTTTTCCAATAATTTTTATGAAAAATGGATATTACGGGTAAATTTTACCCATGAAAACGTCATAAATTGCGTGTTTTGTGAAGTTTACTGTTTTCCAGAACAATTCGAAAAAGAAGAATGGAGATTTTCTCTATTCATCGTTATATTTCTTTACTTTTAATATTAATATAACTAATATGTGACCAATGTTTGAGTGCAATTATTCACTTACCCGACCCCATGATAATACCAAGGATAATTGCAGTCCCTTCCATCAAGCCCAACTCTTTCTTCAGTTTCACTTGGTCGCCAGATTCATTGGAATGCAGAAGAAAATCCCTGGGACCAGGTTCTGGATTGCTGTTTTCATTAATTTCAGCTTGGCCATATCTTCCATTCACTTGAATGCAGTTTGGGTCAGCCATTGTTCAAGTTGATTCTCTCCTTGTAGCAAATGAACTGTTGCTGAATACACTTTTCTATCGACCTACCAATATCAAAGAAAATGAAAAGTATCTTTTATTGGCATGATAGGCTTCAAAGACAAGTAAAGGAGGTGAGACCTTCAGGTTCTGCGTAATTCATGGGAGCTTCGTTTGGCGGAGGGATAAGGAGTGAAACTTTGAATAGGTTGGAGTGAAAAAGGACCGTGCACAGACATGAAAAGCAGTAGTTCCTCCCACTTCCCGAGAGATTCAGGTTTTACCCATAATTTGCTATGTTTTCCTTCTAATTCGTATAATTTTACCTTTTTCATCCCCCTTCCCAAAGCAATAAATTCAACAAAATAATTTTTATGTTTGCTTATTCTTTAAATTTTACATAAATTTTTAACTTTTGCTGCCCTCGAAATAACTTTTTGACGCAAAATTTTTTTAAACAGTGACTAATAAGACCGTCATTTTCTGCTGAATCTTATAGCTAAGATTACCCTAATAAACAGTTCGACATAAGAAAGAAAAAAGAATACAGTACGATTGCTTAGAAATTCCTAGACAACTAAGAAAAAACTCGCAGTGGCACTATACGCTATAATTTTGGCTGGTAGTATTATAGTAACTATTTCTTTTTTTATTTATTTATTTATTTTATAACCCATTAAAAATACAAAGCATGAAGATGGAGTATAAAAAAAAGAAAGAAAATGGACAAAAAAACACACACACAAACAGGAGCAAATACATGCAAATTAAAACTCAATAAACCTAACAATTCAGAAAATTAAGCCACTCTACGGATTGTAAACCTCTTTAAATGTATCACACAAATAAATAATACAATATAAAAAAAAATAATAGTAACCCAGCAAAAAAAGTAAATAAATAAATAAATAAAAAGGAAACTAGCATTAAAACAAAAAATCCTTCCAAGGATGGTTCAACGGATAACCTGTAATCTTGGAAAAAAGCTTATCTGCAGCATCAAGAGGATCTGGCAAGCTGTATGGGTCCACCATTCCTAGTCCATGAACCCAGATAAGGAAATTTAAATATTTAAAATAGGCCCTCCTGATTTCTATTTTATCCGATTGGTTAAAAATGTCCCAGAAAAGAACCAGGTATAGAATATGAGGGAGGGAAACAGCATTATAAACTTTCACAAGGCGGCGTTTACCAAGATTCAGCTGCGATCCATCAGCATATGCATTACGGATCTTACGTACGGTTCGGGCAATAAGTAATTTTCGAGTTGACTTTAGGGATGTACCAATAGGTAAACCCAGGTACACAAGATCCTGCAGTGGTACAACATCGGAATCATCCAGATTTACTCTATCAGGGGTTTCAGAACGGTTAAAATCAAATAGTAACACTTGAGACTATGATTTCAATCATAATCTCAATTAAGTTTATGATTTAAATCTTTTTTCTCTCATTTTTAAAGTTTGAGTGTCTGACCAGGGATCAAATTTTATCTTTAAGCATTATGAGACGATGAAGTCGCCAAGGTGCCAGACTCGGGTTTGGAACAACTTGGTTTCCAGTTCTGCTGACGAGAGGTGTTCAGTAGCCTTTCTTAGCTATACTAAATAACTTGTTACTACTTAAAAATTAAAGTTGTTCCGCCTAAATCTAGTTACCTGAATTTATTCGTCTAAACCTCTCGAAGCTTCAGAAACGTGCTTATTGGTACAGTTAATTAATAAAGTTATAAAGTTAATAAAGCCTATTAATAAAGTTAATAAAGCTTATTATAAGAGTTAATAAGTTAATTAAGAGTTGCATATGTTCAAACTAACCAATGAATTTTTTCCAAACAAACTAAAAAGCAATATCTTCTTGGAAATACAACCAACAGGCACAAACTAAACATAGCTGTGTCAGTACGCTATTGAACTAGAAATGCTCCAAAATCTATTACCTACTTGGACACAAACCAATTTTATTAATTAAGAAAAAAGTATCAGACGTCAAAAAGATTCTGTCGAAGTGTTGGAGGCCTGTACTTCAAGTATAATGTCAATAACTGCTAATAATTTGACAATTATTAGTTTGTCAAATTTATAATCATAATAATTACCACTTCAAAATGTAGGTCTTTACCTTCCATTGATTATTAAATAAAGTTTATGACGTTTATTTAAAATCCCAAGGACACCATAATACATTTCTTTTGACGCATTTCCCTGGAATCATCCTAGTACAATTCCAACCTGAAGGCCATTATTTTCTAAAATTTTCTTTGGTTGCTTCAAAATTATGAAGTTCTTAGAACGGTGCCGCGTTTTTCCACGGTTGTTACGTTTAACAGTGAAAATAAATAAGCAAAACTAATTAGTCAAATTTGAAAACACTTTTCTTTCACAAAAACTCAAACTTCAACATTCTGTTGATTACCAAAGACAACTACATTTTCAAAAAAAAACCTGTTTCGTGTAAAACTAAAAAAAATCAACAACAAATGAATGTGCTTTGTCAGTTTAATATAAATATGCTGATATTTATTCTTTAAAATCTTACTAATTTTTTATTTAATAAAGCTATAAAAGTGAAAACATCTATAATTCATTTTTTTCAGTAAAAGTGCAAATTATTTTATTTCTTTGAGAAGGCATAGGGATTGTGAGCCCCACTCATGTTAATTTCTGCTCGTTTTGAGTTTGATCGGTTATTTATTGTAATTTTTGTTCGTTTTTGTTTTCTTTTATATCTTTTGGTAAATTATTCGATTCTTTTTTTGCTCATTTTTGATTGAATGGAGTTCTTTACTTTTCTTTGAAAAACTCAATTTGTGGAAAAAGTTTGTTTTTAGTTAATTTCTGTTCGTTTTATATTGACATAGTCATTTTCAGGGAGAAAGGAAATAAAAGTTTTAATCGTCTCTGTTTTTTCTTTAAGAATTTATAGTTTGACCTGATTTTTGTAGGTCGGAGAATGTTTTTTAGCAATTTTTAGCATCACACACCCTTTTGTAAATCTTAACACAAATAGTAGTATTTAATTTAGTTATACCTCCCCTAGTTGACCTGAAAAACAAAACTTAGTACCATGTCTAAAACATTCTATCTATGCTCTTTGACAGCTTGGGTAAACTTACACTGTTTTGATTTAGTTAAATTTCAAGAGCAGAAGTATTAATGAAAGTATAAAAGTTTGAGCTTAATACTCTCAGGTATTCTATGGATATTGCTGAGATGTCTTATTGGCAACTAGGATACATACAGGGCGTTTTGATTTAATTTAAAGTAAAATTTAATTTTTAAGAATAAGGGGCAAATTGCAAAATTGTGGGGGATTGATCTACCCGGTAACCCTAGAGATATAGATACTAGACCGTTACGCTATGTTGAACAAAATGGCTATCTTAATATTTTGTTTGGAAGTTCTTGAAAAATTATGAGCTAAAGATGAGGGCTGATTGGTCTCCAATCAATTTTGACTCTTAAAAAAGGCACTAGACCCTTTTGACAATCTACTTAATTATAATTCGTTTTAATTTAGTCCGCCTAAATATTCCTTGAAAGATTTACCGTAATACAAAAAAAAAAAAATTTTAAACAATAAAAACGGGTTTTAATTTTCTATAAAGCAGTGAAATACAAAACAATTAATTATGCACAAAAGCTCCAAATATTTCGGCCCCACATCCGGGAGCCTTTCTCAACGGAAAAAAAAATAAAATAAAATAAATAAATAAAAAAAACAAAAAACTTAACTTACATCACAATACTAAACACATAAAGAGAAAGAAAAAAAAACAAAAGAAAAAATATAAATAAATAAGAAACAAAACTCACATATTAAATAAACACTTCCATGCACTGAATGTCTATAATGATTCAACTCGCCTTTTTTTTTTTTTTTTTTTTTTTTTTTTTTTTTTTTTTTTTTTTCCGTTGAGAAAGGCTCCCGGATGTGGGGCCGAAATATTTGGAGCTTTTGTGCATAATTAATTGTTTTGTATTTCACTGCTTTATAGAAAATTAAAACCCGTTTTTCTTGTTTAAAATTTTTTTTTTTTTGTTTTTAATGGAAAAGCAGTGTGGTCTAAGAAATTATTTACCGTAATACCCTTATCTTTTGAAGTAGCAATAGTTGAAGTAGCAGTACTAGCATTAGTAGCAGTATCCGGATAGCACCTTTGGTTGTTTTTCAACATTCCCTTTAACACACGATGAAAGTTTCAACTTAATACCAATAACCATTTCTGAAGCATTGCTGATGTATCCTGTTGACAATCTATATGGGCATAGTGTGTCTTGATTACTTTCAAAACAGTTTCAATATTGCCCAAAATTTTCGCCTTAATACCCTTATTTTTAGTAGGAGTAATAGTAGCCCCAGTAGTTATAGTAAGTTAATAGTAGGAGTCTTAGCTTTAGTAGCAGTAGCATTAGTAGCATTAATAATAATAGTAGCAGTCTTAGTAGCTGTAGGAGTAGAAGCAGTAGTATTATGATGCAAATAATATCTTTTGGTTAGTTCAACATCACCCACAACAAACCTTGTAGGTTTTAATTTCACACACAAAACTGTTTTGAGATATTGCTGATATGCCGTTTTGACAACCTGCATACGGATGACGTTGTGATTCAGTTTTCGTTCTGCCTAAAAATTCTCTGAAAGTTTCACTTTCATTCTCTTAGGTATATTTGTAATAGTAGTCACAGCAGTAGTATTAGTACGGTACTTAACTTAATGCAATTAGCCATTGCTGTGACATTGTCGGTATATACTTTTGATAACCTGTATATTCATATACTTCATATGCTTTGATGTAGTTCAAATTACCCCTCAACATTCCCGATGATATTTGTTTCTATATCCTCAGCCTTATTAGTACTCGCTACAGAAATAGTAGTTTTAGTGATAACAGTGGTAGTAGTAGTAGTTGTTGTGGTAGCAGCAGAAGCATTGGTGGTTGTAGCAGTAGTAGCGTGCAAATATTACCTTTTTTGTCAATTTATCATCTCTCTTATCATTTCCTGAAAGTGCCAAATTAATATACTCAGTCATTTCTGAGTTATGCTCTTTTGACAACCAATATACACATAATATGTTTAGATTTATTTCAACACTCCCCTCAACATTGCCTGAAAGACTCGCCTCAATGCCCTTCTTGTTTTGGCAAAGTAGAAGTCAAACATGCTTACCCTCTTCTCAATAACGTATATCATATGTAAACAATGAACAAATTGCCTAACTTACAGCCCTTGCCCTCAAGCATTGGGGGAGGGTGGGGGGGCTTGACATCCCCAAATGCAGAGTTACTGAACCTTTCAACAATGCTGAAAAAAGTAGATGTCTCAAAACTTTTTTGGATGTTTTTTTGGGAAAACGATGAACGTGAGGGGGTTGGTTGCTCTCAAATCACTTTGCCTTTTAAAAAGGGCACTATAACTTCCAATTTAAAATCAAATGAGCCACATGTAAAGTTTATACTACCACCCATTCCATACGAACCTTAGGAGGAATTGCTATATGTTTTTTTGAACGATTTTGAAGAAAATGACTATCTCACAATTTCACTCAGATGCGTTTGGTGAAAAAAGTTGTAGTTCGAGGGGGGGGGGGTCTAGTTGACCTCCATCACTTTTGGCTCTTAAAAGGGAACTAGAACTTCCAATTTTTAAGCAAATGAGCCACCTCTAAAGTTTATACAACCATCCCATCCATAAAACCTTAAATGCCCCCGGGCCATAGCTTACAGCCATTGCTCCCAAACTCTGGTGGTTTTATAAACCCCAAAAGCCTTGTTATATGATCTTTGGAATATTTGGAATAAATTAATTATTTCTATTGGATACATTTCGGGAAAATACGACGTTTGGAGGGGGGCTGGTTGGTAGCTGTCCTCCGATGACTTTGAATCTTAAAAAGGGGATTAGAGCAAAGACCGAACAACAACCCATAGTAACCAAAATTAACCAGCCCATAATAACTAAAAAGATCCCGGTAGTGTTGCTTCTACATTAAATGTAAATTAAAAACGGGCAAAGATCAATTTTAAAAAACAAAGTTTTACTGAGGGAAGTAAAGAGCAAAGTTGAAACTTTAAAAAAAATATTGTTTCACAGTCTATCTGACATATATCGGTAAAACTAGTGCAAATTAACCAACTGATGACATTTCCCTATGTGTGTATTCTTTTAGAAAACTAGCGCTTTACTGAAAACACAAAAGCCAAGTACAATAAAACAGAATATCAAACAGTTCGTGGTAACGAACTATAAGAAAGGGGTGACCCGGCTTAATAGTAACCGAAACTCTAAAAAACAGAATTTTGATACCAATGGATACATCATAAGAATTGAATTTTTGTGTTCATTTCACATATATAAGTTTCATCAAGTTTAGTAATACTCATCAAAAGTTACGCGCCTCAGAAAATTTGCCTGATTTTCGAAAAAAGGGGGAAAGACCCCCTAAACGGCATAGAACCTTAATGAAAATCCCGCCATCAGATTCAGAGTATCATAGAACGCTACTGTAGAGGTTTCAAGCTTCTATCTGCAAAAATGTGGAATTTTATATTTTTTGTCAGAAGAAAGATCACGGATGCCTGTTTATTTATTTTTTTTTCTTTTCCCCAGGGGTGATCTTATCGACCCCACGGAAGGGCTCATTCGAACGGGTATTAAAAGTTCTAGTGCCCTTTTTAAGAGACCCAAAAAAATGAAGGGCAACAAGGCCCCCCCACTCTCATTTTTTCCCAAAGTCAACCAAACAAAATTTTGAGATATTCATTTTGTTCAGCATATTCGAAAAATATAATAACTAGGTCTTAATCCCCAGAGTCCCCGGGGAAGGGCTGCAAGATATGAACTTTGCCCAATGTTTACATATAGTATTGGTTATTGGAAAGCATACAGACGTTTTCAGGGGGAATATTTGCTGGTAGGGGGTGGATGGGTCGGTGGTTACGTGGGAGGATCTTTTCATAGAGGAAGTCTATATGGGGGAAGGGGCATTGCTATGAAGGGGGCGCCGGATTTCCCAGCATCATTTAAAAAACAATCAGAAATTAAATTAAAAAAAAACAAGTTTTTCAACTGAAAGTAAGGAGCAACATCAAAACTGAAAACGACCAGAAATCATTACGTATATGATTGGGTTCGCCCCCTAGTCAATACCTCGCTCGTTACACTAAAGTTTTTTAGTACTTTCATAAGAGCTATTCATTCTAATTAACGGCCTTCGTGATTAAGGAATCATTTTAAAGAATTGGAACAAAATTCGAACTTTAGCGTAAAGAGCGAGGTATTGACAAGGGGGCGAACCCCTTAATATACGTATTAAAAATATATGAATATAGAAGTTCGTTATGGAAGTTAATTCGTAAGTTACTTATATTTATACCTAATAAAAATGTTCGTAAATAAGATTAAAGAAATTTTCAGAAAGCCATTTAACCCAAAAAAAGTAAAATTAATATGCAAATTTCGTTTTGATTATTCATTTACGGTGAGCCAAAATCAAAACCTGCATTAGCTCAAAACCGTTCAGATTTTGATTAAAAAAAAAACCGGTTTTTTTAACTGAAAGTAAGGAGCAACATTAAAAAACTTATAACGAACAGGAATTATTCCGTATATGAAAGGGGCTGTTCCCTTGTCAACGCCTCGCTTTTTACGCTAAAGTTTTCTTTATGTTTTAAAAAATAGAGTAGTGACGAAGAGTCGAACTTTAGCGTAAAGAGCGATGCGTTGAGGAGGGGATACCCCCTTTCTTATACGGAATAATTTCTGTTCGCTTTAAGTTTTAACGTTGCTCCTTACTTTCAATTAAAAAAACTAGTTTTTTTTAAATTAATTGATTTAGGAGTCAAAAGAGAGTACGTAGCCTGACTCCAACAAACTAATCTTTAACGCTTTTCATAGTCTTACACCAGCTGTGATATTAGTAACTTTCAGTGTACAATTAAAATTATCTTAGAACTTAAGCATAAAAATTAATTTTATTTTCATAGCCACGAAGTTATTGAACAGCCTGCAAAAAAAATGTATTCATTTATCATGTAACATCTTGGTCTCATCAGCTGTAATACCAAATAGTGAGTAACATACAATTTTAAATTGTGAAAATTCACACTTCAGTATAATTCGAAATGAACAACAAAGACACCATAATACGAACTCCGGAGATCGAGTTATTTCCCTTTACAACGAAGAATTTCAAGTTTAATGCTAATTCTAAAGCTAGTATATAGTCCTATTATTATTATCAAGACGACTTCACTTCGGAATTGTCCACAAACTAAGCATGAAATGTCCTTTTCTGAACCAAAACGAGATCCAATCAGTGGACTGAGCTCATTGTGCAGAGGTGATACCAAATTAAACGAAAAAATAAAATTAAGCAACAATCCTAAAATACTTTATTTTTTGAAGAAGTGTCCTTAATCGCTTTGCTTTTACTGTACCAAGATTCCTATATTGTTTTGTGTTTTGTGTTTTGAGCGCTAGTTTTCTATAATCCTACAAAAATAGGAAAATATAATCAGTTGGTTTATTTACACTAGTTTTATCGATATATATTAGATAGACTGTGAAGCAATAATTTGTTTCGTTGTAAGTTTCAACGTCGCTCTTCACTCTTGAATTCATTCAGAAAAACTTAATTTTTTTTTTATTAATTCGAGCCATGATCGACGTAGTAAGCATCGGGCCAATTCGCGTTAAAACATAGAGATTTGCGTTATTGGTCCCATAAGTTTCTTTATTTTGCATCCAATTTGTCACTTTTATTTCAGGATAGGGGCCCAAATTAGCTCGCCCTGCCCTGGAAAAAAAGCTATTTATGTGTTTACTACCTTAAAGGATACCTAATATAAAAGACTTTACTTTCGCTTTTTCTCAAAATTATGAAAACTTTAGATGCACTCTTCCGTTTTGAATAAAGCTCAATAGTTTTAGGTGATGGGTAGTATTACCTATAAATAAGTAAGTACACCAAATAAATCTTACAATATACACTGTGGAAATCAAATTGGCACACGTTCTTTCGCATAAGGCAATGTGTTTTTGGCAAAAATTACATGTTTTTAACAATGAGTTTCTTCTCGATTAAAAAAAAGGTTACAACAAAAACAGAACCCTAATAACGTTTTATAAGGACTCCGGCTGTTCCTGTAAAAACATTCAAAATAAGGGAATTATTAACGAACCCATGTCTATTTGAATATCCAAATATGCGAAAAAATATAAAAATGCCCCAGATGGGCTGGGTTTAGTTTCATAAAACACACTCTTAATAGAAAAATATCACATTTTGCCCCTATATTACATACTTTCAAAGAAAGGCAAAATCCTTAGAAATTTTTTTACAAATTCAAACCACATGCAGAGGAAAACTTTTTCCAGCCATGCCTCTCTCTTTCAAAAGCTTTCTAGACTGGAGAACGTTTCTAAAAAAAACTTCAACATTCCTGCCATCTATGTTTATATATAGTTTCACATTTCTTTTATCCAAAGACAGTATTTCCAGACATAGTTTTTCTTTCTAATATTGGCGAAAAATCAACATTGCAGGGAAACTCTATTTTATGTTGAATGTATGAATAGGTCCCATAAATTTTGAGAAGTTCTTCTCATTTTCTTATTTTTTACTCTATTTTATATTCTGTTTTACTGTTTTCTTCTGTATTCTTCTTCTCTTTTACTTCTTTTTTCATTATTGCCACTTTTTCAGTGAATTTTCTTTTCGCTCCTGGTTCTTTTTCTTTTCTTTTCCTTCTTTTGGATCTGCCAATTTACACGTGACGCGTTAGACGGTTCATCACACACATTATGTAATATTACCATTTTTGTCGTGGAACAATTGTGGTAAATAAGTAATATGCATAGGGAAAACCTGAAATATAAGTTGCGAAGGTAAAAAGCGAGAAAATTAATTAAATGTTTTTTGTTAGTATTGTAGGCTATACTGATGAAGAACAGTACGTATAACTGATCAGCAATTTAGTATAAATCCTTTGCAGTCACTCCACCCCTCTCCAACAAAAAAACATTTTAGAATTAGGTCTTTCCATACCAGGTGGTACATAAGACAATAGCGATGCCACCCCATGGCGACTTCTAGGCGCTTTTGGCCCAAGATCATTAAGGTACTACCTTGACAGCACAGCATTATTCTCAAGATAATGGCCCCGCATCACTCTCTGTTGGCGAAGGCTTCTAATTCCAAGATTTAACAGCAAACGTCATGGGAAGAAAGCCTTTACCTTCACACCATATGCCCTGAATGACACCACTGATTTCTTTAATTTACAGTCAAAGTGGCTGTTTCGTCTTTTCAAACAGTTCGTGGTAACGAATTGTAAGTAAAGAATGACCCGGTTCAATAGTAGCCGAAACTCTAAAAAACGGAATTTTGATACCAATAGATACATCAATAGAATCAGATTTTAATTCTGATTTCAAATATATAAGTTTCATAAAGTTTAGTTCTACTCATCAAAATGAACTATTATTTTAATAAATTCTTCTTTATATAAATGGAGGTTAAAGTTAATGCTCCTTATTGGCAAATACTTGAAAAACCTATTGTTGATGATTCGAAGACAAAATATGAACTTATAAAAATTAGAAAAACAAAAGTTAATGTTTCTGAACTATCTAATTTTGATTTTATAATAAAAGAATTTGAATTTTGGATCCTTTCCGATGACAGCTATATTTACGCAAAAATGAAAATAACATCAGCTGATGGGAAGAATATGAGTCCTGAAGAAATAGCTACCTTAACAAATAAAGGGCCTAATTTCTGTAGAAATGCTGAATATATCATTAATGGTAAAGCAATTGAATCTATTGATTATGTTGGTATATCAACAACCGTTAAAAATTTATTAGAATTTTCTGATAATTATTCAAGAAGTGCAGCCACAAATATGCTTCGGAATAAAGATAAAACGCGAACGATTGGTTCATTTACACAAGAAAGTGAGTTTGTAAGTACTTATAAAGCTGCTGCAAAAACAGGTGAAAATCCAACAGTTAAAACAAAAAAAATGATGAATTTAATAGTGGTCTATTAAAAGATGTAATAAAACAAAATGACGTCATGTAGTTAGCATGTAATTACCATTATCAAGATCATTTGGATTTTGTCAAAACATTAATCGTGTATTCAGAAGTGTAACACATAAAATTGCGTTGAAAAGGAATAGTAACAATAATATGATTATAAAAAAAAGTTCTCAAAATTTTAAACTAGATATAATGTATTTATCTTGCAATCTACCAGTATTAAATCCTAGTTTATACATTAGAAATGAGTAGGAAACCAAAGTGATTAAAAATAGTTCTTTTGAATTAAGATGGGAAGCGTGTTACATTTATAAAAGTGATAATAACAGTGATAAAGAATTATAACAGTTGAATGTATTTTAAAAATTATCTTTGTCACTTAAAAAACGTGTTTAAATAAATAGATTTCCTTTCAAATGAGCCATTAAACAGCTTTCTATGATGTTGCAGTGCCCCACTAGCTGCGGGAGAAAAGAAAAAAAGATGTGGAACTAAGGTAGATCCCCATAGAACTAAGGCTGTTTAATGGCTCATTTGAAAAAAAATCGATTTATTTAAAAACTTTTTTTAATTGTCAAAAATAATTTGTAAATAGAATCCATTTCTTACAAAAAAACTCCAATTTTGTTCAACACTGTAGTAGCAAATGGTAATAATATCATCTTACATAGGAAGATCAAAATAGTGTTTTAACTGTAGTTCACTATAAAGAGAGACTTTGATAAAAAGGGAATGTTATATGAATTGCAAAAACATTTATAGCGTTTCTTCAACCATTCTGCTCTTTGAATGGAAATAGATTTAGCAATAAAAGGATCTCATTTCAGAAAATTTAGAAGGCACATAGATCTCTCTTTTTCTCTCTTTCCTCTCTTTCCTCTGTTATGTTAAAAGATGAACAAACCAATGCATCGACTTAAATTTTTAATTAAGTCGATTCTTTAATCGACCTGATTCTTTAAGGTTCATCTCTTAATATTCCAAAGAAGAAAAATCCGTAGGCTTTTTCTTGCTTGTAATCAGGATTTATGTATAGGCCTATAGGATGAATTCAAATCCAAAGTTTGAAATTATAATTTAAAGAATTAAGATCTACGAAATTAAGAGATCTAATGGAAAATGGCATCACAAGATCTAAATTTAAAAAATGAGACTGTGTTTAAAGTAGCAACAATTTTCAATTTAACAACAATTGCATAAATATTCCGTCTCTAAATGCTCAACACATTTGGTATCTGCGAGAAACTACCTCCGCTATTTTTTTTAAGGAAATTAAAAAAATAGTGGTGTTAGAATGAACTTGGCACGTTGAAGTACCTTTTAAAGTTTATTAAAAAATGTCTTCTGATGAAAGCAGTACAATTTTCACCTGGATTATCATATTTTTGTTAGGGGCACTGTCTTGGAAACTTCCTACAGTTTTATATGTTGTGTGTTGTTATGTGTTTGGGGCCCTTAATCTTTACAAAAAAAATGAAATAATTTTTTTTTAAATAAACAGCTAAAACATCTAAAGCAATCAAAATTCAGTGTTAAAAAAACAAAGAAAAAAACTAATCCGAAAAAAAATGGCAATGCATGCAACAAGAGATCTGAAAAAAAAATAAAAGGTATAGAACTAAAATAGCAAACTTTAAGATCAACAAATTGAGAGGAAAATTTATTTTTCTCTGAATCACAAAGGCTCTTAGATTAGAACAATAACCTCTTTTAAAAGATAAAAAAAAACTGTAGCGTAAGAGCGAGCTATTGAGGAGAGGCAACACTCCTTAAATACGTAATATTTTCTGTTCGTTTTAAGTTTTAGTGTTGCTCCTTACTTACAGTTGAAAAAACCTGTTTTTTATTTAATTTCTGATTGTTTTTAAAAAATTCTGGGAAATACAGCGTCCCCTTCATGGAAATTATTTTCCTCCATGAAAAATTACACCAAGAAAAGATCCTCCAAAATATTCCCCTCCCTCCACCACCCCCCACCAGAAAAATCCCCCTAAAAACGTCTGTATATTTCCCCATAACCATTATTATATGTAAGCAATGGGCAAATTTAATAACTTGCAGCCCTTCCCCCGGGACTGTGCGGGATTCAGTCGTCCTCAAAGACATAGCTATTAGATTTTTCGACTATGTATGGGGGGTTACCTCTCCTCAATAGCTCGCTCTTACGCTACAGTTTTTTTAACTTTTAAATGAGGTTATTATTCTAATTTAAGAGCCTTTGTGATTCAGGGAAAAATAAATTTTCCTCTGAATTTGTTGATCTTAAAGTTTGCTATTTTATTTCTATACCTTTTATTTTTTTTACATGTTTCCTCGGGTTTCTGTTTTTGGGAAAGTTTGAGAGGTTGAGATTAATTGATAACTATGATACAGGAGTATTAAGTACAGAGTCAATTCTTAGAAAACTTAGGATTTTGAATGTAGGTCAGATAAGAGATTTTCAGATTGGTATTTTTGTGTTTCAGAGTTTGAATGGTTTAGCGCCTGATGTTTTTAGTTATTTTTTTCGTTTTAACTCATTTTATCATGGATATGCTACGAGAAATGCTGGAGACCTGGTAAGTGAGCAAAAAGTACGGTTCGTTCTAGCCATGTGGCAAGGCATTCGGGTCCGGTGGTCTGGAATACTTTTCCAGACTCAATTCGGGAAACGGAAAGTGTCCCGCAATTTAAAAACCGGTTAAAGAAGCATCTCCTTGCCGACGGTTGGTGAGTGTGGGGCTGGAAGACGAGAGAGGACAAATTAAGTATTTTTGTTTTTTGTTCTGTTATTAGTATATTCGTTTTATAATATTTTTTTATTATTTATTTATTTATTTATTTTTTTATTTTTTTTACTTTTTTTCATAATTTATTATCTAGAAATTATTATTATTATCTCTTTTTTTATTGTTCATAATTTGTGTTTATCTTAGTGATGATTTGGTTAGTTTTATAATTTATTAGATGTGTACTGGTTGCGTTTTTCAAGCACATATGGGCTTTATTTGTAACCGGTCGTCAAGCCAGCATGAATCATTTTTAGTAAACTTGTTGAATCCTGAAAAAATCCTATTGAGTTTTAATTTGCACTTATATGTTCCTGTTTTTGTATGTGATTTTTTTTTCTTCCTTTTTGTTATCCTCCATCGTCGTGCTTTGTATTTTTGATGGGTTATAAAACAAATAAATAAATAAAAAAATAAATAGTTATTATAATACTACCAGCCAAAATTATAGCGTATAGTGCCACTGCGAGTTTTTTCTTAGTTGTCTAGGAATTTCTAAGCAATCGCACTGTATTCATTTTTTCTTTCTTATGTCGAACTGTTTATCGGGGTAATCTTAGCTATAAAATTCAGCAAAGAATGACGGTCTTATTAGTCACTATGTAAAAAAAATCGCGTCAAAAGTTGTTTCGAGGGCAGCAAAAGTTAAAATCTATATAAAATTTAAAGAATAAGCAAACATAAAAATTATTTCTGTTCAATTTATTGTTTTGGGAAGGAGGATGAAAAAGGTAAATATATACGAATTAGAAGGAAAACATAGTAAATTATAGGTAAAACCTGAATCTCTGGGGAAGTGGGAGGAACTACTGCTTTCCATGTCTGCGCAAGGTCCTCCTTCAGTCCAACCTAGTCAAAGTTTCTTTCTTTATCCCTCCCCAAACGAAGCTCCCATGAATTAGGCAAAGCCTGAAGGTCTCACCTCCTTTACTTGCCTTTCAAGCCTATCATGCCAATTCAAGATACTTTTCATTTTCTTTTGATATTGGTAGATCGACAGCAAAGTGTAGTCAGAAACAGTTCATTTGCTACAAGGAGAGAATCAACTTGATCAATGGCTGACCCAAACTGCATTCAAGTGAATGGAAGATATGACCAAGCTGAAATTAACGAAAACATTCCCCAGAGATCTCTGGGGAAGTGGGAGGAACTACTGCTTTCCATGTCTGCGCAAGGTCCTCCTTCAGTCCAACCTAGTCAAAGTTTCTTTCTTTATCCCTCCCCAAACGAAGCTCCCATGAATTAGGCAAAGCCTGAAGGTCTCACCTCCTTTACTTGCCTTTCAAGCCTATCATGCCAATTCAAGATACTTTTCATTTTCTTTTGATATTGGTAGATCGACAGCAAAGTGTAGTCAGAAACAGTTCATTTGCTACAAGGAGAGAATCAACTTGATCAATGGCTGACCCAAACTGCATTCAAGTGAATGGAAGATATGACCAAGCTGAAATTAACGAAAACAGCAATCCAGAACCTGATCCCAGGGATTTTCTTCTGCATTCCAATGAATTTGGGGACCAAGTGAAACTGAAGAAAGAGTTGGGCCTGATGGAAGAGACTGCAATTATCCTTGGTATTATCATGGGGTCGGATAAGTGAATAATTGCACTCAGATATTGATCACCTTTTAGTTATATGAATATAAAAATTAAAAAATATTATGATTAATAGAGAAAATCTCCATTCTCCTTTTTTCGAATTGTTTTGGAACACAGTAACTTCACAAAACACGCAATTTATGACGTTTTCATTGGTAAATTTTACCTGTAATATCCATTTTTCATAAAAATTATCGAAAAAGCCTTTATAGCAAAAAAGAAATATGCAGAGGGAGGAAGCTTAGGAATTTTTTAGTCAACTTATATGAGAATTCTTGGCAATTACTCGTTCGTAAATCTTTTGTTGTTGTCAATTAATTTATAACTTGAATTATTCTTTTGGTCTTTAAAAACATTCAAAAAACAATATAAAAACAGTAAAATATAGTTGAAAAAGCCGTTATAGCAAAAAAGAAATATGTAGAGAGAGGAAGCTTAGGAATTTTTTAGTTAACTTATATGATACTCGTTCGTAGTCTTTTGTTGTTGTCAATTAATTTATACCTTGAATTATTCTTTTGGTCTTTAAAAACATTCATAAAACAATATAAAAACACTAAAATATAGTTGAAAAAGCCGTTATAGCAAAAAAGAAATATGTAGAGAGAGGAAGCTTAGGAATTTTTTAGTTGAACTTATATGATACTCGTTCGTAATCTTTTGTTGTTGTCAATTAATTTATAAATTTGAACTAGTCTTTTGGTCTTTAAAAACATTCATAAAACAATATAAAAAAAATTAAAATATAGTTCGTGGAACCTCTGCAGCAATTTTTCAGAAAGCAGCAGTTCCAAAGAGCTCATATTTCGGAGCTTTTCTGCAGTTCAGTAGTTTTGTGTGGCGAAATGAGTCTGGTATATGGTCTACCTTTCTTCTTCTACCTCTCCGTGGTCTTTTTCGACAGTTCTTAAAGGTCTAGCTTTAAGAACTGTAAGCCCATTTTTCCACTTTTGAGCGATTATATTACACCACCTGTCGGCTCTACCTTGACTGGTTTATCGGCTGTTTCTACTAAAAACTGTACAGAAAAAAAACATTATCCATAGTTTTTTCTTTGAGAGGGCTAGAGGAAAGGGCCCCTATCCAAAGGGGACACTAGCGACTCTTAAAATCTGGCAACAGTTGAAAGTAGGTGATACTTTGCACTAAATGCTATAATAACAAAGTTCTCACTTCATTACGCTCAGAAAATTTCTATTCATCGTATTTTTATATCATCGCACTCAGTTTAACTTTAGAAAAAGCTGGTCATTAAGAGGGAGATCTCAGGAGGAGTGGGGCTCGTTTGGCTTGTTTACCAGTGCTATACTTAAATATCTGTCAGAAATGGATTTGTCTGGAGATTTTTCAGTGGAAGGGCAAGAGAGAAAAAAAGCTAAGGAGCATTAACTTTAACCTCTATTTATATAAAGAAGAAATTTATTAAAATAATAGTTCATTTTAAAGTTTTAATCCCCGACCTGTAATCACCGTATTTATCAAATCTCGACCTCTTCTATTTACATATTTCTTATTAGTTCCGATAGTATCTTTCATCTATTTTTTATTTTTAAATACATCATCTAGTTCTTTTCTATTTAAATCGATGAATTCTTTCCCATGCTCAATACCTCTATATTCTACTAACTCTAATCGAGGTTTAATCATATCAGTACACACTGATAATGCTCCATCTTTTATAGTTTTCAGGGAAGTCTTGAATAATTCCAAGTTAGCTATATTCTTAAAGAAACTACCAATACCACTACCGTATTGTCTGGTGTATAGAAATTGTTTTTCTTTTTATTCATCACAATTTATTATAGTAAAAAATTTATTAAACATTTTTACACAATCATTTATAAGAGAAAGAACGAATTAAAAGTAATTTACTAACCATTAAGCTTTTTTGTACGAAACCTATCATATGCGTAATAATATCTGTTTATTTTAAGTTTTGATGTTGCTCTTTACTTTCCGTTGAATTTTTTTTAGTTAACTTCTAATCGTGTGTTTTTAAATAATGCTGGAAAATCCGGTTCCCCCTTCATGGCAGTGTCCCTTCTCCCCAACTACCAGGAAAATCAACCCTGAAAACTTCTGTATACTTCCCAATAACCAATGCTATATGTAAACATTGGGCAAACTTCATAACTTGCAGACCTTCGCCGGGGACTGTGGGGGATTAAGTCATCCTCAAAGAAATAGTTATTGTATTTTTCGACCATGCTGAACAAAATGGTTATCTCAAAATTTTGATCAGGTGAGTTTGGGTCAAAAATGAGAGTGTGAGGAGGCCTAGTTGCCCTCCATTTTTTGGTTACTTAAAAAGAGCACTAGAACTTTTAATTTTCGTTCGAATCAGTCGTCCCATGATATTCTAGGACCATTGGATCGATACGATCACCCCTGGGAAAAAAAAAAATAAGCACACATCCGTGATCTTTCTTCTGGGAAAAAATACAAAATTCCGCATTTTTTCAGATAGGAGTTTGAAACTTTTATCGTAGGGTTCTCTGATACGCTGAATCTGATGGTGTGGTTTTCCTTAAAGTTCTGTACCTTTTACGGAGTGTTTCCCCTTTTTTTAAGTTTCGGTTACTATTGCGCCGGGTCGCTCCTTAATTACAGTTCGTTACCCTGAACTGTTTGATAATAGTTAAATCATTATTAAATTTAAATTTATAATTATCTTTCGTTAATATAAAAAATCCCGTTGTTTCAGGATTAGATAAAACAGCTATTGGACAATTTTCTCTAGAAGCATTAAAGTAATGACTTAGAACATAATTGAAACACTCGTCATTATACATACCATTGGGCATCATAACACTTATAAATGATTCATCTTTAGTTTTTCTAGACTCAAATATATTATTTTTAAATTTATCACTAATATTATGCCATAATTACCATAATGTACACTGCGTAAAGGTGATTTCAGAATTATAATTACGATCTAATCTAACCGGACAGCTTGTACAAGATTGCTCAATTTCTCTTTTACGACCTTCAATAATAATCAAACCCATTTAATAGAATACTATTTTTAAGAACAAATTTTCTAATTCAATTTTAAGATAATTTTGATATATTGTATTATATTCATTTTTTCCTATATTTAATTTTTAAACAAGGAATCTAACAGACTTACAGCAACATTTCTATCTTCATCAGTTGTATTTCCAGCGGCTCTACTACTTATTACACCGTATAATCATTCAATCATTCAATCAATCATCGTTCAACCATTCAATCGTTCAATCACATTATTTCCAATTAAAAACAATCTAGTTTCTCCTTGTGCTATTTCCTTGTGGCTCTTATTAGACTGTATAATCGTTCAATCATATTATTTTCAATTAAAAACAATCCATTTCCTCCTTGTGTTATTTCCTTGTGGTTCTTATTAGACTGTATAATCGTTCATTCATATTATTTGCAAATAAAAACAATCCAGTTCCTCCTTGTAGTATTTCCTTGTGGTACTTATTAGACTGTATAGTCGTTCAATCATATTCTTTGCAATTAAAAAGAATCCAGTTCCTTCTTGTGTTATTTCCTTGTGGTACTTATTAGACTGTATAGTCGTTCAATCATATTCTTTGCAATTAAAAAGAATCCAGTTCCTTCTTGTGTTATTTCCTTGTGGTACTTATTAGACTGCATAATCGTTTAATCATATTATTTGGAATTAAAAGAGTCCAGTTCCTCCTTGTGGTATTTATTAGACTGTATAATCGTTCAATCATATTCTTTGCAATTAAAAACAATCCATTTCCTCCTTGTGTTATTTCCTTGTGGTTCTTATTAGACTGTATAATCGTTCATTCATATTATTTGCAAATAAAAACAATCCAGTTCCTCCTTGTAGTATTTCCTTGTGGTACTTATTAGACTGTATAGTCGTTCAATCATATTCTTTGCAATTAAAAAGAATCCAGTTCCTTCTTGTGTTATTTCCTTGTGGTACTTATTAGACTGTATAGTCGTTCAATCATATTCTTTGCAATTAAAAAGAATCCAGTTCCTTCTTGTGTTATTTCCTTGTGGTACTTATTAGACTGCATAATCGTTTAATCATATTATTTGGAATTAAAAGAGTCCAGTTCCTCCTTGTGGTATTTATTAGACTGTATAATCGTTCAATCATATTCTTTGCACTTAAAAACAGTCCAGTTCCCCCTTGTGGTATTTCCTTGTGGTACTTATTAGACTGTATAATCGTTCAATCATATTATTGGCAATTAAAAACAATCCAGTTCTTCCTTGTGGTACTTATTAGACTATATAATCGTTCAATTATATTATTTGCAATTAAAACAATTCAGTTCCTTCTTGTGGTACTTATTAGACTGTAGAATCGTTCAATCATATTCTTTGCACTTAAAAACAGTCCAGTTCCCCCTTGTGGTATTTCCTTGTGGTACTTATTAGACTGTATAGTCGTTCAATCATATTCTTCTCAATAAAAACTATCCATTTCCTTCTTGTAGTATTTCCTTGTGGTACTTATTAGACTGTATAGTCGTTCAATCATATTCTTTGCAATTAAAAAGAATCCAGTTCCTTCTTGTGTTATTTCCTTGTGGTACTTATTAGACTGCATAATCGTTTAATCATATTATTTGGAATTAAAAGAGTCCAGTTCCTCCTTGTGGTATTTATTAGACTGTATAATCGTTCAATCATATTCTTTGCAATTAAAAACAATCCATTTCCTCCTTGTGTTATTTCCTTGTGGTTCTTATTAGACTGTATAATCGTTCAATCATATTATTTTCAATAAGAACAATCCAGTTCCTCCTTGTGTTATCTACCTTCGGTTCTTATTAGACTGTATAATCGTTCAATCATATTATTGGCAATTAAAAACAATCCAGTTCCTCTTTGTGGTACTTATTAGACTGTAAAATCGTTCAATTATATTATTTGCAATTAAAACAATTCAATTCCGCCTTGTGGTACTTATTAGACTGTATAATCGTTCACTCATATTCTTTGCACTTAAAAACAGTCCAGTTCCCCCTTGTGGTATTTCCTTGTGGTACTTATTAGACTGTATAATCGTTCAATCATATTATTGGCAATTAAAAACAATCCAGTTCTTCCTTGTGGTACTTATTAGACTATATAATCGTTCAATTATATTATTTGCAATTAAAACAATTCAGTTCCTTCTTGTGGTACTTATTAGACTGTAGAATCGTTCAATCATATTCTTTGCACTTAAAAACAGTCCAGTTCCCCCTTGTGGTATTTCCTTGTGGTACTTATTAGACTGTATAATCGTTCAATCATATAATTTGCAATTAAAACAATTCAGTTCCTCCTTGTGGTACTTAATAGACTGTAGAATCGCTCAATCATATTCTTTGCACTTAAAAACAGTCCAGTTCCCCCTTGTGGTATTTCCTTGTGGTACTTATTAGACTCTAATCGTTCAATCATATTCTTTGCAATTAAAAACAATCCAGTTCCTCCTTGTGGGTCTTATTAGACGTTATAATCGTTCGATCATATTATTTGCAATTAAAACAATCCAGTTCCTCCTTGTGGTACTTATTAGACTGTATAATCGTTCAATCATATTATTTGCAATTAAAAACAATCCAGTTCATCTTTTTGTTATTTCCTTGTGGTTCTTATTAGACTGTATAATTCGTTCAATCCCATTATTTTCAATAAAAACAGTCCAGTTCCTCCTTGTAGTATTTCTTTATGGTACTTATTAGACTGTATAATCGTTTAATCATATTGATTGCAATTAAAAACAATCAAGTTCCTCCTTGTGGTACTTATTAGACTGTAAAATTGTTCAATCATATTGTTTGCAATTAAAAAGAATCCAATTCCTCCTTGTGTTATTTCCTTGTGGTTCTTATTAGACTGTATAAGCGTTTAATCATATTATTTGCAATTAGTGACAATCCAGTTCCTCCCTGTAGTATTTCCTTGTGGTACTTATTAGACCGTGTAATCGTTCAATCATATTGTTTACGGTTAAAAATAATCCAGTTCCTCCTTTTGGTACTTATTAGACCGTATAATCGTTCAATCATGTTGTTTACAGTTAAAAATAATCCAGTTCCTCCTTGTGGTACTTATTAGACTCTATAATCGTTCAATCACATTATTTTCAATAAAAACAGTCCAGTTCCTCCTTCTAGTATTTCCTTATGGTACTTATTAGACTGTATAATCGTTTAATCATACTATTTGCAATTAAAAACAATCAAGTTCCTCCTTGTAATACTTATTAGACTGTAAAATTGTTCAATCATATTGTTTGCACTTAAAAAGAATCCAATTCCTCCTTGTGTTATTTCCTTGTGGTTCTTATTAGACTGTATAAGCGTTCAATCATATTATGTGCCATTAAAAACAATCCAGTTCTCCCTTGTAGTATTTCCTTATGGTACTTATTAGACTGTATAATCGTTTAATCATATTATTTGCAATTAAAAACAATCCAGTTCCTCCTTGTGGTACTTACTATACTGTATTATCGTTCAATCATATTATTTGCAAGTAAAACAATCCAGTTCCGCCTTGTGGTACTTATCAGACTGTATAATCGTTCAATCATATTCTTTGCAATTAAAACAATCCAGTTCCTCCTTGTGGTACAGTTCAACAATCCAGTTCATTCTTGTGTTATTTCCGTGTGGTTCTTATTAGACTGTATAATCGTTCAATCATATTATTTACAATAAAAAAATCCAGTTCCTCCTTGTAGTATTTCCTTGTGGTACTTATTAGACTGTATAATCGTTTAATCATATTATTTGCAATTAAAAACAATCCAGTTCCTCCTTGTAGTAGTTCCAGGTGGTACTTAGCAGACTTTATAATCGTTTAATCATATTTTTTGCAATTAAAAACAATCCAGTTCCTCCTTGTGGTAGTTTCAGGTGGTACTTAGCAGACTTTATAATCGTTTAATCATATTATTTGCAATTAACAACAATCCTGTTCTTCCTTGTGGTATTTATTAGACTGTATAATCGTTCAATCATATTCTTTGCAATTAAAAAGAATCCGGTTCTTCCTTGTGTTATTTCCTTGTGGTTCTTATTAGACTCTATAATCGTTCAATCATATTATTTGCAATTAAACCAATCCAGTTCCTCCTTGTCGTACTTATTAGACTGTATAATCGTTCAATCATATTATTTAGAATTAAAAAATCCAGTTCCTCCTTGTGGTATTTCCTAGTGGTTCTTATTAGACTGTATAATCATTCAATCATATTCCTTGAAATTAAAAAGAATCCAGTTCCTCCTTGTGTTATTTCCTTGTGGTTCTTATTATACTCTATAATCGTTCAATCATATTATTTTCAATAAAAACAATCCAGTTCCTCCTTGTAGTATTTCCTTGTGGTACTTATTAGACTGTATAATCGTTGTATTCTTTGCAATTAAAAACAATCCAGTTCCTCCTTGTGGTATTTCCTAGTGGTTCTTATTAGACTGTATAATCTTTCAATCATATTATTTGCAATTAAAACAATCCAGTTCCTCATTGTGGTACTTATTAGACTGTAGAAAACAATCCTGCTTAACTCCTGATTTAATACAAAACCAGCTGCTTACCTCATTTCCTACCTTAACTGCAGCAGTGTTATTCTCGTGCATAGAACTAATCACTTTAATCTATTTGTCTGGTATACCATACAAGGATGAAACCTTCACTAAAGCTCTTCTATCAACAGAATCGAACGCTTGCTCATAATATATAAAAATGAGGACCAAAAGTGTTTAAAAACTCAGGCACTTCTCAATTATTAGCATAAGAGTGAAAATTTAGTCGACACATCCTCTACCTTTTCTAAAACCCCACTGCTCTTCTCTTAAAACTTTGTCCAAGGCATCTCTCAGTCTAAAAAGTATCATATTACTAAGTAATTTGCTACCTACAGAGACCAAACTCATGCCTCGATAATTACCACACTCACTTTTATCACCTTTCTTATAAAATGGCTTAATTAAGGTTTTCCTAAAATCGTTAGGTACTTCCCCTTTTTCAAAAATCATATTCATAATCTTTAATAACTTATTTCTAACCTCAGAGAAACCATATTTAAGAAACTCATTTACCACCCTATCAGCACCTGGAGCCTTATTATTCTTTAATCCTTTTAGTACTGTTGCTAATTCCTCCTCACAAAACAATCTTCCTTCATATCCAAGGTATCACAAACTTTTTCATTTTCCTCTATATTTTTTCCTGCAGCTCTATCTCGGTTAAGCAAGTTCTCAAAATTTTCGGCCCATCTCTCTTTAGTTTTTTCCTTATCGGTAATTGCGACCCCATTCCTATCTTTAACTGGGACAAGTCCGGATTGACTACTCCCTCTCAATTTGTTAACGTGCCAGTGCAGTAGATTACTATTATGCCGTCTAGCTGCATCTTCCAGATCCTCGGCAGTTTTATCCATTGCCTCCAATTCACACCTCCTTAGTTCATATTTTAATGCTTTCTCCAATTTCTTTACATTTATTTTGTTTTCATACGATCTATCGCTCAGATAATTCTTGTACAAGTCCTTTCTACTTTCTATAAAACATAAAGCTTTTTCACTAATATTCTTAGCTGCAGTTCTAGCTTTCTTCCTTAATACACCTTCAACAACTTCACAAATTATTTTTCTAAAATTATCCCTGTGGTTCCTACTAGACTGTATAATCGTTCAATCATATTATTTGCTATTAAAACAATCCAGTTCTTCCTTGTGTTATTACCTTGTGGTTCTTTATAGACTGTATAATCGTTCAATCATATTCTTTGCAATTAAAAACAATCCAGTTCCTCCTTGTGGTATTTCCTTGTGGTACTTATTAGACTGTATAATCGTTCAATCATATTATTTGCAATTAAAAACAATCCAGTTCCTCCTTGTGGTACTTATTAGAATGTATAATTGTTCAACCATATTATTTGCAATTTAAACAATCCAGTTCCTCCTTGTTGTACTTATTAGACTGTATTGCAATTAAAAAAAAACCAGTTCCTCCTTGTGTTTTTTCCTTGTGGTGCTTATTAGACTGTATAATCTTTCAATCATATTATTTGCAATTAAAACAATCCAGTTCCTCTTTGTGGTACTTATTAGACAGTATAAACGTTCAATAATATTCTTTGCAATTAAAAAGAATCCAGTTCCTCCTTGTGTTATTTCCTTGTGGTTCTTATTAGACTGCATAATCGTTCAATCATATTATCTGGAATTAAAAACAATCCAGTTCCCCCTTGTGGTATTTTTCTTGTGGTACTTATTAGACTGTATAATCGGTCAATCATATTATTTGCAATTAAAACAATCCAGTTCCGCCTTGTGGTACTTATTAGACTCTATAATCGTTCAATTATATTCTTTGCAATTAAAAACAATCCAGTTCCTCCTTGTGGTTCTTATTAGATTTTATAATCATTCAATCATATTATTTGCAATTAAAACAATCCAGTTCCTCCTTGTGGTACTTATTAGACTTTATAATCGTTCAATCATATTTTTTGCAATTAAAAACAATCCAGTTCATCCTTGTGTTATTTCCTTGTGGTTCGTATTAGACTGTATAATCGTTCAATCATATTATTTTCAATAAAAACCGTCCAATTCCTCCTTGTAGTATTTCCTTATGGTACTTATTAGACTGTATAATCGTTTAATCATATTCTTTGCAATTAAAAAGAATCCAGTTCCTCCTTGTGTTATTTCCTTGTGGTTCTTATTAGACTGTATAATCGTTCAATCATTTTATGTGCAATTAAAAATAATCCAGTTCCCCCTTGTGGTATTTCCTTGTGGTACTTATTAGACTGTATAATCGTTTAATCATATTCTTTGCAATTACAAAGAATCCAGTTCCTGCTTGTGTTATTTTCTTGTGGTTCTTAATAGACTGTATAATCGTTGAATCATATTCTTTGCAATTCAAAAGATTCCAGTTCTTCCTTGTGTTATTTCCTTGTGGTTCTTATTAGACCGTATAATCGTTCAATCATATTATGTGTAATTAAAAACAATCCAGTTACCCCTTGTGGTATTTCCTTGTGGTACTTATTAGACTGTTTAATCGTTCAATCATATTCTTTGCAATTAAAAATAATCCAGTTCCTCCTTGAGTTATTTCCTTGTGGTTCTTATTAGACTGTATAATCGTTCAATCATATTATTTGCAATTAAAAACAATCCAGTTCCTCCTTTTAGTATTTCCTGGTGGTACTTATTAGACTGTTTAATCGTTCAATTATATTATTTGCAATTAAAAACAATCCAGTTCCTCCTTGTGGTACTTTTTAGACTGTATAATTGTTCAATCATATTCTTTGCAATTAAAAAGAATCCGGTTCTTCCTTGTGTTATTTCCTTGTGGTTCTTATTAGACTGTATAATCGTTCAAGCATATTATTTGCAATTAAAACAATCCAGTTCCTCCTTGTCGTACTTGTTAGACTGACTAATCGTTCAATCATATTTTTCGTTCAATCCTTTTTTTGGAAAGTTTTTTTTAATTAATACCTTCAAATGATCAACTCAATCAAAGGAGAAAAAACAACAGTCTGTTATAACCGTTCAGTTTTACGGACTGCATATATCTTTAGGAACAAATGTGCCATACTATTGCAATACAACCTTAGCAAGTGGAAGGCTACTCAGACACCTTTTCAATGGTTTTACATGGATTGGCTACCGTAAAATCTTCATTCGATAGCATTTTGACCCTTTTGAAGCCGAAACTGCGATTTTGCACCACAAAATGACAGAAGGACTATACAGTCTAATAAGTACCACCAGGAAATACTACAAGGAGGAACTGGATTGTTTTTAATTGCGAATAATATGATTGAACGATTATACAGTCTAATAAGAACCACAAGGAAATAACTCAAGGAGGAACTGGATTATTTTTAATTGCAAAGAGTATGATTGAACGATTATACAGTCTAATAAGTACCACAAGGAGGAACTGGATTGTTTTTAATTGCAAATAATATAATTAAACGATTATACAGTCTAATAAGTACCACAAGGAAATACTACAAGGAGGAACTGGATTGTTTTTAATTGCAAATAATATGATTGAACGATTATACAGTCTAATAAGAACCACAAGGAAATAACTCAAGGAGGAACTGGATTCTTTTTAATTGCAAAGAGTATGATTGAACGATTATACAGTCTAACAAGTACCACAAAGAGGAACTGGATGGTTTTTAATCGCAAATAATATGATTGAACGATTATACAGTCTAATAAGAACCACAAGGAAATAACAAGAGGAGGAACTGGATTGTTTTTAATTGCAAAGAATATGATTGCACGATTATAGAGTCTAATAAGTACCACAAGGAGGAACTGGATTGTTTTAATTGCAAACAATATGATTGAACGATTATACAGTCTAATAAGTAACACAAGAAGGAACTGGATTGTTTTTAATTGTAAATAATATAATTGAACGATTATACAGTCTAATAAGTACCACAAGGAGGAACTGGATTTTTTTTAATTGCAAATAATATGATTGAACGACTATACAGTCTAATAAGTACCAAAAGGAAATACCACATGGAGGAACTGGATTGTTTTTCATGGCAAATAATATGTTTGAACGATTATAAAGTCTAATAAGAACCACAAGCAAATAACACAAAGAGGAACTGGATTCTTTTTAATTGCAAATAATATAATGGAACGATTATACAGTCTAATAAGTACCACAAGGAAATACTACAAGGAGGAACTGGATTGTTTTAATTGAAAATAATATAATCGAACGATTATACAGTCTAATAAGAACCACAAACAAATAACACAAGGAAGAACTGGATTCTTTTTAATTTCATGATTGAACGATTATACAGTCTAATAAGTACCACAAGGAGGAACTGGATTGTTTTTAATTGAAAATAATGTGATTGGACGATTATACATTCTAATAAGAACCACAAGGAAATACCACAAGGAGGAACTGGATTTTTTTAATTTTAAATAAAATGATTGAACGATTATGCAGTCTAATAAGTACGACAAGGAGGAACTGGATTGTTTTAATTGCAAATAATATGATTGAACGATTATACAGTCTAATAAGAACCACAAGGAAATAACACAAGGAAGAACCGGATTCTTTTTAATTGCAAATAATATGATTGAACGACTATACAGTCTAATAAGTACCAAAAGGAAATACCACATGGAGGAACTGGATTGTTTTTCATGGCAAATAATATGTTTGAACGATTATAAAGTCTAATAAGAACCACAAGCAAATAACACAAAGAGGAACTGGATTCTTTTTAATTGCAAATAATATAATGGAACGATTATACAGTCTAATAAGTACCACAAGGAAATACTACAAGGAGGAACTGGATTGTTTTAATTGAAAATAATATAATCGAACGATTATACAGTCTAATAAGAACCACAAACAAATAACACAAGGAAGAACTGGATTCTTTTTAATTTCATGATTGAACGATTATACAGTCTAATAAGTACCACAAGGAGGAACTGGATTGTTTTTAATTGAAAATAATGTGATTGGACGATTATACATTCTAATAAGAACCACAAGGAAATACCACAAGGAGGAACTGGATTTTTTTAATTTTAAATAAAATGATTGAACGATTATGCAGTCTAATAAGTACGACAAGGAGGAACTGGATTGTTTTAATTGCAAATAATATGATTGAACGATTATACAGTCTAATAAGAACCACAAGGAAATAACACAAGGAAGAACCGGATCCTTTTTAATTGCAAAGAATATGATTGAACGATTATACAGTCTAATAAGTACCACAAGGAAATAACTCAAGGAGGAACTGGATTCTTTTTAATTGCAACGAGTATGATTGAACGATTATACAGTCTAATAAGTACCACAAGGAGGAACTGGATTGTTTTTAATTGCAAATAATATGATTAAACGATTATGCAGTCTAATAAGTACCACCAGGAAATACTACAAGGAGGAACTTGATTTGTTTTTAATTGCAAATAATATGATTGAATTATTATACCGTCTAATAAGAACCACAAGGAAATAACTCAAGGAGGAACTGGATTCTTTTTAATTGCAAATAATATGATTGAATGATTATACAGTCTAATAAGAACCACAAGGAAATAACACAAGGAGGAAATGGATTGTTTTTAATTGCAAAGAATAGGATTGCACGATTATACAGTTTAGTAAGTACCACAAGGATGAACTGGATTGTTTTTAATTGCAAATGATATGATTGAACGATTATACAGTCTAATAAGAACCGCAAGGAAATACTACAAAGAGGAACTCGAGTTTTTTTATTGAGAATAGTAGGATTTAACGATTATACAGTCAAATAAAAAACCCAAGGAAATAACACAAGTAGGAACTGGATTGTATTAATTGCAAATAATATGATTGAACGATTATACAGTCTAATAAGTAACACAGGAAGGAACTGGATTGTTTTTAATTACAAATAATATGATTGAACGATTATACAGTCTAATAAGTACCGCAAGAAAATACTACAAGATTAACTGGATTGTTTTTATTGAAAATAATATGATTGAATGATTATACAGTCTAATAAGAACAACAAGGAAATAACACAAGGAGGAACCGTGCAAACATATCGTATAATCGTGCAATCATATTCTTTGCAATTAAAAACAATCCAGTTCCTCCTTGTGTTATTTCCTTGTGGTTCTTATTAGACTGTATAATCGTTCAATCATATTATTTGCAATTAAAAACAATCCAGTTCCTCCTTGAGTTATTTCCTTGTGTTTTTTATTAGACTGTATAATCGTTCAATCATATTATTTGCAATTAAAAACAATCGAGTTCCTCCTTGTAGTATTTCCTGGTGGTACTTATTAGACTGTATAATCATTCAATCATATTATTTGAAATTAAAAACAATCCAGTTCCTCTTTGTGGTACTTATTAGACTGTATAATCGTTCATTCATACTCTTTGCAATTAAAAGGAATCCAGTTCCTCCTTGAGTTATTTCCTTGTGGTTCTTATTAGACTGTATAATCGTTCAATCATATTATTTGCAATTTAAAATAATCCAGTTCCTCCTTGTAGTATTTCCTGGTGGTACCTATTAGACTGTATAATCGTTTATTTATATTATTTGCAATTAAAAACAATCCAGTTCCTCCTTGTACTATTTCCTGGTGGTACTTATTATACTGTGTAATCGTTTAATCATATTATTTGCAATTAGAAACAATCAAGTTCCTCCTTGTGGTACCTCTTAGACTGTATAATCGTTCAATCATACTCTTTGCAATTAAAAAGAATCCAGTTCCTCCTTGAGTTATTTCCTTGTGGTTCTTATTAGACTGTATAGTCGTTTAATCATATTATTTGCAATTAAAAACATTCCAGTTCCTCCTTGTAGTATTTCCTGGTGGTACTTATTAGACTGTATAATCGTTTAATTATATTATTTGCAATTAAAAACAATCCAGTTCCTCCTTGTGGTACTTATTAGACTGTATAATCGTTCAATCATACTCTTTGCAATTAAAAAAAATCCAGTTCCTCCTTGAGTTATTTCCTTGAGGTTCTTATTAGACTGTATAATCGTTTAATCATATTATTTGCAATTAAAAACAATCCAGTTTCTCTTTGTGGTACTTATTAGACTGTATAATCGTTCAATCATACTCTTTGCAATTAAAAAGAATCCAGTTCCTCCTTGAGTTATTTCCTTGTGGTTCTTATTAGACTGTATAATCGTTCAATCATATTATTTGAAATTAAAAACAATCCAGTTCCTTCTTGTAGTATTTCCTGGTGGTAGTTATTAAACTGTATAATCGTTTAATTATATTATTTGCAATTAAAAACAATCCAGTTCCTCCTTGTGGTACTTATTAGACTGTATAATCGTTCAATCATACTCTTTGCAATTAAAAAGAATCCAGTTCCTCCTTGAGTTATTTCCTTGTGGTACTTATTAGACTGTATAATCGTTCAATCATACTCTTTGCAATTAAAAAGAATCCAGTTCCTCCTTGTAAAATTTCCTTGTGTTACTTATTAGACTGTATAATCATCCAATCGTATTCTTTCCAATTAAAAAGAATCCAGTTCCTCCTTGAGTTATTTCCTTGTGGTACTTATCAGACTGTATAATCGGTCAATCATACTCTTTGCAATTAAAAAGAATTCAGTTCCTCCTTGGAAAATTTCCTTGTGTTACTTATTAGACTGTATAATCGTTCAATCATATTATTTGCAATTAAAAACAATCCAGTTTCTCCTTGTGGTTCTTATTAGACTGTACAATCGTTCAATCATATTATTTGCTATTAAAATTATTCAGTTCCTCCTTGTGTTGTTTCCTTGTGGTTCTTATTAGATTGTATAATCGTTCAATCATACCATTTTCAATGAAAACAATCCAGTTCCTCCTTATAGTATTTCATTGTTGCACTTATTAGACTGTATAATCGTTCAATCATATTATTTTTAATAAACACAATCCACTTCCTCCTTTAGTATTTTCTTGTGGTACTTATTAGACCGTATAATCGTTCAATCATATTATTTGCAATTAAAAACAATCCAGTTCCTCCTTGTTGTTCTTATTAAACTGTATAATCGTTCAATCATATTATTTGCATTTAAAACAATCCAGTTCCGCCTTGTCGTACTTATTAGACTGTATATTCGTTCAATCATATTCTTTGCAATTAAAAACAATCCGGTTCCCCCTTGTGGGTTTTCCTTGTGGTACTTATTAGACTGTATAATCGTTCAATCATATTATTTACAATTAAAAACAATTCAGTTCCTTCTCGTGTTACTTATTAGACTGTATAATCGTTCAATCATATTATTTGCAATTAAAATAATCCAGTTCCGCCATGTGGTACTTAATAGACTCTATATTCGTTCAATCATATTCTTTGCAATTAAAAATAATCCAGTTCCTCCTTGTGGTTCTTATTAGACTGTATAATTGTTCAATCATATTATTTGCAATTAAAAACAATCCAGTTCCTCCTTCTGGTACTTATTAGACTGTATAATCGTTCAAGCATATTCTTTGCAATTAAGAAGAATCCAGTTCCTCCTTGTGTTATTTCCTTGGGTTTTTTTATTTGACAGTATAATCGTTCAATCATATCATTCTCAATAAAAACAATCGAATTCCTCCTTGTAGTATTTCTTTGCGGTACTTATTAGACTGTATAATCGTTCAATCATATCATTTGCAATTAAAAACAATCCAGTTCCTCCTTGTGGTTCTTATTAGACTGTATAATTGTTCAATCATATTATTTGCAATTAAAAACAATCCATTTCCTCCTTGTGTTATTTTCTTGTGGTACTTATTAGACTGTATAATCGTTCAATCATACTCTTTGCAATTAAAAAGAATCCAGTTCCTCCTTGAGTTATTTCCTTGTAGAGTAGAGAGTAGAGTAGAATATTTTTATTTATAACACGTACATAAATAAATGTCACAAAACAGCGCACATGCCAGGTGGCATACTTTAGCGCTGAAAATATTACCAACAAAAATACACAGCCATTTTCTAACTAAATTTTACAACAACGAAAAAGAAAATCCTAATGAACAAAATGCTTAACATGTCATAAGATATTTCTTCACCAGTCTTAGAAAATGTCGCTTGTTGCTGCATTCTCGAACTGATTCAGGAATTGAGTTCCAGATTTTTGGGCCAATGTGACGGATACTGAATCCCGCTCTCGATGTCGGGCGAATTTCGCACGAAAAGTCTGAACGATGCGTAGTAGGATAATTATGAAATTGAGAATTAGTTGAGAAAATGCTGGAGAAATTTACAGGTAAATTACTATATTGATAATCATGACAAATACTAGAGATAGAAATTAAATGAAGTTTGTCCAAAGAGAAAATTCCTGAAGTCCCATATAGGTGTCTAACTGAAGTTCTGCAATCAACATTAAAAAGAATCCTCATTGCTTTATTCTGAAGTATTTGGAGAGATTTGAAAACAGACGGAAAGGAAGATGCCCAAACCGAAATGCAATAGAGAAATTATGGGTGGACGAAAGAATAATAAATAGATTTTGGAATAGCTTTAGGAAAAAAGTGACAAAGACGAGTTAGCATGCCAATATTTCGGGAAATTTTTAACGACAGTGTTTTTACATATTTATGAAACGACAAATTTTCATCTAAAATAATTCCAAGATATTTGAACTGATCCACCCGTCTTAATTCAAGACCATTCAAAAAAAGAGAGAAGGTATCTGACACTACTGATCCAGTTCGCGAAAATAACATATACTGGCATTTTTTTTTTCATTAAGAGCTAGTAAATTCCTTGAATACCATTCAGATACAGTTAGTAACGTACTTCCGAGGCTCTGGAAAAGAACTGATAGGTCCCGGTGAGAAGCAAAAATAACTACATCATCAGCAAACATTATAATTTTACAAAGAGGCAAAACTTCTGGCAAATCATTTATAAAAAGAATAAATAGAATAGGCCCAAGAACAGAGCCCTGAGGTAATCCGTAATTAATTGGAAAAGTTTCGGAACGGAGATCACGAGATTTATCAACACAATCTAGTCGTCTCCCAGAAAGGTAAGATGAAAAAAAATTAACAGCTTGTGTTGAAAACCCATAAGACTTTAGTTTAAAAAGAAGCAACGAATGATTTGTGGTTCTTATTAGACTGTATAATCGTTCAATCATATTATTCGCAATTAAAAATAATCAAGTTCCTCCTTGTAGTATTTCCTGGTGGTACTTATTAGACTGCATAATCGTTTAATCATATTATTTGCAATTAAAAACAATCCAGTTCCTTCTTGTGGTGCTTATTAGACTGTATAATCGTTCAATCATACTCGTTGCAAATAAAAAGAATCCAGTTCCTCCTTGAGTTATTTCCTTGTGGTACTTATTAGACTGTATAATCGTACAATCATATTCTTTGCAATTAAAAAGAATCCGGTTCTTCCTTGTGTTATTTCCTTGTGGTTCTTATTAGACTGTATAATCGTTCAATCATATTATTTGCAATTAAAACAATCCAGTTTCTCCTTGTCGTACTTATTAGACTGTATAATCGTTCAATCATATTATTTAGAATTTTAAAAAAATCCAGTTCCTTCTTGTGGTATTTCCTTGTGGTTCTTATTAGAATGTATAATCGTTCAATCACATTATTTTCAATTAAAAACAATCCAGTTCCTCCTTGTCGTACTTATTAGACTGCTTATTTAGAATTAAAAAAAATCCAGTTCCTCCTTGTAGTATTTCCTTTTGGTACTTATTAGACTGTATAATCGTTCCATTATATTCTTTGCAATTAAAAAGAATCCAGTTCCTCCTTGTGTTATTTGCTTGTGGTTCTTATTAGACTTTATAATCGTTCAAATATATTATTTGCCATGAAAAAAATCCAGTTTCTCCTTGTAGTATTTTCTTGTGGTACTTATTAGACCGCATAATCGTTCAATCATATTATTTGCAATTAAAAACAATCCAGTTCCTTCTTGTGGTACTTATTAGACTTTATAATCGTTCAATCATATTATTTGCATTTAAAACAATCCAGTTCCGCCTTGTCGTACTTATTATACTGTATAATCGTTCAATCATATTCTTTGCAATTAAAAACAATCCGGTTCCCCCTTGTGGTGTTTCCTTGTGGTACTTATTAGACTGTATAATCGTTCAATCATATTATTTGCAATTAAAAACAATCCAGTTCCTTCTTGTGTTACTTATTAGACTGTATAATCGTTCAATCATATTATTGGCAATTAAAACAATCCAGTTCTGCCTTGTGATACTTAATAGACTCTATAATCGTTCAATCATATTCTTTGCAATTAAAAATAATCCAGTTCCTCCTTGTGGTTCTTATTAGACTGTATAATTGTTCAATCATATTATTTGCAATTAAAAACAATCCAGTTCCTCCTTGTGGTACTTATTAGACTGTATAATCGTTCAATCATATTCTTTGCAATTAAGAAGAATCCAGTTCCTCCTTGTGTTATTTCCTTGGGTTTTTTATTTGACAGTATAATCGTTCAATCATATCATTCTCAATAAAAACAATCGAATTCCTCCTTGTAGTATTTCCTTGCGGTACTTATTACTGGACCTGGAACTGGAACTGGATTGTATTAATTGCAAATAATATGATTGAACGATTATACAGTCTAATAAGTAACACAAGAAGGAACTGGATTGTTTTTAATTGCAAATAATATGATTGAACGATTATACAGTCTAATAAGTACCGCAAGGAAATACTACAAGATTAACTGGATTGTTTTTATTGAAAATAATATGATTGAATGATTATTCAGTCTAATAAGAACAACAAGGAAATAACACAAGGAGGAACCGTGCAAACATATCGTATAATCGTGCAATCATATTCTTTGCAATTAAAAACAATCCAGTTCCTCCTTGTGTTATTTCCTTGTGGTTCTTATTAGACTGTGTAATCGTTCAATCATATTATTTGCAATTAAAAACAATCCAGTTCCTCCTTGTGGTACTTATTAGACTGTATAATCGTTCAATCATACTCTTTGCAATTAAAAAGAATCCAGTTCCTCCTTGAGTTATTTCCTTGTGGTTCTTATTAGACTGTATAATCGTTCAATCATATTATTCGCAATTAAAAATAATCAAGTTCCTCCTTGTAGTATTTCCTGGTGGTACTTATTAGACTGTATAATCGTTTAATCATATTACTTGCAATTAAAAACAATCCAGTTCCTTCTTGTGGTGCTTATTAGACTGTATAATCGTTCAATCATACTCGTTGCAATTAAAAAGAATCCAGGTCCTCCTTGAGTTATTTCCTTGCGGTACTTATTAGACTGTATAATCGTTCAATCATATTCTTTGCAATTTAAAAGAATCCGGTTCTTCCTTGTTTTATTTCATTGTGGTTCTTTTTAGACTGTATAATCGTTCAATCATATTCTTTGCAATTAAAAACAATCCAGTTCCTCCTTGTGTTATTTCCTTGTGGTTCTTATTAGACTGTGTAATCGTTCAATCATATTATTTGCAATTAAAAACAATCCAGTTCCTCCTTGTGGTACTTATTAGACTGTATAATCGTTCAATCATACTCTTTGCAATTAAAAAGAATCCAGTTCCTCCTTGAGTTATTTCCTTGTGGTTCTTATTAGACTGTATAATCGTTCAATCATATTATTCGCAATTAAAAATAATCAAGTTCCTCCTTGTAGTATTTCCTGGTGGTACTTATTAGACTGTATAATCGTTTAATCATATTACTTGCAATTAAAAACAATCTAGTTCCTTCTTGTGGTGCTTATTAGACTGTATAATCGTTCAATCATACTCGTTGCAATTAAAAAGAATCCAGGTCCTCCTTGAGTTATTTCCTTGCGGTACTTATTAGACTGTATAATCGTTCAATCATATTCTTTGCAATTTAAAAGAATCCGGTTCTTCCTTGTTTTATTTCATTGTGGTTCTTTTTAGACTGTATAATCGTTCAATCATATTATTTGCAATTAAAACAATCCAGTTTCTCCTTGTCGTACTTATTAGACTGCATAATCGTTCAATCATATTATTTAGAATTAAAAAAAATCCAGTTCCTACTTGTGGTATTTCCTTGTGGTTCTTATTAGAATGTATAATCGTTCAATCACATTATTTTCAATTAAAAACAATCCAGTTCCTCCTTGTGGTACTTATTAGACTGTATAATCGTTCAATCATGAAATTAAAAAGAATCCAGTTCTTCCTTGTTTTATTTGTTTGTGGTTCTTATTAGACTGTATAATCGTTCGATTATATTATTTTCAATTAAAACAATCCAGTTCCTCCTTGTAGTATTTCCTTGTGGTACTTATTAGACTGTATAATCGTTCCATTATATTCTTTGCATTTAAAAAGAATCCAGTTCATCTTTGTGTCATTTCCTTGTGGTACTTATTAGACTGTATAATCGTTCAATCATATTATTTGCAATTAAAACAATCCAGTTTCTCCTTGCCGTACTTATTAGACTGCATAATCGTTCAATCGTATTATTTAGAATTAAAAAATATCCAGTTCCTCCTTGTAGTATTTCCTTTTGGTACTTATTAGACTGTATAATCGTTCCATTATATTCTTTGCAATTAAAAAGAATCTAGTTCCTCTTTGTGTTATTTGCTTGTGGTTCTTATTAGACTTTATAATCGTTCAAACATATTATTTGCCATGAAAAACAATTCAGTTCCTCCATGTGGTATTTCCTTTTGGTAGTTATTAGACTGTATAATCGTTCAATCATATTATTTGCAATTAAAAAAAAATCCTAAGTTGCACCTCACAGCGGTGGAGTGGTGTAACATTCTATTAGTAGCCTAGTCCGACAAATAGAATGGCTAACGCAACGGGGCGCCAAGGGTCTGGGGAGCCTTTGGTCAAGTCAATTCCCATGAAACACCAATGGATATTGAAGATCAAATGAAGAGAGATACTACTATTACGGCGTTCGCGGTAGCCGACGCGGACCAGGTCAGGGTGGTGCCTGGCCCGACAAGTATGCAAGCCGCCCGATCAAGAAAACATCTGAATATTGGCGCGTGGAATGTTCGCAGCTGCAAGCTGGAATCCACGCAACTGCTCCTTGCAAGGGAGCTGCAGAAGTACAAAATCAACGTTTGTTGTCTGTCAGAAACAAGACTTAATGATATTCTGTCCAAAAAGTTGACCGTTTCCGAATCTGACTCATTCCAGTTCTATAACTCGGGTCCTAATGATGGCTCCGGCAAGCAAGGAGTTGGGTTCTTAATAGACGGTCCTACTGCATCATGCGTCACCTCTTGGGAGCCAGTGTCACCAAGGATCGCCATGATCAGACTGAGAGGCCACTTTAGCCACATAACCATAATCGCCGTGTACGCTCCGATAAGGGACAGTAGTGACGCTGTCAAAGATGCCTTTTATTATGACCTACAAAGAATCATCGACAAGACACCAAGGCGTGACATGCTCTTTGTAGCTGGAGACTGGAACGCCCGGCTTGGCAGAGTAGACCCCGACACAGCAGCAGTTATTGGCCGCCACACCGTTGGTGACAGATGCATCAATGGACAAAGGCTCTTACAGCTAGCCAGATACAACAACCTATGCGTCACAAACACTCTCTTTGAGCACAAGAGACTCCACCTCGTTACATGGCGTTCGAAAGACGGCGTAACAACAGCCCAGATCGATCACATCTTAGTCAGCAGAAGATGGAGGAGCTCCTGCACAGATGCCCGGGAATACAGAGGAGCAGACACAGGATCTTTAAATGGATCCGACCACTATCTCCTCACTTGCAAAGTCCGTCACCGCCTTAGTAGGCAGAAGCGACAGAAGGCAGGGAAGCGCTTCGATGTTTCGAAACTAAGATGCCCAGACATCAAAGCCGACTTTGAGTTAAAGCTAAGCAACCGGTTCGATACCTTGAATCGTCTCTCACTCGTCGATGAAGAATGGGTGCAGATAAAAATTGCGACAAAAGGACGTAGCTGAGGAGGTGCTTGGCCACACAAAACGAAAACAGCGAGCCTGGATCTCTGACCACACCATAGAACTAGTTGAGAAGAAGCGACCCCTCGTGGGAGGTGCAAAAGAACCCTTAAAAGTAGCCCGCAAAGCAGTTAAACAGTCACTGAAACAGTGCAGAGAACAGTACTGGTCAGATCTGGCGAATGAGTTGGAACAAGCGTCCAGGAGTCACAACAGCAGGAAAATGTTCAAAATACTGAAAGAAGCGACTGGAAAAGCTCCTGTAGCGGTTGACACACTGAAAGATAAGTCCGGAGAACTCATCCGAACAGAAGAAGGACGCATGGAATGCTGGCGAGAGCATTTTTCTGAGCTACTCCACCCTGTCAAACCCCCGTGCGATCTACCTGCCTTCTCGAGTGCTGCTAGAGAGCCCTACGCAGTAAACCTCGATCCGCCAAGTATTGCGGACGTACAAAAAGCGCTGAAGTGCATGAAAAACAATAAAACTCCTGGAGAGGATGGGATCCCTTCTGAAATGTTCAAGTCCTCACCAACTCTACTATGCCGCCTAACCGACCTTTTTGTCCAGGTGTGGACAACAAAGACCTTCCCTAAAGACTGGAAAGTATCAGTCCTCGTTCCGCTATACAAAAAAGGAGATAAGGCCATTTGCAGAAACTATAGAGGCATTTCCCTGATCGACCATGCCATGAAGATCAATGGGTGTCAATGGGTGTGGCAACCCTGGGTGAAACAAATAAGGAAAAAATATTTTGTCATTTCACTAGTTTTGAATAAGATTTTGGTATTTTTTTGGGATAATTTTGAAACCAGTTTTATAATTGTGATTTTCCAAGTAAGTGAATAGTTTTTTTTCCAGTTAAGAAGAGCCATTTTTTAAGAATCCGGTGTGTCTATTGGATGCGCACGCGCTGATTGCGTGATTTTTGGCCGCGCAGCGTTGCCATTCTTGTTTGTGAGTTTGGTTTTCGGGCGCGAAAAAAGGTAAAAATCGGCGTGTGTATATGTTTATGTTTTTTCTGAATAAGTGAAGTCCTGTGGACTGCTTAGATCGCTTGGGACCAAGCAGAAGAGGGGAGAGAACCTGCCGGAAGCGCCGTATTGGTACCTGCCGGTTAATTAGCCTTAAATTGCAGGGAACAGGTGAGCAGGTCTCGACGCTTCCCTTGCTCCCGGTGATCGACGTACGCTCCGAGCATTCATTCCTTGTACATCTGACAAAAATACTGTCAGTAAATGGCTGGTGACCCTTGTCCCAGATGCAAAAAGAACGTAACACGAGCTCAGGGCGGACTCCAATGCCGTACCTGCACGAAATGGTTTCACTTTCCCTGTGTATCAGGCACGTACAGCAAAGAAGCAGAAAAATCGTCTGGAAAGTGGCAATGTAATCGATGCAAGGAAGCTGCCAACACACCCAAAACAGCAGCAGTGGGAACACCGAACAGCCAAAAACAACAAAACCTAGGGAATCCAAAAGCCAGAGGAGAAAACTGCAACGCCCCGTCTTCGGACCAAACCCCGCCTCCAGTCAACGACGAACCCCTGATTATCAGGGAAAGTAGGCCCACGCAAGTTCGAGGAACTCTCAATGCACCCCTTCCTACGGCCTCTGCCCCAAATGCTACTCCTAACGGAACTGAGTCACACAGCGAAACTTGCAACTATTGTCATACCCAGGCCGAAGCCAGTACATCCTTTTGCTGTTTTTTCTGCAATGAGTGGGAGCATGCCTCCTGCCGCGGGATCCACTCCGATATTGTCCTGGCGATAAAACTCCATGACCCACAGTTAAGCCTCTTCAGATACGAGTGTTCGTCCTGCTCCAAGCGAAAGGTAGCTCAACTGCAACTGCAAGTCAGACTCCTAACGGATTGCAGAATACCTGAACAGCGAAATCAAAATCCATTCCCAGGCGATCAAGCACTGTACTCCCGTGTAGCACAACATGGAACCACAGACTCTAGACAAAATACACCCAGCCCAGCGCCTTCCGCAAACACTACCGTTGAAACCCTCCTACGAGCAGAAAAAGAAAAACAGCTGCGAGAAGCAAAGCGATTCAATCTAGTTATATCAGGGGTCCCAGAGTCTGAAACTCCAGACGCACAGATAGCTCTTGGCCTTTGCCGAACCAACGATTTGGGAGCTACCCTGGAAACGGGGGATATAGTGGAGACTAGGCGCCTTGGAAGACCAAGCGACAACGGCAGACCAAGAAAACTACTCGTCAAGCTCAGAGAAGACACTTCAACCTTTGTGAAACGAAATAACATCCTGAAAAACGCTCGGAACCTGAGAACCTCTGATGACGCCTTCACCCGCCGCGAAATCTACATAGGCCCTGATCTCACCCCACTCCAGCTCCAGTCTCAGGCCGAGAAAAGAAGGCTCAAGAGAGCCAAAAGCTCTGCCCATAACCGGAATGAGGAGGCCTCCTCAGGTCAAGGGCAACAATAGCAACAAAAGACCAGAATACCAACTCGACCTCCTAAAACTCAGCAAAGCAACCCTTTTGACCTCCCAAGAGTCATGCTTGTTAACGCCCAGTCACTCTGCAACAAAATCACAGAACTTAGCGTTCGACTGAAATGTGAGAGGGTTGAGGTATGCTGTGTCACAGAAACTTGGTCCGCTACCCCATCGACTGCTAGTATTCCAGGCTATGACCTTTACACAAAAAATCGCAAGGATAAAGATGGCAACGTTATAACACATGGCGGTGGAGTGGGTGTTTACATAAATGCAGATATCGAACACGAAGTTTTGACATTCGCTGAACACACAGATACCTATGAGCTGCTCTGGGTGAAAATCAAACCCAAAGTACTGCCAAGAGCGTTTTCGTCAATAACTTTCGGAGTCCTCTATTTTCCACCGCGAGCCGCTTACCGCAAAACCCTAATCAACCACCTCCAAAAGTCTATCGACGATATTCGATGCATGTATCCTAATAGCGGTATAGTATTGCTTGGCGACTTTAATGATCTGGACAGGCGCTGGATCAGTCAATCTCTTGATCTGAAGCAGGTAGTAAAAATTCTTACTACGGAAAAATCAACTATCGACCTCATCTTCACAGATGTGGGAGAATTCTACCACGATCCCGAATCGAGCCCCAGCCTCGGAAGGAGCGCACATTTCTCTGTACTGTGGAAGCCCAAAGGAACCAAGCCAACGGCTACCAAGGAAACATTCGTCTGCCGACCTCTGACTACACCAGGAAAAGAAGAATTCTCTAAATGGTGCGTAAATAAAAACTGGTCCCAACTGTACAGATTATCTGACGTTAACCAGATGGTTGGACTCTTAAATTCCGAGATAACCAGCGCTTACCACTCATGCTTCCCAGAGAAACGTGTCAAACGCTCTTCTACGGACAAACCATGGGTCACACAAGAGATCAAGAAACTCATCAGGAAGCGTAATAAACTGCACGCCTCAGGCAACAGAGAGCGCTGGAAAAAAATGAGGAACACCGTGGTGTACGAATGTAGGAAAGCTGAGAAAGCATATGGGGAAAAGCTCTCTAAAACAGTAAACTCCGACTCCCGCTCATTCCACAAGACAGTTAGAGATTTAATAAGCCCCCAGCGCCCGACGACCTTTCACATACAAAAAGATAAAGGTGAACAGGTCACTGCAAATGATCTCAATGAGTGGTTTGCCAAAATCTGCAGATCCAACCCTCCAGCCGAAACGAGTGCATTCAGCGCCAAGATATCTGAGATTCCAGTCGTTCTGCCTATTGAAGTGTGCAGGGTCCTAGAAAAGATTCCTGCGCGGAAAGCCACTCACCCAGCGGATCCACCGCCAATTTTGTTCAAAGAAAACGCTCCTTACCTATCAGAGCCTATAGCTGCCATCATCAACCAGTCACTGATAACAGGGACGTTTCCTGAGCCGCTCAAGGAGGCAGTCGTAATCCCTGTTCCCAAAGTCACAAACCCCAAAGAACTTGGAGACCTCCGACCGATCTCACTCACGCCGCTACTCTCGAAAGTATTCGAAACTTTCATAAACAGATGGCTTCTGGAGGAACTCAGCGAAGTAATAGACTCCCGGCAGTATGGCTTCCAAAGAGGGTGCAGTACAAGTCACTACCTTATCCAGATCGTCGAGACTATCCTAAGTCACCTAGAAGTTGACGAGGCATTTGTCGACCTCCTTCAAGGGGACGTCAGGAAAGCGTTCGATACGTCTAGCCACGAGGAGATTCTACAGTCCATGACCAATTTTCACGAATTCCTGAGAAAGATAGTAGAAAGCTTCCTTTCAAAACGGAAGCAAAAAACAAGGTACAAAGGCGAACTGTCAGACTCTACAGACCTTACATGTGGAATTCCTCAAGGAACAAAAATAGGTCCGACCCTTTTCCTGTTGCTTTGCAACACGATAGCTAAATGGCACAGAGACAGAGCGAAGTTCGCAGACGACCTAACAATGATGCTGCTACAAAGACTGTGTGAAATCCTTAACCTAGAAGAAATGGTCGTGAAGCTCGAACGGGACTACCTAGAAAGAAAACTCAGCATCAACAGGACCAAGTCGGCAATAATGAGAATTTCCTTCTTAAAGCACAGCGTACCGGCCTTGCCTGACGTCGGCATACCGGCAGTTCACAAAATGAAGATCCTGGGTGTTATCTTCAATGATAAACTGACTTGGGAGGACCACTTAAATCACTTGCTGTCCCAGGCTATGCCTCTGCTTAGGTCACTGACAAAGCTACGTCGCTTTCAACTCAGCAAAAATGCCCTGGTCACCTACTATAGGAGCCACATGCGACCGATCCTAGAATATGCCTGCCCTGTCTGGCATCCTGGTCTCACAAAAGAGCAGAGCAATAAGCTCGAAACAATTCAAAAGAGAGCCTTGCGCATCATTCTAGGAGACAGCCAATTGCCCTATGAGGAATGTCTGGCGAAGCTAGAACTCACAACACTTGAACAAAGAAGACACGAGCTCCTCATGAGCTTTGGCCAGTCCATCTTGACTTCCCCCAAACACCGCGACCTTCTCCCACCTGATATCAGACAAGATAACCGACCAAAGACCCGCCACACAAACCAACTACAACCAAGCAATCCAAGTGCCACGAAACGCTACAAAAATTCATTCCGACAATACTTCACTGAAAATTACAACAAATAGTTTTCATAACTTTTTTGTAAATGCGACTATTTATCCGTTTTGTGATATTTCGTATTAAATTATCTATCTATCTAAAAAAAGATCTTCAGCGTCATTCTTTTGAATCGATTCAAAGACGCACGTGACAAGTTAACCCGTCCTGAACAAGCAGGCTTCAGACCAGGCAGAGGCTGTCCAGAACAGATATTGACGATTCGCCTCATCCTTCAGCAGTACAGCAGGTTTCATCTACCCCTTCTCATCGCCTTTATTGACTTTGCAGCTGCCTTCGACTCTCTCATCAGAGAGGAGCTATGGAGAATTATGGCTGAAGACGGGGCGCCACAGGAGATCATTGAGATACTCCGAAGTGCGTATAAGGACACTGAGACTTGCGTCCGTGTTTCCGGCAATGACACCCCTAAGTTTCCAGTGGAGTTTGGGGTAAAGCAGGGATGCCCCCTTTCGCCTATATTATTCAACTACGCGATAGACTGGATCATATATAATGCAATGAGAAACCACAGCGGAATAGTCTTCGGACAAATAGCTGGTTTCCTCAAGGCCCTGACAGATCTAGACTTCGCAGACGACGTTGCTGAGCTGGAAACTACCGCCGGCAGCTTACAAGGCATGATCGACGATACCTATGAGGTCTCAAAGCGCATCGGATTGGCCATCTGCGGCGCAAAGACTAAAGTATTGGCTCTCAACCAACCTGCTCTTTGCCAAGTTACCCTCGACGGTGAGCCAATAGAAAGCGTTGAGGAATTCAAGTATCTTGGCTCTATCATAACACCAGATGGTGGAGCTGAAAGGGATATCTCTGCCCGCATAGCAAAGCCTGGGGAGTGTTTACTAGTCTGGAAAAAGCATTATGGGCCAGACGGGAGATCTCAACCAAAACAACAGTCAGAATCTATGGTGCAACTGTTCGAGCAGTACTACTGTATGCTTGCGAGACAAGGCCGATCAAGACTGAAGATGCGAGAACTTTGGATGTGTTCGACCACCGCTGCCTTCTTTACATCCTCCGCATTAAGAGATGGGACAGGATTTCCAATAGTGAAGTGAGGAGCCGCTGTGGCCAATCAGAAGAGCTATCGCTTATCATTAAAAGACGTCGCCTGAAGCTCCTCGGCCACACATTGCGCCGCCCCGAAGGCACGATATGTCATGACGTTCTTGTCTGCGAACCAGCCCCCTCCTGGAAACGTAAACCAGGAGGACAAAAGAAGAACCTGTGGTAAAAATTCAAGGAGGACCTGGAACCGTGGGGAGGATTCAGGAGACACGGTCGGAGATGGGACAAATACTGGCTGAAGATCGCCGGAGAAGCTGCAGCCGACAGGTCCAAGTGGTCGTCGGAAGTCATCCCAAGATCCTTTGGTGCCGGGCAGGACAGTTCATCGTCTGGTTCCTGCCGAAAGTAAAGTAAAGTAAGTAAGTAAGTACTTATTAGACTGTATAATCGTTCAATCATAGTATTTACAATTAAAAACAATCCAGTTCCTTCTTGTGGTACTTATTAGACTGTATAATCGTTCAATCATATTATTTGCAATTAAAACAATCCAGTTCCTCCTTGTCGCACTTATTAGACTGTATAATCGTGCAATCATAATCTTTGCAATTAGAAACAATCCAGTTCCTCCTTGTGTTATTTAATTTTGGTTCTTATTAGACTGTATAATCGTTCAATCATATTATTTGCAATTAAAAACAATCCAGTTCCTCCTTGTCGCACTTATTAGACTGTATAATCGTTCAATCATACTATTTGCAATTAAAAAGAATCCAGCTCCTCCTTGAGTTATTTCCATGTGGTTCTTATTAGACTGTATAATCGTTCAATCATATTATTTGCAATTAAAAACAATCGAATTCCCCCTTGTAGTATTTCCTGGTGGTTCTTATTAGACTGTATAATCGTTCAATCATATTATTTGCAATTAAAAACAATCGAATTCCCCCTTGTAGTATTTCCTGGTGGTACTTATTAGACTGCATAATCGTTTAATCATATTATTTGCAATGAAAAACAATCCAGTTCCTCTTTGTGGTATTTATTAGACTGTATAATCGTTCAATCATACTCTTTGCAATTAAAAAGAATCCAGTTCCTCCTTGAGTTATTTCCTTGTGGTTCTTATTAGACTGTATAATCGTTCAATCATATTATTTGCAATTTAAAACAATCCAGTTCCTCCTTGTAGTATTTCCTGGTGGTACTTATTAGACTGTATAATCGTTTAATCATATTATTTGCAATCAAAAACAGTCCAGTTCCTCCTTGTGGTACCTATTAGACTGTATAATCGTTCAATCAAACTCTTTGCAATTAAAAAGCATCCAGTTCCTCCTTGAGTTATTTCCTTGTGGTTCTTATTAGACTGTATAATCGTTCAATCATATTATCTGCAATTAAAAACAATCCAGTTCCTCCTTGTAGTATTTCCTGGTGGTACTTATTAGACTGTATAATCGTTTAATTATATTATTTGCAATTAAAAACAATCCAGTTCCTCCTTGTGGTACTTATTCGACTGTATAATCGTTCAATCATACTCTTTGCAATTAAAAAAAAATCCAGTTCCTCCTTGAGTCATTTCCTTGTGGTTCTTATTAGACTATATAATCGTTCAATCATATTATTTGCAATTGAAAACAATCGAGTTCCTCCTTGTAGTATTTCCTTGTGGTACTTATTAGACTGTATAATCGTTTAATCATATTATTTGCAATTAAAAACAATCCAGTACCTCTTTGTGGTACTTATTAGACTGTATAATCGTTCAATCATACTCTTTGCATTTAAAAATAATCCAGTTCCTCCTTGAGTTATTTCCTTGTGGTTCTTATTAGACTGTATAATCGTTCAATCATATTATTTGCAATTTAAAACAATCCAGTTCCTCCTTGTAGTATTTCCTTTTGGTACTTATTAGGCTGTATAATCGTTCCATTATATTCTTTGCAATTAAAAAGAATCCAGTTCCTCTTTGTGTTATTTGCTTGTGGTTTTTATTAGACTTTATAATCGTTCAAACATATTATTTGCCATGAAAAACAATCCAGTTCCTCCATGTGGTATTTCCTTTTGGTAGTTATTAGACTGTATAATCCTTCAATCATATTATTTGCAATTTACAAAAATCCAGTTCCTCCTCGTAGTACTTATTAGACTGTATAATCGTTCAATCATACTCTTTGCAATTAAAAACAATCCAGTTCCTCCTTGTGTTATTTCCTTGTGGTTCTTATTAGACTGTTTTTAATATGTTTTTATTTTTTTAATATGTCGAATTTGATGATGTATTTTTATCATGATTTTCACCTTCTTTTTTTTTGGGGGGGGGGGGGTAATTTCCTGCTATTTTCAAAATTATATGAATGTTCTTATGTTAGTAACTTTTGTGAGTAACTTTAAAACTTAATTAATTGATCTATTGATCAATATTTTAGATCAACATAAAAAGATTGGCTTATAGCAAAGTTTGAAATCATAAATTTAATAGACTAATTTTGTTTGTGATCTACTGTTGTTGTTTTTTATCTTGTCAGATCCGAATCTAACTATTTAACAGCCGCCATGTGCCTCCAAACAATAGCCATTTGGCCACCAAATATTTTATTTCTAAAGGAAGCAAAACTTTGAAGAAAATGTGTTTTTTACTAGCTTTTCCAATTTTGCCTGATAATTCTATCTTGAACGAAATGACTTGACATCGTTTTAATACAACCCTAAAACGGGCTTATGCCGGATTTGCCATCTCACTCACTTGAACTATCTGTCTTGGCTTTTTCTACAATTAGCGTATGGCTTGACGTCTGCAACTAGACCCCCCCCCCCCGTTTAACTCAGCCCTCATTTAATTCAACCCCACTGTGGTTCAACCTTCATTTAACTCAACCACCGTTTAACCCAACCTTATTTGACTGAAATTTCATTCAACCCTATTGTTGCAACCATGTAGTTATGAAGAATTAAAAAATAAAGAATTAAAAAAAATCCAGTTCCTCCTTTTAGTATTTCCTTTTGGTACTTATTAGACTGTATAATCGTTCCATTATATTCTTTGCAATTAAAAAGAATCCAGTTCCTCTTTGTGTTATTTGCTTGTGGTTTTTATTAGACTTTATAATCGTTCAAACATATTATTTGCCATGAAAAACAATCCAGTTCCTCCATGTGGTATTTCCTTTTGGTAGTTATTAGACTGTATAATCGTTCAATCGTATTATTTGCAATTTAAAAAAATCCAGTTCCTCCTTAAGGTACTTATTAGACTGTATAATCGTTCAATCATAGTATTTACAATTAAAAACAATCCAGTTCCTTCTTGTGTTACTTATTAGACTGTATAATCGTGCAATCATATTCTTTGCAATTAAAAACAATCCAGTTCCTCCTTGTGTTATTTCCTTGTGGTTCTTATTAGACTGCATAATCGTTCAATCATATTATTTGCAATTAAAAACAATCCAGTTCCTCCTTTTGGCACTTATTAGACTGTATAATCGTTCAATCATACTATTTGCAATTAAAAAGAATCCAGTTCGTCCTTGAGTTATTTCCATGTGGTTCTTATTAGACTGTATAATCGTTCAATCATATTATTTGCAACTAAAAACAATCCAGTTCCTCCTTGTAGTATTTCCTGGTGGTACTTATTAGACTGCATAATCGTTTAATCATATTATTTGCAATTAAAAACAATCCAGTTCCTCTTTGTTGTACTTATTAGACTGTATAATCGTTCAATCATACTCTTTGCAATTAAAAAGAATCCAGTTCCTCCTTGACTTATTTCCTTGTGGTTCTTATTAGACTGTATAATCGTTCAATCATATTATTTGCAATTAAAAACAATCCAGTTCCTCCTTGTAGTATTTCCTGGTGGTACTTATTAGACTGTATAATCGTTTAATCATATTATTTGCAATTAAAAACAATCCAGTTCCTCCTTGTGGTACTTATTAGACTGTATAATCGTTCAATCATACTCTTTGCAATTAAAAAGCATCCAGTTCCTGCTTGAGTTATTTCCTTGTGGTTCTTATTAGACTGTATAATCGTTCAATCATATTATTTGCAATTAAAAACAATCCAGTTCCTCCTTGTAGTATTTCCTGGTGGTACTTATTAGACTGTATAATCGTTTAATTATATTATTTGCAATTAAAAACAATCCAGTTCCTCCTTGTGGTACTTATTAGACTGTATAATCTTTCAATCATACTCTTTGCCATTAAAAAATATCCAGTTCTTCCTTGAGTCATTTCCTTTTGGTTCTTATTTGACTGTATAATCGTTCAATCATATTATTTGCAATTGAAAAAAAATCGAGTTCCTCCTTGTAGTATTTCCTTGTGGTACTTATTAGACTGTATAATCGTTTAATCATATTATTTGCAATTAAAAACAATCCAGTTCCTCATTGTGGTACTTATTAGACTGTATAATCGTTCAATCATATTCTTTGCAATTAAAAAGAATCCAGTTCCTCCTTGAGTTATTTCCTTGTGGTTCTTATTAGGCTGTATAATCGTTCAATCATATTATTTGCAATTTTAAACAATCCAGTTCCTCCTTGTAGTATTTCCTGGTGGTACTTATTAGACTGTATAATCGTTTAATCATATTATTTGCAATTAAAAACAATCCAGTTCCTCCTTGTGGTACTTATTAGACTGTATAATCGTTCAATCATACTCTTTGCAATTAAAAAGAATCCAGTTCCTCCTTGAGCTATTTCCTTGTGGTTCTTATTAGACTGTATAATCGTTCAATCATATTATTTGCAATTAAAAACAATCCAGTTCCTCCTTGTAGCATTTCCTTGTGGTACTTATTAGACTGTATAATCTTTCAATCATCTTCTTTGCAATTAAAAAGAATCCAGTTCCTCCTTGTGTTATTTCCTTGTGGTTCTTATTAGGCTGTATAATCGTTCGATCATTTTATTTGCAATTAAAATAATCCAGTTCCTCCTTGTAAAATTTCCTTGTGTTACTTATTAGACTGTATAATCGTTCAATCATATTATTTGCAATTAAAAACAATCCAGTTTCTCCTTGTGTTACTTATTAGACTGTACAATCGTCCAATCGTATTCTTTGCAATTAAAAAGAATCCAGTTCCTCCTTGTGTTATTTCCTTGTGGTTCTTATTAGACTGTACAATCGTTCAATCATATTATTTGCTATTAAAATTATTCAGTTCCTCCTTGTGTTGTTTCCTTGTGGTTCTTATTAGACTGTATAATCGTTCAATCATACCATTTTCAATGAAAACAATCCAGTACCTCCTTATAGTATTTCATTGTGGTACTTATTAGACTGTATAATCGTTCAATCATATTATTTTCAATAAACACAATCCATTTCCTCCTTGTAGTATTTCCTTGTGGTACTTATTAGACCGTATAATCGTTAATCATATTCTTTGCAATTAAAAAGAATCCAGTTCCTTCTTGTGTTATTTCCTTGTGGTACTTATTAGACTGTATAATCGTTCAATCATATTATTTGGAATTAAAAGAATCTAGTTCCTCCTTGTGGTACTTTTTAGACTGTATAATCGTTCAATCACATTTTTTGCAATTAAAAATAATCCAGTTCCTCCTTGTGGTACTTATTAGACTGTATAATTGTTCAATCATATTATTTGCAATTAAAAACAATCCAGTTCCTCCTTGTGGTACTTACTAGACTGTATAATCATTCAATCATATTCTTTGCAATTAAGAAGAATCCATAAAAGAACCTGAACCTGAACCTGAGTTCCTCCTTGTGTTATTTCCTTGGGTTTTTTATTTGACTGTATAATCGTTCAATCATATTATTTTCAATAAAAACAATCCAGTTAATCTTGTAGTATTTTCTTGCGGTACTTATTAGACTGTATAATCGTTCAATCATATCATTTGCAATTAAAAACAATCCAGTTCCTCCTTGTGGTACTTATTAGACTGTATAATCGTGCAATCATATTCTTTGCAATTAAAAACAATCCAGTTCCTCCTTGTGTTATTTCCTTGTGGTTCTCATTAGACTGTATAATCGTTCAATCATATTATTTGCAATTAAAAACAATCCAGTTCCTCCTTGTGGTACTTATTAGACTGTATAATCGTTCAATCATACTCTTTGCAATTAAACAGAATCCAGTTCCTCCCTGAGTTATTTTCTTGTGGTTCTTATTAGACTGTATAATCGTTCAATCATATTATTTGCAATTAAAAACAATCAAGTTCCTCCTTGTAGTATTTCCTGGTGGTACTCATTAGACTGTATAATCGTTTAATCATATTATTTGCAATTAAAAACTATCAAGTTCCTCCTTGTGGTACTTATTAGACTGTATAATCGTTCAATCATACTCTAAACAATTAAAAAGAATCCAGTTCCTCCTTGAGTTATTTCCTTGTGGTACTTATTAGACTCTATAATCGTTCAATCATATTCTTTGCAATTAAAAACAATCGAGTTCCTCCTTGTGGTTCTTGTTAGACTGTATAATCGTTCAATCATATTATTTGCAATTAAAACAATCCAGTTCCTCCTTGTCGTACTTATTAGACTGTATAATCGTTCAATCATATTATTTAGAACTAAAAAATCCAGTTCCTCCTTGTGGTATTTCCTTGTGGTACTCATTAGACTGTATAATCGTTCAATCACATTATTTTCAATTAAAAACAATTCAGTTCCTCCTTGTGGTACTTATTAGACTGTATAATCGTTCAATCATGAAATTAAAAAGAATCCAGTTCCTCCTTGTGTTATTTCTTTGTGGTTCCTATTAGACTGTATAATCGTTCGATTATATTATTTTCAATTAAAACAATCCTGTTGCTCCTTGTAGTATCTCCTTGTGGTACTTATTAGACTTTATAAACGTTCCATTATATTTTGCAATTAAAACAATACAGTTCCTCCTTGTAGTATTTCCTTGTGGTACTTATTAGACTGTAAAATCGTTCATTCATATTATTTGCAATTAAAAATAATCCAGTTCCTCCTTGTGGTACTTATTAGACTGTATAATCGTTCAATCATATTCTTTGCAATTAAAAAGAATCCAGTTCCTCCTTGTGGTATTTCCTTTTGGTTCTTATTAGAATGTATAATCGTTCAATCACATTATTTTCAATTAAAAACAATCCAGTTCCTCCTTGTGGTACTTATTAGACTGTATAATCGTTCAATCATGAAATTAAAAAGAATCCAGTTCCTCCTCGTGTTATTTCTTTGTGGTTCCTATTAGACTGTATAATCGTTCGATTATATTATTTTCAATTAAAACAATCCTGTTGCTCCTTGTAGTATTTCCTTGTGGTACTTATTAGACTGTATAAACGTTCCATTATATTATTTGCAATTATAACAATACAGTTCCTCTTTGTAGTATTTTCTTGTGGTACTTATTAGACTGTATAATCGTTCAATCATATTATTTGCAATTAAAAATAATTCAGTTCCTCTTGTGGAACTTATTAGACTGTATAATCGTTCAATCATATTATTTACAATTAAAAACAATCCAGTTCCTTTTTGTGTTACTTATTAGACTGTATAATCGTTCAATCATATTATTTACAATTAAAAACAATCAAGTTCCTCCTTGTAGTATTTCCTGGTGGTACTTATTAGACTGTATAATCATTTAATCATATTATTTGCAATTAAAAACAAACCAGTTCCTCCTTGTGGTACTTATTAGACTTTATAATCGTTCAATCATACCCTTTGCAATTAAAAAGAATCCAGTTCCTCCTTGAGTTATTTCCTTGTGGTTCTTATTAGACTGTATAATCGTTCGATTATATTATTTTCAATTTAAAATATTCCAGTTCCTCCTTGTAGTATTTCCTGGTGGTACTTATTAGACTGTATAATCGTTTAATCATATTATTTGCGATTAAAAACAATTCAGTTCCTCCTTGTTATTAGACTGTATAATCGTTCAATCATACTCTCTGCATTTAAAAAGAATCCAGTTCCTCCTTGAGTTATTTTCTTGTGGTACTTATTAGACTATAATCGTTCAATCATATTCTTTGCAATTAAAAAGAATCCGGTTCTTCCTTGTGGAACTTATTAGACTGTATGTTCGTTCAATCATACTCTTTGCAATTAAAAAGAATCCAGTTCCTCCTTGAGTTATTTCCTTGTGGTTCTTATTAGACTGTATAATCGTTTAATCATATTATTTGCAATTAAAAACAAACCAGTTCCTCTTTGTGGTACTTATTAGACTGTATAATCGTTCAATCATACTCTTTGCAATTAAAAAGAATCCAGTTCCTCCTTGTAGTATTTCATAGTGGTTCTTATTAGACTGTATAATCGTTCAATCATATTATTTGCAATTTAAAACAATCCAGGTCTTCCTTGTAGTATTTCCTGGTTGTACTTATTAGACTGTATAATCGTTTAATCATATTATTTGCAATTAAAAACAATCCAACTCTTCCTTGTGGTACTTATTAGACTGTATAATCGTTCAATCATATTTTTTGCAATTAAAAAGAATCCGCTTGTTCCTATTGTTATTTCCTTGTGGTTCTTATTAGACTGTATAATCGTTCAATCATATTATTTGCAATTAAAACAATCCAGTTCCTCCTTGTCGTACTTATTAGACTGTATAATCGTTCAATCATATTATTTAGAATTTAAAAAGTCCAGTTCCTCCTTCTGGTATTTCTTTCTGGTTCTTATTAGAATGTATAATCGTTCAATCATATTATTTTCAATTAAACACAATCCAGCTCCTCCTTGTGGTACTTATTAGACTGTATAATCGTTCAATCATATTTTTTGCAATTAAAAAGAATCCGCTTGTTCCTATTGTTATTTCCTTGTGGTACTTATTAGACTGTATAATCGTTCAATCATATTATTTGCAATTAAAACAATCCAGTTCCTCCTTGTCGTACTTATTAGACTGTATAATCGTTCAATCATATTATTTAGAATTTAACAGTTCCTCCTTCTGGCGTTTCCTTCTGGTTCTTATTAGACTGTATAATCGTTCAATCATGAAATTAAAAAGAATCCAGTTCCTCCTTGTGTTATTCCTTTGTGGTTCTTATTAGACTGTATAATCGTTCGATTATATTATTTGCAATTAAAAAAATCCAGTTCCTCCTTGTAGTATTTCCTTGTGGTACTTATTAGACTTTATAACCGTTCAATCATATTATTTGCCATTAAAAATAATCTGGTTCCTCCTTGCATTATTTCCTTGTGGTTCTTATTAGACTGTGTAAACGTTCGATTGTATTATTTGCAATTAAAACAATACAGTTCCTCCTTGTAGTATTTCCTTGTTGTACTTATTAGACTGTATAATCGTTCAATCATATTATTTGCAATTAAAAACAATTCAGTTCCTCCTTGTGGTACTTATTAGACTGTATAATCGTTCAAACATATTCTTTACAAGTAAAAAGAATCCAGTTCCTCCTTGTGTTACTTCCTTGTGGCTCTTATTAGACTTTATAATCGTTCAATCATATTATTTGCCGTGAAAAAAAATCCAGTTCCTCCATGCGGTATTTCCTTGTGGTACTTATTAGACTGTATAATCGTTTAATCTTATTATTTGAAATTAAAAACAATTCAGTTTTTCCTTGTGGTATTTATTAGACTGTATGACCGTTCAAATATATTATTTGCAATTACAACAATCCAGTTCCTCCATGTGTTGTTACCTTGTGGTTCTTATTAGACTGTATAATCATTCAGTCATATTACTTTCAATTAAAACAATCCAGTTCCTTATTGTGTTACTTATTAGACTGTATAATCATTCAATCATATTCTTTGCAATTAAAAATAATCAAGTTCCTTCTTGTGTTATTTTCTTGTGGTTCTTATTAGACTGTATAATTGTTCAATAATATTATTTTCGATAAAAACAATCCTGTTCCTCCTTGTAGTATTTCCTTGTGGTACTTATTAGACTGTATAATCGTTCGATTATATTATTTTCAATTAAAACAATCCTGTTGCTCCTTGTAGTATCTCCTTGTGGTACTTATTAGACTGTATAAACGTTCCATTATATTATTTGAAATTATAACAATACAGTTCCTCCTTGTAGTATTTCCTTCTGGTACTTATTAGACTGTATAATCGTTCATTCATATTATTTGCAATTAAAAAAATCCAGTTCCTCCTTGTGGTATTTTCTTTTGGTTCTTATTAGAATGTATAATCGTTCAATCACATTATTTTCAATTAAAAACAATCCAGTTCCTCCTTATGGTACTTATTAGACTGTAATTAAAAAGAATCCAGTTCCTCCTCGTGTTATTTCTTTGTGGTTCCTATTAGACTGTATAATCGTTCGATTATATTATTTTCAATTAAAACAATCCTGTTGCTCCTTGTAGTATCTCCTTGTGGTACTTATTAGACTGTATAAACGTTCCATTATATTATTTGAAATTATAACAATACAGTTCTTCTTTGTAGTATTTCCTTGCGGTACTTATTAGACTGTATAATCGTTCAATCATATTATTTGCAATTAAAAATAATTCAGTTCCTCTTGTGGAACTTATTAGACTGTATAATCGTTCAATCATATTATTTACAATTAAAAACAATCAAGTTCCTTTTTGTGTTACTTATTAGACTGTATAATCGTTCAATCATATTATTTACAATTAAAAACAATCAAGTTCCTCCTTGAAATATTTCCTTGTGGTACTTATTAGACTGTATAATCGTTTAAGCATATTATTTGCAATTAAAAACAATCCAGTTCCTTTTTGTGGTACTTATTAGACTGTATAATCGTTCAATCATATTATTTGCAATTAAAAAGAATCCAGTTCCTTCTTGAAATATTTCCTTGTGGTTCTTATTAGACTGTATAATCGTTCAATCATATTATTTACAATTATAACAATACAGTTCCTCTTTGTAGTATTTTCTTGTGGTACTTATTAGACTGTATAATCGTTTAATCATATTATTTGCAATTAAAAACAATTCAGTTCCTCCTTGTTATTAGACTGTATAATCGTTCAATCATACTCTCTGCATTTAAAAAGAATCCAGTTCCTCCTTGAGTTATTTCCTTGTGGTACTTATTACACTATAATCGTTCAATCATATTCTTTGCAATTAAAAAGAATCCGGTTCTTCCTTGTGGAACTTATTAGACTGTATAATCGTTCAATCATACTCTATGCAATTAAAAAGAATCCAGTTCCTCCTTGAGTTATTTCCTTGTGGTTCTTATTAGACTGTATAATCGTTTAATCATATTATTTGCAATTAAAAACAATCCAGTTCCTCTTTGTGGTACTTATTAGACTGTATAATCGTTCAATCATACTCTTTGCAATTAAAAAGAATCCAGTTCCTCCTTGTAGTATTTCCTTGTGGTTCTTATTAGACTGTATAATCGTTCAATCATATTATTTGCAATTAAAACAATCCAGTTCCTCCTTGTCGTACTTATTAGATTGTATAATCGTTCAATCATATTATTTAGAATTTAAAAAGTCCAGTTCCTCCTTCTGGTATTTCCTTCTGGCTCTTATTAGAATGTATAATCGTTCAATCATATTATTTTCAATTAAACACAATCCAGCTCCTCCTTGTGGTACTTATTAGACTGTATAATCGTTCAATCATATTTTTTGCAATTAAAAAGAATCCGCTTGTTCCTATTGTTATTTCCTTGTGGTTCTTATTAGACTGTATAATCGTTCAATCATATTATTTGCAATTAAAACAATCCAGTTCCTCCTTGTCGTACTTATTAGACTGTATAATCGTTCAATCATATTATTTAGAATTTAAAAAGTCCAGTTCCTCCTTCTGGTCTTTCCTTCTGGTTCTTATTAGACTGTATAATCGTTCAATCATGAAATTAAAAAGAATCCAGTTCCTCCTTGTGTTATTCCTTTGTGGTTCTTATTAGACTGTATAATCGTTCGATTATATTATTTGCAATTAAAAAAATCCAGTTCCTCCTTGTAGTATTTCCTTGTGGTACTTATTAGACTTTATAACCGTTCAATCATATTATTTGCCATTAAAAATAATCCGGTTCCTCCTTGCATTATTTCCTTGTGGTTCTTATTAGACTGTGTAAACGTTCGATTATATTATTTGCAAGTAAAACAATACAGTTCCTCCTTGTAGCATTTCCTTGTTGTACTTATTAGACTGTATAATCGTTCAATCATATTCTTTGCAATTAAGAAGAATCCAGCTCCTCTTTGTGTTATTTCCTTGTGTTGTTACCGTATAATTGTTCAATCATATTATTTACAATTAAAAACAATCCTGTTCCTCCTTGTTGTATTTCCTTTTGGTACTTATTAGACTGTATAATCGTTCAATCATATTATTTGCAATTAAAAACAATCCAGTTCCTCCTTGTGGTACTTATTAGACTGTATAATCTTTCAATCAAACTCTATACAATTAAAAAGAATCCAGTTCCTCCTTGAGTTATTTCCTTGTGGTACTTATTAGACTGTATAATCGTTCAATCATATCCTTTGCAATTAAAAACAATCCGGTTCTTCTTTGTGGTACTTATTAGACTTTATAATCGTTCAATCATACTCTTTGCAATTCAAAAGAATCCAGTTCCTCCTTGAGTTATTTCCTTGTGGTTCTTATTAGACTGTATAATCGTTCAATAATATTATTTGCAATTAAAAACAATCAAGTTCCTCCTTGTAGTATTTCCTGGTGGTACTCATTAGACTCTATAATCGTTTAATCATATTATTTGCAATTAAAAACAATCAAGTTCCTCCTTGTGGTACTTATTAGACTGTATAATCGTTCAATCATACTCTAAACAATTAAAAAGAATCCAGTTCCTCCTTGAGTTATTTCCTTGTGGTACTTATTAGACTGTATAATCGTTCAATCATATTCTTAGAAATTAAAAACAATCGAGTTCCTCCTTGTGGTTCTTATTAGACTGTATAATCGTTCAATCAAATTATTTGCAATTAAAACAATCCAGTTCCTCCTTGTCGTACTTATTAGACTGTATAATCGTTCAATCATATTATTTAGAATTAAAAAAATCCAGTTCCTCCTTGTGGTATTTCCTTTTGGTTCTTATTAGAATGTATAATCGTTCAATCACATTATTTTCAATTAAAAACAATCCAGTTCCTCCTTGTGGTACTTATTAGACTGTTTAATCGTTCAATCATGAAATTAAAAAGAATCCAGTTCCTCCTTGTGTTATTTCTTTGTGGTTCTTATTACACTGTATAATCGTTCGATTATATTATTTTCAATTAAAACAATCCAGTTGCTCCTTGTAGTATTTCCTTGTGGTACTTATTAGACTGTATAATCGTTCCATTATATTATTTGCAATTAATACAATACAGTTCCTCCTTGTAGTATTTCCTTTTGGTACTTATTAGACTGTATAATCGTTCATTCATATTATTTGCAATTAAAAAAATCCAGTTCCTCCTTGTGGTATTTCCTTTTGGTTCTTATTAGAATGTATAATCGTTCAATCACATTATTTTCAATTAAAAACAATCCAGTTCCTCCTTGTGGTACTTATTAGACTGTTTAATCGTTCAATCATGAAATTAAAAAGAATCCAGTTCCTCCTTGTGTTATTTCTTTGTGGTTCTTATTACACTGTATAATCGTTCGATTATATTATTTTCAATTAAAACAATCCTGTTGCTCCTTGTAGTATCTCCTTGTGGTACTTATTAGACTTTATAAACGTTCCATTATATTATTTGCAATTATAACAATACAGTTCTTCTTTGTAGTATTTCCTTGTGGTACTTATTAGACTGTATAATCGTTCAATAATATTAGTTGCAATTAAAAATAATTCAGTTCCTCTCGTGGAACTTATTAGACTGTATAATCGTTCAATCATATTATTTACAATTAAAAACAATCCAGTTCCTTTTTGTGTTACTTATTAGACTGTATAATCGTTCAATCATATTATTTACAATTAAAAACAATCAAGTTCCTCCTTGTAGTATTTCCTGGTGGTACTTATTAGACTGTATAATCGTTTAATCATATTATTTGCAATTAAAAACAATCCAGTTCCTCTTTGTGGTACTTATTAGACTGTATAATCGTTCAATCATACCCTTTGCAATTAAAAAGAATCCAGTTCCTCCTTGAGTTATTTCCTTGTGGTTCTTATTAGACTGTATAATCGTTCAATCATACTATTTACAATTTAAAACAATCCAGTTCCTCCTTGTAGTATTTCCTGGTGGTACTTATTAGACTGTATAATCGTTTAATCATTTTATTTGCAATTAAAAACAAAACAGTTCCTCCTTGTTATTAGACTGTATAATCGTTCAATCATACTCTCTGCATTTAAAAAGAATCCAGTTCCTCCTTGAGTTATTTCCTTGTGGTACTTATTAGACTATAATCGTTCAATCATATTCTTTACAATTAAAAAGAATCCAGTTCTTCCTTGTGGAACTTATTAGACTGTATAATCGTTCAATGATACTCTTTGCAATTAAAAAGAATCCAGTTCCTCCTTGAGTTATTTCCTTGTGGTTCTTATTAGACTGTATAATCGTTTAATCATATTATTTGCAATTAAAAACAATCCAGTTCCTCTTTGTGGTACTTATTAGACTGTATAATCGCTCAATCATACTCTTTGCAATTAAAAAGAATCCAGTTCCTCCTTGTAGTATTTCATAGTGGTTCTTATTAGACTTTATAATCGTTCAATCATATTATTTGCAATTAAAAACAATCCAGCTCTTCCTTGTGGTACTTATTAGACTGTATAATCGTTCAATCATATTTTTTGCAATTAAAAAGAATCCGCTTGTTCCTATTGTTATTTCCTTGTGGTTCTTATTAGACTGTATAATCGTTCAATCATATTATTTGCAATTAAAACAATCCAGTTCCTCCTTGTCGTACTTATTAGACTGTATAATCGTTCAATCATATTATTTAGAATTTAAAAAGTCCAGTTCCTCCTTCTGGTATTTCCTTTTGGTACTTATTAGACTGTATAATCGTTCAATCATATTATTTTCAATTAAAAACAATCCAGCTCCTCCTTGTGGTACTTATTAGACTGTATAATCGTTCAATCATATTTTTTTGCAATTAAAAAGAATCCGCTTGTTCCTATTGTTATTTCCTTGTAGTTTTTATTAGACTATATAATCGTTCAATCATATTATTTGCAATTAAAACAATCCAGTTCCTCCTTGTCGTACTTATTAGACTGTATAATCGTTCAATCATATTATTTAAAATTTAAAAAGTCCAGTTCCTCCTTCTGGTCTTTCCTTCTGGTTCTTATTAGACTGTGTAATCGTTCAATCATGAAATTAAAAAGAATCCAGTTCCTCCTTGTGTTATTCCTTTGTGGTTCTTATTGGACTGTATAATCGTTCGATTATATTATTTGCAATTAAAACAATACAGTTCCTCCTTGTAGTATTTCCTTGTGGTACTTATTAGACTTTATAACCGTTCAATCATATTATTTGCCATTAAAAATAATCCGGTTCCTCCTTGCATTATTTCCTTGTGGTTCTTATTAGACTGTGTAAACGTTCGATTATATTATTTGCAATTAAAACAATACAGTTCCTCCTTGTAGCATTTCCTTGTTTTACTTATTAGACTGTATAATCGTTCAATCATATTATTTGTATTTAAAAATAATTCAGTTCCTCCTTGTGGTACTTATTAGACTGTATAATCGTTCAAACATATTCTTTACAATTAAAAAGATTCCAGTTCCTCCTTGTGTTACTTCCTTGTGGTTCTTATTAGACTTTATAATCGTTCAATCAAATTATATGCCATGAAAAACAATCCAGTTCCTCCATGTGGTATTTCCTTGTGGTACTTATTAGACTGTATAATCGTTCAATCATATTATTTGCAATTAAAAACAATTCAGTTCCTTCATGTGGTATTTATTAGACTGTATAACCGTTCAAATATATTATTTGCAATTACAACAATCCAGTTCCTTCATGTGTTGTTACCTTGTGGTTCTTATTAGACTGTATAATCATTCAATCATATTATTTTCAATTAAAACAATCCAGTTCCTCATTGTGTTACTTATTAGACTGTATAATCGTTCAATCATATTCTTTGCAATTAAAAATAATCAAGTTCCTTCTTGTGTTATTTTCTTGTGGTTCTTATTAGACTGTATAATTGTTCAATAATATTATTTTCGATAAAAACAATCCTGTTCCTCCTTGTAGTATTTCCTTGTGGTACTTATTAGACTGTATAATCGTTCAATCATATTATTTGCAATTAAAAACAATCCAGTTCCTCCTTGTGGTATTTATTAGACTGTATAATCGTATTAAAAAGAATCCAGCTCCTCTTTGTGTTATTTCCTTGTGGTTCTTATTAGACCGCCTAATTGTTCAATCATATTATTTTAAATTAAAAACAATCCTGTTCCTCCTTGTTGTATTTCCTTTTGGTACTTACTAGACTGTATAATCTTTCAATCATATTATTTGCAATTAAAAACAATCCAGTTCCTCCTTGTGGTACTTATTAGACTGTATAATCGTTCAATCATATTCTCTGCAATTAAAAAGAATCCAGTTCCTCCTTGAGTTATTTCCTTGTGGTACTTATTAGACTGTATAATCGTTCAATCATATTCTTTGCAATTAAAAACAATCCAGTTCCTCCTTGTGGTACTTATTAGACTGTATAATCGTTCAATCATAGTCTTTACAATTAAAAAGAATCCAGTTCCTCCTTGAGTTATTTCCTTGTGGTTCTTATTAGACTGTACAATCGTTCAATCATATTATTTGCAATTAAAACAATCCAGTTCCTCCTTGTAGTATTTCCTGGTGGTACTTATTAGACTGTATAATTGTTTAGTCATATTATTTGCAATTAAAAACAATCCAGTTGTTCCTTGTGGTACTTATTAGACTCTATAATCGTTCAATCATAGTCTTTACAATTAAAAAGAATCCAGTTCCTCCTTGAGTTATTTCCTTGTGGTACTTATTAGACTGTATAATCGTTCAATCATATTCTTTGCAATTAAAAACAATCCGGTTCCTCCCTGTGGCACTTATTAGACTGTATAATCGTACAATCATATCCTTTGCAATTAAAATTGTTTAGTCATATTATTTGCATTTAAAAACAATCCAGTTGTTCCTTGTGGTACTTATTAGACTCTATAATCGTTCAATCATATTCATATAATCATATGATTATATGTATTCATATAATATTCATATAATCATATTCATATAATCATAATATTCATATAATCATATTCATACAATCATATTCATATAATCATATTCATATAATCATATTCATATAATCATAAATATTCATATGATTATATTCAATCATATAATCATAGTCTTTACAATTAAACAGAATCCAGCTCCTCTTTGTTTTATTTCCTTGTGGTTCTTATTAGACTGTATAATCGTTCAATCATATTATTTGCAATTAAAAACAATCCAGTTCCTCCTTGTAGTATTTCCTGGTGGTACTTATTAGACTGTATAATCGTTCAATCATACTCCTTACAATTAAAAAGAATCCAGTTCCTCCTTGAGTTATTTCCTTGTGGTACTTCTTAGACTGTATAATCGTTCAATCATATTCTTTGCAATTAAAAAGAATCCGGTTGTTCCTTGTTTTATTTCCTTGTGGTTCTTATTAGACTGTATAATCGTTCAATCATATTATTTGCAATTAAAACAATCCAGTTCCTCCTTGTCGTAATTATTAGACTGTCTAATCGTTCAATCATATTATTTAGAATTTAAAAAGTCCAGTTCCTCCTTGTGGTATTTCCTTGTGGTTCTTATTAGAATGTATAATCGTTCAATCATATTATTTTCAATTAAAAACAATCCAGTTCCTCCTTGTGGTACTTATTAGACTGTATAATCGTTCAGTCATGAAATTAAAAAGAATCCAGTTCCTCCTTGTGTTATTCCTTTGTGGTTCTTATTACACTGTATAATCGTTCGATTATATTCTTTGCAATTAAAACGATCCAGTTCCTCCTTGTACTATTTCCTTTTGGTACTTATTAGACTTTATAATCGTTCAATCATATTATTTGCAATAAAAAATAATCCAGTTCCTCCTTGCATTATTTCCTTGTGGTTCTTATTAGACTGTGTAATCGTTCGATTATATTATTTGCAATTAAAACAATACAGTTTCTCCTTGTAGTATTTCCTTGTTGTACTTATTAGACTGTATAGTCGTTCAATCATATTCTTTGCAATTAAATAGAATCCAGCTCCTCCTTGTGTTATTTCCTTGTGGTTCTTATTAGACCATATAATTGTTCAATCATATTATTTACAATTAAAACAATCCAGTTCATCCTTGTTGTATTTCCTTGTGGTACTTATTAGACTGTATAATCGTTCAATCATATTATTTGCAATTAAAAACAATCCAGTTCCTCCTTGTGGTACTTATTAGACTGTATAATCGTACAATCATATTCTTTGCAATTAAAAAGAATCCAGTTCCTCCTTGTGTTATTTCCTTGTGGTTCTTAAGAGACTGTACAATCGTTCAATCATATTATTTGCTATTAAAACAATCCAATTCCTCCTTGTGTTGTTTCCTTGTGGTTCTTATTAGACGGTATAATCGTTCAATCATATTATTTTCAATAAAAACAATCCAGTTCCTCCTTGTAGTATTTCATTGTGGTAATTGTTAGACTGTATAATTGTTCAATAATATTATTTTCAATAAAAACAATCCAGCTCCTCCTTGTAGTGTTTTCTTGTGGTACTTATTAGACTGTATAATCGTTCAATCATATTATTTGCAATTAAAAACAATCCAGTTCCTCCTTGTGGTATTTATTAGACTGTATAATCGTACAATCATATTCTTTGCAATTAAAAAGAATCCAGCTCCTCTTTGTGTTATTTCCTTGTGGTTTTTATTAGACCGTATAATTATTCAATCATATTATTTACAATTAAAAACAATCCTGTTCCTCCTTGTAGTATTTCCTTGTGGTACTTATTAGACTGTATAATCGTTCAATCATATTATTTGCAATTAAAAACAATCCAGTTCCTCCTTGTGGTACTTATTAGACTGTATAATCTTTCAATCATACTTTTTGCAATTAAAAACAACCCGGTTCTTCCTTGTGGTACTTATTAGACTGTATAATCGTTCAATCATACTCTTTGCAATTAATAAGAATCCAGTTCCTCCTTGATTTATTTCCTTGTGGTACTTATTAGACTGTATAATCGTTCAATCATACTTTTTGTAATTAAAAACAATCCGGTTATTCCTTGTGGTACTTATTAGACTGTATAATCGTTCAATCATACTCTTTGCAATTAAAAAGAATCCAGTTCCTCCTTGAGTTATTTCCTTGTGGTTCTTACGAGACTGTATAATCGTTCAATCATATTATTTGCAATTTAAAACAATCCAGTTCTTCCTTGTTGTATTTCCTTTTGGTACTTATTAGACTGTATAATCGTTAAATCATATTATTTGCAATTAAAAACAATCCAGTTCTTCCTTGTGGTACTTATTAGACTGTATAATCGTTCAATCAAATTCTTTGCAATTAAAAAGAATCCGGTTTTTCCTTGTGTTATTTCCTTGTGGTTCTTATTAGACTGTATAATCGTTCAATCATATTATTTGCAATTAAAACAATCCAGTTCCTCCTTGTCGTAATTATTAGACTGTATAATCGTTCAATCATATTATTTAGAATTTAAAAAGTCCAGTTCCTCCTTGTGGTATTTCCTTGTGGTTCCTATTAGAATGTATAATCGTTCAATCATATTATTTTCAATTAAAAACAATCCAGTTCCTCCTCGTGGTACTTATTAGACTGTATAATCGTTCAATCATGAAATTAAAAATAATCCAGTTCCTCCTTGCATTATTTCCTTATGGTTCTTATTAGACTGTGTAATCGTTCGATTATATTATTTGCAATTAAAACAATACAGGTTTTGAATTTTGATCCCGTTACACACCTTGTGTTATTTCCTTGTGGTTCTTATTAGACTGTATAATCGTTCAATCATATTATTTTCAATAAAAACGATCCAGTTTCTCCTTGTAGTATTTCCTTGCGGTACTTATTGGACTGTATAATCGTTCAATCATATTATTTGTAATTAAAAACAATCCAGTTCCTCTTTGTGAATCTTATTAGATTGTATAATCGTGCAATCATATTATTTGCAATTAGTTACAATCAACTTCCTCCTTGTAGTATTTCCTTTTGGTACTTATTAGACCGTATAATCGTTCAATCATATTGTTTACAGTTAAAAACAATCCAATTCCTCCTTGTGGTACTTATTAAACTGCATAATCGTTCAATCATATTCTTTGCAATTAAATAGAATCCTGTTCCTCCTTGTGTTATTTCATTGTGATACTTATTAGACTGTATTATCATTCAATCATATTATTTGCAATTAAAACAATCCAGTTCCGCTTTGTGGTACTTATTGAACTGTAAAATCGTTCAATCATATTCTTTGCAATTAAAAACAATCCAGTTCCTCCTTGTGGTTCTTATTAGACTGTATAATCGTTCAATCATATTATTTGCAATTAAAACAATCCAGTTCCACTTGTGGTACTTATTAGACTGTAAAATCGTTCAATCATATTATTTGCAATTAAAACAATCCAGTTCTTCCTTGTCGTGCTTATTAGACTGTATAATCGTTCAATCATATTATTTGCAATTAAAACAATCCAGTTCCTCCTTGTGGTACTTATTAGACTGTATAATCGTTCAATCATACTCTTTGCAATTAATAAGAATCCAGTTCCTCCTTGATTTATTTCCTTGTGGTTCTTACGAGACTGTATAATCGTTCAATCATATTTTTTGTAATTAAAAACAATCCAGTTATTCCTTGTGGTACTTATTAGACTGTATAATCGTTCAATCATACTCTTTGCAATTAAAAAGAATCCAGTTCCTCCTTGAGTTATTTCCTTGTGGTTCTTACGAGACTGTATAATCGTTCAATCATATTATTTGCAATTTAAAACAATCCAGTTCTTCCTTGTAGTATTTCCTGGTGGTACTTATTAGACTGTATAATCGTTTAATCATATTATTTGCAATTAAAAACAATCCAGTTCTTCCTTGTGGTACTTATTAGACTGTATAATCGTTCAATCAAATTCTTTGCAATTAAAAAGAATCCGGTTTTTCCTTGTGTTATTTCCTTGTGGTTCTTATTAGACTGTATAATCGTTCAATCATATTATTTGCAATTAAAACAATCCAGTTCCTCCTTGTCGTAATTATTAGACTGTATAATCGTTCAATCATATTATTTACAATTAAAACAGTCCAGTTCCTCCTTGTGGTATTTCCTTGTGGCTCCTATTAGAATGTATAATCGTTCAATCATATTATTTTCAATTAAAAACAATCCAGTTCCTCCCCGTGGTACTTATTAGACTGTATAATCGTTCAATCATGAAATTAAAAATAATCCAGTTCCTCCTTGCATTATTTCCTTATGGTTCTTATTAGACTGTGTAATCGTTCGATTATATTATTTGCAATTAAAACAATACAGATTTTGAATTTTGATCCCGTTACACACCTTGTGTTATTTCCTTGTGGTTCTTATTAGACTGTATAATCGTTCAATCATATTATTTTCAATAAAAACGATCCAGTTTCTCCTTGTAGTATTTCCTTGCGGTACTTAATGGACTGTATAATCGTTCAATCATATTATTTGTAATTAAAAACAATCCAGTTCCTCTTTGTGAATCTTATTAGATTTTATAATCGTGCAATCATATTATTTGCAATTAGTTACAATCAACTTCCTCCTTTTAGTATTTCCTTTTGGTGCTTATTAGACCGTATAATCGTTCAATCATATTGTTTACAGTTAAAAACAATCCAATTCCTCCTTGTGGTACTTATTAAACTGCATAATCGTTCAATCATATTCTTTGCAATTAAATAGAATCCTGTTCCTCCTTGTGTTATTTCATTGTGATACTTATTAGACTGTATTATCATTCAATCATATTATTTGCAATTAAAACAATCCAGTTCCACTTTGTGGTACTTATTGGACTGTAAAATCGTTCAATCATATTCTTTGCAATTAAAAACAATCCAGTTCCTCCTTGTGGTTCTTATTAGACTGTATAATCGTTCAATCATATTATGTGCAATTAAAACAATCCAGTTCCACTTGTGGTACTTATTAGACTGTAAAATCGTTCAATCATATTATTTGCAATTAAAACAATCCAGTTCCTCCTTGTGGTATTTCCTTGTGGTTCTCATTGGCCTGTATAATCGTTCAATCATATTATTTACAATTAAAAACAATCCGGTTCCTCCTCATGGTACTTATTAGACTGCATAATCGTTCAATTATATTATTTGCAATTAAAAACAATCCAGTTCCTCCTTGTGGTACTTATTAAACTGTATAATCGTCCAATCGTATTCTTTGCAATTAAAAAGAATCGAGTTCCTCCTTGTGTTATTTCCTTGTGGTTGTTATTAGACTGTACAATCGTTCAATCATATTATTTGCTATTAAAACAATCCAGTTCCTCCTTGTGTTATTTCCTTGTGGTTCTTATTAGACTGTATAATCGTTCAATCATATTATTTTCAATAAAAATAATCCAGTTCTTCCTTGTATTATTTCATTGTGGTACTTATTAGACTGTATAATCGTTCAATCATATTATTTTCAATAAGCACAATCCATTTCCTCCTTGTAGTGGTTCCTTGTGGTACTTATTAGACCATATAATCGTTCAATCATATTCTTTGCACTTAAAAAGAATCCAGTTCCTCCTTGTCTTATTTCCTTGTGGTACTTATTAGACTGTATAATCGTTCAATCATATTATTTGGTATTAAAGCAATCTGGTTCCTCCTTGTGGTACTTATTAGACTGTATAATCGTCCAATCATATTCTTTGCAGTTAAGAACAATCCAGTTCCTCCTTGTGTTATTTCCTTGTGGTTCTTTTTAGACTGTATAATCGTTCAATCATATTATTTTCATTAAAAACAATCCAGTAAATCTTGTAGTATTTCCCTGCGGTACTTATTAGACTGTATAATCGTTCAATCATATTATTTGCAATTAAAAACAACCCAGTTCCTCCTTGTGGATCTTATTAGATTGTATAATTGTGCAATCATATTATTTGCAATTAGTAACAATCCAGTTCCTCCTTGTATTATTTCTTCGTGGTTCTTATTAGACTGTATAATCGTTCAATCATATTATTTTCATTAAAAACAATCCAGTAAATCTTGTAGTATTTCCTTGCGGTACTTATTAGACTGTATAATCGTTCAATCATATTATTTGCAATTAAAAACAATCCAGTTCCTCTTTGTGAATCTTATTAGATTTTATAATCGTGCAATCATATTATTTGCAATTAGTAACAATCCAGTTCCTCCTTGTATTATTTCCTTTTGGTACTTATTAGACCGTATAATCGTTCAATCATATTGTTTACAGTTAAAAACAATCCAGTTCCTCCTTGTTGTACTGATTAGACTGTATAATCGTTCAATCATATTATGTGCAATTCAAAACAATCCAGTTCCCCCTTGTGGTATTTCCTTGTGTGTACTTATTAGACCGTATAATCGTTCAATCATATTGTTTACAGTTAAAAACAATCCAGTTCCTCCTTGTTGTACTGATTAGACTGTATAATCGTTCAATCATATTATTTTCAATTAAAACAATCCAGTTCCTCCTTGTGGTATTTCCTTGTGGTTCTTATTAGACTGTATAATCGTTCAATCATATTATTTGCAATTAAAAACAATCCAGTTCCTCCTCGTTGTACTTATTAGACTGTATAATCATTCAATCATATTATTTGCAATTAAAACAATCCAGTTCCGCCTTGTGGTACTTATTAGACTGTTAAATCGTTCAATCATATTATTTGCAATTAAAACAATCCAGTTCTTCATTTTGGTTCTCATTAGACTGTATATTCGTTCAATCGTACTATTTGCAATTAAAACTATCCAGTTCCTCCTTATGTTACTTATTGGTCTTTATAATCGTTCAATCATATTCTTTGCAATTAAAAACATTCCAGTTCATCCTTGTGTTATTTCCGCCTTATGGTTCTTATTAGACTGTATAATCGTTCAATCATATTATTTTCAATTAAAACAATCCAGTTCCTCCTTGTGGTATTTCCTTATGGTACTTATTAGACTGTATAATCGTTTAATCATATTATGTGCAATTAAAAACAATCCAGTTCCCCCTTGTGGTATTTCCTTGTGGTACAGTTCCTCCTTTTGGTACTTATTAGACTGTATAATCGTTCAATCATACTCTTTGCAATTAAAAAGAATCCAGTTCCTTCTTGAGTTATTTCCTACGATTATACCGGTACTTATTAGACTGTATAATCGTTCAATCATATTATTTGCAATTAAAAACAATCCCGTTCCTTCTTGTGGTATTTATTAGACTGTATAATCGTACAATCATATTCTTTGCAATTAAAAAGAATCCAGCTCCTCCTTCTGTTATTTCCTTAATCAGACTGTATAATCGTACAATCCTATTCTTTGCAATTAAAAAGAATCCAGTTCTTTCTTATGTTGCTTCCTTGTGGTTCTTATTAGACTGTAATATCGTTCAATCATATTATTTGTAATAAAAACAATCCAGTTCCTCCTTGCCGTGCTTATTAGACTGTATAATCGTTCAATCATATTATTTGCAATTAGAACAATCCAGGTTCCTCCTTGTCGTACTTATTAGACTGTATAATCGTTCATTAATATTATTTAGAATTAAAAAAATCCTGTTCTTTCTTGTGGTATTTCCTTGTGGTTCTTATTAGACTGTATAATCATTCAATCGTATTATTTTCTATTAAGAACAATCCAAATCCCCTTTTTGGTACTTATTAGACTGTATAATCGTTCAATCATTTTCTTTGAAATTAAAAGTATCCAGTTCCTCTTTGTAGTATTACCTTGGGGTACTTATTAGACTGTATAATCGTTCAATCATATTATTTGCAATTAAAGACAATCTAATTCCTCCTGTTGTTATTTCCTTGCGGTTCTTATTAGTCTGTATAATCGTTCGATTATATTGTTTGCAATTAAAACAATCCAGTTCCTCCTTGTAGTATTTCCTTGTGGCACTTATTAGACTGTATAAACGTTCAATCATATTATTTGCAATTAAAAATAATCCAGTTCCTCTTTGCGGTACTTATTAGACTGTATAATCGTTCAATCGTATTATTTTAAATTAAGAACAATCCAAATCCCCTTTTTGGTACTTATTAGACTGTATAATCGTTCAATCATTTTTTTGAAATTAAAAGTTTCCAGTTCCTCCTTGTAGTATTTCCTTGGGGTATTTATTATACTGTATAATCGTTCAATCATATTATTTGCAATTAAAAATAATCCAGTTCCTCTTTGCGGTACTTATTAGACTGTATAATCGTTCAATCGTATTATTTTAAATTAAGAACAATCCAAATCCCCTTTTTGGTACTTATTAGACTGTATAATCGTTCAATCATTTTCTTTGAAATTAAAAGTATCCAGTTCCTCCTTGTAGTAATTCCTTGGGGTATTTATTATACTGTATAATCGTTCAATCATATTATTTGCAATTAAAAACAATCTACTTCCTCTTGTTGTTATTTCCTTGTGGTTCTTATTAGACTGTATAATCGTTCGATTATATTATTTGCAATTAAAACAATCCAGTTCCTCCTTGTAGAATTTCCTTGTGGTACTGATTAGACTGTATAATCGTTCAATCATATTCTTTGCAATTATAAAGAATCCAGTTCCTCCTTGTGTTATTTCCTTGTGGTTCTTATTAGACTTTATAATCGTTCAATCATATTATTTGCCATGAAAAACAATCCAGTTCCTCCCTGTGGTATTTGCTTGTGGTACTTATTAGACTTTATAATCGTTCAATCATATTATTTGCAATAAAAAACAATTCAGTTTTTCCTTGTGGTACTTATTAGACTGTATAATCGTTCAACTATATTATTTGCAATTAACCACAATCCAGTTCCTTCTTGTGTAATTTCCTTGTGGTACTGATTAGACTGTATAATCGTTCAATCATATTCTTTGCAATTATAAAGAATCCAGTTCCTCCTTGTGTTATTTCCTTGTGGTTCTTATTAGACTGTATAATCGTTCAATCATATTATTTTCAATAAAAACAATCCAGTTCCTCCTTGTATTATTTCATTGTGGTACTTATTAGACTGTATAATCGTTCAATCATATTATTTTCAATAAACACAATCCATTTCATCCTTGTAGTATTTCCTTGTGGTACTTATTAGACTGTATAATCGTCCGATCATACTATTTGGTATTAAAACAATCTAGTTCCTTCTTGTAGTACTTATTATACTGTACAATCATTCAATCATATTCTTTACAGTTAAAAACAATCCAGTTCCTCCCTGTGTTATTTCCTTGTGGTTCTTATTAGACTGTATAATCGTTCAATCATATTATTTGCAATTAAAAACAACCCAGTTCCTCCTTGTGGATCTTATTAGGTTGTATAATCGTGCAATCATATTATTTGCAATTAGTAACAATCCAGTTCCTCCTTGTAGTATTTAATGGTAGTACTTATTAGACCGTATAATCTTTCAATCATATTGTTTACAGTAAAAACAATCCAGTTCCTCCTTGTGGTACTTATTAGACTGTATAATTGTTCCATCATATTCTTTGCAATTAAAAAGAATCCAGTTCCTCCTTGTGTTATTTCTTTGTGGATCTTATTAGACTGTATAATCGTTCAATCATATTATGTGCAATTAAACACAATCCAGGTCCCCCTTGTGGTGTTTCCTTGTAGTACTTATTAGACTGTATAATCGTTCAATCATATTATTTGCAATTAAAAACAATCCAGTTCCTCCTTGTGGTACTTATTAGACTGTATTATTATTCAATCATATTATTTGCAATTAAACGTAAATAATTTTGGAGACCACACTGCCTTTCCATGACGATAAATAAAAGTTCAAATAGGGATAAAATCCTTTTAATAGACAGTGTTTTTTATAACAGTGATAGAAATTCACAAAAATACCAGATATTTCGGTCAAATATACAGTGACCGTCATCAGTAGTAAAACTAAAGTAAAACAATTTAAAACAAAAGTTTATATACTAAATCAAATAACACTACATATTGTTTGAATCTCTAATTCTTTTCAAAGCAAAGGCGGAAGCTATTCTCTTTGACCTTCTTGGATTCGGTTCATTAGCGTTCAATGATATAACATTTGGACAAAGGTCAACTACATTGGGTGAATTGAACTTTACTCTGTCAGATTTTAATAAATTATCATAGATAGAGTCCAGCCCATATTCACCTTTATCCCGATTCAAAGCAATATTCCTGAATAAGATTTTCTTTATTTCAAGAGTTTCACGAAAATTTTGCTTTAAACCCCGATCCCTAGAAATCAAAGAGACATTCTCGAACAAAATAAAATGGTCTGGAAAATTAAAAATATGTTCTGAAAGGGCTGAAGTGAAATCTTCAGACTTAGAATCTTGCTTTAAAGCCGAAGAAATAGAATCTTTGTGTTGTAATAATCTCATTTCCAAACTCTGGTTAGTACGTCCCACATATGAGCTTCCACAAGTACATGGGATCTGATAAACCCCACTTTGTTGCCCCAATGAAGTTAGATCCTTCACAGAATTTAGAAAACTACCCAAAGTATTATTACTCTTTAAAGCTACCCTTAGACCATTGCTTTGTAAAATTCTTTTAAGTTTTTCATTTAGCCCGGGTACATATGGTAAGGAACAAAAAACATCCTTCTCCCGAGTTGTCTCCAAGACTTCCTTAGAAATCTCTAGAAACCTTTTTCTTCTTTTTGAAAAGTCTTTTTCTTCTTCTTGAAATAAAGAAAATCTTATTAAGGAATATTGCTTTGAATCGGGATACAGGTGAATATGGGCTGGACTCTATCTATGATAATTTATTAAAATCTGACAGAGTAAAGTTCAATTCACCCAATGTAGTTGACCTTTGTCCAAATGTTATATCATTGAACGCTAATGAACCGAATCCAAGAAGGTCAAAGAGAATAGCTTCCGCCTTTGCTTTGAAAAGAATTAGAGATTCAAACAATATGTAGTGTTATTTGATTTAGTATATAAACTTTTGTTTTAAATTGTTTTATTTTAGTTTTACTACTGATGACGGTCACTGTATATGTGACCGAAATATCTGGTATTTTTGTGAATTTCTATCACTGTTATAAAAAACACTGTCTATTAAAAGGATTTTATCCCTATTTGAACTTTTATTTATCGTTATGCAATTAAAACAATCCAGTTCCACCTTGTGGTTCTTATAAGACTGTAAAATCGTTCAATCATATTATTTGCAATTAAAACAATCCAGTTCCGCCTTGTGGTACTTATTAGACTGTATTATTGTTCAATCATATTATGTGCAATTAAAACAATCCAGTTCCCCCTTGTGGTATTTCCTTGTGGTACTAATTAGACTGTATAATCGTTCAATCATATTATTTGCAATTAAAAACAATCCAGTTCCTCCCTGTGGTACTTATTAGACTGCATAATCGTTCAAAAATATTCTGTGCAATTAAAACAATCCAGTTCCCCCTTGTGGTTCTTATAAGACTGTAAAATCGTTCAATCATATTATTTGCAATTAAAACAATCCAGTTCCTCTTTGTGGTATTTCCTTGTGGTTCTTATTAGACTGTATAATTGTTCAATCATATTATTTGCAATTAAAAACAATCCGGTTCCTCCCTGTGGTACTTATTAGACTGCATAATCGTTCAATCATATTCTTTGCAATTAAAACGAATCCAGTTATTCCTTGTGTTATTTCCTTGTGGTTCTTATTAGACTGTATAATCGTTCGATCATATTATTTGCAATCAAAAGAATCCAGTTTTCTCCTTGTAAAATTTCCTTGTGGTACTTATTAGACTGTATAATCGTTCAATCATATTATTTGCAATTAAAACAATCCAGTTCCTCCTTGTGTTATTTCATTGTGGTTCTTATTAGACTGTATAATCGTTCAGTCATATTATTTTCAATAAAAAAAATCCAGTTCCTCCTTGTAGTATTTCATTGTGGTACTTATTAGACTGTATAATCGTTCAATCATATTATTTTCAATAAACACAATAAATTTCCTCCTTGTAGTATTTCCTTGTGGTACTTATTAGACCGTATAATCTTTCATTCAAATTCTTTGCAATTAAAAAGAATCCAGTTCCTCCTTGTCTTATTTCCTTGTCGTACTTATTAGACTGTATAATCTTTCAATCATATTATTTGGTATTAAAACAATCTAGTTCCTCCTTGTGGTACTTATTAGACTGTATAATCTTTCAATCATATTCTCTGCAGTTAAGAACAATCCAGTTCCTCCTTGTGTTATTTCCTTGTGGTTCTTATTAGACTGTATAATCGTTCAATCATATTCTTTGCAATTAAAAAGAATCCAGTTCCTACTTGTGTTATTTCCTTGTGGTTCTTATTAGACTGTATAATCATTCAATCATATTATGTGCAATTAAAAACAATCCAGTTCCCCCTTGTGGTATTTCCTTGTGGTACTTATTAGACTGTATAATCGTTCAATCATATTCTTTACAATTAAAAACAATCCAGTTCATCCTTGTGTTATTTCCTTGTGGTTCTTTATAGACTGCATAATCGTTTAATCATATTATTTCCAATTAAAAACAATCCAGTTCCTCCTTATGGTACTTATTAGACTTTTTAATCGTTCAATCATACTCTTTTCAATTAAAAAGAATCCAGTTCCTCCTTGAGTTATTTCATTGTGGTTCATATTAGACTGTATAATCTTTCAATCATATTATTTTCAATTAAAACCATCCAGTTGTTATTTCCTTGTGGTTCGTTATAGACTGCATAATCGTTTAATCAAATAAAAACAATCCAGTTCCTCCTTGTGGTACTTATTAGACTGTATTATTGTTCAATCATATTATTTGCAATTAAAACAATCCAGTTTCCCCTTGTGGTTCTTATAAGACTGTAAAATCGTTCAATCATATTATTTGCAATTAAAACAATCCAGTTCCTCTTTGTGATATTTCCTTGTGGTTCATATTAGACTGTATAATTGTTCAATCGTATTATTTGCAATTAAAAACAATCCGGTTCCTCCCTGTGGTACTTATTAGACTGCATAATCGTTCAATCATATTCTTTGCAATTAAAAATGAATCCAGTTACTCCTTGTGTTATTTCCTTGTGGTTCTTATTAGACTGTATAATCGTTCGATCATATTATTTGCAATCAAAACAATCCAGTTTTCTCCTTGTAAAATTTCCTTGTGGTACTTATTAGACTGTATAATCGTTCAATCATATTATTTGCAATTAAAAACAATCCGGTTCCTCCTTGTGGCACTTATTAGACCGTATAATCGTCCAATCGTATTCTTTGCAATTAAAAAGAATCCAGTTCCTCCTTGTGTTATTTCCTTGTGGTTCTTATTAGACTGTACATTCGTTCAATCATATTATTTGCTATTAAAACAATCCAGTTCCTCCTTGTGTTATTTCCTTGTGGTTCTTATTAGACTGTATAATCGTTCAGTCATATTATTTTCAATAAAAAAAAAAATCCAGTTCCTCCTTGTAGTATTTCATTGTGGTACTTATTAGACTGTATAATCTTTCAATCAAATTCTTTGCAATTAAAAAGAATCCAGTTCCTCCTTATCTTATTTCCTTGTCGTACTTATTAGACTGCATAATCTTTCAATCATATTATTTGGTACTAAAACAATCTAGCTCCTACTTGTGGTACTTATTAGACTGTATAATCGTTCAATCATATTCTTTGCAGTTAAGAACAATCCAGTTCCTCCTTGTGTTATTTCCTTGTGGTTCTTATTAGACTGTATAATCGTTCAGTCATATTATTTTCAATAAAAACAATCCATTTCCTCCTTGTAGTATTTCCTTGCGGTACTTATTAGACTGTATAATCGTTCAATCATATGGTTTACAGTTAAAAATAATCCAGTTCCTCCTTGTGGTACTTATTAGTCTGTATAATCGTTCAATCATATTCTTTGCAATTAAAAAGAATCCAGTTCCTACTTGTGTTATTTCCTTGTGGTTCTTATTAGACTGTATAATCGTTCAATCATATTCTTTGCAATTAAAAAGAATCCAGTTCCTACTTGTGTTATTTCCTTGTGGTTCTTATTAGACTGTATAATCATTCAATCATATTATGTGCAATTAAAAACAATCCAGTACCCCCTTGTGGTATTTCCTTGTGATACCTATTAGACTGTATAATCGTTCAATCATATTCTTTACAATTAAAAACAATCCAGTTCCTCCTTGTGTTATTTCCTTGTGGTTCGTTATAGACTGCATAATCGTTTAATCATATTATTTCCAATTAAAAACAATCCAGTTCCTCCTTATGGTACTTATTAGACTTTTTAATCGTTCAATCATACTCTTTTCAATTAAAAAGAATCCAGTTCCTCCTTGAGTTATTTCATTGTGGTTCATATTAGACTGTATAATCTTTCAATCATATTATTTTCAATTAAAACCATCCAGTTCCTCCTTGTGGTACTTATTAGACAGTATAATCGTTCAATCACATTCTTTGCAATTAAAAAGAATCCAGTTCCTCCTTGTGTTATTTCCTTGTGGTTCGTTATAGACTGCATAATCGTTTAATCAAATAAAAACAATCCAGTTCCTCCTTGTGGTACTTATTAGACTGTATTATTGTTCAATCATATTATTTGCAATTAAAACAATCCAGTTTCCCCTTGTGGTTCTTATAAGACTGTAAAATCGTTCAATCATATTATTTGCAATTAAAAAAATCCAGTTCCTCTTTGTGATATTTCCTTGTGGTTCATATTAGACTGTATAATTGTTCAATCATATTATTTGCAATTAAAAACAATCCGGTTCCTCCCTGTGGTACTTATTAGACTGCATAATAGTTCAATCATATTCTTTGCAATTAAAAAGGAATCCAGTTACTCCTTGGGTTATTTCCTTTTGGTTCTTATTAGACTGTATAATCGTTCGATCATATTATTTGCAATCAAAACAATCCAGTTTTCTCCTTGTAAAATTTCCTTGTGGTACTTATTAGACTCTATAATCGTTCAATCATATTATTTGCAATTAAAAACAATCCGGTTCCTCCTTGTGGTACTTATTAGACCGTATAATCGTCCAATCGTATTCTTTGCCATTAAAAAGAATCCAGTTTTTCCTTGTGTTATTTCCTTGTGGTTCTTATTAGACTGTACAATCGTTCAATCATATTGTTTGCTATTAAAACAATCCAGTTCCTCCTTGTGTTATTTCCTTGTGGTTCTTATTAGACTGTATAATCGTTCAGTCATATTATTTTCAATAAAAAAAAATCCAGTTCCTCCTTGTAGTATTTCATTGTGGTACTTATTAGACTGTATAATCTTTCAATCAAATTCTTTGCAATTAAAAAGAATCCAGTTCCTCCTTATCTTATTTCCTTGTCGTACTTATTAGACTGCATAATCTTTCAATCATATTATTTGGTACTAAAACAATCTAGTTCCTCCTTGTGGTACTTATTAGACTGTATAATCTTTCAATCATATTCTTTGCAGTTAAGAACAATCCAGTTCCTCCTTGTGTTATTTCCTTGTGGTTCTTATTAGACTGTATAATCGTTCAGTCATATTATTTTCAATAAAAACAATCCATTTCCTCCTTGTAGTATTTCCTTGCAGTACTTATTAGACCGTATAATGGTTCAATCATATGGTTTACAGTTAAAAATAATCCAGTTCCTCCTTGTGGTACTTATTAGACTGTATAATCGTTCAATCATATTCTTTGCAATTAAAAAGAATCCAGTTCCTCCTTGTGTTATTTCCTTGTGGTTCTTATTAGACTGTATAATTGTTCAATCATATTATGTGCAATTAAAAACAATCCAGTTCCCCCTTGTGGTATTTCAATGTGGTACATGTTAGACTGTATAATCTTTCAATCATATTATTTGCTATTAAAACAATCCAGTTCCTCCTTGTGTTATTTCCTTGTGGTTCTTATTAGACTGTATAATCGTTCAGTCATATTATTTTCAATAAAAAAAAATCCAGTTCCTCCTTGTAGTATTTCATTGTGGTACTTATTAGACTGTATAATCTTTCAATCAAATTCTTTGCAATTAAAAAGAATCCAGTTCCTCCTTATCTTATTTCCTTGTCGTACTTATTAGACTGTATAATCTTTCAATCATATTATTTGGTATTAAAACAATCTAGTTCCTACTTGTGGTACTTATTAGACTGTATAATCTTTCAATCATATTATTTGCAATTAAAAACAATCCAGTTCCTCCTTGTGGTACTTATTAGACTGTATTATTGTTCAATCATATTATTTGCAATTAAAACAATCCAGTTCCGCCTTGTGGTTCTTATAAGACTGTAAAATTGTTCAATCATATTATTTGCAATTAAAACAATCCAGTTCCTCTATGTGGTATTTCCTTGTGGTTCTTATTAGACTGTATAATTGTTCAATCATATTATTTGCAATTAAAAACAATCCGGTTCCTCCCTGTGGTACTTATTAGACTGCATAATCGTTCAATCATATTCTTTGCAATTAAAAAGAATCCACTTGCTCCTTGTGTTATTTCTGTGCTGTTCTTATTAGACTGTATAATCGTCAAATCGTATTCTTTGCAAATAAAAAGAATCCAGTTCCTCCTTGTGTTATTTCCTTGTGGTTCTTATTAGACTGTACAATCGTTAAATCATATTATTTGCTATTAAAACAATCCAGTTCCTCCTTGTGTTATTTCCTTGTGGTTCTTATTAGACTGTATAATCGTTCAGTCATATTATTTTCAATAAAAAAAAAATCCAGTTCCTCCTTATAGTATTTCATTGTGGTACTTATTAGACTGTATAATCTTTCAATCAAATTCTTTGCAATTAAAAAGAATCCAGTTCCTCCTTATCTTATTTCCTTGTCGTACTTATTAGACTGTATAATCTTTCAATCATATTATTTGGTATTAAAACAATCTAGTTCCTACTTGTGGTACTTATTAGACTGTATAATCGTTCAATCATATTCTTTGCAATTAAAAAGAATCCACTTCCTCCTTGTGTTATTTCCTTGTGGTTCTTATTAGACTGTATAATTGTTCAGTCATATTATTTTCAATAAAAACAATCTATTTCCTCCTTGTAGTATTTCCTTGCGGTACTTATTAGACCGTATAACCGTTCAATCATATTGTTTACAGTTAGAACTAATCCAGTTCCTCATTGTGGTACTTATTAGACTGTATAATCGTTCAATCATATTCTTTGCAATTAAAAAGAATCCACTTCCTCCTTGTGTTATTTCCTTGTGGTTCTTATTAGACTGTATAATCGTTCAATCATATTATGTGCAATTAAAAACAATCCAGTTCCCCCTTGTGGTATTTCAATGTGGTACATGTTAGACTGTATAATCTTTCAATCATATTATTTGCTATTAAAACAATCCAGTTCCTCCTTGTGTTATTTCCTTGTGGTTCTTATTAGACTGTATAATCGTTCAGTCATATTATTTTCAATAAAAAAAAATCCAGTTCCTCCTTGTAGTATTTCCTTGTCGTACTTATTAGACTGTATAATCTTTCAATCATATTATTTTGTATTAAAACAATCTAGTTCCTACTTGTGGTACTTATTAGACTGTATAATCTTTCAATCAAATTATTTGCAATTAAAAACAATCCAGTTCCTCCTTGTGGTACTTATTAGACTGTATTATTGTTCAGTCATATTATTTGCAATTAAAACAATCCAGTTCCGCCTTGTGGTTCTTATAAGACTGTATAATCGTTCAATCATATTATTTGCAATTAAAACAATCCAGTTCTCTCCTTGTGATATTTCCTTGTGGTTCTTATTAGACTGTATAATTGTTCAATCATATTATTTGCAATTAAAAACAATCCGGTTCCTCCCTGTGGTACTTATTAGACTGCATAATCGTTCAATCATATTCTTTGCAATTAAAAAGAATCCAGTTACTCATTGTGTTATTTCCTTGTGGTTCTTATTAGACTGTATAATCGTTCGATCATATTATTTGCAATCAAAACAATCCAGTTTTCTCCTTGTAAAATTTCCTTGTGGTACTTATTAGACTGTATAATCGTTCAATCATATTATTTGCAATTAAAAACAATCCGGTTCCTCCTTGTGGTACTTATTAGACCGTATAATCGTCCAATCGTATTCTTTGCAATTAAAAAGAATCCAGTTCCTCCTTGTGTTATTTCCTTGTGGTTCTTATTAGACTGTACAACCGTTCAATCAAATTATTTGCTATTAAAACAATCCAGTTCCTCCTTGTGTTATTTCCTTGTGGTTCTTGTTAGACTGTATAATCGTTCAGTCATATTATTTTCAATAAAAAAAAAAATCCAGTTCCTCCTTCTAGTATTTTATTGTGGTACTTATTAGACTGTATAATCGTTCGATCATATTATTTTCAACAAACACAATAAATTTCCTCCTTGTAGTATTTCCTTGTGGTACTTATTAGACCGTATAATCTTTCAATCAAATTCTTTGCAATTAAAAAGAATCCAGTTCCTCCTTATCTTATTTCCTTGTCGTACTTATTAGACTGTATAATCTTTCAATCATATTATTTGGTATTAAAACAATCTAGTTCCTACTTGTGGTACTTATTAGACTGTATAATCTTTCAATCATATTCTTTGCAGTTAAGAACAATCCAGTTCCTCCTTGTGTTATTTCCTTGTGGTTCTTATTAGACTGTATAATCGTTCAATCATATTATTTTCAATAAAAACAATCCATTTCCTCCTTGTAGTATTTCTTTGCGGTACTTATTAGACCGTATAATCGTTCAATCATATTGTTTACAGTTAAAAATAATCCAGTTCCTCCTTGTGGTACTTATTAGACTGTATAATCGTTCAATCATATTCTTTGCAATTAAAAAGAATCCACTTCCTCCTTGTGTTATTTCCTTGTGGTTCTTATTAGACTGTATAATCGTTCAATCATATTATGTGCAATTAAAAACAATCCAGTTCCCCCTTGTGGTATTTCCTTGTGGTACTTATTAGGCTGTATAATCGTTCAATCATATTCTTTACAATTAAAAACAATCCAGTTCATCCTTGTGTTATTTCCTTGTGGTTTTTTATAGACTGCATAATCTTTTAATCATATTATTTCCAATTAAAAACAATCCAGTTCCTCCTTGTGGTACTTATTAGACTTTATAATCGTTCAATCATACTCTTTTCAATTAAAAAGAATCCAGTTCCTCCTTGAGTTATTTCATTGTGGTTCATATTAGACTGTATAATCTTTCAATCATATTATTTTCAATTAAAACAATCCAGTTCCTCCTTGTGGTACTTATTAGACAGTATAATCGTTCAATCATATTCTTTGCAATTGAAAAGAATCCAGTTCCTCCTTGTGTTATTTCCTTGTGGTTCTTATTAGACTGTATAATCGTTCAATCATATTATTTGCAATTAAAACAATCCAGTTCCGCCTTGTGGTACTTATAAGAGTATAAAATCGTTCAATCATATTATTTGCAATTAAAACAATCCAGTTCCGCCTTGTGGTACTTATTGGACTGTAAAATCGTTCAATCATATTATGTGCAATTAAAAAGAATCCAGTTCCTCCTTGTGTTATTTCCTTGTGGTTCTTATTAGACTGTATAATCGTTATATCATATTATTTGCTATTAAAACAATCCAGTTTCTCCTTGTCTTATTTTCTTGTGGTTCTTTATAGACTGCATAATCATTTAATCAAATAAAAACAATCCAGTTCCTCCTTGTGGTACTTATTAGACTGTATAATCGTTCAATCATATTCTTTGCAATTAAAAAGAATCCGGTTCTTCCTTGTGTTATTTCCTTGTGCTTCTTATTAGACTGTATAATCGTTCGATTATATTATTTGCAATTAAAACAATCCAGTTCCTCCTTGTAGTATTTCCTTGTGGTACTTATTAGACTGTACAATCGTTCAATCATATTATTTGCAATTAAAAACAGTCCAGTTCCTCCTTGTGTTATTTTCTTGTGGTTCCTATTAGACTGTATAATTGTTCAATTATATTATTTGCAATTAAAACAATCCAGTTCCTAATTGTAGTATTTCCTTGTGGTACTTATTGGACTGTAAAATCGTTCAATCATATTATGTGCAATTAAAAAGAATCCAGTTCCTCCTTGTGTTATTTCCTTGTGGTTCTTATTAGACTGTATAATTGTTCAATTATATTATTTGCAATTAAAACAATCCAGTTCCTAATTGTAGTATTTCCTTGTGGTGCTTTATAGACTGTATAATCGTTCAATCATATTATTTGTAATTAAAACAATCCAGTTCCTCATTCTGGTACTTAATAAGACTTCTAAAGGAAAGCGTTCTTTATTGTTATCCGCTAGGAGGCGTTGGCAAGGACAAAGGGTAGCCTAGAACAGCTAAAATAGTCTTGCCAAATATCATAGTATATTCAGAAATAAAACTGGCTCATAATCACTTACTCATTGGTGGTCACGTGTCTATGGAAAAGACAAATTATACCGATTGAGCCGTATCTTTATATTTCATAGAATGAGTACAAAAAAAAGAGAGCATTGAAACAATTATAGAGATAAGTAAAGTAAGATGATTATAGAGATTAGTATATTATTTCAGTATAAGCTGTGTTGGGAATTGATGTCAAGTTAAACTGAAGATATAGATAGATTTTCTGCTGATTAACTGGACAGGAGAAATGCTTTCTTTGAAATAGGAAAAATAGAAAGATACAATTGACAAGCGAAAGATGTGTGACCAACTTTTCTCTAATGATGTATTTACTTCCTTTTAATATCTTATAAATAGTAAAAGAACCGAATAATTTGTTGGAAAAAAAAGAATTAAAGCTCTGGTAAAAGGAAAGTAAAGGAAAATCTCATTGTGTTTCTGTTGAAGATTACTAGTTTTGTTTAAGTGCTCTGTTCAAACTTGAGTTTTTTTTTAAAGATATTCTGACGATGTGCAAATTTTTCTATTAGGTGTAGCTATGTGAATTTTATGCGAACTTAGCATGACAATATAAAGTGAAATGAATGTTCCAATTGGAAAAATATAATATCGTGTGTCTTGTTGATTCAGTTATAGTGTCAGTATTTTATTTTATGTTTTTGCTAAGTGTACCTTTGTTTGAGGATAGAAAATCTTTTTTTTTTTTTAAAGAAAAAAATTTTGAAAACCCCGGGGAAAATCTGTAAACTATGGAAGTGGGTTTTTCTGGGTTAAAACCAATAATTAAATTCTAAGTATCTGTCAAAAGCCCATTTCCTAGTCAAATCCCATTTCCTTGCTAACTATACTAATTCTGAATATTCAATCAAAAGTCCATTTCCTAGTCAAATCCTATTTCCTTGATAACTATATTAATTCTGAATATTTGCTGTAATTCCTAGAAGTTGACAATTTAAAATAGAGCAGTTCTGTCAAATGTCCTGATGTGTATCTGTATATTGTGCTGAATATAACTTACCAATTTAGATTACTTGAACCATTTCTAATTCTGTACCTGTCCTTGCCATATGTACATTCACTGTATTATATGTATAAATAAACATTTTATACTCTAAACATAAACTATGTGATGGTTAGAGACTCTAAACATCCTCCAGCGGTAGAACCCAGATAATAGGCCAACGCTACCATAAGACTCCAAACAGAAGAAGTCACACTTTACAAAGTAGTACACAACTTTACAGAGAAGTAGACAATTCACAGAAAGGCGACCCAAAAATTTACAAACAATCCAGTTCCTCCTTGTGGTAATTATTAGACTGTATAATCGTTCAATCATATTATTTGCAATCAAAACAATCCAGTTCCTCCTTGTGATACTTATTAGACTGTATAATCGTTCAATAATATCCTTTGCAATTAAAAACAATCCAGTTCCACTTTGTGTTATTTCGTTATGGTTCTTATTAGACTGTATAATCGTTCAATCATATTGTTTTCAATTAAAACAATCCAGTTCCTCCTTGTGGTCTTTCCTTTTGGTACTTATTAGACTTTATAATCGTTCAATTATTTTATTTGCATTTAAAACAATCCAGTTTCTCCTTGTGGTACTTATTAGACTGTATAATCCTTCAATAATATCCTTTGCAATTAAAAACAATCCAGTTCCACTTTGTGTTATTTCGTTATGGTTCTTATTAGACTGTATAATCGTTCAATCATATTATTTTCAATAAAAACAATCCAGTTCCTCCTTGTAGCATTTCCTTGTGGTACTTATTAGACTTTATAATCGTTCAATCATATGATTGAACGATTATACAGTCTAATAAGTACCACAAGGAAATACTACAAGGAGGAACTGGATTGTTTTTATTGAAAATACTATGATTGAACGATTATACAGTCTAATTAGAACCACAAGGAAATAACACAAGGAGGAACTGGATTGTTTTTAATTGCAAAGAATATGATTGAACGATTAAACAGTCTAATAAGTACCACAAGGAGAAACTGGATTGTTTTAATTGCAAATAATATAATTGAACGATTAGACAGTCTAATAAGTACCAAAAAGAAAGACCAAAGGGAGGAACTGGATTGTTTTTAATTGCAAAGAATATGATTGAACGATTATACAGTCTAATAAGTACCACAATGAGGAACTGGACTGTTTTAATTGCAAAAAATATGATTGAACGATTATACAGTCTAATAAGAACCACAAGGAAATAACACAAGGAGGAACTGGATTGTTTTTAATTGCAAAGAATATGATTGAACGATTATACAGTCTAATAAGTACCACAAGGAGGAACTGGATTGTTTTAAATGCAAATAATATGATTGAACGATTATACAGTCTAATAAGAACCACAAGAAAATAACACAAGGAGGAACTTGATTGTTTTTAATTGAAAAGGATATGACTAAACGATTATACAGTCTAATAAGTATCAAAAGGAGGAACTGGATTGTTTTAATTGTAAATAATATGATTGAACGATTATACAGTCTAATAAGAACCACAAGGAAATAACACAAGGAGGAACTGGATTGTTTTTAATTGATAAGAATATGATTGAACGATTATGCAGTCTAATAAGTACCACAAGGAGGAACTGGATTATTTTTAATTGTTAAGAATATGATTGAACGATTATACAGTCTAATAAGTATCACAAGGAGGAACTGGATTGTTTTAATTGCAAATAATATGATTTAACGATTATACAATCCAATAAGAACCACAAGGAAATAACACAAGGAGGAACTGGATTGTTTTTAATTGCTAAGAATATGATTGAACGATTATGCAGTCTAATAAGTACCACAAGGAGGAACTGGATTGTTTTTAATTGCAAATTATATGATTGAACGATTATACAGTCTAATAAGTACCACAAGGAAATACTACAAGGAGGAACTGGATTGTTTTTATTGAAAATACTATGATTGAACGATTATACAGTCTAATTAGAACCACAAGGAAATAACACAAGGAGGAACTGGATTGTTTTTAATTGCAAAGAATATGATTGAACGATTAAACAGTCTAATAAGTACCACAAGGAGAAACTGGATTGTTTTAATTGCAAATAATATAATTGAACGATTAGACAGTCTAATAAGTACCAAAAAGAAAGACCAAAGGGAGGAACTGGATTGTTTTTAATTGCAAAGAATATGATTGAACGATTATACAGTCTAATAAGTACCACAATGAGGAACTGGATTGTTTTAATTGCAAAAAATATGATTGAACGATTATACAGTCTAATAAGAACCGCAAGGAAATAACACAAAGAGGAACTGGATTGTTTTTAATTGTAAAGAATATGATTGAACGATTATACAGTCTAATAAGTACCACAAGGAGGAACTGGATTGTTTTAAATGCAAATAATATGATTGAACGATTATACAGTCTAATAAGAACCACAAGAAAATAACACAAGGAGGAACTTGATTGTTTTTAATTGAAAAGGATATGACTAAACGATTATACAGTCTAATAAGTATCAAAAGGAGGAACTGGATTGTTTTAATTGTAAATAATATGATTGAACGATTATACAGTCTAATAAGAACCACAAGGAAATAACACAAGGAGGAACTGGATTGTTTTTAATTGATAAGAATATGCTTGAACGATTATACAGTCTAATAAGAACCACAAGGAGGAACTGGATTATTTTTAATTGCAAAGAATATGATTGAACGATTATACAGTCTAATAAGTATCACAAGGAGGAACTGGATTGTTTTAATTGCAAATAATATGATTTAACGATTATACAATCCAATAAGAACCACAAGGAAATAACACAAGGAGGAACTGGATTGTTTTTAATTGCTAAGAATATGATTGAACGATTATGCAGTCTAATAAGTACCACAAGGAGGAACTGGATTGTTTTTAATTGCAAATTATATGATTGAACGATTATACAGTCTAATAAATACCACAAGGAAATACCACAACGAGGAATTGGATTGTTTTTAATGGCAAATAATATGATTGAACGATTATACAGTCTAATAAGAACCAAAAGGAGGAACTGGATTGTTTTTAATTGCAAATTATATGATTGAACGATTATACAGTCTAATAAATACCACAAGGAAATACCACAACGAGGAACTGGATTGTTTTTAATGGCAAATAATATGATTGAACGATTATACAGTCTAATAAGTACCACAAGGAGGAACTGGATTGTTTTTAATCGCAAATTATATGATTGAACGATTATACAGTCTAATAAATACCACAAGGAAATACCACAAGGAGAAACTGGATTGTTTTTAATGGCAAATAATATGATTGAACAATTATACAGTCTAATAAGAACCACATGGAGGAACTGGATTCTTTTTAATTGCAAAGAATATGATTGAACGATTATACAGTCTAATAAGTACCACAAGGAGGAACTGGATTGTTTTTAATTGCAAATAATACGATTGAACGATTATAAAGTCTAATAAGTACCACAAGGAAATACTACAAGGAGGAACTGGATTGCTTTTAATGACAAATAATATGATTGAACGATTATACCGTCTAATAAGAACCACAAGGAAGTAATACAAGAAGGAACTTAATAGTTTTTAATTGCAACGAATATGATTGAAGGATTATACAGTCTAATAAGTACCAAAAGGAGGAACTGGATTGTTTTAAATGCAAATAATATGGTTGAACGATTATACAGTCTAATAAGAATTACAAAGAAATAACACAAGGAGGGACTGGATTGTTTTTAATTGCAAAGAATATGGTCGAACTATTATACAGTCTAATAAGTACCACAAGGAGGAACTGGATTGTTTTTAATTGCAAATAATATGATTCAACGATTATAGAGTCTAATAAGAACCTATAAGGAAATAACAAAAGGGGGAACTGGATTGTTTTAATTGCAAATAATATGACTGTCTATTATAGAACCACATAATTATACAGTCTATTAAGAACCACAAGGAAATAAAACAAGGAGGAACTGGATTCTTTTTAATTGTAAAGAATATGATTGACTGATTATACAGTCTAATAAGTACAATAAGGAGGAACTGGATGGTTTTTAATTACAAATAATATGATTGAACGATTATACAGTCTAATAAGTACCACAAGGAAATACTACAAGGAGGAACCGGATTGTTTTAATTGCAAATAATATGATTGAACGATTATACAGTATAATAAGAACCACAAGGAAATTACACAAGGATGAACTGGATTCTTTTTAATTGCAAGGAATATGATTGAACGATTATGCAGTCTAATAAGTACCACAAAGAGGAACTGGATTGTTATTAATTGCAAATAATATGATTGAACGATTATACAGTCTAATAAGAACCACAAGAAAATACCACAAGGAGGAACTGGATTGTTTTAATTGCAAATAATATGATTAAACGATTATACAGTCTAATAAGAACCACAAGGAAATAACACAAGCAAGAACTGGATTCTTATATGATTGAACGATTATACAGTCTAATAAGAACCACAAGGAAATAACACAAGGAGGAACTGGATTGTTTTTAATTGCAAAGAATATGATAGAAGGATTATACAGTCTAATAAGTACCACAAGGAGAAACTGGATTGTTTTAATTGCAGTCTAAAAAGTACCAAAAGGAAAGACCACAAGGAGGATCTGGATTGTTTTAATTGCAAAAAATATGATTGAACGATTATACAATCTAATAAGAACCACAACGAAATAACCCAAAGTGGAACTGGATCGTTTTTAATTGCAAAGAATATGATCGAACGATTATACAGTCTAATAAGAACCACAAGGAGGAACTGGATTGTTTTCATTGCAAATAATATGATTGAACGATTATACAGTCTAATAATTACCACAAGGAGGAACTGGATTGTTTGTAAACTTTTGGTTCGCCTCTCTGTGAATTGTCTACTTCTCTGTAAAGTTGTGTACTACTTTGTAAAGTGTGACTTCTTCTGTTTGGAGTCTTATGGTAGCGTTGGTCTATTATCTGGGTTCTACAGCTGGAGGATGTCTAGAGTCTCTAACCATCACATAGTTTATGTTTAGAGTCTAAAATGTTTATTTATACATAGAATACAGTGAATGTACATCTGGCAAGGACAGGTACAGAATTAGAAATGGTTCAAGTAATCTAAATTGTTAAGTTATATTCAGCACAATATGCAGATACACATCAGGACATTTGACAGAACCGCTCTATTTTAAATTGTCAACTTCTAGGAATTACAGCAAATATTCAGAATTAATATAGTTATCAAGGAAATGGGATTTGACTAGGAAATGGACTTTTAATAGAATATTCAGAATTGGTATAGTTATCAAGGAAATGGGATTTGACTAGGAAATGGGCTTTTGACAGATACTTAGAATTTAATTATTGGTTTCAACCCAAAAAAACCCAGTTCCAAAGTTTACAGATTTTCCCCGGGGTTTTCAAAATCTTTTTCGTTTTCAAAAAAAAAAAACGATTTTCTATCCTCAAACAAAGGTACACTTAGCAAAAACATAAAATAAAATACTGACACTATAACTGAATCAACAAGACACAAGATATTATATTTTTCCAATTGGAAAATTCATTTCACTTTATATTGTCATGCTAAGTTCGCATAAAATTCGCATAGCTACACCCAATAGAAAAAGTTGCACATCGTCAGAATATCTTTAAAAAAAACTCAAGTTTGAACAGAGCACTTAAACAAAAATAGTAATCTTCAACAGAAACACAATGAAATTTTCCTTTACTTTCCTTTTACCAGAGCTTTAATTCTTTTTTTTCCAACAAATTATTCGGTTCTTTTACTATTTATAAGATATTAAAAGGAAGTAAATACATCATTTTAGAAAAGTTGGTCACACATCTTTCGCTTGTCAATTGTATCTTTCTATTTTTCCTATTTCAAAGAAAGCATTTCTCCTGTCCAGTTAATCAGCAGAAAATCTATCTATATCTTCAGTTTAACTTGACATCAATTCCCAACACCGTTTATACTGAAATAATATACTAATCTCTATAATCATCTTACTCTACTTATATCTATAATTGTTTCAATGCTCTCTTTTTTTGTACTCATTCTATGAAATATAAAGATACGGCTCAATCGGTATAATGTCTTCTCCATAGACACGTGACCACCAATGAGTAAGTGATTATGAGCCAGTTTTATTTCCGAATATACTATGATACTTGGCAAGACTATTTTAGCTGTTCTAGGCTACCCTTTGTCCTTGCCAACGCCTCCTAGCGGATAACAATAAAGAACACTTTCCTTTAGAAGTCTTATTAAGTACCACAATGAAGAACTGGATTGTTTTAATTGCAAATAATATGATTGAACGATTATACAGTCTATAAAGCACCACAAGGAAATAACACAAGGAGGAACTGGATTGTTTTAATAGCAAATAATATTATTGAACGATTATACAGTCTAATAAGAACCACAAAGAAATAACACAGGAGGAACCGGATTCTTTTTAATTGCAAAGAATATGATTGAACGATTATACAGTCTAATAAGTACCACAAGGAGGAACTGGATTGTTTTTAATTGCAAATAAAATGACGCACTTTGACGCACTATAAAGCACTTTGAAAAACTCAATGAATTAGACACCCTTTCTAAAAATATATATATTAGATGTAATCGCTATTACTGAAGTTCAAGCTCAAAATTTGCACATGTTAAAGATTAACGATTTTTCTCAATTTATTAAACGCAGACCAGAAAACCACCCTCTGGGTAAGAAAGGTGGCGGAATTCTGTTCTTTATCCGTAATGATTTATATCCAAGTGAAATCCCAATTCCGTGTCTTAACCCCTTTGATGAAGTTATGTGGGTGTGTGTTCGACCTAAAGTCTTGCCACATCCTTTCAATTTAATTATCCTGTGTTGTTTTTATTACTCCCCTAATCAGAGATCCGCTGACAAAATAAATTTTATCGAAAAATTACATGCAAGTGCTTACTTTGTACTATCAAAATACCCACATGCAGGAATTTCCCTGATGGGTGACGCAAACGATATAAGACTTGATTCTACATGTAACGCTTTTAATTTATAACAAGTCGTTAATGTCCCTACTACAAAAGGTAATACTACTCTTGATTTAATTTGCACTGATCTTTCGAAGTTTTACAAACCCGTCTCCACTCTGCCCCCTCTAGGGGGTATTTACCACTTTAGCCTTTTCCTATCTCCGCTAGCTAAAGTTAAACAGTCGTTTTCTATAACTGAAACCGCTTATAGACCTCTCACTGACTCAGGACTTTTCAATTTTGGCTCCTGGATTACTACTGAAAATTGGTCCACTGTGTATCAAACAAATGACGTTGACTACATGGCTTTGTCCCTCCAAAATCTATTGAGGAGTAATTATGAATTCCATTTCCCTGAGAAAAAATTTAAAACGTGTTCTACACATAAGCCTTATGTTACTGAGTCTTTTAAAAAACTTATAAGGAAAAAATTCAATTTTTTCAAAGCAGGTCACATTACTGAGGCTAATAGTCTAAGGAAGTTCCTGAAGAAAAAATTAAGAAAAGCAGCTTCTAATTATTATAATAATAAAGTCAAAGATCTATATTCTAACAAGCCCAAGCAATGGTACAGAAAAATTAAAGAAATATGCGGAAAAAGTCCTTCCGAAATTGATTTTCATCTCCCTGAACCCCCTAATAAGACTGCCGACGATCTGAACTTGTACCTTGCTTCCATCGTGCAAAGTCTACCCCCTTTCACTGGCTCAAGTCCAAATATTCCTCCCAATACTTCCTTCCCCTTTATTTCGCCCTCTGATGTTATAAATAAAATTCTTAAGCTTAGAAAATCAAGTATTTGTCCCTTGGACATCCCAGTTGACTTAATTAAAGCCTTTTCGGACAAAATTGCTGAGTCTTTATCAAATATTTTCAACCACATCACAAAATTTGGTAAATTCCCAAGTTGCTGGAAACAAGGTTTTATAACCTTGTTTATAACCAAGGTTTTTATAACAAGGTTTTTATAACCTGTCCCTAAAAAATGCGCCAGTATGACTTTCGCCAACATTCGCCCCATTACGCTCACTTCTGTTTTTTCCAAACTTTATGAAGGTTTCCTCTGTGACTGGCTTAAGGATAAAATTAGTCCGCTTATTGACACCCGGCAGTTTGGTAACTTAAAGAAAACTTCCACCACCCATTACCTTGTGCACTTAATGCATACCATCGTAAGTAACCTTGATAAACCAAATGTCTGGCTGAACCTTGTCTTAGTTGATTTCCAAAAAGCTTTTGACCTGGTTGACCACACCACCCTAATTCGTTCACTACTGGTTAACTTTAAACTTGATCCTCTGTTAGTAAATATTGTTATATCGTTTCTTTCAAATAGATCCCAAGTTGTTAAATACAAAAATATTTTCTCTAACCCCCTCCCTATTTATTGTGGAATTCCTCAAGGAACCTTATTGGGACCATTTTTATTTCTAGTCATGATTAACGATATTGGTAAGGACTTCCCCCAAAGGTGGAAATACGTGGATGACTTGTCGATCCTCGAAGTATGTCACACGAATATTAAAAGTGACCCCCTTGAAATTCTAACCCACATTTCGGATGAAGCTAAGAACCTAAATATGAAAGTAAATTCCACTAAATCAAATACAATGACGATAAATTTCTTGAAATCTATTCCCGCCTTCCTTGAACCTATCCCCCCAGATATTTCTGTGTCTTCCTTTAAATTACTTGGGGTTACAATTTCCTCTAATTTAAAGTGGGATATCCACGTGAAAGATATTGTCCGTAGAGCTAATGCGTCCATGTCTCTCCTTTAGCTCTTGAATAAATTTAAAATCCCCCCATCCCATTGTTTAAGGATTTATACTTCCTTTGTCCGCCCGCATCTCGAATATGCTTGTCCAGTTTGGCATCCTGGCATCTCCCGTAATGAATCAGATAAAATTGAATCTATTCAAAAAAGAGCCCTGAGAAGAATTTTGAAAGAAACTTTGGTACCATATTCACTCCTTCTAAAAAAGGCCAAGCTGGAAACTCTTGAGCACAGGAGAGGAACGCTGTGTCTCCGTTTTGCAAAAAATGCAATAATAAACCCTCGCACGGAAAACATTTTTCCCAAAAGACACTCCCCATCCAGACACCGCCTGCCACGTACTGTTTCTGAACCCATCCCTATGTTGTCCCCCATCCGTTGTTTAACCTCCAGATATGAAAAAACCTTTGTCCCCTTCATTACTGATCAAATAAACCACTAGTTTTTCTTTTCTTTTTTTTTGTACTGGTGATACCCATGCTGGTGTCCGTTTGGCTCTTCCATTCCCTCCCCTTTTTATATACTCTCTTTTAAACCTTTTTAACACTATTTTTATCTCAATTTTTTATTTTGGTTTTGTTTTAATTTGTGCCTCTTTAACTTTCTTACATTTGACACTTTTTGTTTTTTAGACTAATGAATGGCTTTGCCTTTCTGATATTGTTGTTTTTGGCATTGTTTAGCCATTTTTTTAGTTGTTGTGCTATTTCTATGTCTTTTCTTTATTATATGACCCCGAAATGCGAATTGGGCCCTTCGGGGCTTGTGATAGTCATTTTTTAAAATAAATATCTTATCTTATCTTACCACAAGGAAATAACACAAGGGGGAACTGGATTGTTTTAATAGCAAATAATATTAATGAACGATTATACAGTCTAATAAGAACCACAAGGAAATAACACAGGAGGAACTGGATTCTTTTTAATTGCAAAGAATATGATTGAACGATTATACAGTCTAATAAGTACCACAAGGAGGAACTGGATTATTTTTAATTGCAAATAATATGATTGAACGATTATACAGTCTAATAAGAACAACAAGGAAATAACAAAAGGAAGAACCGGATTCTTTTTAATTGCAAAGAATATGATTGAACGATTATTCAGTCTAATAAGTACCACAAGGAGGAACTGGATTGTTTTTATTTGATTAAACGATTATGCAGTCTATAAAGAACCACAAGGAAATAACACAATGAGGAACTGCATTATTGTTTTAATAGAAAATAATATGATTGAACGATTATACCGTCTAATAAGAACCACAAGGAAATAACATAAGGAGGAACTGGATCCTTTTTAATTGCAAAGAATATGATTGAACGATTATACAGTCTAATAAGTACCACAAGGAGGAACTGGATTATTTTTAATTGCAAATAATATGATTGAACGATTATACAGTCTAATAGGTACCAAAAGGAAATACTACAAGGAGGAACTGGATTGTTTTAATTGCAATAATATAATCGAACGATTATACAGTCTAATAAGAACCACAAAGAAATAACACAAGGAGGAACTGGATACTTTTAATTTCAAGGAAAATGATTGAACGATTATACAGTATAATAAGTACCACAAAGAGGAACTGGATTGTTCTTAATTGCAAATAGTATGATTGAATGATTATACAGTCTAATAAGAACTACAAGGAAATACCAACAGAAGGAACTGGATTTTATTAATTCTAAATAATATGATTGAACGATTATACAGTCTAATAAGAACCGCAAGGAAATAACTCAAGGAGGAACTGAATTCTTTTTAATTTCAAAGAGTATGATTGAACGATTATACAGTCTAATAAGTACCACAAGGAGGAACTGAATTGTTTTAATTGCAAATAATATGATTAAACGATTATACAGTCTAATAAGTACCATAAAGATATACTACAAGGAGGAACTGGATTGTTTTTATTGAAAATAATATGATTGAAAGATTATACAGTCTAATAAGAACCACACAGAAATAACTCAAGGAGGAACTGAATTCTTTTTAATTGCAAAGAATATGACTGAACGATTATACAGTCCAATAAGTACCACAAGGAGGATTTGGATTGTTTTAATTGCAAATAATATGATTGAACGATTATACAGTCTAATAAGAACCACAAGGAGGAATTGGATTGTTTTTAACTGCAAAGAATATGATTGAACGATTATACAGTCCAATAAGTACCACAAGGCGGATTTGGATTGTTTTAATTGCAAATAATATGATTGAACAATTAAACAGTCTAATAAGTACCACAAGGAGGAACTGGATTGTTTTTAATTGTAAATAATTTGATTCAACGATTGTACAGTCTAATAAGTACCACAAGGAAATACCACAAAAGGGGACTGGGTTGTTTTGTCTAAATCAATCGTCATATTAAAACAACTCATATAATAAGGAAATAAAACAAGGAGGAACTGGATTCTTTTTAATTGTAAAGAATATGATTGAACGAATATACAGTCTAATAAGTACAACAAGGAGGAAATGGATGGTTTTTAATTACAAATAATATGATTGAACGATTATACAGTCTAATAAGTACCACAAGGAAATACTACAAGGAGGAACTGGATTGTTTTAATTGCAATAATATGATTGAACGATTATACAGTATAATAAGAACCACAAGGAAATTACACAAGGAGGAACTTGATTCTTTTTAATTGCAAGGAATATGATTGAACGATTGTGCAGTCTAATAAGTACCACAAGGAGGAACTGGATTGTTATTAATTGCAAATAATATGATTGAACGATTATACAGTCTAATAAGAACCACAAGAAAATACCACAAGGAAGAACTGGATTGTTTTAATTGCAAATAATATGATTGAATGATTGTGCAGTCTAATAAGAACCACAAGAAAGAACTGGATTCTTTTAATATTTGTAATTAAATACAATCTAGTTCCTCCTTGTGGTACTTATTAGACTTTATAATCGTTCAATTATATTCATTACAATTAAAAAAAATCCAGTTCTTCCTTGTGTTATTTCCTTGTGGTTCTTATTTGACTGCAAAATCGTTCAATCATATTATTTGAAGTTAAAACAAACCAGTTCTTCCTTGTGGTATTTTCTTGTGGTTCTTATTAGACTGTATAATCGTTCAATCATATTATTGGCAATTAATAACAATCCAGTTCTTCCTTGTGGTACTTATTAGACTGCATAATCGTTCAATCATATTCCTTGCAATTGAAAAGAATCCAGTTCCTCCTTGTGTTATTTCCTTGTGGTTCTTATTAGACTGTATAATCGTTCAATCATATTATTTGCAATTAAAAACAATCCAGTTCCTCCTTGTGGTACTTATTAGACTGAATAATCGTTCAATCATATTATTTGCATATGATTCATATTATATTAGACTGTATAATCGTTCAATCATATTCTTAGCAATTAAAAACAGTCCAGTTCCTCCTTGTGTTATTTCTTTGTGGTTCTTATCAGACTGTATAATCGTTCCATCATATTCATATCCAATAAAAACAATCCGGTTCCTCCTTGTGTTATTTCCTTGTAGTTATTATTAGACTGTATAATCGTTCAATCATATTATTTGCAATTAAAACAATCCAGTTCCTCCTTGTGATACTTATTAGACTGTATAATCGTTCAGTCATATCCTTTGCAATTAAAAACAATCAAGTTCCTCCTTGTGTTATTTTCTTGTGGTTCTTATTAGAATGTATAATCGTTAAATAATACTATTTGCAATTAAAAACAATCCAGTTCCTCCTTGTAGTATTTCCTTGTGGTATTTATTAGACTGTATAATCGTTCAATTATATTATTTGCAATTAAAACAATCCAGATCCTCCTTGTGGTACTTATTAGACTGTATAATCGTTCAATCATATTCTGTGCAATTTAAAACAATCCAGTTCCTCCTTGTGTTATTCCCTTGTGGTTCTTATTAGACTATATAATAGTTCAATCATACTCTTTGCAATTAAAAACAATCCAGTTTCTCCTTGTGGTTTTTCCTTGTGGTACTTTTTAGACTGCATAATCGTCCAATCATATTCTTTGCAATTAAAAACAATCCAGTTCCTCCTTGTGTTATTTCCTTGTGGTTCTTATTAGACTGCATAATCGTTCAATCATATTATTTGCAATTAAAAACAATCCAGTTCCTCCTTGTAGTATTTCCTTGTGGTACTTATTAGACTGTATAATCGTTCAATCATATTATTTGCAATTAAAAACAATCCAGTTCCTCCTTGTGGTACTTATTAGACTGTATAATCGTTCAATCATATTATTTGCAACTAAAACAATCCAGTTCCTTCTTGTGATACTTATTAGACTGTATGATCATGCAATCATATTCTTTGTAATTAAAAACCATACAGTTTCTCCTTGTGCTATTTCCTTGTGGTTCTTATTAGACTGTATAATCGTTCAATCATATTCTTTGCAATTAGAAACACTCCAGTTCCTCCTTGAGTTATTTCCTTGTGGTTCTTATTAGACTGCATAATCGTTCAATCATATTATTTGCAATTAAAAACAATCCAGTTCCTCCTTGTGGTTTTTCCTTGTGGTACTTTTTAGACTGTATAATCGTCCAATCATATTCTTTGCAATTAAAAAGAATCCAGTTCCTCCTTGTGGTATTTCCTTGTGGTTCTTATTAGACTGCATAATCGTTCAATCATATTATTTGCAATTAAAAACAATCCAGTTCCTCCTTGTAGTATTTCCTTGTGGTGCTTATTAGACTGTATAATCATTCAATTATATTATTTGCAATTCAAAACAATCCAGTTCCTCCTAATGGTACTTATTAGACTGTATAATCGTTCAATCATATTATTTGCAATTAAAACAATCCAGTTCCTCCTTGTGGTACTTATTAGACTGTATAATCTTTCAATCATATTCTGTGCAATTTAAAACAATCCAGTTCCTCCTTGTATTATTCTCTTGTGGTTCTTATTAGACTATATAATCGTTCAATCATACTCTTTGCAATTAAAAACAATCCAGTTCCTCCTTGTGGTATTTCCTTGTGGTACTTTTTAGACTGTATAATCGTTCAATCATATTCTTTGTAATTAAAAAGAATCCAGTTCCTCCTTGTGTTATTTCCTTGTGGTTCTTATTAGACTGCATAATCATTCAATCATATTATTTGCAATTAAAAACAATCCAGTTCCTCCTTGTAGTATTTCCTTGTGGAACTTATTAGACTGTATAATCGTTCAATCATATTATTTGCACTTAAAAACAATCCAGTTCCTCCTTGTGGTACTTATTAGACTGTATAATCGTACAATCATATTCTTTTCAATTAAAAAAATCCAGTTCCTCCTTGTGTTATTTCCTTGTGGTTCTTATTAGACTGCATAATCGTTCAATCATAGTATTTGCAATTAAAAACAATCCAGTTCCTCCTTGTAGTATTTCCTTGTGGAACTTATTAGACTGTATAATCGTTCAATCATATTATTTGCACTTAAAAACAATCCAGTTCCTCCTTGTGGTACTTTTTAGACTGTATAATCGTTCAATCATATTCTTTTCAATTAAAAAAATCCAGTTCCTCCTTGTGTTATTTCCTTGTGGTTCTTATTAGACTGCATAATCGTTCAATCATAGTATTTGCAATTAAAAACAATCCAGTTCCTCCTTGTAGTATTTCCTTGTGGAACTTATTAGACTGTATAATCGTTCAATCATATTATTTGCACTAAAAACAATCCAGTTCCTCCTTGTGGTACTTATTAGACTGTATAATCGTACAATCATATTATTTGCAAATAAAACAATCCAGTTCCTTCTTGTGGTACTTATTAGACTGTATGATCATGCAATCATATTCTTTGTAATTAAAAACAATACAGTTTCTCCTTGTGCTATTTCCTTGTGGTTCTTATTAGACTGTGTAATCGTTCAATCATATTCTTTGCAATTAGAAACAATCCAGTTCCTCCTTATGTTATTTCCTTGTGGTTCTTATTAGACTGCATAATCGTTCAATCATATTATTTGCAATTAAAAACAATCCAGTTCCTCCTTGTGGTATTTCCTTGTGGTACTTTTTAGACTGTATAATCGTTCAATCATATTCTTTGCAATTAAAAAGAGTCCAGTTCCTCCTTGTGTTATTTCCTTGTGGTTCTTATTAGACTGCATAATCGTTCAATCATATTCTTTGCAATTAAAAACAAACAAGTTCCTCCTTGTGGTACTTATTAGACTGTATAATCGTTCAATCATATTATTTGCAATTAAAACAATCCAGATCCTCCTTGTGGTACTTATTAGACTGTATAATCGTTCAATCATATTCTGTGCAATTTAAAACAATCCAGTTCCTCCTTGTAGTATTTCCTTTTGGTGCTTATTAGACTGTATAATCGTTCAATTATATTATTTGCAATTAAAAACAATGCAGTGCAGTTCCTCCTTGTGGTACTTATTAGACTGTATAATCGTTCAATCATATTATTTGCAATTAAAAACAATGCAGTTCCTCCTTGTGGTACTTATTAGACTGTATAATCGTTCAATCATATTATTTGCAATTAAAAACAATGCAGATCCTCCTTGTGGTACTTATTAGACTGTATAATCGTTCAATCATATTCTGTGCAATTTAAAACAATCCAGTTCCTCCTTGTGTTATTCCCTTGTGGTTCTTATTAGATTATATAATAGTTCAATCATACTCTTTGCAATTAAAAACAATCCAGTTTCTCCTTGTGGTTTTTCCTTGTGGTACTTTTTAGACTGTATAATCGTTCAATCATATTCTTTGCAATTAAAAACAATCCAGTTCCTCCTTGTGTTATTTCCTTGTGGTTCTTATTAGACTGCATAATCGTTCAATCATAGTATTTGCAATTAAAAACAATCCAATTCCTCCTTGTAGTATTCCTCCTTGTGGTACTTATTAGACTGTATAATCGTTCAATCATATTATTTGCAATTAAAAACAATCCAGTTCCTCCTTGTGGTACTTATTAGACTGTATAATCGTTCAATCATATTATTTGCAACTAAAACAATCCAGTTCCTTCTTGTGATATTTATTAGACTGTATGATCATGCAATCATATTCTTTGTAATTAAAAACCATACAGTTTCTCCTTGTGCTATTTCCTTGTGGTTCCTATTAGACTGTATAATCGTTCAATCATATTCTTTGCAATTAGAAACAATCCAGTTCCTCCTTGTGTTATTTCCTTGTGGTTTTTATTAGACTGCATAATCGTTCAATCATATTATTTGCAATTAAAAACAATCCAGTTCCTCCTTGTGGTATTTCCTTGTGGTACTTTTTAGACTGTATAATCGTTCAATCATATTCTTTGCAATTAAAAAGAATCCAGTTCCTCCTTGTGGTATTTCCTTGTGGTTCTTATTAGACTGCATAATCGTTCAATCATATTATTTGCAATTAAAAACAATCCAGTTCCTCCTTGTAGTATTTCCTTGTGGTGCTTATTAGACTGTATAATCGTTCAATTATATTATTTGCAATTCAAAACAATCCAGTTCCTCCTAATGGTACTTATTAGACTGTATAATCGTTCAATCATATTATTTGCAATTAAAACAATCCAGTTCCTCCTTGTGGTACTTATTAGACTGTATAATCGTTCAATCATATTCTGTGCAATTTAAAACAATCCAGTTCCTCCTTGTATTATTCTCTTGTGGTTCTTATTAGACTATATAATCGTTCAATCATATTCTTTGCAATTAAAAACAATCCAGTTCCTCCTTGTGGTATTTCCTTGTGGTACTTTTTAGACTGTATAATCGTTCAATCATATTCTTTGCAATTAAAAAGAATCCAGTTCCTCCTTGTGTTATTTCCTTGTGGTTCTTATTAGACTGCATAATCATTCAATCATATTATTTGCAATTAAAAACAATCCAGTTCCTCCTTGTAGCATTTCCTTGTGGTACTTATTAGACTGTATAATCGTTCAATCATATTATTTGCAATTAAAAACAATCCAGTTCCTCCTTGTGGTACTTGTTAGACTGTATAATCGTTCAATCATATTCTGTGCAATTTAAAACAATCCAGTTCCTCCTTGTGTTATTCCCTTGTGGTTCTTATTAGACTATATAATAGTTCAATCATACTCTTTGCAATTAAAAACAATCCAGTTTCTCCTTGTGGTTTTTCCTTGTGGTACTTTTTAGACTGTATAATCGTTCAATCATATTCTTTGCAATTAAAAACAATCCAGTTCCTCCTTGTGTTATTTCCTTGTGGTTCTTATTAGACTGCATAATCGTTCAATCATATTATTTGCAATTAAAAACAATCCAGTTCCTCCTTGTAGCATTTCCTTGTGGTACTTATTAGACTGTATAATCGTTCAATCATATTATTTGCAATTAAAAACAATCCAGTTCCTCCTTGTGGTACTTATTAGACTGTATAATCGTTCAATCATATTATTTGCAACTAAAACAATCCAGTTCCTTCTTGTGATATTTATTAGACTGTATGATCATGCTATCATATTCTTTGTAATTAAAAACCATACAGTTTCTCCTTGTGCTATTTCCTTGTGGTTCCTATTAGACTGTATAATCGTTCAATCATATTCTTTGCAATTAGAAACAATCCAGTTCCTCCTTGTGTTATTTCCTTGTGGTTTTTATTAGACTGCATAATCGTTCAATCATATTATTTGCAATTAAAAACAATCCAGTTCCTCCTTGTGGTATTTCCTTGTGGTACTTTTTAGACTGTATAATCGTTCAATCATATTCTTTGCAATTAAAAAGAATCCAGTTCCTCCTTGTGGTATTTCCTTGTGGTTCTTATTAGACTGCATAATCGTTCAATCATATTATTTGCAATTAAAAACAATCCAGTTCCTCCTTGTAGTATTTCCTTGTGGTGCTTATTAGACTGTATAATCGTTCAATTATATTATTTGCAATTCAAAACAATCCAGTTCCTCCTAATGGTACTTATTAGACTGTATAATCGTTCAATCATATTATTTGCAATTTAAACAATCCAGTTCCTCCTTGTGGTACTTATTAGACTGTATAATCGTTCAGTCATATTCTGTGCAATTTAAAACAATCCAGTTCCTCCTTGTATTATTCTCTTGTGGTTCTTATTAGACTATATAATAGTTCAATCATACTCTTTGCAATTAAAAACAATCCAGTTTCTCCTTGTGGTTTTTCCTTGTGGTACTTTTTAGACTGTATAATCGTTCAATCACATTCTTTGCAATTAAAAAGAATCCAGTTCCTCCTTGTGGTATTTCCTTGTGGTTCTTATTAGACTGCATAATCATTCAATCATATTATTTGCAATTAAAAACAATCCAGTTCCTCCTTGTAGCATTTCCTTGTGGTACTTATTAGACTGTATAATCGTTCAATCATATTATTTGCAATTAAAAACAATCCAGTTCCTCCTTGTGGTACTTGTTAGACTGTATAATCGTTCAATCATATTCTGTGCAATTTAAAACAATCCAGTTCCTCCTTGTGTTATTCCCTTGTGGTTCTTATTAGACTATATAATAGTTCAATCATACTCTTTGCAATTAAAAACAATCCAGTTTCTCCTTGTGGTTTTTCCTTGTGGTACTTTTTAGACTGTATAATCGTTCAATCATATTCTTTGCAATTAAAAAAATCCAGTTCCTCCTTGTGTTATTTCCTTGTGGTTCTTATTAGACTGCATAATCGTTCAATCATAGTATTTGCAATTAAAAACAATCCAGTTCCTCCTTGTAGTATTTCCTTGTGGTACTTCTTAGACTGTATAATCGTTCAATCATATTATTTGCAATTAAAAACAATCCAGTTCCTCCTTGTGGTACTTATTAGACTGTATAATCGTTCAATCATATTATTTGCAAATAAAACAATCCAGTTCCTTCTTGTGGTACTTATTAGACTGTATGATCATGCAATCATATTCTTTGTAATTAAAAACAATACAGTTTCTCCTTGTGCTATTTCCTTGTGGTTCTTATTAGACTGTATAATCGTTCAATCATATTCTTTGCAATTAGAAACAATCCAGTTCCTCCTTGTGTTATTTCCTTGTGGTTCTTATTAGACTGCATAATCGTTCAATCATATTATTTGCAATTAAAAACAATCCAGTTCCTCCTTGTGGTATTTCCTTGTGGTACTTTTTAGACTGTATAATCGTTCAATCATATTCTTTGCAATTAAAAAGAATCCAGTTCCTCCTTGTGTTATTTCCTTGTGGTTCTTATTAGACTGCATAATCGTTCAATCATATTATTTGAAATTAAAAACAATCCAGTTCCTCCTTGTAGTATTTCCTTTTGGTGCTTATTAGACTGTATAATCGTTCAATTATATTATTTGCAATTTAAAACAATCCAGTTCCTCCTTGTGTTATTCTCTTGTGGTTCTTATTAGACTATATAATCGTTCAATCATACTCTTTGCAATTAAAAACAATCCAGTTCCTCCTTGTGGTATTTCCTTGTGGTACTTTTTAGACTGTATAATCGTTCAATCATATTCTTTGCAATTAAAAAGAATCCAGTTCCTCCTTGTAGCATTTCCTTGTGGTACTTATTAGACTGTATAATCGTTCAATCATATTCTTTGCAATTAAAAACAAACAAGTTCCTCCTTGTTTTATTTCCTTGTTGTTCTTATTAGACTGTATAATCGTTCAATCACATTATTTTTAATAAAAACAATCCAGTTCTTCCTTGTAGTATTTCCTTGTTGTACTTATTAGATTGTTTAATCGTTCAATCATATTATTTGCAATTAAAAATAATCCCGTTCCTCCTTGTGGTACTTATTAGAAGGTATAATCGTTCAATCATATTCTATGCAATTAAAAAGAATCCAGTTCCTCCTTGTAGCATTTCCTTGTGGTACTTATTAGACTGTATAATCGTTCCATCAAATTATTTGCAATTAAAAACAATCCAGTTCCTCCTTGTCGTACTTAGTTGACTGCATAATCGTTCAATCATATTCTTTGCAATTATAAACAATGCAGTTCCTCCTTTTGGTATTCCTATGTCCATTTTAAGTGTTTTAGCAACATGAATCAATCTGGACCATTACTCTCTTACAAAATCAACTTTTTCATTATATCCAGATATTCCTTGTCCTTTTTAGGACCAACTTTTTATTTAAGTCACCTAATTTCTTTAGAGTGTCTTGAAGTAATTCACGATGTTCTAGGTAAAACTTAGGTAATTCAAAACATGTTGGTTCAGTAGAATTATACTCTTTATCGTCTTCATTAATCTGTTTCAAAAATTCAGTGTTTAATTTCTTAGTAATATCAGATACTTTTGGTGATTTACCAGGAGTCTTTATTTCTGGCAATTCTAGTGGTTGAATACCTTGAAGCTGCGATGGTGTTGGTAATGGTTCAAAACCTTGAAGTTGTGATGGTGCTGGTAAAGCGCTTTTAACGTTGTATCTAGTCTTCCAAATCGTCGTGTCAAATTATTATCATTTTCTTTTAATTTTTCAACAATATATTATACTCTTTATCGTCTTCATTAATCTGTTTCAAAAATTCAGTGTTTAATTTCTTAGTAATATCAGATACTTTTGGTGATTTACCAGGAGTCTTTATTTCTGGCAATTCTAGTGGTTGAATACCTTGAAGCTGCGATGGTGTTGGTAATGGTTCAAAACCTTGAAGTTGTGATGGTGCTGGTAAAGCGCTTTTAACGTTGTATCTAGTCTTCCAAATCGTCGTGTCAAATTATTATCATTTTCTTTTAATTTTTCAACAACTGGAGCACTTAACTCTTCAGCATATTCATGAAATCCTTCTTGTATTAATGCTTTCTATCTAACCTTTTGTCTTAGCTTTTCCCTGTTCCTCAATAAAAAATTATTATTATACAATAACTCTTGATAGCTCTTTTTCTTAAAAAGCACCAATAATAAGCTCACCAATTTATCGGATAATTCATACGTAATAGGAGTTGTCTGTTTAACTGTAGCAATTTCAAATATCTCCGTTGTATAATTTGGAAGATAGTCTTCGTCAAAAACACTCTTTTTCTTATTAATTTTAGAGTTGAGTAGAGTAGAGTAGATGTGTTATAAATAAAAATATTCTACTCTACTTTAAAAGAAGTGTCTATATTAACCGTCTATTCTGTATGGAATGCGTGTATCCTTAGGGATGAGTGCTCTACCGCGTGGCAATACTGCCTCTGAAAGCAGAATATAAATGTCTCGATGGTCTGAAATTGATTTATTGTCTCTAAATTTTCGGTCGATGGCTTTTTGCATTCCTGGAATTGTTGTTTGCATCACAAATGGTAGGAAACCCCACTTTGCATTGGCATAATCTTTTTTTGCAACTTAAAGAAAGGCACCAGAACTTTCAATTTCCATTCCAATGATTCTTATCCCAAAATCATAAGACCATTGGTTAGACCCCTAAGAAGAATAATAATAACATAATAAATGAATAAACACGTATCAGTGATCATTCTTCTCGTAAAAATTTATAAAAATCACGTTTTTGTAGATAGGGGCTTCAAACCTCTGCGACATGCTTCTCTGAATGCTGGATTTGATGGCTGCCTAAAAATCTAAAAAGAATGCCTAAAATATTTAAAATATTTAAAATGCCTAAATGCCTAAAAAGAATGTAAAATATTTTCCAACTCTAATTGCTACAAATAATCACTGACAGTCTCAACTACAAAGAACTGGACAATATGTTTAAAACGTCTTTCATCAAGCTTTTATTTGGGTAACGGAGGCATTGTTTCATTTTAGTTTTACAAATATATAAACAATCAAACACAGCTAGTGGGCTAAATTGACGCACAAAGTGATTAAAGCAAGTCTTCTGTATAGGTTTTAAGTTTGACAACAAAAATTCTGGAGCCATTTGTCTGATTTAGGGATGTAGTACATACGACACTTTAACATAGCAGGGTAGAGTATTAGCTTAAGGGTAGGGTAGTAGATTTATCGTACACATCTGTAAATACACTTCTGATTTCAAAGTAGCAAAAACTTACTTTTGCTTATATGAGGCTGAAATTAGTATCTCAAAACAAAACAATTGCATAGCCTGAATAATTCAAAAAAGGATTATGATTCTCAGATGGGCCTCCGGGCTTGTTAATTACTAGGCAAATATTGTAACATTGGAATCCAAAATCAAAACACAGTCGCTATACTAGAGTTATTTGTAATAGTTGCACTAGCGTAAGAGTTCCACTGCTAACAAATAAACTTGCTTTACTCTAGCATATAGCATATGCATCTTATATGCACATGCATATAAGATACTAACACAAATTACAAGAAAATGAGATTTTCATCAGTAAAAACTGTCTTTGTCATTGATTTACTTATATTTTGTTTTTCTTTCACTTAAGATCTTCCTTTAGGAATAGTACTCGTATTATACAAATACAAATTTGATGATTAAAACACAATTATAGTGTTCACTAAAGTAGGGTAGCTTGAATGATTGTCCAAAAATATGGCCCGAGGCCATTCCTTTGAAGTCAAAAATTGAAAAATTTGGAATAGGTTTCGAACTCTTGGTGGATTAGTGGCTGGAAACTCAGCGCAGGTGGCAAGTGAGTTTAAAACGGGGCAGTAGCTGCACATATACAAGTTTTCTAAGTGCATTTTACCCGGAACATCCTCCCAGCCTCCTCTTGCAGCCCAGAGAGAATCACAGCTGGCAGCCATTTAGAGTCTCAGTCATCCTTTAACTTGGGTACTTTTACAGCAGAATTTCCAAGCAAACTGAATTGCTAGCTCAGCTATATTAGAGCAGAACCTCATAAATTGGCAAACAAGAGCAAAATAGTTCTACTCTAGGCAACGAGTAGATACATAAGCTCTTCCATTTTAGCCACATTGCAAACTCCAGAAATAAGACTCTGTCATGAGGCATTTTGAGCTATTCCAGCTACAATTGTAGCTTGCTCCACTGTATTCTAAGGGTGCTTCTTAACTCAAAGTTATAGCTTTACATTTTAAACTTTAAATATTTACTGTTGAAGCTACTCATTCTAACACTGTAAGCTACGTGTGGAAACACTTGATGGTTATTTATTATGCAGTTATGCTGGAAACCTTTCCCAGAATTATAAAAATTAAAGAGCGATAGATTAAATAATGACTAGAAATGATCATTCTTGAATTAAACAAAAATTTTTTTCCTAAAATACTACACGGAACATATTTGTAAAATACAGCTTAATACAATTAACAGGAGATATTTACTCTTTCAAATCTCTAGCCTTTCTTACATAGGTATCAGTGATTTCCCAAATCCAGGGGCTGGGAGCCACTCCTCCAGCATACATACAGTTTCGATTCGTTTTTACCGGAGTCTAGTATAGTAAGAAGTCTGCTTCATTGAGGATTAAGTCACCTGTTGCTTTACGCCAGAAGTTGCAGAAGAAAGGAAAGCCAATATGTCAATAAAACCAGGCAGATATTAAAATAAAAAATCAGTGGTTTCATTGTTCATAGTGGTGGAAATGTGTTCAAGATTCAATGATAGACAAGCTCAAACCTAAGCTTGCTCTACCTAGAAGGTCTAGATTCCATTTTTGAAGTCTTGAGATTTGTTCTAAGAAAATATCCCTTAACTCTCCTTAAAGAGAAACTTAACTCGTCTCCGAATTATTCATCCCGACTATTTGATTTCAATCGCGCTGACTACTCGCGCAACATCCTGAGAAAGACTTAGGGTTAGATCTAACAGACTGTCCTTTGCGTTAACTTGAGTTCGTATCTCAACTCATCTTAGGTTTTTTTTACCTTTGAAGTTTTGTGAATTGGTATTTCCAATAGAAAATGAGTATTTTTTTTCCAGGCCTAAGTTCAATTTCGTTCATAAGACTACCCCTATTTTTCTATATTTGGCAGATGACACATTTGGTTTGAATTCCGGAATGTCTGTCTGATATCTAGAGCTCAACGTTTATGACTGGTGGAAGATATTTCAAAACTAATAAAAACAACCTTGAATAATTACGAAAACTGGAATAAAACATAACATTTTCAGTTATGCATTATCAGGAATAATTTTTGTTAGGTTGTAAAAGTGTTAATGCCATAAATACAAATGCCATAAGTGCTGAAGACATTCATTCCCATATCCATGCGTCTTTTATTATGAGAGCTAAGCAACTTTAAGGTGGAGCTTATTTAGGTAGAGACAACGTATATTACAGTGGGATTAAAAATAAAAAAAAACCAGTTCTGGTATGGACTTATAAAAAGGATAAAATTAACCTATGCCTCATCAACGTAATCATCTGATAATGACCGACACTTTCATTATCAGATGAAAGACGAGGAAATCTCGCTTTTTTCTTATTTAGAAAGCTGTTAATGTAGGCGAATAAAGCTTTAAAAGCTGAATTTACGGTATAATTTAAGGCTTGGTAACGTAAGGTCTTTCCAAAATGATAACCCCAACCCTTCCCTAATTGTAAAACTTTAGATATTTTGTGAAAACCAAGCCAAAGTATCGGTCTACATGTTGTAGAATAACGACCTACCTATCTTACATTTTTTTTTTTATTATTCTTTTCATTTTCCTTCGTTTATTATTTGGTTTATTCTGCTTTGCTCTGACTGAAAATCCTGAAGATTTAAGCTGCTGCATACTCTGAGCCAACCTTGACTTTTTTCCGCCAAATTAGGACCAATTTCAATGAAAGTTAGGAATGGTCTGTGACTGTACTATTGGCGCACCTTCAGCACGTAAAAAGACTGAATAAGGCCTAAATAAAATAGAATTAGGAGAAGTGTTAATAAAAATGAGTGATCCCTAACTATAGGTACGGTAAAATTGTAATCTTCTTCTAACCGGAAAACAAAAAAAAAAACTATGGAATCCTAATAAATAGATTCATAGATTCTTCAAGATCCTGTACTAAGCTATTGTAAGGTATTTTTCAATCTATTGTAATCAATTGGAATTGATGTCAAGAATCATTTATGCATTCACATGTTACTAATTTGTGCTGCCAATAAATCAAAGAAGAAGAAGAAAGGAAGTAGAAAGGAAAGGAAGAAGAAGAAAAGTAAAAACATGAAAAATCTTTCCATGTCTTAACTTGGGCTTAATATCCATTTATGAAAGCTTCATCCGTCTAGCACTAGTAGTTTCAAATTTCATTGAAGTTGACTTCCTGGAGGGTAGAAGGGTTGGAGTCGGGTACTTGAGCAAATCTTTCCAGGCTTTAATTTAGATTGCAGTTCTATCATTAAAGTTTTTTTTTTCACCTAGACAATCAGCTCATCGATGCCCTTTTCATCTCCTTTTACCCATCATCGTAGAATTATTGAAAATAATAGACTATAGTAAACCTGAACTAAGGTCCAAAGGCTATGTATTTATCAGAAAAATGACAATAGTCTCACAATATGAGCAAATTTCAGTGTCGTTTTCTTGAAAACACTTTTTATTTACTCAGCCGACACCAGGCAACAACAAATGAAACCATAACACTTTTGACAAAAAATTAAAATTAACAGTGCCATCTATTTCAATAAACTGTATTTTCTGTATAACATTTTTTTGCGATGCAATTTGTTTTCTTCTTTAAGTATTTGTAGTCTATAAAAAGCTTTCAAACAAATAAATTATTGTTTGCATTCCTGTTGAATATCCGAGGAGGACGTAAATTATTATTTAGACAGTCAGCATAGCGTCTAAGAATGCTGCTACATCAGCAAAAACGACTTCACGATCTCTCTCTGCATCAATCTGAAAAATCATAAAACTGAAATAAAAAACAGCATGGGAAAAAATATTATAAATATTTTAATTATTAAAAGAACCCATAAACCACAGAAACTTAGATAAAAAATAGTGACAAAGAAACAAAATCAAATTATTTTTTTATTTCATTCAGTTGGATATAGACAATAGCTTCTTTTTGTGCATAACTTTTGGTTTCATAGGCTATGTTAGAAAACTGGTCCATTTTCTTTTCTTTTTTTCTTTTACCATAACTCCTGATTTTCTTTGCTTTTTCTTTTTTTTCTTCTTTCGTGCTGAACCCGTCAAGAATCAATTTACTATTTTTTTCACATTCAAGCTAATGGTGGATGAATTCACTACCGCACTCATTACCTCACTGCCTCACTACACTCACTACTACAGAACGTTCTTTAGTTTTCGGACTATACTTCAAGCACAGTTATTGTTGATTCAGCATTAGATCTTGGGAACAGTACCTGGACTTAACTCCATAGATATAACAGTTTGTGGCACAGTTCGTGGCACTTGCTAAACAAAATTTGCCGTTAACCAATATAAGCTGAACTTCGTTCTTTACTAGATTGCAGTGATCACCGCAACCATATCCAAGCGCTCAGAAGCATAAAAAAGACCCTGATGCTACATTGACTTAAAGAATCAGTGGCAGCAGGATCCTAGTGAAATTTTTCCCTTATGGTGGCTTTCTACAGACCCAAAAACAAGGAATTGACTAACCATAATTTCAAAAAAGAAAAAACTTAAAAAGAAAGTCTGTGGTATGGAAAACCCTTGTTCAAGTCAAGCAATGCATGGTTTGTTGCCAAACGCGAAAAAGGCGATGTTAAATCTATCGAAAGTCTTCGGTTTTATTGAGTGTGATGTTTGGCCTGACTTTACTTTCAGTTAGATAAAAGATCCAGTGTGAACCTTAGAAAGGAGACAAGAATTGGATCTGCAAGGAAAAAGCAACGTTAAAAATTGAAACAAGCAGAAATTATTCAAATTATTAGGAAGTTCTCATACCCTGAATCACATTATTGACGTTAAGGTATAACTTCTTTTCATCACTATACTTCGAGAATGAATTTGATCATTTATGTGTATTTGTTTCATAGATTTTTTGCCTTTTTTATATGCTTTGAAATGTAATAGATAAATATAATACTTGTGGTTATTAACTGTCTGTATTCATCAAATATTAATATACGTCCACAAAAGCAAGATTTAAAAGCCACTAAAGCCACTAAAGCCAGTTTGAAGATTGAGGTGACGAATGGCAACCCTCTAAAAATTAAGCAGTTTCTGTTCGATTTAAATTTTAGTTTGGCTTTTCACTTTGACCTGAAAAACCTGTTTATCATTTAATTTATCTCTGTTTTCATAAAATTAAAGGCAACATAAATTAACGGCTGAAATTAACGGCTACATTGCGCTTTAGAACAATTATGTTTGTATAATACAGAAAGGAAAATTACCGCCACTTAGGATTATGCCTCTGGAGACTGGTCAGTTTTTATTACAAGGCGTATTGAAGCCTAGAACCTGAAGACAATCACATAATTTTGGAATTTTCAGCATTTTTTACCCTATTCGGGCCAAAATTGCCACCCTGCGGCACAAAAAGATAAAAACGAGCAGTTTAAAGAGCAATTATGTATTTAGCTTTAAAAAACTCTAAAATGAAAAGACTCGTTAGAATGAGCCATGTCTATTTTCTATGACCCCCGGTCCGATATAGTCGCTCCTACAAAGAATATCTATCCTCTTGAAATGCTCAGGGATAGGGAGCCTCCAAGTGTTAGAAATAGAATTTACCTAATTGCCCTTTGACATAAATGCCTAAAAATAGAACAACTGGATAAGAAAATTCTTCCCTTTTTACTAAAAGCAGTTTGATAAAGGATAAAAATCGTCCAGAATTTCTACAACTCTTTTCTTGTGTTTTATGGAAAAAAAAACTATTAGCAAACACAACAGTTACACATAAAATGTTAGATTTTAGAAACCATATTCTGAGGTTGGGGTTGATGAGTGTACGACATATATAAACAAGGTTTTCGATTTGTCGTGGTCTTGGTACTGATATACTTTGTAAGAGTTTTAATGTACTTCTTTCCTGGGTTAAACTTGCAGTTTTTTTCATCAAAAATGTTATATTTAAAAGATTTTAAGACATATTTTGAACATTTAATACATTGGAAAGACTGAGGGGGTAAATGAAAACTAGATATAAATTTGCGCTCAGTAGGTCATATTATGCAAAGTCATGTAGCAAATTGTGCATTATTATCATGGACGTACTCGCCAAAATTAGTCGAGAATCAGGCAACTAAGGCGTATTGCCTGCAAATGAATTGTAGGCAATATGAATCAAACTACGAGCACTTTATTATTTATTGGTCAAATTGTTAGTGAGCTGAAAATATTGTAATAACATGACTTGTTTGCATTGCTATAATTGACGTCCATCCCATTTTATGAAAATGTACTTAAACACAATTCACCTACACATTTAAAAGGAAATAATTCTTTTTAAGACACCAAACGAATGCAATTCTCAAGATCACTAAGGCAGCGTATTCCAGACGATATGCCAAGCAGTTAGTGGATTTAAATCAATCGTCATCAATCAAACTGTCTTCAAATCAAACTTGTGTGTCTTCAAATCAAACTGTCATCTTCAAATGAATTGTGAATTTCAATCAAATTCACACAAGGGAGGGTTTAGTTTTGTTTCATACAAGTGGTTGGTTTAATGATCATTGGTTGGAAGCGGAAGAGCAGGGAGAATGAATAACCAAAAACGAAACCCAGCCTCAGACAGGTAGGCTGGATGCTTTTTTCGGGGAGATAATTTGAACAAGAGGTGCCCAGAAATACGGAGAAATTTATGATTTTGGAGCACGCAACGCAACAAGCATGTAATCACAACATTTTTATGCTTACTTCCATAGGCACGGGGCAAGGGGGCATCTCCCAAAATTAAAATATGTTTGAAAAATACCTACTTCCTCAAAAATTAGACAAATTGACCGGACTTTACTTTTCGTGGGAAAGGGGAAGTCAAGAAATATGTGTTTATGGGTCAAAAACTTCCTCTTTCGACGAGGTGTCATTCAAATCAAAATGGTGGGTGGAGAAAATGGTGGGCATGGAAAATTATATCTGACCGAACGTGCAATATGGGTGGTAAGACAGTAGCAGTATTCAAAGGCACAGAAAGTGCATTTTGAATCACGACTTTTTTTAAGGGAAAAGTATTTGAAAAATTGGAGAAAAACACCACTGTCCCTGTGTGCATGCACTTTGTAATTATTGATGCATCATTCTTGTGTTTCTAGTAGAATGAATGATATTATTTCGTCATGTTGTAATATTTCATTCAAGGCTGTGGTTAAATTTTTCCGACTATAGGTATGTTTAGTAGAACCTTCAATTTATTATTCCAGGAATATTGGAATATTTATACTTATTAAATTAATTAAACTAATATTAAATACTTAAATTTTTCGGTGGGCAGCTTCACGGAGCCAGAGACAGTTAATTCTTATGTGGCAAAATTTTATAAAATATTAAGTGTTCGCCTCAAAAATCGTTAAGACTTTTTGTATAAATTACATTGTGTATTATAATAACTTTAGATTCAAGGGATAATGTCTTGTTTTACGGGAATTCTGATATGAAAAACAGTAAACACCAAAGAAAAAATATGGGTGATTGTACCCCAACCATGGATTTATCTCAGATATGTTTCTAAATAAAAAAAAAAAAACTTACAGTTTTTACTTTCGCACCGTAATAATCAATGACTGGTTTACTATGAGTGTGAAACGTATCAAGACGTTTCTTGATTGTTACCTCATTGTCATCAACTCTGCCTGAAGACAAGGATCTTCCAAGCAGCCGTTTGGTCATTGTCTCGTCTGAAGCTTCAAAGTATATGATAGCTGAACATGGGGCAATCTGAAAAAAAAAATTAATATAGATTTATTGGAGTTAAAACATTAGGAAAATATTATTTAGCAGTTATATGGCACCCGCAGTTATATAACCCCGTAATATGGCGATTTCTAGCCATTTCTAGGCAAGTCGAGGAGTAGATGAAACCGCATGCATTGCTTCAAAGAAAATGTATTCCGGCATTAGCTTTTATATACTGCACGCACAAAAAAATACTAAAACTACGTGAATTTATACTTATATATGTTTTTACTGTGTAGTGTATCGACGTTTCTTGCGGTCCTTATCATTGAACTTTTTCTATTTAGGTTAGATTGAGACCCTGGTAAGGTTTCCTTCCAAATTTCCGAGAAATTTCTTTTTAATTTAGTTGTTTATGTATTCATAGTATACGGCTACTTCAACCCCTCCCCCCTCCCGCATATTTTCTCAAACATATTCTAAATCTTAGAAAGAGTATCCTAGCCAAACCCAAAAAAGAGAAATAAAGGCTTAATAGAAATAAAGGAACCATAAAAGAGGAACCATAATTATTTTATTAAGTTCTGATGCGGCTGAAGTTTTGGGACCTCGGCCTAGGAATCTTCGTTGTTTACTTCGGCAAAGAATATATCGGTGTGGAAAAAATCAACCACGACAAAAAATTCCTGGCAACAGAAAAGAAAAACAAAAACAAAAAACGTTGGTAAAAAAAAAATCAGTAAAAATAAGCTAAAAATGTATGGCCCTAAAACGCTTAAGAAAGTGTAACTTTTCTTTGAAGATGCAGTTGTCTTTGCTGACACCACTGTATATCTTTAAAAACTCGGAAAAATCAGATATTCAACTTTTAATGATGAGACCTCCATAATCAGTTTTTCAATTTTGATAGTAGAGGGTGCCAAATTAAAGAAAAACAAAACAAAGAACGTTGGGAAGAAAATCAGTAAAATAAGCTAAAAACGTATGGGCGCCAAATTAAAGAAAAAAACAAAGAACGTTGGTTAAAAAAATCAGTGAATATAAGCTAAAAACGTATGGCCCTAAAACGCTTAAGAAGGTGTAACTTTTCTTTATTTTTCTTTAATTTCTTAAGAAGGTGTAACGCTTAAGAAGGTGTAACGTATGGGTGCCAAATTAAAGAAAAAACAAAGAACGTTGGTTAAAAAAAAAATCAGTAAAATCGAGCAATAAGTTTTAGGTACCACATCCCCTTAAAGTGGATTTCTGAATTGTACTAGTTATTGTAGTAAAAAAGATAAGTTTTGGTGAAGTTGCTAGCTTTTTTCGTAGTTTTTAAAGAAATTAGTAGATTTGTAACGTTAGCTTTGAAAAATACTAAAATGTTGAGATTTCCCAGTTTTACTACCTTGCGTTTAAAATTTGGATCAATTACACAATAATTTATAATAGTTTTTACAATTTAACGAAATTTTGCAGCGTTGCAACGTTGAACCGTGAGAATAAATAAACAAGCATAATTAGTTTAACTCGACAACACTTTTCACCCACAAAATTCCAAAGAACATTTGGGGCCATATGTTTTAAGCTTATTTTTTGCTGATTTTTGACCGACGTTCTTCGTTTCTTTTTTTAATTTGGCACCATCTGCTATCAAAATTGCCAGACTGATTGTGGAGGTCTCTTCATTAGAAATTGAATTTCCGATTTTTCTAAATTTTTATAGATTTATAGTAATGTCTGCGAAGACAACTGCCTCTTCAAAGAAAAGTTACACCTTCTTAAGCGTTTTAAGGCCATATGTTTTTAGCTTATATTTACTGATTTTTTTTACCAACGTTCATTGTTTTTTCTTTAATTTGGCACCCTCTACTATCGAAATTGCAAAAACGGTTATGGAGGTCTCATCATTAAAAATTGAATATTTGATTTTTCAAAATTTTTAAAGTTATATAGTAATGTCTGCGAAGACAACTGCCTCTTCAAAGAAAAGTTACACCTTCTTAAGCGTTTTAGGACCATACGTTTTTAGCTTATATTTACTGATTTTTTTTAACCAACGTTAATTGTTTTTTCTTTAATTGGGCACCCATACGTTTTTAGCTTATTTTACTGATTTTTTCCCAACGTTCTTTGTTTTGTTTTTCTTTAATTTGGCACCCTCTACTATTAAAATTGCAGAACTGGTTATGGAGGTCTCATCATTAAAAATTGAATATCTGATTTTTCAAAATTTTTAAAGTTATATAGTAATGTCTGCGAAGACAACTGCCTCTTCAAAGAAAAGTTACACCTTCTTAAGCGTTTTAGGACCATACGTTTTTAATTTATATTTACTGATTTTTTTTAACCAACGTTCTTTGTTTTTTCTTTAATTGGGCACCCATACGTTTTTAGCTTATTTTACTGATTTTTTCCCAACGTTCTTTGTTTTGTTTTTCTTTAATTTGGCACCCTCTACTATCAAAATTGCAAAACTGATTATGGAGGTCTCATCATTAAAAATTGAATATCTGATTTTTCAAAATTTCTAAAGTTATATAGTAATGTCTGCGAAGACAACTGCCTCTTCAAAGAAAAGTTACACCTTCTTAAGCGTTTTAGGACCATACGTTTTTAGCTTATATTTACTGATTTTTTTTAACCAACGTTCTTTGTTTTTTCTTTAATTGGGCACCCTCTACTATCGAAATTGCAAAAACGATTATGGAGGTCTCATCATTAAAAATTGAATATCTGATTTTTCAAAATTTTTAAAGTTATATAGTAATGTCTGCGAAGACAACTGCCACTTCAAAGAAAAATTACACCTTCTTAAGCGTTTTAGGACCATACGTTTTTAGCTTATATTTACCGATTTTTTTTAACCAACGTTCTTTGTTTTTTCTTTAATTGGGCACCCATACATTTTTAGCTTATTTTACTGATTTTTTCCCAACGTTCTTTGTTTTGTTTTTCTTTAATTTGGCACCTTCTACTATCAAAATTGAAAAACTGATTATTGAGGTCTCATCATTAAAAATTGAATATCTGATTTTTCAAAATTTTTAAAGTTACACAGTAATGTCTGCGAAGACAACTGCCTCTTCAAAGAAAAGTTACACTTTCTTAAGCGTTTTAGGGCCATACATCTTTAGCTTATTTTTACTGATTTTAGTTTTTACCAACGTTTTTTGTTTTTTCTTTAATTTGGCACCCTCTACTATCGAAATTGCAAAAACGATTATGGAGGTCTCATCATTAAAAATTGAATATCTGATTTTTCAAAATTTTTAAAGTTATATAGTAATGTCTGCGAAGACAACTGCCTCTTCAAAAAAAGTTACACCTTCTTAAGCGTTTTAGGACCATACGTTTTTAGCTTATATTTACTGATTTTTTTTTAACCAACGTTCTTTGTTTTTTCTTTAATTGGGCATCCATACATTTTTAGCTTATTTTCCTGTTTTTTTCCCAACGTTCTTTGTTTTGTTTTTCTTTAATTTGGCACCCTCTACTATCAAAATTGAAAAACTGATTATTGAGGTCTCATCATTAAAAATTGAATATCTGATTTTTCAAAATTTTTAAAGTTATATAGTAATGTCTGCGAAGACAACTGCCTCTTCAAAGAAAAGTTACACCTTCTTAAGCGTTTTAGGACCATACGTTTTTAGCTTATATTTACTGACTTTTTTTAACCAACGTCCTTTGTTTTTTCTTTAATTGGGCACCCATACGTTTTTAGCTTATTTTACTGATTTTTACCAACGTTCTTTGTTTTTTTTTTCTTTAATTTGGCACCCTCTACTATCAAAATTGCAAAACTGATTATGGAGGTCTCATCATTAAAAATTGAATATCTGATTTTTCAAAATTTTTAAAGTTATATAGTAATGTCTGCGAAGACAACTGCCTCTTCAAAGAAAAGTTACACCTTCTTAAGCGTTTTAGGACCATACGTTTTTAATTTATATTTACTGATTTTTTTTAACCAACGTTCTTTGTTTTTTCTTTAATTGGGCACCCATACGTTTTTAGCTTATTTTACTGATTTTTTCCAAACGTTCTTTGTTTTGTTTTTCTTTAATTTGGCACCCTCTACTATCAAAATTGCAAAACTGATTATGGAGGTCTCATCATTAAAATTGAATATCTGATTTTTCAAAATTTTTAAAGTTATATAGTAATGTCTGCGAAGACAACTGCCTCTTCAAAGAAAAGTTACACCTTCTTAAGCGTTTTAGGACCATACGTTTTTAATTTATATTTACTGATTTTTTTTAACCAGCGTTCTTTGTTTTTTCTTTAATTGGGCACCCATACGTTTTTAGCTTATTTTACTGATTTTTTCCCAACGTTCTTTGTTTTGTTTTTCTTTAATTTGGCACCCTCTACTATCAAAATTGCAAAACTGATTATGGAGGTCTCATCATTAAAAATTGAATATCTGATTTTTCAAAATTTTTAAATTTTTAAATTTTTAAAAATTTTTAAAGTACCTCTTAAACATAATAGTAATGTCTGCGAAGACAACTGCCTCTTCAAAGAAAAGTTACACCTTCTTAAGCGTTTTAGGAACATACGTTTTTAGCTTATATTTACTGATTTTTTTTAACCAACATTCTTTGTTTATTCTTTAATTGGGCACCCATACGTTTTTAGCTTATTTTACTGATTTTTTCCCAACGTTCTTTGTTTTGTTTTTCTTTAATTTGGCACCCTCTACTATCGAAATTGCAAAAACGATTATGGAGGTCTCATCATTAAAAATTGAATATCTGATTTTCCAAAATTTTCAAAGTTATATAGTAATGTCTGCGAAAACAACTGCCTCTTCAAAAAAAAATTACACCTTCTTAAGCGTTTTAGGACCATACGTTTTTAGCTTATATTTACTGATTTTTTTCTTAACCAACGTTCTTTGTTTTTTCTTTAATTGGGCACCAATACGTTTTTAGCTTATTTTACTGATTTTTTCCCAACGTTCTTTGTTTTGTTTTTCTTTAATTTGGCACCCTCTACTATCAAAATTGCAAAACTGATTATGGAGGTCTCATCATTAAAAATTGAATATCTGATTTTTCAAATTTTTTAAAGCTATATAGTAATGTCTGCGAAGACAACTGCCTCTTCAAAGAAAAGTTACACCTTCTTAAGCGTTTTAGGACCATACGTTTTTAGCTTATATTTACTGATTTTTTTTAACCAACGTTCTTTGTTTTTTCTTTAATTGGGCACCAATACGTTTTTAGCTTATTTTACTGATTTTTTCCCAACGTTCTTTGTTTTGTTTTTCTTTAATTTGGCACCTTCTACTATCAAAATTGAAAAACTGATTATTGAGGTCTCATCATTAAAAATTGAATATCTGATTTTTCAAAATTTTTAAAGTTATATAGTAATGTCTGCGGAGACAACTGCCTCTTCAAAGAAAAGTTACACTTTCTTCAGCGTTTTAGGGCCATACATTTTTAGCTTATTTTTACTGATTTTTGTTTTTACCAACGTTTTTTGTTTTTTCTTTAATTTGGCACCCTCTACTATCGAAATTGCAAAAACGATTATGGAGGTCTCATCATTAAAAATTGAATATCTGATTTTCCAAAATTTTCGAAGTTATATAGTAATGTCTGCGAAGACAACTGCCTCTTCAAAAAAAAGTTACACCTTCTTAAGCGTTTTAGGACCATACGTTTTAGCTTATATTTACTGATTTTTTTCTTAACCAACGTTCTTTGTTTTTTCTTTAATTGGGCACCTATACGTTTTTAGCTTATTTTACTGATTTTTTCCCAACGTTCTTTGTTTTGTTTTTCTTTAATTTGGCACCCTCTACTATTAAAATTGCAAAACTGATTATGGAGGTCTCATCATTAAAAATTGAATATCTGATTTTTCAAATTTTTTAAAGCTATATAGTAATGTCTGCGAAGACAACTGCCTCTTCAAAGAAAAGTTACACCTTCTTAAGCGTTTTAGGACCATACGTTTTTAGCTTATATTTACTGACTTTTTTTAACCAACGTCCTTTGTTTTTCTTTAATTGGGCACCCATACGTTTTTAGCTTATTTTACTGATTTTTTCCCAACGTTCTTTGTTTTGTTTTTCTTTAATTTGGCACCCTCTACTATTAAAATTGCAAAACTGGTTATGGAGGTCTCATCATTAAAAATTGAATATCTGATTTTTCAAAATTTTTAAAGTTATATAGTAATGTCTGCGAAGACAACTGCCTCTTCAAAGAAAAGTTACAACTTCTTAAGCGTTTTAGGACCATACGTTTTTAGCTTGTTTTACTGATTTTTTCCCAACGTTCTTTGTTTTGTTTTTCTTTAATTTGGCACCTTCTACTATCAAAATTGAAAAACTGATTATTGAGGTCTCATCATTAAAAATTGAATATCTGATTTTTCAAAATTTTTAAAGTTATATAGTAATGTCTGCGAAGACAACTGCCTCTTCAAAGAAAAGTTACACTTTCTTAAGCGTTTTAGGGCCATACATTTTTAGCTTATTTTTACTGATTTTTTTTTACCAACGTTTTTGTTTTTGTTTTTCTTTAATTTGGCACCCTCTACTATCAAAATTGCAAAACTGATTATGGAGGTCTCATCATTAAAAATTGAATATCTGATTTTTTCCGAATTTTAAAGATATACAGTGGTGTCTGCAAAGACAACTGCAGCTTTAGGGCCATATGTTTTAAGGGGCCATACGTTTTTTTGCTTATTTTTACTGATTTTTTTTACCAACTTGGTTTTTGTTTTTCTTTAATTTGGCACCCTCTACTATCAAAATTGCAAAACTGATTATGGAGTTCTCATCATTAAAAATTTTATGTCTGATTTTTCTGAATTTTAAAGATATATAGCGGTGTCTGCAAAGACAACTGCATCTTCAAAGAAAAGTTACACCTTCTTAAGCGTTTTAGCACCATACGTTTTTAGCTTGTTTCTGCTGATTTTTTTTTTCTGCGTTCTTCTTTTTTTTTATTTGGTGCCCTCTACATCAAAATTGCAAAACTAATTATGGAGTTCTCATCATTAAAAATTGAATTTCTGATTTTTCCGAGTTTTTAAAGATATACAGTGGTGTCTGCAAAGACAACTGCATCTTCAAAGAAAAGTTACACTTTCTTAAGCGTTTTAGGGCCATACATTTTTAGCTTATTTTTACTGATTTTTTTTAACCAACGTTCTTTGTTTTTTCTTTAATTGGGCACCCATACGTTTTTAGCTTATTTTACTGATTTTTTCCCAACGTTCTTTGTTTTTGTTTTTCTTTAATTTGGCACCCGCTACTATCAAAATTGCAAAACTGATTATGGAGGTCTCATCATTAAAAATTGAATATCTGATTTTTCCGAGTTTTTAAAGATATACAGTGGTGTCAGCAAAGACAACTGCATCTTCAAAGAAAAGTTACACCTTCTTAAGCGTTTTAGGGCCATACATTTTTAGCTTATTTTTACTGATTTTTTTTTTACCAACGTTTTTAGTTTTTGTTTTTCTTTAATTTGGCACCCGCTACTATCAAAATTGCAAAACTGATTATGGAGGTCTCATCATTAAAAATTGAATATCTGATTTTTCCGAATTTTAAAGATATACAGTGGTGTCTGCAAAGACAACTGCAGCTTTAGGGCCATACGTTTTTAGGGGCCATACGTTTTTTTGCTTATTTTTGCTGATTTTTTTACCAACTTGGTTTTTGTTTTTCTTTAATTTGGCACCCTCTACTATCAAAATTGCAAAACTGATTATGGAGTTCTCATCATTAAAAATTTTATATCTGATTTTTCTGAATTTTAAAGATATATAGCGGTGTCTGCAAAGACAACTGCATCTTCAAAGAAAAGTTACACCTTCTTAAGCGTTTTAGCACCATACGTTTTTAGCTTGTTTCTGCTGATTTTTTTTTTTTCAGCGTTCTTCTTTTTTTTATTTAGTTCCCCTTACATCAAAATTGCAAAACTGATTATGGAGTTCTCATCATTAAAAATTTAATTTCTGATTTTTCCGATTTTAAAGATATATAGTGGTGTCTGCAAAGATAACTGCATCTTCAAAAAAAAAATTACACCTTCTTAAGCGTTTTAGGGCCATACGCTTTTTGCTTGTTTTTGCTGATTTTTTTTTACCAGCGTTATTGGTTTTTTTTTTATTTGGTGCCCTCTACATCCAAATTGCAAAACTGATTAAGGAGGCCTCATCATTAAAAATTGAATTTCTGTTTTGCCGAGTTTTTAAAGATATATGCAGTTGGTGTCTGCAAAGACAACTGCATCTTCAAATAAAAGTTACACATTCTTAAGCGTTTTAAGGCCATACGTTTTTAGCTTGTTTTTGCTGATTTTTTTTTCTTTTTTTTTACCAGCGATCTTCCGTTTCTTGTTCTTCGTTTTTTTTTTATTTGGTGTCCTCTACGTCAAAATTGCAAAACCGATAAGAGGTCTCATCATTAAAATTTGAATTTCTGATTTTTCCAATTTTTAAAGATATATAGTGGTGTCTGCAAAGATAACTGCATCTTCAAAGAAAAGTTACACCTTCTTAAGCGTTTTAGGGCTGTATATAAGCTTGTTTTTGCTGATTTTTTTTTACCAGCGTTATTCGTTTTTTTTTTTGTGCCCTCTACATCAAAATTGCAAAACTAATTATGGAGGTCTCATGATTAAAAATTGAATATCTGATTTTTCCGAATTTTTAAAGATATATAGTGGTGTCTGCAAAGATAACTGCATCTTCAAAGAAAAGTTACACCTTCTTAAGCGTTTTAGGGCTGTATATAAGCTTGTTTTTGTTGATTTTTTTTTACCAGCGTTCTTCGTTTTTTTTTTTTTTTTTATTTGGCACCCTCTACTATCAAAATTGCGAACTGATTATGGAAGTCTCCTCATTAAAAATTGAATTTCCGATTTATCTGAATTTTTAAAGAAATACATTGGTGTGTAAGTTTCCACTCGACCAGTACGAACAATCAGGTTGCATTTTCACTGTCCTAGAAACTCTAAGCATATCAAAAGATTCAATTCAATGGCAAGAGGCAGACACTTGCCTAAGGAAGTTTTCAAGCTGATAGTAATATAAGAATAGCTAACTTTGACTCAAGAAAAAACTGAAATAGCTAATATCTGGGGGTAACACACTTGCAATGGCTAATAGTATGGTTTGAATCATAAAAACTTTACTGTAATTTTTTACTGTTTTGTAGCGTAAGAGGTGGTAACGGTTTACCAAAAAACATGGTGAACTGATATGAGTGAAGATTTGGCCTTTTACTTTAAATTACTTTACTTTTTACTTTTTAATGTTTTTACTTTTATAACTTTAATAAATCAAATAACATTAACATTTTGATTAAAAAAGATCAGTATATGTATTTTAAACTGACAATGCACATTCCATTTTTTTTTTCAGTAGAGTGCAAATTATGTTCTGGCCTTGGGAAGGAATAGGGGTTTTGAGCCCTACTCTTGTTAATTTCAGCTCATTTTGAGTTTGACTCGGTTAATTATTGTAATTTCTGTTCGTTTTGGGTTTCATTTATTTATCGATGCTGATTTGTGGTAGTTTCACGCTTGGTAGATTATTTGATTTTATTTTTACTCATTTTTGGTTTAATGGAGTTCTTTACTTTTCTTTGAAAAACTTATTTTGTGGAAAAAGCTTTTTTTAATTAATTTCTGTTCGTTTTATATTGACATAGTTTTTTTAGGGAAAAAAATAATAGTTTAATTTTTTTCTTTTTTTTAAGACTTTATAATTTGGCCTGCTGAGATACCTTATTGAGAATTAGCATTAACACAGTGCATTTTGATTTAATCTTAACTTACAACCTATGCCCTGGGGACTCTAGGGAGTTTGTCATCCTTAAATACATAATTTCCAGAACTTTCAACTACGTTGAACAAAATGGCTATCTATAAGCTTTGATTGAATGTGTTTGGGGAAATGGTGGGCGTGAGAGGGGGGTTAATTACTCTCCACTCACTTTCGACTATTAAAAAGGGCCATTTCAATTTCCAAACAAATGAGCCCTTTTTGAAATTTTTACAACAACTTTCTACATAAACCTTATATGCCCCCAGGGCATAACTTACAACCCTTGCACTGAGTGCTCTGAGGGGGGTTATCATCCTAAAAGACATAATTTCCAGAACTGTCGACTACGTTGAACAAAATGGATATCTCAAAATTTTGATTGGATGTGTTTGGGGAAAAGGTGGGCGTGAGAGGGGGGTTAGTTACCCTCAAATCACTTTCGACTATTAAAAGGGCACCAGCCCTTTCAATTCTCAATTGAAAGAGTCCTTTTTGATGTTTTTACAACATCACTTTCTATAAAAACCTTACAAGCTCCCAGGGCATAACTTACAACCCTTGCCCTGAGGGTTGTGGGGGGGATGGGTTGTCATCCTTAAAGACCGAATTTCCAAAACTTTCAACTACGTTAAATAAAATGGATATCTCAAAATTTTGATTGGATGTGTCTGGGGAAATGGTGAGCGTGAGAGGGGGTTTAGTTGCCCTTCAATCACTTTCGACTATTAAAAAGGGCACTAGCCCTTTGAATTTCCAATCGAATGAGTCTTTTTTTCAAGTTTCTACGACAAAGATTTCAGTAAAAAACCTTATATGCCCCCAGGGCATAACTTATAACCGTTGCCCTGAAGATTCTGGGGGGTGTTTCCTGCTCAAATGTATAATTTATTACTACTACTACTACTACTAACAACTCACCGGAGCACCTAGCCGCCTGAGGCCAACACAGCTACGCAAACTCCTCCTCCACCCCAATCTATTCAAAGCCTCCCTTTTTACGCCCGCCCATGAAGCTCCCATTTCCTTTAAATCTTTCTTTATGACGTCCTCCCACCCCAGACGAGGACGACCTGCTTTCCGTTTAGCCCTAGACGGTTGGCCGAAAAGAACAATCTTCGGCAATCTGTCATCCTTCATCCGCACAACGTGCCCTAGCCACCTCAACCTATCCTTCATTATAGCCCTAGAGAGCGGTATTGAACCACATTTTTCGTATAGCCTATTGTTTGAAATACGGTCAGTCATCCATTTCTCTGGAAAACATCTAGCAAATCTTCATCCGCTTTTCGGAGCGCCCATGCTTCAGAGCCATATTTGACCACTGTCATCGCTGTAGCTTCTAATATACTAATCTTGGATTGCAGACTTGTCTTCCTATTCTTCCAAACTTTTTTTAACTGTGAAAAAAACACACTGAGCCTTGGCTATTCTACTTTTGACATCTTCACTGCTCCAACCATCTTTACTAATAATACTACCAAGATAAGTGAAGCTGCTTTAAACTGCGTGGAACAAAATAGCTAACCCAAAATTTTGATTGAATATGTTTGGGGAAATGGTGGGCGTTGAAAGGGTGTTAGTTGCCTTCCAGTCACTTTCGAATATTAAAAAGGGCACTAGCCATTTCAATTTCCAATCGAATGAGCCCTTTTTGAAGTTTCAACGACAACGCGTTCTTTAAAAACCTTAATTTCTATCCTGAAATCAACAAGGCTGAACAAAATGGCTATGTAAAAATTTTGATTGGATGTGTTTGGGGAATAGGTGGGCGAGAGAGACGACATAAAAGGCGGGCGAGAGAGTTAGTTGCCCTCAAATCACTTTCGACTATTAAAAAGGACACTAGACCTTTGAATTTCCAATCGAATGAGCCCTTTTTCAAGTTTCTACGACAAAGATTTCAATAAAAACTTATATGCCCCAGGGTATAAATTATAACCCTTGCCCTGAAGACTGTGGGGGGAGTGTCCTGCTCAAAGGTATAATTTCCTGAACTTTGAACTGCTTGGAACAAAACGGCTATCTCAAAATTTTGATTGGATGTGTTTGGGGAAATGGTGGGCGTGGAAGGGGTGTTAGTTGCCTTCCAATTACTTTCGACAATTAAAAAGGGCACTAGCCGTTTCAATTTCTAATCGAATGAACCCTTTTTGAAGATTCAACGACAACGCGTTCAATAAAAACCTTATATACCCCCAGGGCATAACTTACAACCCTTGCCCTGAGGGCTGTGAGGGGGTTGTCATCCTCAAAAACCTAATTTATAGAACTTAAAACTACGTTGAATAAAATGGCTATCTCAAAATTTTGATTGGATGTGTTTGGGGAAAAGGTGGGCGTGAGAGGGGGGTTAGTTGCCCTCCAATCACTTTTGACTATTAAAAAGGGCACTAGCCCTTTGAATTTCCAATCGAATGAGCCCTTTTTGAAGTTTCTACGACAACGCATTCTATAAAAACCTTATATGCCCCCAGGGTATAACTTACAACCTTGCCCTGAAGGCTGTGGGGGAGTGTCCTCCTCAAAAACATAATTTCTAGCTGGGAATCAACTACGCTGAAAAAATGGCTATCTCAAAATTTTGATGGGATGTTTTTCGGGAAATGGTGGGCGTAGAAGGGGTGTTAGTCGCCTTCCAATCTCTTTCGACTATTAAAAAGGGCACAAGCCACTCCAATTTCCAATTGAATGAGCCCTTTTTGAAGTTTCTACGACAACTTCGTCGATACGAAGTGCACTGCTCTAAAGGAAAAAAAATAAATAATACATTGTGCCAACATCCTTCTTATATGCCCTCAGGGCATAACTTAAAACCCTTGCCCCGAGGGTTGTGGGGGAGTGCCCTCCTCAAAAAAAATATTTTCTACCTGGAAATCAACTACACTGAACAAAATGCCATCTCAAAATTTTGATTTGATGTGTTTCAGGGAATGATGGGCGTGAGGGGGGGGGGGGGTGTCTAGTTGCTCTCCAATCACTTTCGACTATTAAAAAGGGCACTAGCTCTTTGAAGTTCCAATCGAAAGAGCCTTGTTTGAAGTTTCTACGACAACGCCTTCTGTAAAAACCTTATATGCCCCCAGGCCATAACTTACAACCCTTGCCCTGAAGGCTGTGGGGGAGTGTCCTCCTCAAAAACATGATTTCTATCTGGAAAGCAACTATGCTAAACAAAATGGCTATCTCAAAATTTTGATTGGATGTGTTTCTGGAAATGGTGGGCGTGGAAGGGGTGTTAGTTGCCTTCCAATCACTTTCGACTATTAAAAAGGGCACAAGCCACTCCAATTTCCAATTGAATGAGCTCTTTACTAGTCTCAGGGCATAACTTAAAATCCTTGCCCCGAGGGCTGTGGGGGAGTGTCCTCCTCTAAAACATATTTTCTATCTGGAAATAGACTACTCTGAACAAAATGGCTATCTCAAAATTTTGATTGGATGTGTTTGGGGGAATGGTGGGCGTAGGGGGGTGGGGGGCTAGTTGCCCTCCAATCACTTTCGAATATTAAAAAGGGCACTAGCCACTCCAATTTCCAATCGAATGAGCCCTTTTTGAAGTTTCTACGACAACTCCTTCGATAAGAAGTGCCCGGATGTGGAGAACAAAAAATAATACATTGTGCCAACATCGTTCTTTACTTAGGCAGCGCGATCGCGCTGCCTGTGAATCTGCTGACTGTTTGCACATAATATAATAAGAAATAGACGCTTGTCTTCAGCAACTAAAAAAAAAAAAACAATATTCTCTTGTGAGAATCGGGAACCTACTAATTCTGATTGTAAAGGTGCTCCTCAGGAATAGTGGCTTCAGGCATCCGTTTTATATGATACCTTAAATGTTTATAAATTAATGACTGGCCAGTAGTTACAGACACTTGCTAATTACATGAAGCAAGATCTTGTATGCATCGAGACATAGTAATTCGTGCAAATACCCCCTCCACTTTTGTTTTTAAATTTTAAAGCTTTGCCTATTTCTCTTAAAGTTTTGGAGGACTGAACACTTTTAAATGAAGCTTAATTTCCTTAGCTAGAGCTTAATTTTAAATGTGTTTGTTCCCTTTTCATGATATTTAGAATCAATTTTCGCCAATTTGGGCCTTTCCTGATAGAATTTGTAACTGCAACTTCCATACCCATCGTATGGAAACTGCATAATTCTTTCCAAATTAACCACAATATTTTATTGGACATATATGCGAATAATTAGAATTCAAAAGAGGAAAATGTTTCACCAGGTTTTTCCAAAATATCCGATTTCAGAAACTAGACGCTGTTCACAAGACAATTTCATTGTGAAATTTCTCCTAAGAATTGAAACAAAAATTGACAGGAAGAGTTTTCAGTGGCAACATGAAGGTTTGTTACCTCCAACGACATGTGCGCCGGCAAGGGGGGGGGGGGCAGGGGGCCATGGTCCCCTGAAAATTCGGGACTATAAAGTAGTTATAAGGAAACCAAAGGAAAGAGAGCAGAATAGGGAAAAACCATGGAAATATGTTCGTTGCCCCATTGTTGGCTACATGCCAATAGTTTTTGACCCATAATAAGGAAAATATAAGTTCTAATTTGTGACTGAGTAATCTCTAACCAGTTTCCACAAAAAAAATTTCTATGTGATTTGGTTGGAGCAAAACAAAACAAAAAAACAAATTCTTCATAGTAATGAATGGTAAGTAAATACCGATCCTTGTCAATAAAGGAAGTATAAGAGCCTGACTATTGAAACATTCAGTCAAAGAATCAGATTTTTATGGTGATCTTAAATATGTATTTGTTTATTAGTAATTAGTGCAGTTATTAGAACACAAGAAATTTCGTATAATTATAGAAACCACAAGGAAAACAACCTAAGATGGGGCAATTTTGGCAAGAATATGCCATCAACTTGCGCTTGCATTGCAAGAACACCCAGCTCATTGCATGAGCTGATATATGAAGCCACTATAATCAGAAATGTTTCCCCTGAACGGAATGCTAAGAAATTCTGTATTCTCCCCCTGAACGAATACGTTTATTGTGTTTTATTCTCAATTTTTTTTTGTTTCTAGGAGTGATTGTATTTATCTATTTGTAGCTTAATGCTGGGAGTTTATATCCTAGTTTTTGTAAGTAGGCTATTGTTTTGTGTGTTTTTTAGCTACTTACTTTTTTTCATTTTTAAATACTTTTACTTTAATCGACATACTTTTTCCATTGACTTTATCAAATTCTTTGTCTCTAAGCTTCATTAAATAAAGAAAATAAAACAAGTTTTTTAAACTGAAAGTAAGGAGCAACATTAAAACTTAAAACGAACAGAAATTATTACATATATGAGGAGGATTTCCCCCTCCTCAACACCTCGCTCGTCAAGCTACAGTTTTTAGGCACTTTAAAAAAAAGTTACTTATTGTTCTCATTAAAAGATCCTTGTGTTTTAGGAATCATTTTTACAGAATTGGGATAAAATTTAAAATTAAGCGCAAAGAGCGAGATGTTGAAGAGGGAGCAACCCCCCTCATATACGTAATAATATCTGTTCGTTTTAAGTTTTAATGTTGCTCCTTACTTTCAGTTGAAAAAACTTGTTTTTTTTTTATTTCCGATCGCGCTTTAAATAACGCCAGGATACCTGGCTCCACCTCCACGGAAAAATCCCCCTCCCCATAGAAATATCCTCTGGACAATTCAATCCTGGCGAAAATTTACCCCGGACAATTACCCTTAACATGTCCACGCGTAAAATTGAATCGGTAAAGAGAAAGCAAAACATATAAAGAAATTTCGTATATGAATTCTCGCAAATTTACCCAATGTAAAATTTCATCTGAAAATTTTTAATCACAGGAAACCATCCTCTCCATTTAAAATTCTCCTACTAGAAAGTTCATCCTCCCCTCCCCACCCGAATAATGTATGCATACTTCCCAATAACAAAAACAACAAAGGGTGATTTTCATAACTTTAAAACCTTTCCCCAGGGGCTGCACGGGGTCATTTTACCTCCAAAGACATAGTTGTTGGGCCTTTCAACTGTGCTGAAGAAAGAAGCTATCTCAAAATTTTGATCGAACGGTTTTGGGAAAAAGATGACGTGGGAGGGGGCCTAGTTGCCCTTAAATTTTTTTGGTCACGCATCCGTAATTTTTCTTCTGGTAAAAATTTCAAAATTCCACATTTTTGCAGATATGAGCTTGAAACATCTAGAGCAGGGTTCTTTGTTACCCTGAATCTGATGGTGTGATTTTAATTAAAATTATACAACTTCAGGGGGGTCTTTCCCCCGTTTTCCAAAAATCAAACAAATTTTCTCAGGCTCGTAGCTTTTGGTGGGTAAGACTAAACTTAATGAAACTAATATATTAGGAATCAGCATTATCAGCCAATTCTTTTGATATGTCTACTGGTATCAGAATTCCGTTTTTTATTGTATGGATGGAAATTCTGTGAGATTTTTGATCTTCTACATAACTGAAGCCATCACAACCTCTACAATAGGATTTTCTTATCGATAAATACATTACTTGTTTTTAAATACATTGAAGTACTTCATATAAATAGAAAAAGAAAAATATTACCATTTAAAATTGCTGAAAACTAAGTTCATAGCAGTATTTGCCACCCCAAAAAAATTTCATGGCGAGGAAGCCTAAAATATAGTTATTGATACTTTTAAATCAATAAGCTTCTCAAGATTTTAAATTGATTGCAAATCTGTCCTCTCCGGGGTAAAGTCGTAGTTTGGTGCCCTAAACCACCTAAACTTTCACCCAACCACCACTGCTATTTTGGCGTCTGCCCCCTCCCCCTGGAAAATTTTCTGCCGACGCCCTTGTACAACGAGGTTGTTACCTCCCACAAAAGCATACCAATCTTCAAATGCCTGATTCACACCATAGGCCTACCAGTTGATGAAGAAAAGTTAAGATTTATGAATGATGGCCAATGCGTTTGTCCTTAATTTTGACATCACAATTGTACTATAGAAATAAAAATGAAATTACAAGAAATTGAATTGAAAAGCCAGAGAAAAAATAAGGAAATTATCTTTTGTATTGTTTTCCAAATACTATAGATTTTTCAATACTCTTTTATCTTCATTTTTAAAAATTGCCCCCCCCCCCCCATAAATTTCCCTGTAATGGTAACCCTAGAGTCATTATACGGACAGATAAAAACTTCTGTTTCAAGCTTTCATCTTCCCTAATTGCAAAACAACATGCCTTATTTCTTCATTTTGACTGGTTAATCGTAAAGCTTACGCTCGAAAATTGAACATTGCTCAGTTCAACAAATTACGAACTGGATTTGTTATTGGTACTGTTGTTATGTGCAACTTTTATCCTGTAATAAGTGTAACCATAAAGGGGCTCGGGTATAATAATGTTGCTGTTGAGTTTTTTCAAAAACAGTCAGAAGCACAAAAATTTACTTTTAGAAATCTTTATAACTAACTACGACATTAAAAATAAATAAAATAAATTAGAATCAAACAACTTATTTCTAAAGATCGCATTCCAATAGTTAAAAATCTATCATTTACATTAGAAAAAATCCTCTCAGATTGATAAAGGGATCAATTCCCGAAAACTTAGGGGGGGGGCAGATTTATTTTTCAATATCCAGGGGAGGGGCAAAACTGTTGATTTTTCCGTTTTTTTTCAATGAAAATACGGAAAAAAATAATTTTCAGCGAAAATACTCCCAAAATTATGTCTTTCAAAAACTAGGGGGTCACAGGCCCATCACCTCCCGAGATTACACCAAAGGGATCACAAAGATTTGTTTTCAGTGGCACGAAGACCAAAACTGGTCAAAATTACGTTTTTGGTCACCAAAGGAATGCGTTTTAAAATTGTGTCATGATCATTTATATTTTCAGTACATATGAGGTTCTATTTGCCAATAAGTAGCGCTAAGAGGATTTAAAAAATCAAAGATAAGAAGTCTCCATCCACGGAGCTACACCCACATCTGTACATTAAGCTACTAATGCCAACACTGTTAAGTTTGGCCTAAAGTGCGGCTACCCGATTTCCGCCACTTGATGTACATCTTGAAGAATCACTAGTTCCAATCGGCCACAGTATAAGTATATATGAAAGCATGTATAAGTATATATAAGTACTCATATATACTTATAATATGCAATCATCAAACTTCCAACATACCATGGCTCTTCACGCCACACAATGATTGCACACTCTGTACCATGTGTGGCATCCTCCGTCAAGCGTCAAGAAACATTAAAAAAGTAGGCATCCCCTTGGGTAGGACGTAAATTTATATTTGGAAATCTTTATATCTAATTACGAATTAAAACTTGAAAAACAATCGACTAATTTCTGGCTAAATATCCAATTTCAACAATTATACGCTATCATTTGTATGAGAAACTCCCCGCCGGATGGATAGAGGAATTACGAAAGAGTTTCAGTGGTAACAGGAAAACCATAACTGACCAAAATTATTTTCGTTCAATTACCAAGTCTTGTTTTCAAAGTTTGTAGACACTTTCGAGGTTTTTGCGGTCAGTGAGGAAGTCTGTCATCCTTAAAATTAAACACATGCCTAACTCAAGGATGCAAACAATAGGTGGTAGTGAGAATCAACTATAATTTTTCACTCTTCTGATCAGAAAGTGTTAAAAATTGCAACTATGGTCATTCATGTTAGGAGGATGACAAGATGAGAATCGCGGTTCGCTGGCCATGTGAGGGAAACCCATTGCAAATAAAACTTTCCCTAAAGATAGTCCATGGCTGTCCTCAAAAGCCATCATGTTGACATGTAAATTTTACAGACGATTGGGAAAACTAAAAATGTGTTCTAGATTTTGTTTTTCCGCTATTAACAACCAATTATTTTAAAAAGAAGCGTTTTCCAGGCAGCTAAGGCATACGGAATAATTTCTATTCGTTTTGAGTATTAATGTTTGCTCCTTACTTTCAGTTTAAAAAACTTGTTTTTTTATTTAGTTTCTGATCGTTTTTCAAATAATGCCGGAAAATCAGACTGCCCGTTCATGAAAAATTGCCTCCCCTCACGGAAAACTCCTCCGTGCAAAGTTGCACTCACGAAAAATGCCTCCCCCCCCAGTAAAATTCCCTCTGGACAATTCCATCGTCGCTGAAAAATTATGTGTAAACAATGAGTAAATTTTGCGTTAAAACAATAGTGTTGCAAGCGCCCACATGGCTTTTCGTTTTCTCTCTCAAAACTATTATTTCTTTGAGTCCATTGGTGATCAATTTCCAGTCTTACAGCACTTTTTACTTCCTCTTTCTTTGTTAAATTCCCCCTTGGTTTAAGGTCCTACACATAGCTCCATGAACGCCGTGGCAGTTCCATAGTACGCTGAAGTGATCACTAGGCAGGCAAGCTTTTGTAGACTTCTCAAAAGGCTCATATGTGGCTAAACTTTAGTGAAGTTGACCCAGACAAAAACACAATACAACAGTAATGATCGACTTACAGGCTTATATAGATTAAATAAAAAAACAAGTCTTTTTTTAACTGCAAGTAAGGACCGAAATTAAAACTTAAAATGAACAGAAATTATTCCGTATATGAATGGGGCTGTCCCCTCCTCAACGCTCTTTACGCTAAAGTTTTTTTTTATGTAGAGTTGTGAGAAAGAGTCAAACCTTAGAGAAACAATATAACTTATTTTTTCCTGATCCTTTTCAACTAATCCACTTAAAATAAACACTTTATCCGTAGTACTATAACCTTTTCTAAAACCTCCCTGCTCTTCATTCATAACTCCAAGCTGTCCAAATTCAAACAGGATTTTCAGACATCTACCTCGTAGGAGAGACACTAGATCATTGGCGTATGCCTTAGTTTACGCAAAATATCGTTCTAACAGAATACCATTCTGATACACGACAAAATATGGACAACAACCTCCTCTTTCGGCTCAGGCTTTCAGAGTGAAGAGTGAAGCTTCGAATAGAGATGAGACAGAGGAGGAGCGTGCGCAGCTGTGTTAGCCTCAGGCGGCTTGGTGCTGCACTGAGTTGTTAGTAGAAAAGCAGGTGGCTATAAAGAGAGTATTATTCAGGTATCTAGAATTTTTATTTTAGGTTAATTTGTGGATAAGTAATTCGTGCATAATGAAGAAATAGCCAAGCCCTAATCTTTATATTGCTGTAGAAATATTGTTATTAAAATACTATGATAATTACTTTAATGTGCGGGGTTTGAACCTCGGCCCCCAAAATTTTCACTTGACTTATAATAACATAGCAAAAATGAGTATTTGCAATTTCTTCCGCTGATGTTTCAATGGATTCAAAAGTGGCGTTATCAAACACGCCTTTTATGTATAGATATATGCCTAAGGGATATTCTTTGATTCCCAAGTAAGCCAAGATGCAATAAAAACGTATGGATTAGATAAAATAAAAGCAATAGATTAGAAAAATGAGCTGCATAAATTATATATCTTGATAGGTCATGAATGAATTTTTTCAGTATTTTCAGTGACCAGGTTTACTAATTCTGCGTGACTGATCAACACTGACAAGGTACCTCAATTTCTAGAGAGTAAAAGAACTCTGCCCTTTTAAGACCAGACAGGGTCTTCTGTGAGATTAATTAAAAAAACTTTTTCCACAAAATAAGTTTTTCAAGAAAAGTAAAGAACTCCATTAAACAAAAACTGAGCAAAAATAAAATCAAATAATCTACCCAGCGTGAAACTACCACAAATCATCATCCATAACACGAACAGAAATTAACAAGAGTAGGGCTCAAAACCCCTATGCCTTCCCAAGGCCAGAACGTAATTTGCACTTTACGGAAAAAAATATAAATGTTTTTACTTTTATAACTTTAATAAATCAAATAATATTAACATTGTGATTACTAAATATCAGTATATGTATATTAAACTGACAATGCACATTCATTTGCATTTTTTCAGCAAAGTGCAAATTTTGTTCTGGCCTTGGGATGGCATAGGGGTTTTGAGCCCAACTTATGTTAATTTCTGCTCGTTTTGAGTTTGACTCGGTTGTTTATTGTAATTTCTGTTCGTTTTGGGTTTCATTTATTTATCAATGCTGATTTGTGGTAGTTTCACGCTTGGTAGATTATTTGATTTAATTTTTGCTCATTTTTTGTTTAATGGAGTTCTTTACTTTTCTCTGAAAAACTTATTTTGTGGGAAAAGTTTTTTTTAATTAATATCTGTTCGTTTTATATTGACATGGTCTTTTCAGGGAAAAAGAAAATAATGCTGTAAATCTTTTTTTTTGAAGATTTTATAGTTTGGCCTGCTGTTTGTACGCTGGAGAAAAACTTTCAGCAATGTTTAATAACATACACCCTTTTAAAAATCTGGACACAAATAGTAGTGTTTAATTTAGTTTTATACCTCCTCTAGTTGACCTGAAATGGAAAACTTGATACCATTTGCAAAAAAATCTGTTTATTTTCTTTGATAGCTTGGATACATTTACGCTATTTTGATTTGGTTAAAATTTTAAGAACAGAAGAAGCCCCGAATATCTGAACATAATACCCTCAGTCGTTCTTGGAATACTGCTGAGATGCCATATTAGGAATTAGCATTAACACAGTGCATTTTGATTTAATATTAAGGCAATATTTAGTTTTTAAAAGTAATGGGCAAATGGGAGGGTGGGTGTGGGAGGGTGGGAGGGGGAGGGGGATTAGTTACCCTCTAATGACTTTCGACTAAAAAGGGCATCAGTCCTTTCGATTGTCAATCGAATGAGCCCTTTTCGAAGTTCCCACGACAACTCCCTCGATACGAAGTGCCCTGGTCTAAACAACAACAACAACATAAATAATACATTATACCCACATCGATCTTTACTATAAAAATGTCAAGCCTTCCAATCATTTTCGATTATTAAAAAGGGCACTAGGCCTTTCAATTTCCAATCGAATGAGCCCTTTTTGAAACGACAACGCTTTCTATAAACTCCTTATATGCCCCCAGGGCATAAATTACAACCCTTACCCTAAGAGCTGTTAGGGTGGTTGTCACCCTCTAAGACCTAATTTCCAGAACTTCCAGCTACGCTAAACAAAATGGCTTTCTCAAAATTTTGATTGGGTGTTGGGGTAATGCTGGGCGTGAGAGGGGCGGTAGTCGCTCTCCAATCACTTTCAACTATTAAAAATGGCACTAGCCCTTTCAATTTCCAATCAAATGAGCCCTTTTGAAGTTCTCCGACAATATTTTCAATAAAAATCTTATACATCCCCAGGGCACAACATACAACCCTTGCCCTGAGGGCTGCGGGGGGGGGGTGTCATTCTCAAAGACCTAATTTCCAGAACTTTCTACTACGTTGAACAAAATAGCTATCTGAAAATTTTTATTGGATGTGTTTGGAGGAATGGTGGGGGTTAGAGGGGGGTTAGTTACTCTCCAATCACTTTCGACTATTAAAAGGGCACTAGCCCTATTAATTTCCAATTGAATGAGCCCCTTTTGAAGTTTTACGACAACTCTATCTATAAAAACCTTATATGCCCCCAGGGCTTAACTTACAACTCTTGTACTGAGGGATCTGAGAAAGTTATCATCCTAAAAGACGTAATTTCAAGAACTTTCAACTACGTTGAACAAAATGGATATGTCAAAATTTTGATTGGATGTGTTTGGGAAAACGGTGGGCGTGAGAGGGGTATTAGTCACTCTCCAACCACTTTCAACTATTAAAAAAGGCACTAGCCCTTGAAATTTCCAAGTGAATGAGCCCTTTGAAGTTTCTACGACAATTTCAAGAGCTTTCAATGAAAACCTTATATGCCCCCAGGGTGTAACTTACAACCCTTGCCCTGAGGGCTGTTGGAGGGGAGGGGTTGTCATCCTGAAAGACCTAGTTTCCAAAACTTTCAACTACATTGAACAAAATGGCAATCTAAAGATTTTTATTGGATGCGTTTGGGGAAAAGGTGGGCGTGAGAGGGGGGTCAATTACTCTCCACTCACTTTCGACTATTAAAAAAGGCAATTTCAATTTCCAAATTAATGAGCCCTTTTTGAAATTTTTACAACAACCTTCTATATAAGCTTTATATGCCCCTGGGCATAACTTACAACCCTTGCACTGAGGGATCTGATGGGGTTATCATCCTAAAAGACGTAATTTCAAGAACTTTCAACTACGTTGAACAAAATGGATATGTCAAAATTTTGATTGGATGTGTTTGGGAAAACGGTGGGCGTGAGAGGGGGTTAGCTGCCCTTCAATCACTTTCGACTATTAAAAGGACACTAGCCCTTTTAATTTCAATTGAATGAGCCCTTTTTGATGTTTTTACAACATCGCTTTCTATAACAACCTTACATGCTCCCAGGGCATAACTTACAACACTTGTCCTGAGGGTTGTGTGGAGGATGGGTTGTCATCCTTAAAGACCTAATTTCTAAAACTTTCAACAACGTTGAATAAAATGGCTATCTAAAAATTTTAATTGGATGTGTTCGGGGGAAAGGTGGGCGTGAGAGGAGGTTCGTTGCCCTCAAATCACTTTCGAATATTAAAAAGGGCATTAGCCCTTTGAATTTCCAATCGAATGAGCCCTTTTTCAGGTTTCTACAACAAAGATTTCAATAAAAACCTTATATGCCCCCAGGGCATAACCTATAACCCTTGCCCTGAAGACTGTGGGGGGAGTGTCCTGCTCAAAGGTATAATTTCCTGAACTTTAAACTACGTGGAACAAAATGGCTATCTCAAAATTTTGATTGGATATGTTTGGGGAAATGGTGGGCGTGGAAGGGGCTGTCCCCTCCTCAACGCCTTCGTCTTTACGCTAAAATTTTTTATTGTTTTAAAAAATTGCGTTGTGAGAAAGAGTCTAACTTTAGCGTAAAGAGCAAGGCCTTGAGGAGGGGACAGCCCCTTTCATACATGGAATAATTTCTGTTCGTTTTAAGTTTTAATGTTGCTCTTTACTTTCAGTTAAAAACACTTGTTTTTTTAATTTAATTTATGAACGTCTTAAATTAAAGGAGGTTTTGATTTTGGCTCACCGTACATGGATAATTAAAAAAAATTGCATATTAATTTTACTTTTATTTGGTTAAATGGCTTTCTCGAAAGTTGTTTAATTTTATCTACGAACGTTTTTATTAGTAATAAATATACGTAGCTTACGAATTAACTTACGTAGCGAACATCTATATCCATATACTTTAATACGTATATTAGGGGGTTCGCCCCCTAGTCAATATCTCACTCTTTACGCTAAAGTTCGAATTCTGTTCCAATTCTTTAAAAATGACCCCTTAATCACAAAGGCCGTTAATTAGAATAAATAGCTCTTATGAAAGTACTAAAAAATCTTTGACTTAAAGAGCGAGGTATTGACTAGGGGGCGAACCCAATATACTTAATAATTTCTGTTCGTTTTAAGTTTAGATGTTGCTCCTTACTTTCAGTTGAAAAACTTGTTTATTTTTTTATTTAATTTCTGATCGTTTTTAAATAGTGCTGGGAAATCCGTCGCCCCCTTCATAGCAATGTCCCTTCCCCCATGAAAACTTCCTCCTTGGAAAGATCCTCCCCCATAATCCCCGACCCCCCCCCCCACTACCAGAAAAAATCCCCCCTGAAAACGTCTGTATACTTCCCAATAGCCAATACTATATGTAAACATTGGGTAAAGTTCAAAACTTTGAGACCTCCCCTCGGGGACTTTGGTGGATTAAGTCATCCTAAAAGACATATTTATTATATTTTCGACCATGCTGAACAAAATGACTATCTCAAAATTTTGATCGGGCGACTTTGGGAAAAAATGAGCATGGGAGGGAGCCTAGTTGCCCTCCATTTCTTTTGGTTACTTAAAAAGGGCACTAGAACTTTTAATTTCCTTTCAAATGAGCCCTCCCACGATATTCTGGGACCACTGGGTCGATACGATCACCCCTGGGGAAAAAAAACAAACAAAAAAAATAAACACGCATCCGTGATCTTTCTTCTGGCAAAAAAATACAAAATTCCACATTTTTGCAGATAGGAGCTTGGAACCTCTACAGTAGGGTTCTCTGATACGCTGAATCTGATCGTGGGATCTTCAAGATCAATTCAATTATAGTAAATAGCAGTTTAGATATAAAACAAAATTAGTTAGATAATCTAATATGAAATTAATTATACCACTAACTAGTGTTAAATTAATTATGTAATGTCATTTATTATTACTGTTACTAGTGCTAAAAATTCGTTGCAGAAGAAAACAACCTCAGGTGGGTCCAGCACAAAGCCGTGTCAGTTTCTTGGCTGTGTTAGGCTCAAGGGTATCTTTTATCGAGGGCGAAGGCCTTGGGACAGGTAGGTGATAGGTTTGACATGCAACCTGTTTTCAAATAGGTCTGAGCTAGTTTGAAATAGTCAGGATTAAAAATAGTTAATAAAGAATCATTTTATAATAAATATAACTAGGTAGGTCTACAGTGATGACCGTGGTAAAATATGGTTCTGAAGCATGGGCGCTCCGAAAAGCGGATGAAGATTTGCTAGATGTTTTCCAGAGAAATTGCTTAAAGATTGTTCGTGGTACCCGGCTGACTGATCGTATTTCAAATAATAGGTTGTACGAAAAATTTGGTTCAATACCGCTCTCTAGGGCTATAATAAAAAGAAAGGTTGAGGTGACTAGGGCACGTTGTGCTGATGAAGGATGACATATTTCTGAAGAATGCTTTTTTTTTCGGCCAACCGTCTAGGGCTAAACGGAAAGCAGGTCGTCCTCGTCTGGGGTGGGAGGAAGTCATAAAGAAAGATTTAAAGGAAATGAGAACTTTGTGGGAGGGTGTAAAAAGAAAGCCTTTGAATACATTGGGGTGGAGGAGGAGCGTGAGTAGCTGTGTTGGCCTCAGGCGGATTGGTGCTGCGGTCAGTTGTTGTTAGTAGTAGTAGTAGTAGGTCTATGAGTAAGCAATTTTTAGTCCTTAGCCGAAAATTCAACAAAAGAAGTTTCAGAGGCAACGCTGTAGCGTTGCCTATAGTAAAAGCCATACGGCTCCAATGCTTGATTGTTTATTTTTTTCCAGAGGCAAGTCATACGGAAGGGGTCATCGTAGAAACTTCAAAGGGGAATCATTCGATTGGAAACCGGGAGTTCCAGTGCCCTTTTTAATAGTCGAAAATGATTGGAGGGCAACTAGCCCATCCCACGCCCATCATTTCCCCAAACACATCCAATCAGAATTTTGAGATAGCCATTTTGTTCAGTGTAGTTGCTTTCAACATAGAAAATATATTTTTGAGGAGGACACTCCCCCACAATCCTCAGGGCAAGGGTTTTCATTTATGCACTGGGGGCATATAAGGTTTTTATAGAAGACGTTGTCGTAAAAACTTCAAAACAGGCTCATTCGATAGGAAATTCAAAGGGTCGGTGTCCTTTTTAATAGTCGAAAGTGATTGGAGGGCAACTGCCCCCCCCACGCCCATCATTTCCCCAAACACATCCAATCAAAATTTTGCGATAGCCATTTTGTTCTCCAGATAGAAAATATATTTTAGAGGAGGACAATCCCCCAAAACCCTCAGAGAAAGGGTTTTAAGTTATGCCCAGAGGGCATATAAGGTTTTTATAGAAGCCGTTGTCGTAGAAACTTCAAAAAAGGCTCATTCGATAAGAAATTCAAAGGGCTAGTGCCCTTTTTAATAGTCGAAAGTGATTGGAGGGCAACTAGCCCCCCCACGCCCATCATTCCCCCAAACACATCCAATCAAAATTTTGAGATAGTCATTTTGTTCAGCGTAGTTGATTTCCAGATAGAAAATATGTTTTTGAGGAGGATACTCCCCCAAAACCCTCAAGGCAAGGGTTTTAAGTTATACCCTGGGGGCATATAAGGTTTTTATAGAAGGCGGTGTCGTAGAAGCTTCAAAAAAGGCTCATTCGATTGGAAATTCAAAGGGCTAGTGCCCTTTTTAATAGTCGAAAGTGATTGGAGAGCAACAAGCCCCCCCCCACCCCACGCTAATCATTCCCTCAAACACATCCAATCAAAATTTTGAGATAGCCATTTTGTTCAGCGTAGTTAATTTTCAGACAGAAAATATATTTTTGAGGAGGACACTCCCCCAAAACCCTCAAGGCAAGGGTTTTAAGTTATACCCTGGGGGCATATAAGGTTTTTATAGAAGGCGGTGTCGTAGAAACTTCAAAAAAGGCTCATTCGATTGGAAATTCAAAGGGCTAGTGCCCTTTTTAATAGTCGAAAGTGATTGGAGGGCAACTAGCCCCCTCCCCCCACCCCACGCTAATCATTCCCTCAAACACATCCAATCAAAATTTTGAGATAGCCATTTTGTTCAGCGTAGTTGATTTCCAGGTAGAAAATATGTTTTTGAGGAGGACAGCTCCCACAACCCTCAGGGCAAGGGTTTTAAGTTATGCCCTGGGGGCATATAAGGTTTTTATAGAAGGCGTTGTCGTAGAAACTTCAAAAAAGCCTCAATCCATTAGAATTTTAAAGGGCTAGTGCCCTTTTTAATAGTCGAAAGTGATTGGAGAGCAACTAGCCCCCCCCCACGCGCATCATTCCCCCAAACACATCCAATCAAAATTTTGAGATAGCCATTTTGTTCAGCGTAGTTGATTTTCAGACAGAAAATATATTTTTGAGGAGGACCCTCCCCCAAAACCCTCAAGGCAAGGGTTATACCCTGGGGGCATATAAGGTTTTTATAGAAGGCGGTGTCGTAGAAACTTCAAAAAAGGCTCATTCGATTGAAAATTCAAAGGGCTAGTGCCCTTTTTAATAGTCGAAAGTGATTGGAGGGCAACTAGCCCCCCCCCCCCCACGCTAATCATTCCCTCAAACACATCCAATCAAAATTTTGAGATAGCCAATTTGTTCAGCGTAGTTGATTTCCAGGTAGAAAATATGTTTTTGAGGAGGACAGCCCCCCCAACCCTCAGGGCAAGGGTTTTAAGTTATGCCCTGGGGGCATATAAGGTTTTTATAGAAGGCGTTGTCGTAGAAACTTCAAAAAAGCCTCAATCGATTAGAATTTTAAAGGGCTAGTGCCTTTTTTAATAGTCGAAAGTGATTGGAGGGCAACTAGCCCACCCCCACGCCCATCATTCCCCCGAACACATCCAACCAAAATTTTGAGATAGCCATTTTGTTCAGCGTAGTTAATTTCCAGATAGAGAATATGTTTTTGAGGAGGACACTCCCCCAGAACCCTTAGGGCAAGGGTTTTAAGTTATGCCTTGGGGGCATATAAGGTTTTTATAGAAGGCGGTGTCGTAGAAACTTCAAAAAAGGCTCATTCGGTTGGAAATTCAAAGGGCTAGTGCCCTTTTTAATAGTCTAAAGTGATTGGAGGGCAACTAGCCCCCCCACGCCCATTATTCTCCCAAACACATCCAATCAAAGTATTAAGATAGCCATTTTGTTCAGCGTAGTTGATTTTCAGATAGAAAATATGTTTTTGAGGAGGACACTCCCCGACAACCCTCAAGGCAAGGGTTTTAAGTTATACCCTGGGGGCATATAAGGTTTTTATAGAAGGCGGTGTCGTAGAAACTTCAAAAAAGGCTCATTCGATTGGAAATTCAAAGGGCTAGTGCCCTTTTTAGTAGTCGAAAGGGATTTGAGGGCAACTAACCCTCCTCTCACGCCCACCTTTTCCCCAAACACATCCAATCAAGATTTTGAGACAGCCATTTTATTAAACGTAGTTTTAAGTTCTGGAAATTAGGTCTTTGAGGATGACAACTCCCCCACAGCCCTCAGGGCAAGGGTTGTAAGTTATGCCCTGGGGGCATATAAGGTTTTGTATAGACAACATTGTCGTATAAACTTCAGAGAGGGCTCATTTGGTTGGAAATTGAAAGTTCTAGTTTACTTTTTAAGCGTCAAAAGATATTGGAGGTTAACCAAGTTCCCCCCAAACCCTTTTTTCGCAAATGCATCCAATAAAAATTATAAGATAGCTATTTTGTTAAAAATAGTTCAAAGATCATATGACAAATATTCCGGTGTTGACACAACCCACCAGGGCCCAGGGTTTATCCAATAAAAATTATAAGATAGCTATTTTGTTAAAAATAGTTTAAAGATCATATAACAAATATTCCGGTGTTGACACAACCCACCAGGGCCCGGGGGCAGGCGTTGTAAGTTATGCCCTGGGGGCATGTATGGGTCTTACGGAAGGGATGCTCGTATAAATTTCAGAGAGGGCTCATTTGATTGGATATTGAAAGTTCGAGTTCACTTTTTAATAGTCAAAAGAGATCCGAGGGACACAAGCCCCCATCCCCATGCATTCTTTTTCAAAACCCATCTGATGAAAATTTTGAGATAGACATCTTGTTAAAAAAAAATAGTTCAAAGGTCGGATAAGAAAACTCCGGTGTCAATACAACCCCCCCAGGACACAGGGGATGGCGTTCTAAGTTATGCCCTAAGGGCATGTATGGTTCTTATGAAAGGGATGCTTGTATAAACTTCATATAGGGCTCATTTGATTGGAAATTGAAAGTTCTAGCTCACTTTTTAAGAGTCAGGAGAGTTAAACTAGTCCCCCTCACGCTCTTTTTCCCCAAACCCGTCCGCTACAAATTTTGAGATAGCCAGTGTTTTTGAAATTGTTCAAAAATTAGGTAACAAAAATGCCCCCCAGAGCCCTGGGGATAGGCATTGTAAGTGTTGTCCTGGGGGCGTATATGGTTCTTATGAAAGGGATGCTCGTATAAACTTCAAAGGGAGCTCATTTGATTGGAAATTGAAAGTTCTAGTTCAATTTTCAAGAGTCAAAAGATATCCGAGGGCAACTAGCGCCCCCCCCCCCCCTACACCCTTTTTTCCCCAAGCCCATCCGATAAAATTTTTATAATAGCCATATATATGGTTATATGGTTGTTATGCTCGTATAAAATTCCTAGAGGGCTCACTTAATTGGAAATTAATAATTTTAATTCACTTTTTAAGAGTCAAAAGTGATTGGAGGGTAGCTAGCCTCCCCCCACACTCCATTTTTTTTCTCCAGAGGCACTTCATGTAGAAGGGATCGTCATATAAACTTCAAAGGGGGCTCATTCGATTGAAAATCGAGAGCTCTAGTGCCCTTTTTAAGAGTCAAAAGTGATGAGAGGGCAACTGACCCCCAACCCAAGCCCCTTTCCCCAAATACATCTGATAAAAAATTTAAGGTAGCCATTTTGTTAAAAATAGTTCAAAGATCAGATAAGAAAAAACTCCTGTGTCGTCACCCCCCCCCTCCTCAGGGCCGGGGCAGGCGTTGTAAGTATCGCTCTGGGGGCATATATGGTTCTTATGGAAGAAATGCTCGTATAAACTTCAGAGAGGGTTAATTTGGATGGAAATTAAAAGTTGTAGTTCATTTTCTCAGAGTGAAAAAGATCAGAGGGCAACTAGCCCCTCCAGCCCTCCACGCCTTTGGTGTATTGAATGGATAAACCCATCCGATAAAAATTTCAGGTGACCATTTTGTTAAAAATACTTCAACCATCAGATATTAAAACTCCAGGGTCGACACAAACCCTCAGGGCCCAGGGATAGGCGTTGAAAGTTATACTCTGGGGATATATATGGTTATTAGAGAAGTGATAATCGTATATTCTTCAGAGGGGGCTTATTTGATTGAAAATAGAAAGTTCTAGTTCACTTTTAAAGAGTCAAAAGAGGCCGAAGCTTAATCTAGTCCTCCCACGCCCTTTTTCCCCAAACCCATCCGATAAAAATTTTGAGATAGCAATTTTGTTAAAAATAGTTCAAACAGCAGATAATAAAAACTTCGAGATTGATACAAACCCATTTTTGCACTTTGATATTGTTACTTTGATATCAGTTTTGTTACTTTGATGAATATTTGATTTATCCTTTGCGTATGGTCATTTCGTTAAAAATAGTTCAAAGATCAGATAAGAAAAACTCCTGTGTCGTCACCCCACCCCCCTCAGGGCCGGGGCAGGCGTTGTAAGTATCGCTTTGGGGGCATATATGGTTCTTATGGAAGACATGCTCGTATAAACTTCAGAGAGGGTTAATTTGAATGGAAATTAAAAGTTGTAGTTCATTTTCTCATACTGAAAAAAGATCAGAGGGCAACTAGCCCCTACCGCCCTCCACGCCTTTGGGTGTATTGAATGGATAAACCATCCGATAAAAATTTCAGGTGACCATTTTGTTAAAAATACTTCAAACATCAGATATTAAAACTCCAGGGTCGACACAAACAACCAGGGCCCAGGGATAGGCGTTGAAAGTTATACTCTGGGGATATATATGGTTATTAGAGAAGTGATACTCGTATATTCTTCAGAGGGGGCTTATTTGATTGAAAATAAAAAGTTCTTGTTCACTTTTAAAGAGTCAAAAGAGACCGAAGCTCAATCTAGTCCTCCCATGCCCTTTTTCCCCAAACCCATCCAATAAAAATTTTGAGATAGCAATTTTGTTAAAAATAGTTCAAACAGCAGATAATAAAAACTTCGAGATTGATACAAACCCATTTTTTCACTTTGATATTGTTACTTTGATATCAGTTTTGTTACTTTGATGAATATTTGATTTATTTTTTTTTAAGTTTGATTTTGAAATAAGGAATTTTTAAAAACTTAAATTTTTTTGAAATCAAAAACGAACAAAAATTAATTAAAAAAAACTTTCCGAAAAATAATTTTTTCAAAGAAAAGTAAAGGCCATTTTAAACTTAAGCTCAGCAGATACAAATACCTTTTAAAATTCAAACTCAAAACGACCAGAAATTACTATTAAAGAATAAATGAAACCCAAAACGAACAGAAATTAAATAAACAATCATAGCCAAAACATACAACAAGTAATAATATAAATGAATAAATAGATCTTAAAGCGAGTAATGCTTAGATTGAATATGAATATCAAGCTTAAAACGAAGAAAAATATTTCCTATTGAAGTATAAATGAAACTAAAAACGAACAGAAATTAAATAAACAATCAATGCAAACAAACATACAATAGATATTAATGTAAATTAATAAATAAATCTTAAAACGAGTGAAACTTAAATTGAATATGCAAATCAAGCTTGAAACGAACAAAAATCACCACAAACAAGAGTTTGGGTATGACCTCCTTCTCTCACCGTGAAAGTCTAAGACTTACTGCGTCATTGGCACTTTACTGAAAACAATATGCGTCTTGAACAGTCTTGGAAAGTATAAACAACGCCAAATTGAATATTAGATGTATAATGATATTAATTGTTGAAAGATCCATTAGTTCAAGAATTTGTTTCACTGTAATTGTATTTTTATTTTCAGTACTGTAGGAACTGGAAAAGAAAATATTTGTAATATAATCCGTTTTCAGTTAAGCACCAATGACGCAAAAGGCTTTTGGTTTTTATATACAGTTAGGAAAGGAGGCAGTATCCAAACACTTGTTTGTGGTGAAACTATATTCGTCTTGAACAACTTTAAAAAGAGCTAATAAATTAAACTGAATATTTGATGAATAATGATATGAATTATTGAGAGCTCATCAGTTCAAAATGTTACTATAATTTTAATCTTTATTTTCAAAGTTAAGTACAAAAGAAAATATTTGTCATAAAATGGGTTTTCAGTAAAGCGCCTATGACGCAGTAGGTCTTAGACTTTTACAGTGAGAGAAGGAGGTCATACCCAAACTCTTGTTTGTGGTGATTTTTGTTCGTTTCAAGCTTGATTTGCATATTCAATTTAAGTTTCACTCGTTTTCAGATTTATTTATTAATTTACATTAATATCTATTGTATGTTTGTTTGCATTGATTGTTTATTTAATTTCTGTTCGTTTTTAGTTTCATTTATTCTTCAATAGGAAAATATATTTTTTCGTTTTAAGCTTGATATTCATATTCAATCTAAGCATTACTCGCTTTAAGATCTATTTATTTATTCATATTATTACTTGTTGTATGTTTTTGCTATGATTGTTTATTTAATTTTTGTTCGTTTTGGGTTTAATTTATTATTTAATAGTAATTTATGGTCGTTTTGAGTTTGAATTTTAAAAGGTGTTTGAATCTGCTGAGCTTAAGTTTAAAATGGCCTTTACTTTTCTTTGAAAAACTTATTTTTCGGAAAGTTTTTTTTAATTAATTTTTAAAAAAGTCACATAAAACTATGGGAGTGTTTATGACCTATCATATATCTTTTAACAGAGGAGGGGGAGGAGGATGAAGCGAAGAAATCTGTCGAAGAAAGACTCTAATCTGGGTCACAAGAAATTTAACAAAACTGAATAGATCACCCACTAGAACAAGCCTGGGTTACTGACCGACCGCTACATAGGCGTGTCTCACCCTTGAGCAATGTTTTCGTTCAGCGTTTCAAAAGGTTCGTGATAACGAACTGTAAGTAAGGAGCGACCCGGCTCAATGGTAACCGAAACTCTAAAAAACGGAATTTTGATACCAGTAGATACAACAAAAGAATCAGATTTTAATGCTGATTTCAGATATATAACTTTCATCAACGTTAGTCTTACCCATCAAAAGCTACGCGCCTGAGAAAATTTGGCTGCTTTCAGAAAAAAGGAAGAAAGACCCCCTAAAAGCTATAGAACCTTAATGAAAATCACACCATCATATTCAGCGTAAAAGAGAACCCTACTGTAGAGGTTTCAAGCACCTATCTACAAAAATGTGGAATTTTGCATTTTTTGCCAGAAGAAAGATCACGGATGCGTGTTTATTTGTTTTTTTGTTTGTTTTTTTTTTCAGGGGTGATCGTAATGACCCAGTGGTATTGACCCAGTGGTATTGACCCAGTGGTCCTAGAATATCATGGGCGGGCTCATTGGAACGGAAATTAAAAGTTTTAGTGCCCTTTTTAAGCGACCAAAAAAATGGAGGGCAACTAGGCCCCCACCCACGCTCATTTTTTTCCCAAAGACACCCGATCAAAATTTGAGATAGCCATTTTGTTCGGCATGGTCGAAAATATGATAACTATGTCTTTTAGGATAACTTAATCCCCCAAAGTTCCCGGGGGGAGGGCTGAAAGTTACGAACTTTACCCAATGTTAGCATATAGTATTGGTTATTGAGAAGTATACAGGCGTTTTCAGGGGGTATTTTTTCTGAAAGGTGGGGGGTCGGGGGTTATATGGGAGGATCTTTCCATGAAGGAAGTTTTTATGGGGGAAGGGACATTGCTATGAAGGGGGTGCCGGATTTCCCATCATTATTAAAGAAAAAGATCAGAAATTAAATAAAAAAAACAACAATTTTTCAACTGAAAGTAAGGAGCAACATCAAAACTTAAAACGAACAGAAAATATTACGCATGATTGGGTTCACCCCTAGTCAATACCTCGCTCTTTAAGCCAAAGATTTTTTAGTACTTTCATAAGAGCTATTTATTCTAATTAACGGCTTTTGAGATTAAGGGGTCAATTTTAAAGAATTCGAACAAAATTCGAACTTTAGCTTAAAGAGCAAGGTATTGAATAGGGGGCGAACCATTCTAACATATGTACTAAAAATCTATGAATATTGAAGTTCGTTACGTAAGTTAATTCGCAAGTTACGTATATTTATTACTAATAAAAACGTTCGTAAATAAAATTAAACAAGTTTCGAGAAAGCCATTTAACCAAATAAAAGTAAAATTAATATGCAAATTTTGTTTTAATTATTCATGTACGGTGAGCCAAAATCAAAACCTGTATTAATTCAAAAACGTTCAAAAATTAAATAAAAAAAAAACAAGTTTTTTTAACTGAAAGTAAGGAACGACGTTAAAACTTAAAACGGACAGAAATTATTCCGTATATGAAAGGGGCTGTCGGCTCCTCAACGCCTCGCTCTTTACGCTAAAGTTTGACTTTCTCACAAGTCTATTTTTTTTAAACAATAAAAAACTTAAGCGTAAAGAGCGAGGCGTTGAGGCGGGGACAGCCCCTTTCATATACGGAATAATTTGTATTCGTTTTAAATTTTAACGTCGTTCCTTACTTTCAGTTAAAAAAATTTGTTGTTTTTTTTTTATTTAATTACGAACAAAACGGCAAAAGAATCAGTCAATTAAAAAACACATTTTCGTATTGTGCGTTGAAAAAACAAACTTCTCGCATATTGGTTCGTGGATTGTTTTTTGGTTTGTCCATAAGACACCAAATGCTGTCACGGTTGCCAATATTTGGAAGTAATTTCCGTAGACACACACGCCAATATTGCCGAAAATGGCAAAAAGAATGACGCATTAAACGAAGGGGGGGGGTGTAAAATCTGGTTTTTATTCAGTTTTCCTATTTCTAATCTTAGAAACACAGGGATACCATGTTATGGCAATAAAGCTTTACAAGAATATTTTCTATGGTTGAACCGAACATTAAAAAAAATTATCTAATTATTGACTAAAATAAAACCTCATCGAAATTAAAATTCGGAATTGGAAAAGTTGTTATTACCTCCAAAGGCTAAGAACCAATATAGGCCACATTTTTCCTTTCATTGATTATTTTTTATTGACAGTTAATTTACTGAAACTACTACGCTAAAATAATTTTCTTAGAGTCGCAATTAGAATTTGATTCAAGGGATATGACTAATTTATTTAAAAAGGTTTACTGCCTTAACCTCTAACAAGATAACAGAAAAGAGAGAATGGAAAATACAATGAACAATCTACTAAACGAGGGAAGAAATAAATTGTTAATTAACTTAATTCATTACAACTAAGTAAAATAGACTTAGAGTTATCTTGACCGCCAGCTGGCACCAGTTTTTACTGCCCAATTCATATGCCCAAAATACTCACGCTCAGAAAAATGACGTAACTGTCATGGCTATCACTCCGGTTATTAGGCAAAGATGAACCTTTGAGCAGGGATGTTCTTTCCCACCCTGAAAAATTTATCCTTCAAGCAGAGACATGTGTTAATGATACTTATTTTAGGAGGGGAGGGGGAATAAATAAGCGAAACACAGGTAAGTTATCTGAAAACTATAAGAATTTTCCAGGACCAAGAGCCCATCTTCCTCTGCGTACATACCTGGGCCCTGGTGGAAAGTCGTTTACAGCTCCCAAGGTGACAGCCATCAAAAGTAATAGCCTACTTAGAGTTATCAGACTTTCAGAAGTAATCAGGACCGGGTTTAAAGTTTCGACGCTTCTAGGCCCAAGCGTTTTTACCGCTCCGCATTCATACCATAAGAGGGAGGGTCAATTTTCCTTAAGAAAATAATCTTTATGATGACAATTTCAATTTTATTGAAAAATAACATCACTTATGATAATAAAGTTGAGGATATACTAACAAGGTATTGGAAATAAGTTTAATCCATTGGTAGATGGTAACAAATTAAAATATGTACGCATTAAATTCCCATTCAGTACAGTATTTCTTTATTCAGTTACCCTTTCACCGTTACATGGAAAGGGTCGTCAAATTTTAGTTGTGCTTTGTTTTAAGGTTTGAAATTTTTAATTGTATCCTTGGATTTTTATTATTAATTTTTATTTTATTATCGTGCACTGAGGACGGTCAAGCGCAGGTCTTGACCGAAATATTTGCATTTTAGTCCACATTTTTCACTAGCTTGTATAATCCTCGTTTTTCTGTTTTTAACTATTTTTCCGTTTTATTATGTACGCATTATACATTATTCTGTAAATAGGACTATTTATTTTCAAAAGCTAATTTATAAAGCCATCCTCCTTGCCTTTTTTGTGCGAAGGTGTCATCGTACGTATGATGTCATCGTACGGCCTCTCTTGAGTCAGCCTTCTCTTAATAGTGAGCAGAGAAAATGATGTCAATCTGTCGTGGCTGATTGAAGATCTTAAGTAGTTCTTCACCCGAAGAAGGGTGGAGATCTTTTTCCTGTATAGTTTGTGGCAGGCACACTAAGAACCATTTTTAACGCAATGTCGATGTTTGGACAGATATCAACTGCACCAAATTGACGCAAAACCTTGTTAACGTGAGTTAGAGTCATGCCTGTTCTTCCTTCATCGGTATTTTGTACCAAGCACGGTTTAAAATGTAAGCATTCATCTACAATCATAAGTTCAAGATCGTCTGGATAAAAACTCAATTGCTCACTTGGACGCTTCGTAATTTCTGGGGCGTGATTTGCGCGGTGGCGAAGAACACCTTACACTTTAACGATAAATCACATCAGTCCAGTTTTTTTAAAGAAAAAAATTGCTCATTGATAATTTATTGCCCCTCCTGGTGTTGTGTACCCCTAGGGCCGGCCCTAGTGGGCCTATTGGTAAATCCTGGCTGGAAGTAATAAAGGGTTCTGCCCTAAGCTTGCCGTTGGTCTAACTTTTTAATTATTCTCCTTTTGTCCTAAGCTTCTCGTTTCTCTCTCATCATACCCTGATGTTTTTTTTTCTTTTCTTTTGTGAACGTTCTATGCTTCTGCCTAGTTAATGTATGTTTCTAGTTTTTTCTAAGATTCAGTTAGTTTTAACCCGATGTTTCTATGTTTTATTTTCTTTTAACCATAGTATCAAATACTTTTATTCAGTTTTGCAGTTGACGGTAGGTGCTAATTCTTCAATTGTGTTTAGAATAGTCAGTTTACAAATAAATTGCATCTTTTTTTTTCTTTGCCTTATAAAAGGAACTTACCTCTTTTTCAAATAGTATGCCCTGTGCAACTTCTCGAGGGTAGCCATCAATAAGAAACCCTTTCGATGATTCAACCTTTGATAATATAGCTTCTTTTAATAATTGCATCACTGTCTCCTATAATTAAAACATCGAATAGATATATGTAGAAATTCGACAGACTCGGGAAAAGGGTCTAAAATACCTCCCAAGTACGATTGCTTGATTCGTTTATGATTCGACTATTTTGTTCGTTCTTCAAAAGCTTTTAGTCAAATATCCAACAATGCACGTCCCAGAATCCTGTACACCATCTAAAATTTCTAAAATATCAGAAACCATTAGAAACCATTCAATCCTCTAAAGCATATTAAATCAAAAGAAAAAATCCCGTTTGCGTTTGCGCTTACATTTGCGTTGGTAAAAGTGTAAGAAAAGCATCCCAGAAAAGTTTCAAATATAAAAAGGCTGAATTTATTTGGAGGTCTAGTGTATTCAATACTGTAAAACCTAGTGAATGCTGAGTTTTGCCGGTAAATCCTAGCATCAACCACAGTAAAGTGGCAAAGGTTCAAAACATGCTGGTAAACGAATATACACTGAGCTGCTATCAAATTATTCAAGTGAGTGGTGGTACTTTCAGCTTGTAGACACTCAACTTCCGAGGTTCCGAGGTTTAACTTGAATAGCAAAGAATTAAAAATCCCCTACTGGAAAAACTGGGGCTTAAAACTACTTTTTTCCACATTTTTGAAGCTAATCCACATTTTTATTTTGATATGTATGCTTGCGTAGCTACTTTTGTTTTTGTGGTTTTCATTTTTTGTGAGTAAAACTGGTGTACAGTTATGCGTATTTGCAAATTTAACAGTTTGCAAATGTTCGCAATTGCTATAATTATTTAATAAGAGATTGAAATGGAGTCATGAGCATTTCTGGAATGAATTATTTGCCATCTGGCTATGGTGGATTCTAAGGATTTGATGAATTTTAGGCTTTACAGTAACATATATTAAAACGAGTACCCAAAGTTATGTTTCAGATGTGGCAGAAAGCTCTATTAAATGCAAAAATTGAAACATTTTGAGACAAAAAATTTTCAACAGATATTTTAATCTACCTGAGATTTGTTTTTCAATAAATCTGTTTATGGCTTATGGACTATTTGTGTGTATCTTCATTAGCCCCCTAATTCATTTGGGACAGGGAGAGCGGGGAAGATAGTTTGGGTGTCCTGAACCAGTAGGCTTTTACTTGTCTTTAATATCAAGATTTTATTTAATAAAGGTTTTATTGCGTAAAAAAATCAAAATTCTGATCAATGCGAAACGTTTAAAAGTTACACGAATGATAATTAAAACACATACTCTTAATTATTAGCTTAAATCATTTTTGTTAATGAACTGAACCTCAAAATTCATATTTAAACTTTATTTATTTAATTTACATCTAGAACTGATCAATCACTCAGGCAAGAACTCAGCCGCCTCAGCTTGACAATCTACTGATTTTGGTACACCCGTTATTATTTTATTTTTGTTTTTTTTAACCTTTAAGAGGGAATAGCTCCTTGACCATAAGTGGCGTCTCTTCGGGTCAGCTAACTTTTTCAAAAATATGATTTATTGTTATAAATGCAGATTTTCTACAAGTGAAATTTTGTTGAAGCATCATGATTACTTTAAATTGAGACTCTTCCTGGGTCTCAGAAACTGAGATTTATAGCATAACTGTTGGTGTTTTCGAATTATTCAACTATTATTTTTTTTATACTTGGAATCCCCCCCCCAAATACTCCAACCGGAAGCAACCTGTCCTCCTCTGTGACTACCTTTGGTTCAGCTAAAATATCGTACATCATATTGAAATCTGCAAAGAACTGACGAGACTAGAAGGTTTTTAAGTAGCTTGCACATGGAATACAACTTTCTTTATTTGTTGACAATATTAAATTCTTTGTTTGTTTGCTATGTGTTCCTTACAGATTGGACAAAATGGGCAAGAACTTGGGAAGTGTGACCTTTTCTGGCACGAAAAGGTCATGAAGAGGTTGTGGGGGAGTCTGTTACAAGGAAAGGAGGAACGCATTGGACACTCTTGGTTGTCCACCATGTGTTACATAAGACTTGTCTACATGGTTCTGCGTTATCATGGTAGTTTTACTCGAGACTTGGTGTAGGTTGTTCGGTCCAGCTTGGCGCTGACAATTATCAACGCCGAATTTAATGACGACCACGTTTGCTTTACAATCAGAGGGTCTCCCATTTTATCTCAGAAAGAAACATGTTTTGATTTAGTTAAGATTTTGCGGCAGGAAGCACCGAGAGTGCACAGGGAAAGGGGAGATTTTTGAAGGAAAGGGGACAGTTGGTTATAAATGAATCGGGAAGCAATAATGCACAAGAGATTTGATACCAAAAACAGTAAGAAACCATTATAAAAATTCACGAGTAACACCGTCGAGTTCTCGGGTTATTCACGATAAATATAAAATTAGTAGTAATTCAGGCAATAAAACCAGGTTTCTAAAAAGACAAAAAAAATCACAAGATTAAAAAATTTGACTTCATCAAATTGCAGCTTTTACAAGTCGTTAAAACGGAAAATACGGATGAAGTCAACTGTGAACTACTTTAAATAGCAGGAAATAAGTCATAGTGAACAGGATGCTGAAAAAATACGAGAATCATTAAGTAGCCCATGGAATAAAACTAAGAGATCTAGCTTCTATTACTAGAATGAAAGACAGAGGTGGTAGAAATATAAACTGAAATAATCAAAGGATGAAAATGTAAAACAAACAAGTAGAACAACAGGGAATTTTGATTCAAGAAAGTGTCTTGCGAAATTATTTCCTTTTGTTCTACTTCTTGTTTGTTTTTATGATGGAGAGGCAGTATGGTCTTCGTCGCTATTTATGTTTAAGCAAAATATAAATTGGGTAGTATATTTTTATTGTGTTTTTAACACGAGAGCTGTTGGTAAAACAACTTACTGTTAGGAATAAAAACGAAACCAAGTGAGGGAACCATTTTGTATAAGACGTATTTGAAAACTGAATTATAACCTAGGTACATACATGAGCAATATTCACTAGTCGTGTGAATTTAGTTGGTAACTTTGGCATTTTTGGCTACATATGTCAAGCAATTATTGAGTTAAAAAAATATTTTTTTCATCAGGCAATTATGCAATTTTTTAGACAAAAAGGAACATCCGTGGAAGATGAGAATAATTATTTTACTCCAACAAAATTTATGGCTGTATAAATAGGACAACATAAAAATTTGGAGCGCCCAAAAACAATCACTAAAATTGCTTGTTTGATGCAATTAGCAAAAACTACTTACCATTGCAAATATCTTCTAAGTGAATATATGGGGCGTTAGCAGAGGCGTAATTTGCTATGGGGCACGGGGAGACAACTGTCCCTTCTAGACCTCGGTCCCCCCCCCCGACCCCAGTTTGCGCCCAAACTGAAATGTAGTTTCTTCAAAAAACCTGTCAAAACTAAGATAAGCCTCCATAATTCAAGTATCAACAAAAACGGATCCGTTATCTTCAGTTTATATTCACTTCTTCAGTTTATATTATCTTCAGTTTATAGTGCTATAAAGCACATTTATAGTACTTTTAAAGTACTATATAGTACCTTTATGGTACCAAATGGCTTATTTATCAGTTTTTACGGTCATCTACACTTGATTTGGAAAAATCTGCTCTAGTTTCACCCCCTTCCCCCAGGATGTTGACAAAATTACACCACTGGGCACTGGCCCTTAAAAATGGAGCAAAAACGGACAAAAACCGGTTTGATTAGTTCTAAATTTCTTAGGATCATTCCTGGAGCCAATGAAACATAAAGCGTTTGCTGGGTGGAGGGAGATTGCTAAGAGGCGCTCAAATTGTCCAAAAAACTTCAAAGCTGAGTTACTGTTCATCATAGTCCCCACTCGAATTGGAACAATTACTAAACCAGTGCACCCTCTTATCGATGCCCCCTTCAGAATTCAAGCATTTTGCTTTGGATTGGAGATGAAGTACTTCCCGGAAGAAGTAGCAAGACTTTAATGTTTATTTTTTGGCCTATACCTTGTAGTTGATACTAAGTATAGGCCATGTCGGGAAACGTTGGGAAACATTCACTGAGAGAATATCAATACGCTGGTGTACTAAACTTATAAGTGCCTTAACTTGAACAGGGGTTCCGAAGGGTTGTAATTTACGACTGTAATTTTTAAATATATACTGCAATTTTTTTTCTTAAATGCAATTGTACGTTCTTTCTGAACAACCCTCGAATTATACATATCCGCCATAATATACCTAATGTCTTAGGGTTGTTCAGTGTTCAACAAGTCAAACATCTTGCAGCAGATATAAGAAACAAGGACTGTGCACCAGACACAAAATTTATCAAATTTTGTCATGCATTAAGGACTGTTGCATATAAGAAATAAGGACTGTGCAAAAGACAAAAATTTATCAAATTTTGCCATGGATTAAAGACTGTTATATATAAAAAATAAGGACTGTGCACCAGACAAACAATTTGTCAAATTTTGTCATGCATTAAGCCGTGGTGCATATGAGAAACAAGGACTATGCACCAAACAGAAAATTTAGCAAATTTTATCATGCATTAAGGACTATTGCATATAAAAAATAAGGACTGCGCACCAGACAGAAAATTTATCAATTTCTGTCATGGATTAAGGGCTGTTACATATAAGTAATAAGGACTGTGCACCAGAAAAAAAAAACTTGTCAAATTTTGTCATGCATTAAGGACTGGTGCATATGAGAAACAAGGACTGTGCACCAGACAGAAAATTTAGCAAATTTTGTCATGCATTAAGAATTGTTGCGTTTTGTGTACTTCTGTTTTCCAAAGCGATAGCCTGCCTCTGTAGACGTCCTTTCTAACTGAAATATTTCCATACCAACCGTTTTGTGGATGTCATGGGGGTGTATTCCTATTTATCCTTGTTGATGCACTAATCGTATAAGGGTAAGCTATCATTCAAGTTCACCTTTGCACGAGTATCGATAAAGGGATGAACATATTTCTATTTCTAAAATGTTTTGGTCTGTTTTTCTGTTAGGTTTACATCTTAATTGTTAAATTTTAAAATTAATTTTTAATATTCAACATGTTTACTAAACAAATTTTAAAAAAGGAGGCTGTTTATGATTAACTTCGAAAATCAGAGTTTAGCATAGTAGTATCTAAGACCAGCTTTAGTGAGGCTTTTAGTTCTGATTATTACCAAGACTAAATTGATCGGGCTACTAAGGGCAAAACTTCATGTGCCATCTCTATCCACTCAAGGCTCTCTCAACCCCCAGATATTTGACAAAACCGGCAATAGTCCTACAGCACATGAATGCATGGTGTAGAATTGGGGAGATGGAGGGGTTTATATTAAAAGCTCTTGCAATTGCGTCTTCTTTAAACAGAAATGTCATCAAAATGATGTACAGTTTAATTTTTAATTTAATTACCTTCAATTTTTCACAAATTGCTCTTTCTTGTATAAAAATATGAGAAGCTGTACTGAAGGGGAAGTATTCTTGTAATTTGAATAACGGAATATTACTTTTCAGGAATTGAGAAGCTCATTTGATGTCATTGTAGGTGATCCGAAACTTACATTTTCAAATTTATAGAGAAAGTATAAAAACAGCACGGATATTCTATAAATTCGTCAATTTATGGAAAGCGAATTGAGATAATCAATCCATATCAGTAAAATTTACAAAGCCATCTAAAGGGTACACGAAAAAATCAGCTTTTAAAGCTCTTCTCTGCTCGGAAGCAGATATAAAAAAACATTAGAAGCTATGAAAGGAAAACAGGGATAGAAATGAAAAAATTAAATAAATGATCAGAAATAAAAGAAGAAAAAAAGGGATAAAACGGTTGAAAAACAAATCAGTACATCTTTGCCAAAAACAAGTTAAAAGATGTTTTTTCATTTTACTTTCTTTGGATTTGTTTCAAACCACATAATTGAATTTTTCATCACCAAAACTTTTAGTATTGCAGTTATGGATGCAGATAAAAGAAAGTTCTCGTTTCTATTTTTGCGGTTTTGGCTTGGTTCATTGTGCCAACTTCATATAGTTGCGTGCTTAGAAGATCTGTCAAAACAAAATCTTGGACACCAATTAACACATAGTTAGGATAACATTTTTAAGGTTTAATATTTTAAGTATTAATTTTTTCAAAAACTTTTCGAAAAAAAAAGGTTTTCAAAGGAAATTAAAGAGCCATATTAAACTTAAGATCAGCAAAAACAAGTCTTGTAACAATTCAATTTCAAAACGCCCCAAAATTACTATCAAACAGTTCGTGGTACCAAACTGTAAGTAAGGAGCGACACGGCTCAATAGTAACCGAGCCTCTAAAAAAACAGAATTTTGATATAAATAGATATATCAAAAGAATTGGCTTGTTATGCTGATTCCAAGCACACAAAATTCATTAAGTTTAATGTTACCCATCAAAAGCAACGCGCCAGAGAAAATATGCCTGATTTTCAAAAAAGGGGGAAACACCCCTAAAAGTTAAGGGATCTTAATGAAAATCACATTATAAGATTCAGCGTATCCGAGAACCCTATTGTACAAGTTTCAAGCTCCCATCTGCAAAAATGTGGAATTCTGTATTTTTTGCCAGAAGAAAAATCACGGATGCGTGTTTATTTTATTTATTTTTTTTTTTTTATTTCCCCGGGGGTGATTGTATCGAACCAATAGTCCTAGAATATCGGGAAAGGACTTATTCAAACGGTTATAAGTTCTAGTGCCCATCTTATGTGACCAAAAAAATTGGAGGGCAACTAGACCCCCTCCTATCCCCTTTTTCCATAAAGTCGTCTGATCAAAATTTCGAGATAACTATTTTGTTCAGCATAGCTGAAATAGCTAAGCCTTTGGAGATAACATAACCCCCCACAGTCCATTGTTTACGTATAGTATTTCTTTTGGGAAGTATGCACACTTTTTTTGGGTTGAGGGTAGAATTTTCTGCTGGGAGGTTTTCTACGGAGAGAATTTCCCATGGGGAAGGAAGTTTCGGGGGGGGGGTGAACTTTGCAGGGGAAATTTTACACTGGGGGAATTTGCCGGAATTCCTATACGAATTTCTTTTTATTAGTCCTACTTTCTCTTCGCTGACTAAATTTTACATGGGGAGATGTTAAGGGAATTGTAGGAGGAGGGATTTTTCACGGGAAAAATTCACTATGGAGGAGTTTTCCACGGAACAAATTCTCCAAAGGAAATTTACTGCGGGAGCAACTTTATTCTAGGGGGTGGGGTATTTGCGGGAAAACTATTCCACGGAGGAGGGGATTTCCGGAACAATTTTAAAAACAACCTTTAATTTTTTTTTTTTAATTCAGTTATGGTCTTCCCGCTGGCACATTCTATTGGTAGGGTTTCCCCACGGCTTCACTTCACTATTTTTGGTGTTTTGTTTTAGTTTGTTCTCCATTTGGCTGCTGGCTTGGGGTGATGCTTGGTAAGTCATACATTTTTCTTTCTTTTTTATCTATTTAGAAAAGAGAGTGACTATGTACAAATGCAGTTATATATTATGTTTTTGTTGTTTTTATTTGTTATCGGTTGCCTGGTGCTAGAATCTCAGCCGGGCATACCCATATTGTAGTTGTATTTCGTTTGTAAATAAAAGAACCTGAACCTGAAATTAAAGTATTTTCGAAATGAAATTGCGGTAAGAAAAATTTTTCACCTGGAACCGTCCGCAAGAAATTTTTCGGGGGGAATTTTCGGCTACAATGACATTGCCTGGGAGGATTTTTCGTGGCGGGTGACGGGGATTTCACATGGGAATTACTTTCAATGGAGGTATTGTCCGTGGGGAGAAGTAATTTTCCATGGAGGGGAGCCGGATTTCCGGGCATTATTTAAAAATGATCAGAAATTAAATAAGTAAAAAAAATTCAACTGAAAGTAAGCAGCAACATCAAAACTTAAAACAAACAAAAAGTATTAATTATATGAGGGAGGCTGCCCCTTTCTCAATACCTCGCTCTTTACTCTAAAGTTTGACTTTTTGTCCCGGTTCTTTAAGAACGACTCCTGAAACACAACGGCGTTTAATTAGAATAATAGCCTTTTTAAAGGTTCAGAAAAACTTTAGCGTAAAGAGCGAGGTATCATAGAATAAATGAAGCCCAAAACTAACAAAAATTAAAATAAATGATCATATAAGATGTTTTTAAAAATTAAGAACTAATTGAATATTCCAATCAAACTTAAAACGAACAAAAATTACTACAAATAGAAATGTGTAATAACTGTCTACAAATAGAAGAACTGTCCATTCCCCCTTCCCTAACCGTAATAATTCTAAAGCCTATCATGTCGTTTACGTTATATTGAAAACTGTAAGTATTTTGAACAATGGGCTTTAAATTCTTAAAACATCAACGAAAAATAAAAATTATAATAATCAAAATGGCTTAAAAGGATTATTGAAAATATACTGAATATTTAATATATAATGATATTAACTCCTGGAAATATCACCAATTCAAAACTTTATTTCACAGTAGTTTTTTTTCGATGTCATGCATACACAAAAAATATTTATGATAGACTGTATTTTGTTTTCACTTAAGCGGAAATGACAGATTAGGCTATAGAACTATTACGGTTAGGATAGCGGGAAGTGGGCAGTAGCCAAATCTCTATTTGTTGTAATTTTTGTTAGTTTCAATTTTGACTTGAGCATTCAACTAGTTTCTACTCGTTATAAGATTTATTTTTTCATCTATGTCAGTATCTGTTATCTTTATATCTGGTCATTCATTTTTAAGTTCCTTTTTTGAAGAGGGTGGGGGGTGTTTCATTGCAGTCACAGTTGCAAGTGGTCGAATTAGCCATCGCAAGTAGTTGCAGTTACAAGTAGTCGCAGTCCTAGTTGCAAGTAGTCGTATCCGAAGTTTCAAGTAGTCACACATTTCAAGTAGTCATAGTCGCAGTCACAAACGGTCGCATTCGCAGTTGCAAGTAGTCACAGTTGCAGTGACAGCGGTAATAGCAACAGTGATCATGAAAGTTTTAGTTTACCTTAGCCACTCCTAAAATGATGCAGATACGCCCTGTGAACAGCTTAGATGCACATGGTGTCATTTGTTATAATTTATTATTCCGCTCAATATTCCCAGAAGTTACACCTTAATACCTTTAGCCTTTTCTGATACACCTAGGATTAAACAGTTCCCGCTTCCCCGATGGTATATCCTGTATGTAAACAATAGGTAGATTGCATAATTTAAAACCCCTTCCCCGGGGGCTGATGCACATGGTGCGTTTTGATTTTATTCAACATTCCCCTCAATATTTCCCGAAAGTAGTCACAAGTAAACGTGGTCGCAATTGCATTTTTTCGCTGCTGCAAGTAGTCACAGTCACAACTAGTGTCCGTTGTACCCACAGTAGTAGCATTAGTAGTAGTAGAAATAGCCCTGGAAATTTCAAGTAAATTCCCTCTGCTGTTCCTAGGATGCGGCAGATTCCCTTTTTATATAGCCTAGATGCACAGAGTATCTTTGATTTAATTTAGCATCCCTCTTAACATTCCCTGAAGTTTCTGTACCACCCTCTAATTTTTTGGACACGCCCAGCATTCACCCTTTCCCAATGGCAAGTAAACAATGTGCAAACTGCACAATTTACGTTCCTTGCCCTGGGGGCTATGGGGGGGGTATGGAATACCCGAAGACACAACTGTGAAACCTTTCGACTATTTTAAATAAGATAGTTTTTCAAGATTTCTATCAGTGTTGAGGGGGGTCGTAAAAGTGCGAGGGGGAGATGCTGGTTGCCCTCTGGTCACTCATCAAAATCCACTAAATATGCCCCGAAAGTTTCAAACTTAATACTCTCAGCCGTTCCTTAAATAGTGCCGTGACGCCCTTTGGATAATCATCCTGCATACAGTGTATTTTGATTTTGTATCAGTTTCTCCCTCAAAATTTTCTGGAAATTATACCTTAATACCCTAAGCAGTTTGAGTACACCCCCGTCGAGAATAAAATATAACCCCTTTTCCCAATAACAAATCTTACTTATAAACAGTGGGAAGCTTGAATTGCTTACGGCCTTGCCCCTACAACAGCCGTTGTAGGGGGTTATGTCACCCCCGGAGGTGAAGTTATTCTACCTTTAGACTTTTTTTTTTAACAAGATGGCTATTTAAAAATTTTGATTGGGTGTCTTTGGGCGTTAAGGCAGCTAATCGGGGGATGGGAGTGGAGCTGGTTATCCTCTGACCGCTTTTCAAGATTCCCTTAAACATACCCTGAAAGTTTCAACTGTGTAACCTCAGCCGCATTTAAGATATTGCAGATACGACTTCATGATAAACAGCGTGCACATAGTGACTTTTGACTTAGTTTAACATACTCCTCAACATTCCCCGAAGTTTCACCTCAATATCCTTAGCCTATTTGGACAACCAAAATAAAATATTCCACCTTTTCTAAATGATATATCCTGCATTTTAGCAACGGGCAAACTCCATAAGTGACAATCCCTGCTCCGGGGCTAAAGGGGGCATGGCATATCCGGACACATAGTTACTAGACCTTTTGACCATTTTAAACAAAATGGCGTTTCCAAAATTTGGACAGTGTTGAGGGGTGGGGGCACCTTAGAACGGCAAGGGGGCTGAATCACCTGTGATCAATCTTCAACATCCCTTCAACATACCCTTAAAGTTTCAACTTAATAACCTAAGCCATTCCTTAGACAGAGCTGATACGTCCTTTTGACAACGAGTATACACATAGGTTGTTTTGATTTTGTTCGACATCCCTCATCACACTTCCTTAAAATTTTATCTTAATACCCTGAGCCGTCTCGAAGACCCAGGATTAAGCATGCTTCCCAATCCCAATAAAAACCTTAAATTTAAACAAAGGATAACTTGTATAACTTACAGCCCTTTCCCCAGGGGCTTTGGGGGGTTTTGTCAACCCCAATGTTAAATTTATTTGACCTTTAGTTTATTTTGAAGAAAGTACTTATCTCAAAATTTACATTAAATGTCTTTAGGGGAACAAAAGAAGCGGGAGGGGAGATGGTTGCCATCCATCACTTTTGACACTTAAAAAAAATAGAACTATCAATTTCCAATCAAACGAGCTCCCTCCGAAGTTTCAACGACCATCCCTTCGATGTGAAGTGGCTCAGGGAAAGAAAATAACAAGCTGAAGCCTTATGGCTCTTTACTATAGGCAATGTGAGAGTGTTGCCTCTGAAAAATTTCGTTTCCTCAGTTCAAGTTATCTGTTCCAGCCATACGCTACGCACTTCCTCTCTGTACATAGCCTAGAGTCCGACAATCACCGTCACAAAGAAAGCTTGGCAACTAAATACATGCCATACTTAACTGACCATGTTAACTTACCATACTAGAAAGTTAGACAAACTAGGAAGCATGCCCGCCGACTTTTTCGTCAAGATGATTTTTTTTTTTTTTTTCGGCAAAAGAAATGTGTCGTAGTCCCTTTGCGCAGTATTTTATTGCTCACTTTAACTGTTTGTTTTGTTTTTTAATTTTTCCCGTATATTCCATCGTTTTGACCCAGAAATTTTGACTTCGGTTTTTTGTTTTTGCTGTTTCTTGCAGCTCCTTGCATAATTTAATTTTTTTAACAATTGGCTTCCACATCTAAGCTTAAAGCTATTGTAATGAATGACCGTATTTTGTTCCAATCACATGTTTCAAAATAATACACCTTACTTATTCCTTACTTATCCATATTTTAAGCGTAATTGGTAGTTAGCGAATTAAATCACAAACAGAAAATTAACATTAAAAATGATGAATCAAACGGTTAAATATTTTTAGCATTTCTTCTAAGTTTCAGCCTAATAATCAATTGTTTCACCTGTATTTAATTTATCCATGCTTGAATTCATTGAAAAGCATCTGTATATTAGCGAACTTTCATTTTCTTTTTTCTTAATTAATGCCGTTTAAATACAAAATTAATGTATCTGTGCCATCAAATGGCCAAAAAAGTATTATTTTGTCAATGAAAAAAAAAATCTAGGGGTAGACGATCACCTTCCCAACGAATGGGTGGTCTCATCGTTTTACCTTTGATGAGACATTTTGGATAAGATACAGTCATTTATTTTATTTTTCTCAGTTACAATTATCTTGATTTTCATTAATGGGGATGAATTATTTAATATCCCAGTAGCAACATGGAAGAGTCTTTCAATTAGGTTTTGCAAGGGTACTGCCCAACTTATATAGATTTTTGCTTTTTTCCTTTAATCCAATACCAAGCTTACTAATTTTGAAATGATTTTTGCAGATTAACTGAAAATGAAGGAAATTATTACATTGGCAAGTCACTGAAAACATTATTTCGTTAAAATAAAATCTAGTGATTACGTCTTAACACTCAAAGTCACCGAACACCACTGTTCCCGGCCAATTTTTTATATCCATTTGAAGTTTGTACGCGTAATTACTTACAAGTGGTACAAGCTCGCCTCGTTCCATAATGGCGGTCAAGTTTTTTCCCCTATCTGAGCCAGATGCAACCTCTTCTCTTAGGAGATCGCCAGTTGATAGATGAGTAAAACCATATTTGGATACAATTCTGTCGCATTGAGTTCCTTTTCCACATCCGGGTCCACCTAGGTCATAAAACAAATGTAAACTGATGTTTCACCATGCTACTTTGACTGAGATGGGAGAAATTTCGATAGCCTCTAGAAAAATTTCACCAGTTCTAACATAGATGTTAGAAGTCCTTAGAAAATGTCAACAGTCCTCTTCTCTGAGGAGACCACCAGTTGATGTTTGAAAACAATTCTATCACATTGAGTTAATCTTCCACAAACAGGTCCATCTAAGTTATTCAAAATTAAAAATAAAATCCATAGGTTTCCCTGACTGAGATGATAGAAATGTCGGTACTTGTGTAGAATTTGGGAAGTGCGCGACAATTGTATTGCAAAGATCTTAATGAAAACAGGTTAACGCTGCCTTGTGATGTATAAACAAAGGGTTTCTCACTCCGGGAACTATATTTAAACTTTAGTTTTTTGGGGGTTTAGGGGGACTAAAAGGTACCTAGGTTGGGTTAGGTTAGGTTACGTATTTAATATATGCTCTGCTCACCCCTCCTAATGTGCAAATATATAGCCCAAATTTTCTTCTGAACTATTATATTTGTATCTTATTTTGTTTTATTTCATTAATATTAACGAAACTTCACTTATCGCGCACTTACCAGATTCTACACAAGTATAAAATGTAAAAACTAACGTTTCATTTGGCTAAGTAAATTTATTATAGTTTTTTTTTTAAATCTAAAAATGGGCTGTACCACAATTTTCATCTAAAACAAATTGGAAAAATACCTAGTGCGAAGAGAAGCACAACTGTAGACCTAGTTTCTAGAAACTTATTCGAGTTCTATAGGTCTCCCTCCCCTTGAAGGAAGCTATCATTCTAAACCATTTTCGTACTAAGGACATCAAAATAAAAAAATTTTTGCCCCCTAGAACCACCTTATTCATGTTTGAAAACCGCTATTTTAAAAAATTTTATTTCGGTTGCTTCACAACTATAAAGTTTTTAGGGCAGTTCCACATTTTCGTCAGCGTTGCCAGGTTGAATCGTGAGAATAAATAAGGAAAACTAATTAGTTCAATTTAACAGCGCTTTTCGTCGGTAAAAATTTAACCTTTAACAATTTTTTCATTCCCAAAGATAACTATGCCTTTAAAAGAAAACGGCACCTTCTTAGGCTGTTTGATGCCACATATTTAGCTTAATTTTTTGGTGAGATTTCATCTACGCTTGTTTTCTGTTTTTCAATTTGGCGCCCGCTACTACCTAAAACTGCATAGCTGTAAATGGAGGATCTTTCATTAAAAATTGAATTTCCAGTTTTTCCTAATTTTCCAAGGTATATTATATAGGGTTATGTAAGTCTCCACTTAACCAGTTCAAACAACCGAATTTCGTTTTCATTCGAGTATTCTGCCATCATCCAAGCGAACTCATAAAAGACAGAGTCTGAAGAACTGGTTTAGCCTGCCTACCATTGCAGTGGAAAAGGCAGGAACGCTAAGCAGCCACCACCCCAGGGGTGCAAAGGGGACCCACCAGGTATAGGCACAGTCTCTTTTTTTTCTTTCTGCCTGATGTCTACATCTCTGGTTAGCTGCCTGTTTTGCTGTTGATTAACCCTTATTGATTCCCTCTATAAACTACTTGTGCCAGCCAGGACATTCATTTCTTTTGCTGCTCTGTTGGCTTGTGGCATGTTGAGTCTAATTGGACTTCACCTTACATCATGGGGGATACCTCAAAAAAGAGTTTTAATACTCCTAGTACCAGAGAGATCAGGTCAGTACCTCCATCCACTACAGTGGAGCTGGGTCTATTAATGAACAGATCGCTATCACTTCACATATTATAACTTTAAAAAACAAGCAGAAGCTGACATAAACAGACTTAAAACGCAAGGAATATTCATGTAAAACTTAAAACGGATAAAAACTGACACGGAAAAGAATAGTTCTACTCCCTGTCCCTTTAAAACTCCTGTCCCTTTAAAAATCATAAAAACATTTTCAAAGAAAAGTAAATAACAATATTGAAACCTAGAAAGAGTAGAAATAAAGTCAAACTTAAAAGGAACTAAAATTACTATACACAAGACTCGGGCGGCCACCCCGGGACTTTGAATTTTAATCATTCACATATTAATGTGAAAACTTTACATTCATATGATATGTTCTCGATTCAAAATCGTAGTCTAATCGTTATCTAATCCTAGTTGCATGGATATTGTGAGGGTTTGCAAATATATTGTACGCGTTTGTCGTGTGATAAATCTGGGTGATTTCGCTTTCCTTTTGAATTCTTCTATTCTTAATTCAGGTAAATAAGTGGCACACATATTCGACACTCTCTTGAATCTATGGTTATCCTATTTGCAATTATCATACTACTATCGATTACTGTTATATGATTATGCCCTCACTCTCTGTAAATAGTAGTTTTAATGTATTTTTCTGAATGCAGGTGGGATAACAGATAACTGGGATAGTCTGCAATCATATTTGTAGTTTGAATATTCTTCGCCTTTTGGTTAACAGAAACAAGGTTATCACATATTGATTAAATAAAAATAAACAAGTTTTTTCAAATGAAAGTAAGGAGCAACGTAAAAACTTAAACGAACAGACATTATTCCGTATATGGAAGGGGCTGTCCCCTCCTCAACGCCTTGCTCTTTACGCTAAAGTTCGACTCTTTCTCACAGCTCTATTTGTTAAAACATTAAAAAACTTTAGTGCAAAAGAGCAAGGCGTTTAGGAGGGGACAGCCCCTTCCATATACGGAATAATTTCTGTTCGTTTTAAGTTTTAATGTCGCTCCTTACTTTCAGTTAAAAAAAAACTTATTTTTTATTTAATTTATGAAAGTTTTTGAATTAATGCAGCTTTGATTTTGTCTCACCTTACATGAATAATTAGAATGAAATTTGCATATTAATTTTACTTTTTTTTGGCTAAACGGCTTTCTCGAAGTTGTGATCTGACGTAACTTACGGAATAACTTCCGTAACGAACTTCTATATTCGTATATTTTTATTATGTAAATGAGGGGTTCTCCCCCTAGTCAACACCTCGCTCTTTAGACTAAAGTTCGAATTTTGTTCCAATTCTGTAAGAATTAAATTAAAAAAAACAAGTTCTTTTAACTGAAAGTAAGGAACGACATTAAAACTTAAAACGAACAGAAATTATTCTGTATATGAACGGGGCTGTCCTCTCCTCAACGCCTCGCTCTTTACGCTAAATTTTTTTATTACTTAAAAAAAATAGAGTTGTGAGAAAGTCAAAATTAGCGTAAAGAGTGGGGCGTTGAGGAGGGGACAGCCCCTTTCATATACGGAATAATTTCTGTTCGTTTTAAGTTTTAACGTCGTTCCTTACTTCCAGTTAAAAAAAACTTGTTTTTTATTTAATTTTTGAACGTTTTTGAATTAATGCAGGCTTTGATTTTGGCTCACCTTACATGAATAATTAAAACAAAATTTTCATATTAATTTTACTTTTATTTGGTTAAATGGCTTTCTCAAAACTTGTTTAATTTTATTTACCAACCTTTTTATTAGTAATAAATATACGTAACTTACAAATTAACTTACGTAACGAACTTCTATATTCATAGATTTTTAATACGTATATTAGAGGGTTCGCCCCATTGTCAATACCTTGCTCTTTAAGCTAAAGTTCGAATTTTGTTCCAATTCTTTAAAAATGACCCCTTAATCACAAAGGCCGTTAATTAGAATAAATAGCTCTTATGAAAGTACTAAAAAATCCTTGGCTTAAAAAGCAAGGTATTGACTAGGGGGTGAACCCAATCATAAACGTAATATTTTCTGTTCGTTTTAAGTTCTGATGTTGCTCCTTACTTTCAGTTGAAAAACTTGTTGTTTTTTTTAATTTAATTTCTGATTTTTTTTCTTTAATAATGATGGGAAATCCGGTGCCCCCTTGATAGCAATGTCCCTTCCCCCATGAAAACCTCCTTCATGGAAATATCCTCCCATATAACCCCCGACCCACCCAGCTCCATCTACCAGAAAAAATCCCCCTGAAAACGTCTGTACTTCCCAATAACCAATACTATATGTTAACATTGGGTAAAGTTCATAACTTTCAGCCCTCCCCCCGGGGACTTTGGGGGATTGAGTCATCCTAAAAGACATGGTTATCATATTTTCGACCATGTTGAACAAAATGGCTATCTCAAAATTTTGATCGGGTGACTTTGGGAAAAAATAAACGTGGGAGGGGGCCTAGTTGCCCTCCATCTTTTTTGGTCACTTACAAATAGTACTAGAACTTTTAATTTCCGTTTCAATGAGCCCTCCCACGATATTCTAGGACTACTGGATCGATACAATCACCCCTGGAAAAAAAAAAACAAATAAACACACATCCGTGATCTTTCTTCTGGCAAAAAATGCAAAATTCCACATTTTGTAGATCGGTGCTTGAAACCTCTACAGTAGGGTTCTCTTATACGCTGAATATGATGGTGTGATTTTCATTAAGGTTCTATAATTTTCAGGGGATCTTTCCCCCTTTTTTCTAAAATCAGCCAAATTTTCTCAGGCGCGTAACTTTTAATGGGTAAGACTAAACTTGGTGAAACTTATATATTTGAAATCAGCATTAAAATTTGATTCTTTTGATGCATCTATTGCTATCAAAATTCCGTTGTTTAGAGTTTCGGTTACCATTGAGCCGGGTCGCTCCTTACTTACAGTTCGTTACCACGAACTGTTTGATGACCCCCGAATCACAAAGGCTGTTTAGTTAGAATAGATAGCTTTTTTGAAAGTACTAAAAAAAACTTTAGCGTAAAGAGCGAGGTATTGACTAGGGGAAAAACCCCTCATCTACATAATAGTTTCTGTTCGTTTTAAGTTTTAATGTTGCTTCTTACTTTCAGTTGAAAAAACTTGTTTTTTATTTAATTTCTGATCGTTTTTCTAAATAATGCTGGGAAATCCGGCGGCCCCTGTCATAGAAATGCCCCTTCCCCCATGACAATACCCTCCATGGAAAGATCCTCCCACGTAGCCTCCTCCTCTGACCCCCATCCCCACCAGAAGAAATCCTTCCTGAAAACGTCTGCATACTTCCAAGTAACAAATACTATATGTAAAAAATGAGCAAAGTTCATGACTTGGAGCCATTGCCCGGGGACTGTTGGGGATTAAGTCATCCTCAAACACATATTTATTAGTTTTTCAACTATGCTGAATAAAACAGCTATCTCAAAATTTAGATCGGGTGACTTTGGGAAAAAAATGAGCGTGGGAGGGGGCCTAGTTGCCCTCCAATTTTTTGGTCACTTAAAAAGGGCACTAAAACTTTTAATTTTCGTTCGAATAAGCCCTCTCGCGATATTTTATGATCACTGGATCGATAGGATCACCCCTGGGGAGAAAAAACAAAAAAAAACAAACAAACACGCATCCGTGATCTTTCTTCTGGCAAAAAATGCAAAATTCCACATTTTTGCACGTAGGAGCAAGAAACCTCTACAGTAGGGTTCTCTGATACGCTGAATATGGTGGTTTGATTTTCGTAAAGATTTGATCACTTTTAAGGGGGATTTTACCCCTTTTTCGAAAATAAGGCAAATATTTACTACCAAAAATCAGCATCGATAAACAAATAAAACGAAATCGAACAGAAATTATAATAAATAACCGAGTCAAACTCAAAACGAGCGGAAATTAACATGAATATGACTCAAAACCCCTATGCCTTCCCAAGACCAGATCATAATTTGCACTTTACTGAAAAAAAAAACAAATGAATGTGCATTGTCAGTTTAATATACATATACTGATATAACATTTATTAAAAACATTATAAAAGTTAAAACATTTATTTTTTTCAGTAAAGTGCAAATTACGTTCTGGCCTTGGGAAGGCATAGGGGTTTTTAGCCCTGCTCGTATTAATTTCTGCTCGTTTTGAGTTTAACTCGGTTATTTATTGTAATTTCTGTTCATCTTGGGTTTCATTTATTTATCGATGCGTATTTGTGGTACTTTCACGCTCGGTAGATCATTTGATTTGATTTTTGCTCATTTTTTGTTTAATGGAGTTCTTTAGTTTTCTTTGAAAACTTATTTTGTGGAAAAAGGTTTTTTAATTAATTTCTGTTAGTTTTATATTGACAAAGTCTTTTCAGGGAAAAATAAAATAATACTTTAAATCTTTTCGTTTTTTTAAGACTTTATAGTTTGGCCTGCTATTTGTATGCTGGAGAAAAATTTTCAGCAATTTTTAACAACATACACCCTTTTAAAAATCTGGACACAAATAGTAGTGTTTAATTTGGTTTCATAACTCCTCTAGATGACCTGAAATGGAAAACTTGATACTATTCGAAAAAAATCTGTTTACTTTCTTTGATAGGTTGCATTTACTCACGCAATTTTGATTTGGTTAAATTTTAAGAGCAGAAGTAGCCCCAAGAGTTTGAAAATAATTCCCTCAGTCGTTCTTGGGATACTGCTGAGATGCCTTATTGGGAATTAGCATTAACACAGTGCATTTTGATTTAATCTTAAGGCAACATTTAGTTTTTAAACATAATGGGAAAATAAGAGGGTGGGCGTGGAAGTGGGATTAGTTGTCCTCCAATCACTTTTGACTATTAAAAAGGGCATCAGCCCTTTCTATTTTCAATCAAATGAGCCCTTTTCGAAGTTCCTACGACAACTACTTCGATAAAACGTGCCATGGATTAAACAACAACAACAAAAAAAAATAATACATTATACCCACATCGATCTTTACTATAAAAATGTCAAGCCTTCCAATCACTTTTGACTATTAAAAAGGGCACTAGGCCTTTCGATTTCCAATCGAATGAGCCCTTTTTGAGTTTCTAAGACAACGCTTTCTAAAAACACCTTATATGCCCCCAGGGCACAAATTACAACCCTTACCCCAAGTGCTGTTAGGGTGGATGTCATCCTCTAAGACCTAATTTCCAGAACTTTCAACTACATTAAACAAAATGGCTATCTCAAAATTTTCATTGGATGTGTTTGGGGAAATGGTGGGCGTGAGGGGGTGTTAGTCGCCCTCCAATCACTTTCAACTATTAAAAAAGGCACTAGCCCTTTCTATTTCCAATAAAATGAGCCCTTTTGAAGTTTCTACGACAACGCTTTCAATAAAAACCTTATATGCCCCAGGGCATTACTTACAACCATTGCCCTGAGGCCTGGGGGGGGGTTGTCATCCTCAAAGACCTAATTTCCAGAAATTTCTACTGCGTTGAACAAAATGGCTATCTGGAAATTTTGATTGGATGTGATTGGGAGAATGGTGGGCGTGAGAGGGGGGTTAGTTACCCTCCAATCACTTTCGACTATTAAAAAGGGCACTAGTCCTCTAATTTCCAATTGAATGAGCCCCTTCTATCTATAAAAACCTTATCGAATGAGCCCTTTTCGAAATTTCTACAACAACTCCTTCGATACGAAGTGCCCAGGTATGGAAACATAAAAAAAATAATACATTGTGCCAACATCGTTCTTTACTTAGGCAGTGCTATTGCGCTGCCTATGGTAGTAATTTCTGGTAGTTCTGGGATTGAATTATTATAGGACTTTATTTCTGCTGCTCTTATGTTTAATATTACTTTTTACTTTTCTTTCAAAAACGTCTTTCTCGTAAAGTTGTTTTTTTTTTAAGTTAATTAGTAAAACAACGTTTCGAGCAGAAGAAAATAACTTTAGTATGGTAACAAACCATAAACGCGATAAATAGGGACATGGAATGATCTATGAGATTTCATAGATTCTCTTCTTTTTGTCAGAAAAGGAACTAACCCAAATATTTAGGGAATCTCTTTTAGGCGAATAATGTTCTGAAGTTCAAAACCCAAAAGTAAAGGCTATTTAGTCTCATTTCTTTGTGTTGTTCAATAAGCTGTCTTAGTAGTCAAAATTAGTTTAAGATCAACTGAATTTAAATTTACGCTTGCATCCATATCCATAAAAATAATGCTACATTAAGCATTTCCGTAAAGCATTTTCGGATATTTGTCACTGGAAAATCGCCCCTTCCCGATCGACACACTTGTGTAGGTAAACAGGTTTGTTTACTGTTAAACAAGAGATATCAATTAAACTTAATTTGACCAACAAGAGAAGATATTACGATCAAGCGTGTATTAATTTTCAAATTTTTTTTCTGGGTAACATTTGGAAAAAACACGTCTTTTGGTATAAGCAACTGCTTCTTTTTGCAAATAATTGACGTACACCAATTAATTATTTTGAATTATCCTGATGTCTTCACTCACAAGATGTCTTATATAAGAGTCAAAAGATTCTTGCATTTAGAATCACTTGTAATTACAATGACTTTAAAACGTTTCCTGATAATTAAGGTTATTATTAATTCCTCTGTTAAACGTTTGGAGACTGGAAAAACCCGAAATCGAAAATCCTAGCAAAAAAAAACGAAATCGAAGTGCAGGCTTTCTTATCGAGAATTTATCTTTTTAAATTTCTGCTATTTATATTTATTATATATCCTCACAAATCGGTGAGAATTTATGTCAAATAAAACGATAAGAGAATTTACATTCAAGTGCGGAATATGTGCAAAGTATTTTTTATGGATATTATCTGACAGAATAAAACAGTTGTATGCCAAAAATAAATAATGCCTTATTTAAAATATATTTGGAAGTATCAAAATATTCAAAATGGTAAAAAAAATAAAAGAATAATTTAAAAAAATTAATATTAAAATATACTATTAAAAAACTTACTATAGAAATATTTGGCACACTATTTTTAAGCTGAATTTTCTATTTTTATTCAAATCACAAAATAAACAGAGACTAAAGAAGCAATCGAAGCCTGGGGCTCGATGTCATATGACATAATCAGCATAATATAATTGAAAATTTAATTTTTTTGTCAATTTTTTTCGGGAGGGGGGGGGGGTCAATAATCAGAAAAAAAATCCATAAGAACATTAAGAAACATTGGACATCTTTCATTATCACTATCGATGGTGCTAGTTACTTATATAAAAAAAAAGAAAGCCCAAAATCAGCAAAGACCGTACCTTGTGCAGTTTACGCTGAAAGTACACAACGTCACGCCTTTTCATAACAAACGGTAATAATACTAATTTAATAATGTTCATTTTATCTGAATTTTATCGTTAATTGTGAACTTTTGTCTTTGCTACCTTTCTGCGACTAAACTTATCGTATATTCTCGGGTATAATCTTCACACTATAGGAAAGGGCGTACCAAGAGGGGGGGGGGGTAGGGGGTTCGAACCCCTCCCCCCTTAAATGTTTGTTTGACTCGTAAAAACGTAAAAAAACGGGATATAAACAAATTTTGTTTCGCGTTTTTGAGTTTTTTGTGTACCCCCTCCCACCAAAAAAATCTTTGAGTAAAACCCCCTCCGAAAAACAATCCTGGATACGGCCTTGACTATAAGCTCAATATACCCGTGCCAAACCACCGTCATACAAGTTGATAGAAAAAGAAATTAAGAATGCCTTGTAATCTCCTTTGATTTTAACGTGTATCGCGAAAGTGAAAACTGAACAGGCAAGAAATTGGTCTAAGCAGCTTGTATCAATACTAATCAATCCCCAGCTTTGTCTGCTAGTGCAAGATATTTCTATATATTGCCAGGTTCATCGTACACTGCTGTTTCGTATTCCATATTTTCTAATTTCAAAGAATTACTCCTCAACCATTTTCTCTGATGGGTCAATCAAAGAGATTGGGCTTGAAAGTTGAACATTGTCCAACTCCCCAAACTATATAATTGGTGCTATGGTTATATGGTGCTATGGTGCTATGGTGCTATGGTAATATATAATTGGTGCTATGGTTGTGACTAATTTCAATTCATTTTCAAGTGGGGCAACAATGTGGCTCGAACATTATAATTCCCCGCTACGTAATCATAGGTAATACATTGATATGGTAACGTAAAAACGATTTTGAGGACGCACAGTTCATAGCAAAGAGAAATTATTATAGTTAAAAGTAACTTTCCGAAAGTTACACTTTTAATGGCAGTTTCTAACACATTTAAAAATATTTTTGATAGTTTTATTATTTATTGACATAATAGCAAATAAGTCATATGATACTTTACCCACGATGAAAATGATAGGTCTTTTACAAATATCTGCCTCTGCCTGTAAGAAAAAAAAATATAAATAAATGTAATAGTTGAAGTATCACTGAAATATTTTACACACTACTCTATTAGATAATATAACTTTTTCAAGTACCAAGGACATTATAATGAAATCCCATTGTTTGAATGGGTGAACCGGAGACCTACGCAACCATATATGTTTTAATAAATTCGGAAAATTCTTTTATAACGAAAGAATCTCAATGTAGAGTTGTTGGTAGTAGTGGGAACTAAATTTAGGAAAAAAACGTGGGTAGAGAATCAGCAAAAAATAAGCTAAAACCATACGACACCAAACAGCTTAGAAAGGTATAGTATTCCTCTCGGAAAGTAGTTGTCCTTGGGAATCAACATATCTATTCATACGAGAAAATTGTGATTTTTCAATATTTTCTCTTAGTTTTTAAATTTTGAGTTTTTAGGGTAGTACCACATTTTTGTCGGTGTTGCCATGTTGAGCAGTGAAAATAAAATAAGCAAAACTAGTTAAATTCAGCAACGCTTTTCATACGTAGCAATTCAAACATTAACAATTCTTTGGCTTCCAAAGACAATAGCACCTTCGAAGCAAAGGTACCTTTCCTTAAGCTATTTTGTGCCATATGTTTTTGATTTCTTTTTGTTCCAGTTTTTTACTCATGTTTCTGTTTTTTGAATATGGCATCCGCTACAACCAACAGCTGCATAACTGCACATGGACTTTTTTTCATTAAAAATGGAATGTTTGATTTTTTCATAACTTCTTTAGAATATATAGTTGTGTAAGTTTCCACTTAAGCAGTTCAAACAATCAGATTTCATTTCACTGTCCTTGTTACTTTAATACCATGCAGTCACAATACACTGTAAAAAAAAAAAAATTGATCTCCAACAAAACGTTTTGCTGAAATTCAAACAAGTCAAAAAAATCCAATTTTTCTGTTGGAATTGTGACTTGCTTAATGGTTTCAAACAAGTAAAAAAAAAAACAATTTTTCTGTTGAAATTGTGACTTGCTTATTGAGTTCCAACAATTTATTGAAATTATTAAGATTTATGTACTTTTCAGTAGAAATTTTTTTATTTTCGACGCAAATAGGTTATATTAATCAAAATGGTTTGGACTTAATTGGACTTAAACAGTAGATTGAAATTTCTAGAATATCATATTGAACCTGACTATGGTGCCATTTAAAGTGAATTTATGTACTAATGTTCATGTGAAGATGCATAAATTTACGTACGAATAGTTTTAGCTTACAATTAGTATTTTGGAGCAATGGAAGAATATCATATGAATTTCTTAATCACTAATGGGTTATGGAATAGTTACAGTGTATTAACAAAAGAGAAACAATCCTTTTTAGCCTTTTCTACATAAACACAAGTTTGCACTTATTAAATGTTAATATCATTCTTTACGGGATTATTTCTGTAGTATGATTACTTGGGTTTCGCTGGAAACCGACGATTCCACTAAACATTATGATGAGTTGAAAAGTCTGCCCCTGAGCAGCAGAAGGACCTGTTCGGGCTTGTTCGGACCTGTTCCTAAAATAAATCCTGGATCCACCCTTGCCCCCCCACATATTATTTGTGTAGCTTTTATTGTCGTTTTCAGGAGTTTTTTGGTGCAGACCAGGTAGTTCTTGCCCTAAGTTTGCCTATTTTCCCTCCAAAACCTCCATTACAAATACACTACCGCTTCGCAGAAGGCAAAGAACAATAATTTACAGATTGTAGCAATTAAACATTTTAACATTTAGGCTAGGACATGTTTTGCGGATGAGGTATGACAGATTGCCAAACAGCGTCCTTTTCACCAAGCCATATAGAACAAAATAAAAAGTAGGTCATTCTTGAATGGGGGGCGGAACAGGTCATAATAGTGGATTTAATGGAAATTCAAAGTTTTTGGGAGGATGTAAAGAGGCAAGCTTTGAATAGATTGGGATGGTGGAGGAGCGTGCGCAGATGAATTGACCTCAGGTGGCTTGTTACTGCAGTGAGTTGTTAGTAGTAGTATTAGAATTTATTGATTCTTGAGCACGTTTTTTCGTCTGTTTTGGAAAATTTTAACGCATGTGGACTTGCGCGTCTCCACAAAATACTTCGCAATCCATAAAATTGCACCGACTGTCCAGTGACATACAGCACGTGGAAATTAAGGGTTACACAGACAATTAGCTTTTCACGAATTTCCTGGGGGAAACGCAGGGCATTCGTGATCTCATTACATTTGAACTATTTAATAACTACCATTATATTCAGTAACTAATTCAATTGATAATTCAATAAAATACGCAAATGAATCAAGTTAAATGGTTTTATTTTGAATAAAATAGTATTGATATAGAATGTTAAAAGAAATAGGATAAAAAAATATTATATTACAATATTAAAGATAAAAATATTAAAATAAACAACTGTAATATATCAAACGGTTTTAGACATGGAAGCCTAGTCCAAAAAATGCAGCTAAGCAGTAACCGTAAATTACCATATTATGATCATTATTGTACAGCTAAATACAATCGAATGGGTGAGAAAACTGATCTAGGAATGAGTACTTTGTTTAATCGAACTTCAAAATACTGTCAACGCAATCTAATCATAGTGGACTAGAAAAATTAGGCTCAGTAAAGTCTTATCTGTACTATGTCAAGAAATTCCAAGCATCTTAATTAAATATTAAATTGATCAGATATTATAAAAAATATTGCTCTCAGAAATTCCAAGTCTAAAAATAAAACTAAATTAGAACAAGAAAAGACTTACCATTTTCAAATTAATTTTCAGTCAAAGTCAAATTGAAAAGAAAACTACTCCAGAATGTAATACTACTTCTTTCTATTTTGACATCATATTTTGAGGGAACAGCGCAAGCGTTTTCTAAAAGGAACTGGAATGAGATTCTTTAGAAATACAGATACTAAAGAATGGGAGTTGAAATGACAGGATTCCCTGAAGATGGCAAGCTGGCATACTTACTGGCACAGGTTTTGAATACATGCCCAGCTGAAGGACATTTCAATTTTTCAAGAAGAAAATTGAGAGTTGTTTAAAAGAATATAATGACGTTCGTTTCTAGTCAATAGCCGTTCAGTTTTTAAACACAACTAAAACTGCGTCGCAGAGAGGGAGAGTGGGGGTATCAAGATTTTAAAGATGTTTCGAAGGGCGCCTGGCGGAAAAAAGTAGATGACCACTCTTATTTCGACTAGTGAAAAAAAATTACCATATAGGGTCATTAAATGTGTGTTTGTTGAGTTAAAAGAAATTAATTTTTTGACCCTGATAGTCCAAAAGACCTGCTTCTTGGATAAAAGCAGGATCAGAATGCAAATCATTTGATTTTGAGCCTCCTAGGTAGCACATCTCCTAGCATCTATCGTTGTGTTGCGTCACGATTGGATTAGATTAATTTATTACAAAACGACCTAGTTAAACATGATCAATAGGTAACCGCCCATGGGAAGACATAAATGCACTGGCACTGGGTGGTTACCACAAACTAATTCAACATACTTAAAAATTACTTTTAAATTTCTAAGTAAATTTTAAACTTTATTTTCACACATACTGATGAACAATGAAAACACAGAAAAAAAAGGAAAGAAAAGAAAAAAAGGAAAAACATGAAAAAAGAAGATAATAACAAAAGAAAATAAATAGTAACATATATCTTCAATCTCTGAATCATAGTTCCTCAAACTGAAGTCATTTTGTTAAAGAACAGGGGAAGTAAGTCTTTCATAGGGAAAGTCAAGTATGAGAAAAGCTTTCTCCCGTCAAGATCTGATCACCTCCAGTGTTATTCCGGTTATTTGAATATAAATATCCCTTTTGTTTAAGGAAAAAGACGAGCTCCAGCCATGAGCAAAATCTCGTTCTAAGGCCGTTAAATTTTCGTGTTGGTCTTGCAGAGGCCCTTCAGGTGTTTCAGGACGGTTGATGCATGGCAATGATATCAGTTTCCTACAAGCATAAGCTTTGTCCTTTTTCTGATTAGAGCCCAAAAACGATACCTTTCAGGACTGAAGCGCGAGAGTAGTTTGTTGTAACATAGGTTGTTACGATAGCATACATAAGAAAACTTAAGAGCACAACTTCTACCTGCAGAAGGATTTCACGAACAAAACACCAACTAAACTTCTTGGAACTAATTTTATAGCTTCAGAGATAAAAAGAATTTGCTATAGCTAATAGCACATCACCAAATCATTGGTTACTTATGAATCTTTCAATACAAAACTTGTCCATTACTCGTTTCATGTTGCACTTATGAGTAATGTACTCATGTCAAATGCCTTTGGTCTAAATATCTTTCAGCGCCCGTTTTATTGTGAGATCCGCAATATAGCGTTGGTAGTAATATCTAATGACATTTGCTAGTTCGGCAACTCTCGGTAAAGGTTTTGTAGTTCCCAACTTATGAAACAAAAAATTAATAACAATCTTTGTCTTACTTCTTTGCATTCAGGGAATTTCTATTTATCAAATCTTCAAAGTTACTTCCCTTGGCTATAAACAAAGGTTGGCTATTTTTTTTTTTTTTTTTTTTTTTTTAATTGACATTATGAACTCAGTCTAAAAAGCAGTGCAAGCCATTAATTTTGGCAAAGTGTATAGAGCCTAGGACAAAATCCATGAATTAGGAAAGCGGAATGCAGCGATACAATAGATTGAAATTTTCTGAATGCAATGAATTAAATATTATGCTTCATTTTTGTTTCAGATGAGAGGATCAACATGACTGTTATCTACACCCTCGATGTGAATTATACCAAATTCTTAGTTTATGTCAAATCGCCCAAAGAATGGGTGTATTACATAGTCTATTATTTTCACACTGAACAAATTAATATACAAAGTAATATGAACAAAACATACTCCATCAAAAAATCAATCATGGAAATATTATCCTTAATTGACCACCTCTTCAATCGAGAGCTAAACACTATCGTCTCCTATTTCCTGATTGTGTAACTAGCAGCAGAACTGTGCTGACTCAAGCAGCGTTGAAGCGAAGGTCATGCTTGAAATTATCATACATAATTTGTGGATTCAAGTTTTATTACTGTAAATTTTTAATAAAATCCGATTAGGTCCACTGAAGACCGTCAGGGTTATTTTTTTTTATGCACGGGAGAGTTGGTTCTCCTCTTCTTCTTCTTCGGTTATAATCCAGTGTAGGTGAACAAGAGTGCAAATCAATCCAAGAAGAGAATTACAAAATGAACGTCAGTTTTTATTATTGTTATTTTTGTTCATTTATAACCTATCTTTTATTATTCTATCATTGCTGGAGAAATGTTGTGTTGTAAACATCATTATTTAAATTTGATTATGCTCACTTAAGACTATCATTGTCGAAGGTACGATCATTGTTCCTTAAAATCTTTCTTTTTGATTTTTTTTTACTTTTTTTTATGTCTTTGTTGTACTGCTTGCGAAAGTTTTATCCACAGTTAGTTCCAATTTCTTGTTCTTCTTCTTCGGTTATAATCCAAGTTTGACGCAGAAAATACCAATCTATTCGTAAACTACTACTACTAACAACTAACTACAACACCAAGCCGCCTAAGGCCAATACAGCTAGGCAGGCTCCGTCCCTATCCCAATCTATCTAAAGCCTCCCTCTATACACACTGCCAGGAAGTTTCCATTTTCCTTAAATATTTTTTACGACATTCTTTCATCCCAACCTTGAAAGACCTGATTTCCATTTAGCCCTAGACGGTTGGCCGAAAAGGACAATCTTTGGCAATGTGTCATTCTTCAGCCACAGAACGTATCCATCTCAGCATTTCTCTCATTCTCGTCCTAGAAAGTGGAATTAAGCCACTCTTTTCGTACAGCCTACTGTTTGAAATACAGTAAGTCCGTCGGGTACCCAATTCAATCCGTAGGCAATTTTTCTAGAAAATATCTAGCAAATCTTCTTCCGTTTTTTGGGGCACCCATGCTTCAGAGCCATACTTGACCACTCTCATCCCTGTAGCTTCCAACATTTTAATTTTGGTTCGCATACTTGTCTTCTTATTCTTCCAAACTTTTTTCAACTGTGAAAAAACACCCTGGACCTTGGTTATGTTACTTTTAGCAACTTCACGGCACTGACCGTCTTAACTAATAATATTACCAAGGTAAGTGAAGCTGTCCACTTGATCGATCTTTTTGTTACCCATCGTCACCTTTTCATTTTCACCTATTCCTAGCCTTAGCGACTTAGTTTTCTTAACATTTATTTTTAAACCTATTCTACCACCCTGAACTCGAAAAGCTTCTATAAGTTCATTCAAGTTGCTCACACTTTCACCTAGGATGCTTAAAATATCAGCATAATCTCAGTCCAGAAAATTTTTTTTTCCCCATTTGATTACATATTCTCTCATTGTCTTTCCTGTGCTCCTTAAGTCCATCAAAATGATTCATATAAATGGGGATAGAACATAAAACTGTTTTACTCCTGATTTATTACGAAACCAACTACAAACTCATTTCTATTCTCTTTATAAAGAGCAAAAAAATTAAACTCCCATTATTTTCATATTTACTCATTTGTTGTTGTCAAGTATTATCTTTCATTATTCTATGATCTGTTAAGTAAAGTTGTATCATTATCATTGTTGTTCGAATTTTTCACGTCTGCTGAAGATGATCCTTTTGAAGATACAATCGTTGTTGCATAATTTTCATTTTGATTTGTTTTTCCTCTGCCTTTTTATTGTTCTTCTTTTTTATTTGTGTTTTTTTTTGGTGCAGCATGGTAGAATCTAGACCTCGGTTCGTTCTACCGAGGAAATTATTAAACACGTATTTGTGTTCTTTTTCTTCTGGATCAGCAAGAATACTAATCGGTCCATAAAGATCTATTAAAAGACTGAAAAAAAAAGCTTACAGACGGTTTGAAAGGGCCATGAACCATTAAAAAAACTCCTTATTCTAGCTTTTGTTTTCTGTTAATGACTTTATAGATGTCCAAGCCTCCTAGTTTTTCAATACCAAATTTTTTTTTCAGTTGGGTTTAGATAATTTAAATTATATTAATGCTCACTTTATATAGCTCCATATTTTTATAGAAAACGACACGATTGAGGCGGCGTTGCCCTGTGACCTGCGTGATTTGTTGTCTAGACAGGTGTTTGTCCAGGCCTGAATATCCAGGTAGTACCCACAGTGGCCTGATGGGATGCATTTGCACCATTCCAACACTTTTTTTAGGAGGATACGCCCTGAATTTTCACATTGGATACGCACATGAGGGGGGGGGATCTTTCATTCGGTGCATTTTCACTAGAAAATGGAGCTTTCGGGGCATTTTCAATTTTAGGCGGCGAAACTTTAGACCAAGCAGCTGGCAACACTGTTACCTATCTACAACTAGAAGTCAAGGCTTGGCTGTAACAATTTACAGCCAAGTCAGTTCTAGAATCTAGAACTGTGTGCCTAGGATTTCAAATTTTACCAATCAGGAAGCTTCTTTTACCACTATATCTATCGTTCATATGCATGCCTGGCTGGAATTCTAAGCAAGTGGATGGCCATGCATATATGTTCAACATGGAAGTATTCCTCGACCTGCATTTTCATACCGCTCAAAATACTTAAATCAAGTACAAATATACTTTTTAAATTTCGGAATATTTCAGCGTCATAAACTTCTTAGACTGTTGACTTTGTACTTGCAAGAGGTACTTCCATAAAATAAGAACGAACAGCCGAAGACAACCAAAACCCATAGTAGTCTTTTAATTTGAAGCGGAATTTGCTGAAAATTTGACTAGCTCCATGGCATTCTCCTGTGCTAGATCATTGCTGCAATGGGATAAACATCAGTAATATACCTACTTTTCATCTTTATTTTTATGAGAATAAGGAATATGGCGATAGAAGGGTTTATTTATAGCCTCAAGCTAGTATGTCTCTAAAAATGCACTAAAAAATCACAAAAGTAAGCAAACTTGATAAGGCATCCAACAGATAAAAAAGAATAAAAAGGAATACTCAAATATACTATGGCTAATGAACAGAAAAAAAAATACAAACTAATAAAATAAGATAACTCATTTAAGATATGAAAATTTAAGAAAACAAAGGAACCGCCAAAAAAAACTATTAATAAGAAATCCTTTTCAAAAGGGTAAGGGGCTGCTCCCTTTTGGGATTCAGGATTTTACAAAACTATGAAGAGGAAAACTAAAAAAGGTGAGTTTATCTACGGTTTCATATAGTCTTACCCCTTCCCCTTTAAAGAATATTTTTTTAATTAAGACCAACTTTTAATTAAAAAATTATATACATATATATATATATATATAAGCAAATTTAATTCAACTTAATGTCATTTTAATAATAAATTGAAAGACAATGTGGTCATAGAAAGGATCTATAGGAATTGTTAAGTCTTCGGCCATCTTCAAGAAAAACTGGATTAACAGGTACTTAGTACTTAGTACATTTTGAAAGTAATTTAGTTAAGATCCCTTTTACCAGTTTCCAGACTTTGAAGATCTTTTCGTGATAAAAATCAAATCCTAGAACAGTGGCGTACCAAAAAGGAGGCAAAGGGGAGAGTGGACAGTGTGCTAAAACTTGGAAGGCGTAACATTTTCAAAACTAGCAAACTAAAAGATACTTTTCAAGCTTTGACGTAAACGATTTTCCTCCTTTACTGGTCTTGTTACCCTAACTAGGATAACTAAAAATCACTTCACAACAAAATCCCCTTCATATTTGAATAGTACCAAATTACCTAATAACACTCAAGTCCTCAAAAATGATAGGGTAAAGTTTTGCTGACTAGACCCTGAAGTACAAGAAGATTCATCTCTTTCAGGAGCAATCCAATTTTTTCAGTTCTCCCCCCCCCCTTTCCCAATGAAAGAGATCAAATCGTAGATACTTTTGGTGCCTATGTAAATGTGCATTTGTTTTTGGGGGGAAAGACACAACTACACACAACTACACAAAAACACACGTCACTAAAAAGAAGTATAAGACAATGAAATTAAGTGATTTGTTTGACCCAAACTGAGCATGACATTTCATTTCAAAATTTATGAATATAGTGGGTATTGGAGACTGGTACAAAAGTGTTAGCAAAAAAAAATAAACAAATTAAGTCCGCGGAGTATCAAAGAATACGTACTTTCGTCTCAGTTTAAGTAATAAATGACTTTACAGGACTTTATCTTTTTTCAATTTAATCTATAGATTTTATAATTCAAGGTTGGTATTATCCAAAAATGTATACTATCTCCTTCTCTAAAATGAAGCAACAGCTGGAATTTGAAGCTATTAATACCTATTAATTTGAAGCAGGGTTTTCCATAATCCTTGGTCTTGCTAAACACATCTCACAATGCCTTTCGAATTTCTGTAGCCGGATTACAAAAAATAGAGCAGTAAATAAATAAAAAAAGAATCTTACTTCAATTCACTAATGGTGTTCTTCCGTTGTCATTGATGAAGGGGTCCATTAGGTATCACGGGCTAGATCTCAACAACAAGCTAAATAATATTAATTTTTTCACAGTGAGAAGGAGCGCAAAGCAGGAAATGAGAATCCCAAAGATGAAAGGATAGAATTCAAGGATACGTGGCAGCTCATCTGCCATCGGTGGATCTTCAATTTTATCTTTGGCATCAGAGAACCCACGACTTACAAAATACTCTGTGAATTCTTCCAGTGCCAAGGATAAGGAAAATAGAAAGTAGAACAAAGCCATAAAGCAGAAAGCGAGAGGAAAAGAAACCAAAAAAAAAATCGAAATTACCACAAATTTACCAAAGACTGCTTATAAACAGAAAACATATGCATCGATCATATATATATATATATATATATATATATATATATATATATATATATATATATATATATATATATATATATATATATATATATATATAACAATAATATGAACTTAAGTGGATCAGTGGTGATACTGGCCCCTTTTGCGCTCAGGACAAAATCTTGATTAGCGCCACCTTTCCGTCCGTGTCTCCCAAAAATTTCCAGGCCAAATTTTAACATAAACAGAATACTAAAAATAATTTTTTGTCTTTCTCTTTTGTGTCTCCTTACTCGACAATCCACCGCTCAAAATCAAAACACTCTCAAAACACGCTCAAAATCAAAACACTCAAAAACTAATTAGTATGAAGAGTGTTGAGGAATTTCAGTGTGAATTTACTGACTTTAACATAGATGACAGTGCATGGTACCTTATTATTATTTTGTTTCTTTAGTATAAAAAACATTAGGTATTTATTATAAGGTTAATCCTTTTTGCTTAATTCAGTGAAAATTGTTTTAAAGAAAGAAAAGAACCCTTTTCTGTAATGGCTCATTTACAATAATCAAGTCAAGCAGGTTTGGAGGTTCAGACAGCTTCTCAACCATAAAAGTGGAGAAAATTTATAAATACAAATTATTTAAACACAAAATTGCTCAAATCAATTCCCCCCTCCCCCAACCAAAGGGCGTTTTAGGGTGGCAGAGGGGGCATTTTCCCGGGCGCAAAAATTTTAAGTAAGTAATCCAACGGTAACAATCATTTTGTAATTGTTTTAATTTTATTTTTAATAAAATAAAGTAGGTGGCGCAGTTGGCAGCAAGTTTAAGCAAATTGAATCCGAAACTTTCATTTTTCCTATTTCTTCGTCACCGTTCCTTGAAAATATAAGTAAATAGACCGAATTTGATTTATTTTAATGTTGTTGGAATTAATTGTGCAATACAGAGAGGAGAAGACGTCTTTGCAAGCGTAAGAGATACCTGTCAAATATTGTCAGTGATTTCACTGTCGTTAGCGAGTAATGTGCAGTCACTTAGTAAACTTAAATCAATATTAACGTACCTCAGATCGACTTAGGGCCAGGAGCGACTAAATGATTTAGTGATAATGGGCATAGAACGCGAAGAATCATAATCAATCAACTGGAACGCGATAATTAATGATTTTGCAAAGGCTGAAGGGAGAAAAGTCCGATTTGAATAAATTGAAAATGTTGTTAATAAATGAAAATTTTATTAAAGCTTGGCCAGAAAATCTTTGGGAAACAGAAGGGGATGGTAGTCAAAACTTCGCCCCGGGGGCAAAAAAGAGCCAGAACCGCCACTGCCCTCCACTGGACATCACTTGAACGCATTTTAACTGAGTTTCACCTAATCCCCTACTCATTTAGGAAAACACAAAGAAATACAAAGGAAGTGTGAGAGTAGTATTCTAATATCCTTCCATCAATATTTGGCGATATCAAACAGATAAAAATTTTGTTTTATATCACGAAATTATTAATTTTATTATCTTATTTAAGCGTTATTACTTAGATTTCGATTGCACAGTTGCTAGAATTACAAATTCGTTAACACAGGAATTATAATCATAAGGAATTAGAGCAAATCCAGTTTTTGAGGCGGGCTAATTAAGTTCACACGGCTGTCCTTAGCTTCAAGACATTTGCATTGAAGGTTTTGTTTTTTCATACCAGTCAAAAAACGAACGAGACACATTTGAGAAATTACGAGCCTCAGCAACAAGCAAAAGAATGACTAAAAAAGATACTTTATGTCCGACAGATATTAACATTTTTGAACAATATAAAATGTAGATGCAAGAGTCTTACTGAATTAATACTTTGTAATGTGGCAGTTTTATTGTCGAGTTAATTTTTACTTTTTTTTTATTTTTTTTTAGGAATTGCAGAGAAGTATGCTTCAAATGTTTTCCAATCTTACTCTGACTTTAAAGTAACTTTTAAATCTGCATAATGACAGCTAATAGGCTCGTATCTTTTGAACGCATAAAATCACAGGTGTGCAAAACACAAACTTTAAGGAGGAAAAATTTTTTAGTTAGAAAAAAGGTGGCGTCAATTCACAAAAAGCAAGGGTATCTAACATGAATATATAACAGGATCGGTACGCAATACGCAAACTTTAAATGGGAAGCAAGTTTAATTTTACAATTATAGTTTTTTTACTAAAAAAATAAAATTTTAATAATTGGATCCTTAATATATACATTTCCCAGGCCCTTAACTATTTAACCGCTACTGCAAAACTGTAGTAGCTCTTCCGACTTATTTAATTATTACCTATATTTTCTATTTATTATTTACTTTGATTATTTATTACGAAATTTAATTATAATTTATTTATCCTACTACTTTTATTTTTTAATATTTGGCTATTTATATACAATTGTTTACTATTTCTGTTTTTGTATTATTTATACCTGTGTATTTAAATCCTTCAATATAGTATGGTAGTTTATTTATGTTTTGTGTGGAAATATATATTTCTTGAGCATATAACACCGCATATGTATATAGCACAAATTTTAGGAGAAAAAGAAGTTTTTTTCCGCAACTACAATGTTTTCATTGTAGATGATGCAATTTTCCTATATGCATAATGAATCACCACTTTACAGTTTAATGGCTGCTTTAGAACCGCTTAGTGCCTCTTTATGCTTATTTATTTCATATTATTTGTTTTGTAATTATCTACTATTATTTTTTTTATAATTTATTATTATATTGTTAAATTATTTTTTCAACTACAATTTTGCATTATTTTGTGATCCGCATCATTCAAACTAAACACAGATGGTTATTTTCTCTCAAAAGCAAGATGTTTACATTTTATAAATATGGGGAGTAGACGGAATTGAAACCTTTTTACACCGATTAAGAAGCCCCTTCGGCTGGATTTCTTAACGGTTTTGAGCTACGTTAGCTCCGTAACGTACACTGCTCAAAGGAGATGTGAGACAGAAATTCAGAAGCACTGCTTCGTATAGCACTAGAAGCTCACGGGACTCAAATAAACCCGTGAATTCTTCCAGTGCCATTCAAAGAAGTCCTTTTTGTATCCAACGAATACACTTCGTTCAGGCACGTACACAAGTTTCTTCTTTTCTAAATTTAAATATTAAGTGCCCAGAAATTGAGACAATGTAGTATTTCGGGGGGGGGGGGGAGAACCTCCCCTTCCTTGCGTCCCCAATCCTGTATATGTGAGTTTCTCCAATTAATTGATTGTTTTTTTTACTTACTGCAGTGATTTTCTAGGAAAGAACATTCAGTTTGGCACTTAAAGGAGAAAATAGTATATTTCTACATTACCACATAATCAACATGAGCAGTGTTGTAGAATAAAAGTAGTATACAAGCGAAAAATAGTTAAACTTCACTTTCTTTCTTTAATAGCATCCGTTTAGTTTTCCTAGAAATAGCTAAACGTAGAGCCCCGCCCCTCCTTAGTTGTGGCTTATGAAAAAGAAATCTTTCTTATTCTAAACCCCATTATAAAAACATCCTAAACCCTAGAAGCATTACATCCATCCTATATTTTCAGGAGGGGCTAAATCATTCTTGTTCTAAACCTATTTTTTGAGACATTCTAAATTCTAAGGTATTTCATCCATCCTATATTTTTATGAGGTGCTTTAAATTTTAGCAGCATAGAAGAGTATTTTGTTTTCTTTGAATTTTTGACAAAGCAAGAAGATTCGAAGCAAAAAATTTCTTTGACTTTTTCCCATGCCAGAAACTTCTACTCCGGCGGGAAAGGAGTAATGGCTTCGAAATAATAGTAGAAGGATTTAAAAACGATAGAAGAAAAATAAATTTAAAATCAGTTCTTCACAAAGGATGCCGAACAATTTTTTTGGCAAACTTTTTAAAAAACAATTTCAGTGCGTCTAAAATTTTGTCAATAATTTAGCTCAACACAAGTTAACTACATCGAAACACCTAAAAGGTTTAGCCTGCTAAACAAATTGCTGATTAAGTTTTGGAATTTGAATTCATTTCATTCTTCCAAAATTATACTTACTTGCAGAGTTCTTGCAAATTTTTTGCAAGTTTTTTTCTTTTCCAAGACTTTATATAATTTTTGTTTCTTTTGTCAACAACAGCTAGGAAATACAACATGTCACAATCTCAAAACAAAATGTTTGACCAGAACTTAATTTAGGTATTACCTTTACTGACGTGATTCATAAGTTTTCCAGCCTCTATAACCGCAAAAAAGCCGGAAGAGAAAACCAAGTTCATTAGTCGTTGTGCATTCATGCTTTTTGAATCGACTGACACGACAAACCACGTTGCCATGCTTCTAGCCAACCGTTTGGAATTAAGTGTCCAATTTACATTCCAAAAAATCAACTGATTCCGCAAATGGGTCTCTACACGTGGACTATTTTGTGTACCAAAATTATCTTTAGTAATATATTTTAGAACAAAAATAAAATCATATATATTCGCTATGCAGCCGAGGGTTTGTCGACTTTCCCCTACCAGGTGTACATGCTCGGAGCATCACATGTGCCGCTCCTTTCCACCTTGCTTCGCACAGTTCCCCACGCGTGGAACAGTCCCTGAAACGCTTGGTGTACTTCAGTCATGTTTAGCACGCGTCCTCTGGTGTACGTGACTTCTTAATATTGGCACCCCTCGGAATCTTGATCAAGAAGATTGAAAGGGTCAAAATAAAACGTGAGATAAAACCAGGGTTAGATTAAGACCTGTTCGTATCGGTTAGAGCTATGGGCGATCATAAGGGAAAGTGAAAACGAAGCGCCCCACCTTGAAGCAATATTGTATCAAGGTGATATTCTTCATATATCAATTCAAAGGCAAAATATTGGCCTTTTGAATTTTAAAAAGTCAAATTACTCATTTACAAAAGAATATAAAATGAACTATACGCAGAGCTTTTATTCTGTGTAACTTATTTCCAGGTCATATTTCCATTGCACATAGGACATAAGTAGCGTCTATTTTGTCACTGTTGTCACTAGTTGCATAACTTTTTAATATAAATTCTAATGGCAAAAGAAACAACCTAGGAACCGAAATAAAAAACAAAATTGAATCCATCTAACGAATAGCATGAGTCGCTCTTACGAACTTAAATACAGTGGTAAAAATCGTTAAATAAATTAATAATAAAAAAAAAAAAACTGGAATTTTGGCACTGCAGTGGGTAAGAGCGAAGAAAGGAGAGGACTTGAGCACGGTAACTGCCACACAGCGCTGACTTTAAATCTTTGGGAGGCACCTTTGCTGATAAAGCGTATAGGGTTATGATTGGATCTTTCTTTTCTAAAGGTTTATATACTTAAAAAAAAAAAAAAAAAAAAAAAAAAAAAAAAAAAAAAAAAAAAAAAAAAAAAAAACAGTGACGTAAATTTGGAGCAGGACAGGGGATATGTGCCTGCTAGATTCTTTTGCCTATCGCCAGAAATCATTTTTTTTTTGCCTTTTTTCATTGAATTTACCTTTTCCGATATTTTCATTGGTAATTGAAAAAATGACAAATTTACCCCACTAGATCTTCAAAAGCGCATCCCCCCTCGCCTAATTTTTTTGAAATGAGGTCACTGTGACAAGGGTCGGAAAATAGTCTATAAATATAATTAGTGACTTTCCAGAGTGCAGAGTTTAGTCAAACGGGTTTTGGAAACGTCGAGACGAGCTTTTTTTTAAATTTATAATGCGAAGGTTTTAGATACAACATGGACGATTTTGTCTACTGGGTCAATTCTGTCGTCACTAATCAAGGTCAATTTTGAGTACCGTCAAAGTCAAGCAATCTGACTCTAAGATGTATAGCACCATGAAAGAGGACAACAGCCATACTGAAATGGAAACTGATACGAACAAATCCGCAAGAATTCGGTGAATATATATAGTGTCAAGTATTTTGTCTTATTATCAAGTATAATATTTAACTGTATATATATATATATATATATATATATATATATATATATATATATATATATATATATATATATATATATATATATATATATATATATATATATATATATATATAATATATATATATATATATATATATATATATATATATATATATATATATATCTATATATATATATATATATATATATATATATATATATATATATATATATATATAATATATATATATATATATATATATATATATATATATATATATATATATATATATATATATATATATATATATATATATATATATATATATATATATATATATATATATATATGCATTTAATACAGGTAGGGAATGATAGCAACAGCAATTACAGCAAAAGATTACCTCTTTATTTGTCAAAGTGCTAAGGACAATGAAAATGAAATCTGATTGCTTGAATTGGTTTAGCGGATATTTACACACCCATATTTATCGTTAAAAAATAGGAAAACATCTAAAAATCAATCTTTAACGAAAGATACTCCCATAATTATGTATTTTGTGGTAGTAGAGGCTGCCAAAAAAAAATATGGATAAAAATCAGCAAAAAAAGCTAAAAACATACAGAAACAAACAGCTAAAGAAAGTGTAGCTTTCCTTTGAAAGTTTAACTTCAGACAAAATGCTTTGAAGAATACATTGCCCCCCTGAATTTTTGTGGACTAACCCCGGGGTACACGCCTAATAATGTGCTCACCGCAATTTGTGTGTCAATTTCCTAAGGTGTAGAATCCTTATGACCCTGACTATACCAATCTCGACGAGCCTTAACGTACGATTGAATTTGGTAAATAGTCTATGCTGAATTTCTGAAAGTTGTGTCTTTTTCAGTGAAATATTATATTTCACTATTTACATACTTAATCATTCTTTCGTTTCAAACTATTTATTATTTTTTTTTTTCTAGAAAATGAAGATCGCGATTATAGAATACAAGACATTCATTTATTGTTGCATAGGTTCCCAATAGGTTACCATAGGTTACCATAAGGAGAATTTCAAATTTTTGAACTGAAATTTTCTAGACAGTTGTCTTTAAGAATCAATGACTGTTCATGCTTGATTTTAACTAATTTTAACTTCTAAATTTAATTTGTTTTAATTTTTTATTTTAAATTTAACTGACTAGTTTTGCTTATCTATTTTCACGGTTCAAGATCGTAACACTGATGAGAATGGAATTATGTCCTAAGAACTTCATAATTCTGAAACAACCAAAAGAGAAATGGTAGAAAATCATGGTTTTTAGGTCTGAATAGACTTAAGATAATTTCAGAGGACAAAAAATGTTTTTTTAATGTCCTTGGCATTTTAAAAGCGGACGACCTCATAGTTAAATTGGTTTGACGACTTTTCTTGTAGAGTTCCCAGCTGTATCAAAAACAGTCACTTGAGTTATCTCGTTCTACATTTTACTAGGATTTTTTTGGTAGGCTATTACTTTATTTTGTGGAGTCTACTATTTATACCTTATTTTTTAAAATATATTTAGGGCCAAATATTTAATTTGCTCTTGTATATTTTAATATTTCGTCCGAATGTTTCCTGAGTGACGATCCCTGGACGCTTTTTTATAATAATAATAATATAATGCAAAAACGTAGGCCAGAGCCTCATACCTCATACCCATCTTTTTGGATGTAGCGATTTCATCTCTTAACAATTCACCACAAATGAACAAAAGTAACAGCAGAGCATGAAAAAATACATTGGAGGGGTAGCAGAAATAGTGAAATTTCCCAGCTATAGCTCTTTAAAGACTATTTAAAAACCATTGAAAAGTTTACTTTATTCGCTGTATTAACTAAATATTTAACCTATTAATTCTTTTAATGTTTACTAATTTAATACTTGAAAGAAATTAAAAAATGAAATAAATTCAAATACTTCTAGTACTACTAACTCGAGTTCTGTCATCTTGCCAAGTATACGATTTCTAAAAATCCCTTCAACCGTCTGTATTTTTACTAGACGGCCGAACTTTTACTTTTACGGCCGACTTTTACTTCGGTCTTTGAAACAAAAGAGTGTGAAACAAATTCGGCTATGAAGAAATTTTATTTTATCCAGTAAATTCCAAAGAACCTGGAACACTTAGTCGAGTTCAGTCCAAATTTATACAGATGTCTAGATCCAATAAGCGGCCGGAATTTATTTTTTACGGTCAAACTTTTATTTCAATATTTGAAATAAGGGAGTATAAAAACGTTTTGGCTATGACAAAATTCCATTTTTAATAATAAACTAAAAAAATGCTCGAAAACTTACCCGAGCTCCACCATCTTTCCAAGTGTACGACTACTATAAATATATTAGGCCGTTTATGTTCACTAGAAAATAAGACATATATAAATGCTCAATGGAATATGAAATTGCTAACAACATACACTGTGGTAGCTATTTTTCGTGCTACCAAGGCAACGAAAGCAGTCGCAGCGAATAAAGCACGCAATTCAAGCATTTGCCAGTCACGATATATCCCAGTTAATATGTTTCTTAACCTTGAACTTGTTCAAAAATAAAATATCCGTTAAGAAAATAGAAGACGAGAAATAAAAGAATTTTAATCATAGAAGACTGCTAATTTTTTTATGAAAAAGTTTTGTCCAGTTTAGTTTAGTTGTAGTCAATTCATAAGCTTTTCAACAAAATATTCAAAATTCACTGTATATATAAAATCCACTTGAATTCATCTAATATGGTGTGTATCTATGAATCCTAATACAAAACAAATTAAGTTCAGAAACGAGTTTTGAGCAGCCATAATTTGAAGGAACCTAGCTAGCTAGGATGTTTCTATACACTACTAGGATTAGAGGAAGGAATAGAAAATTGTAGCGAATAAAGATGCACTTATTGTGTTATCACCCCAACCCCCCAAGAAAAAATGCTAGGAAGATGACTCTGTGAACCAAAATTAATATATTGGAAGCTACAGAGATGAACTATAGAGCTTTCTAGGGCTACAATGTGAGAAGGATGAGATGGATAGGACACATTCTGCGGATGGCGTATGACAGATTGCCAAGCATTGTCCTTGCCGGCCAACCGTCTAGGGTGAAAGGAAAAGCAGGCCGTTCCCGAATGAGATGGGAGAATGTTGTAAGGAAAAATTTAAGGGAAATGGGTACTTCTTGGCAGGATGTAAAGAGGGAGGCTCTGAATAGATTGGTATGGCGGGGAAGCGTTCCTAGCTGTGTTGGTCTCAGGCGGCTTGATCATGCAGTGAGCTGTCAGTTAGTAGTAGTAGTAGTAGTAATAGTAAACAAGGAAGGAGGCATCCACTATTTTTTCATATGCAACCAGTCAATCAGAAGGAGAGTTAATTAGAGTATTAAATTGAAAACTGTTAAAACGCATTTAGCTGGCAAGGAATTTGGATGGTAGATAATTTCGGAGACCACGCTGCCTTTCCATGACGATAGGATAAAAGTTCAAAATAGGGATAAAATCCTTTTTAATAGACAGTGTATAGAAATTCACAAAAAATACCAGATATTTCCATCACATATACAGTAACCGTCATACATGAGTTTTACTACTGATGACGGTCATTGTATGTGTGACGGAAATATCTGGTATTTTTTGTGAATTTCTATACACTGTCTATTAAAAAGGATTTTATCTCTATTTTGAACTTTTATCTTATAGTTTGGATGGTTTACGTATTCATAGCTTCTATTTTACCAGGTCCTACCACCTTCTATCATACTGTCTAGTTGGCATCAGTTTTGATAACTTGGTTTTTAATATTTCAGATAATTGTTATAAAATACTATAAATTTTTAGGTTTTACATTATTATTATCGTCCTTTTCTTCTTTTTTTTTTAATAGTTCCTTCTTCCAAATCTGAGTATCTTCTAAATATACTTATTCAACTTATGTCTGTGTGACAATTCTTTGAGTGCGCCTTAGCACCGAAAGCCTCTGGGAACATTTTTCGAATTATTAATTACTTCCCTCATTTGGCAAATAGAAAACTTTCCAAGGAGTTCTTAAACAAAAGGAAAAAAATGGATAACCTCTTTTAGCTGTGCGAAAACCTCTGAAAGTAGTCTACAACAGATGACATTACACGATGGATTCTTAATGCTTATCCTTTAAACTGTATCATTCTAAGCAATTGACGAGTGGATTGCATTGCACTGCACTGCATTGCACTGCATTGTAATCATTCCTCTAGGTTCAGTGTTGGTATCAAAACTTCCTAACGGTATCAACGTTGTTTGGTTTGAGATATCAGTTACATGACGGGGGAAAGTTGGAAGTTTTCTTTGGATTTTTAGATGGATAGCTGTTGAATAGTTGACATCAAGTTGATGAGGGAGGAGGTAACAAACAGAAATGAATAAAGCTATTAAAACGTCGGTAAGAACAATTGGTAAAAACCAGTCTACTGTCACGGACATGTTTGGGACAGTTCAACCGATTAAAGATGTGAAAGTTGAGAAAGATCTTAAAGCCCGCTTTGACAGTGACTTGAAAAGTACACAAAGGTTCTTGTTTATGATGCATCTCTGGCTTTTGGCCCATTAAAGATAACAAGAGCATGTAAAGAAGCAGCAGTTGTTGGAAGGGCTTAAAAAAGGACTTGACAGACCTAGGCTGGAGATGAGTTTAATCATAGCAGTGCTGCATTATACGTTGAGAAAAATCTTTAGAGTCTTATCCCACAGTGACCTGCGGTTCCACAAGTACACCAAGGCCCACGTGTAGTGCATCTCGTGCTCTTGGAACAATAAATAAAATAATATCATATGAAGAGGTAGTAGCTTCTGGAAGGACTTCACAAAGGACTTGTCAAACCTAAGCTGGAGATGAGTTTAATATTAGCAATGCCTCACTATACGTAGAGAAAGATCAATAAAGTCCTACCTCACAGTGACCTGCGGTTCCACAAGTACACCAAGGCTCCTGTGTATAGTGCATCTCGTGCTCTTGGAACAATGGAACAATAAAGAAAATAAGATCATGTAAAGATTGAGTTGCTGGAAGGGCCTTGCAAAGGTCAGGTCTTACCAGACCTATTCTGGAGGCGAAGCTTAAGCTTAGCAGCAACTGCAGGACAAATTGGGTTAGATGCTTTTTGAGAAAGTCCAAAGTGCGCAAAATATATTGTAAAAACCATGAAGACATGAAATACGAAGTAAATTTGAAACCCTTGAAATTACCACTACTATCTTAGAGAGGAAAATGATCTTAGATGAGCGTTTGATAATCTTAGATTATAGCATGATATCAATTACTGCCCCCCCCCCCCCCACTTTGTTCAGCATAAAGCAGAACAAAAAATCTACTCATGACCATGATTAGAAACTTGTCAAATTTCATACCATAAAACGAGTAAGAGCCAACTTTTTTGAAACGTCAATAGTCAAGTTCTGGAATTTTCTCTATAATAATACTTTATATGCTGGGGCTATAAACATTTCCAAAAAATCAGGTAGATGAAACTTGTCGTAATCATAAAGTCTGGTTCAAGTGTGATACTGTATTGGAGATTTGCTGACCAGATTGATTTAAGGGACTTACTTAAAATGCTTATTTTTTTATGCACCGACCAAATGTTCTGCATTTGTTTTTTTGAATAGTGACATGATCCGGATTCTGATCACAGGATCATTTGTTCTATATGCAATTCAGACTAATTTAAGGTAAGATCGATGGTCTACACAAATAATTAAATACCCAACGAATACAATTTCTAGTCAAGCCTTGTAGCAAGAACTTAACCAGGGGTGAAAATAGAAAAAGAAAAGTAGATTTTCAAAATTGATGAGAATGCTGAATTCAGACAAAATTCTGGAAATGCTTAAACAAATGTCACTGTTTGACCAAAGTGACCAAACTCAAAACACCTTTGACAAAAAAAAAAGATTCAAAAGTGGGTAAATAGACAATCTTAACAGCAAAGGCTGCATATATCTTGATCCTAAAACAAGTACCTTGGAGGAAATATTGGCTACGGAAACAGGTATCTGGGACTAAATATTAGGAGCTTTTGTAGTTAAAATGAGTAGATTTTTTACGTTTCAAGGACTTTTCTTTACAAGGTATAAGGTTATAGTAAACTTGATAGTAGAGAGATTTTACAGGAACAAGACTAATAGATAATGACTGTGAGCATCAACTATGAGTCTACTATGAAGCCCTATGTCGGAAGCTACACGGCACCACAGTCACCTGCTTTAGTTTGGCCACGTGTGTCGAAGACCAGCCGAAACACTGGTGAAAAAGGCATTAAGCACCAAGCCAGTTTCAGAGTGGAAAAGGCGTCAAGGCGGACAATTTAAGAGATGGGTGAAAATGTCAAACAAACGTTGAATCAATCGCAGGTTCCTGTCGTCATGGCCGCAGTTGGTACCCTAACTTGTTAGAAATAGTAAGCCCAAAGAAACACGCTCGAGAAAGTGGAATTCAACCGTCTGTATCGTCTTCGCACCAGAAAGAGCTGCCGCCCAGCTTGTGTCCTGATTCAAGTACAAGTAGGCAAGTATGATTCCACTTTAAGTATGCACTGTATCTACTGAGTACCTACAAAGCATCAATGAGTATCCACTAAAAACATCTACTATAATTCTACAAGAGCATATGAGACAATGAGTAAAGGGTATCTGTTCATTATCTAACATGCTCATCCTAGATATAAGAGTCATACACCGTGGCCATTTTTTTCTTTTTGTTTTCTTTTCAGTGTCTTAATTGTCTTTCACCCTTGGATCTGTTATGTTATATCTTTAAATATCATCTTTTGCTGTCTGTTTCATGTCTTCATGTGTCATTGGTCTTTATACCAGACGATCAAGCATTTTTACTGCTCCGCATTCATTGTTTTTTTATTGCCACATAAAATTAACTTTAAAAATGAACTCTAAGACTTAATTGACAGTAATGGCAAGTGATTTAAGGCTATAGTGAGAAACTATGTCTAGAGAAGAAAGAATAGAATTTAGCGAACAAAGATGAAAGCATTTGCAATTTTTAGCTCGTTTTCACTTTGAAGTTTTCCATCTTTTTTTCAGACGATGTAAACTCAAAAATTTACAATATACGTTTTTGTAACAACTTACATAGTTTAGTCTAGGCTACTGTAAGGAAGCGTCAAGTTTTCCAAAACATTTTCTAAAAGATTATCTTTCTTTTCATGTCATCTCATATGGCGCCAGGCTACTGGAAAACCGAAAATTTCGATACCCCTAATTAGCTTTTTACCTACGCTTTTCAACCCCCCCCCCTCGAGAGACCATTCCAAACAGAAGTGCAGCTTGTTGTTGTTATAAACTATTCTTCAAGTGCTCGCTCAGTGCAAGGTGTCTCCTTTTGTAGGTAATCCAACTATAATGATTACCATGTTCAGTGGTTAGATTGAAAAGAAACAATTTGTTTTGAATTTTAAACTTTTTCTCTTCATTGTGTGACTGACGGCACATTTACAAAACAGCGGTTCTCCAGAAGGAGGCATGCCAAGACAAAAAAAGGAAGCATTATTAGATTGATGATTCTATGGTCTTTTTTGTGGTCAAAGTCGCATTTGTGACAATTTACCTTTACCCCATGAAGTCCTGCATATAGCCCTAGGCAACATGCAACACTAACATAAAATAAAAGTAGTCTTTTTTTAGAGTCTTTTTTTGGCTCCTTTTCAACATAATAGTTCTTACCCTGACCTGACAATGCACCCGCTGATGGAGCCTTATTGTGCATTTGTTTGTTATTCTTTCCATCGATTGATCTGTGGTAAAACTTATGCAGTTTAGACTCGAGACATCCAGTTTAGCCTGAGTGATTGCACTGAATATTGGATAAAAAAAAATATTTATTCATTTGCGCTTCCGGCAGTAATGATAAAAATTTACGTCTCTGAAATATGACGCTTAAAGATTCGACTCACTCTTGGCCGTCATAAGGGGTAATATTCCGAATAAGACTCCGGTCGCTCTTTACGCTAAAGTTTTCTTAGTAATTTCGTGAGAGCTATTTATTCTAATTAAACGGCCTTCGTGATTCAGAGGTCATTCTTAAAGAACTGGAACAAAATTCGAACTTTAGCGTAAAGAGCAAGGTATTGATCAGGGGGTTAACCCCCTCATATGCGTAATAATTTCTGTTCGTTTTAAATCTTAATGTGGCTCCTTACTTTCAGTTGAAAGAACTTGCTGTTTTTTTTTATTTAATTTAATATATAAAGTTGGTATTTTGGTTAGGGTATGTTAGGTATTTAATATAATGCGTTCTGGGCGTCTTGCTTTCCATAATTTTTTTTTTCGTAGTTTCCATAATCTTGGTTTTAAAGTATTATATTTTAATTACATTTCATTATGATTAGCCTGACTGCCCTTCTCAAGTTACGGATGCAAAATTATGAGCAAATTTCTCGAGTGTATACTGGCTAATACGGATAATTTTTGACCTGGCATTTATCACTTTGTCATACCCAAAGAAAACAGGAATATGCTAATACCAAGCAATTTACACTGTATTTAGCACCATTCCATTTAATAAAAAAAATTCCGGTTTCTACTCTATAATTAGCACTTTTTCAAATTCCCCTTCCCAAGCAAAATCCTGTCTATGTACATGGTATTACATCATCCTTATTTCTGCAGAATCAATTTTTTATACTTAAATTAAATATATTATTTCAATCAAAAGATTGCATCATAACTTAACTGTAATTTTTCTTAACGTCATCTGTTCACATCTGTCCTTAAGAGAATCATTTCATGCAACTTTGTTTTCAATGTTCTTTACAGCTTAAATGCACTTCCTATATTAAAAACTTGTTAATTAGCGAAAGGGCAAGCTGCTTTTTTTTAATGATTATGCAATATATTTACCTTGTTTTCTACTTAAATCCCTCGTGGCCCTAGAACTAGAACCACGCCTAGCTGACAACGCCCTAGGGGATATCGCCCTTTAGTTACCACTGCAAATATGTTTGATCAATAGCAAATTTACGATGCTGGGAATGATCATTAAGAAGAAATTGGAAAAAATGACAGGTTATGGAACAGAAATAAACGGAAGGAGTATAATGGTAAATATCCCTACAAAGGAGTAAATATCCCTACAAACTGGTTTATTAAATGACCGTAAGAATGTAAACTTGTTTCTGATTGGTGCACTATTTTTGAAAAAAAGGAAAAAGTAGGAAAAGCGAGGAAAATTTGTAGTTATTGAAAACACAGAGCAAACATGAAAATTTCCGTCTCTCCCCTCCACCGTCCTAAGTGCAAAAAGAATATAAATAGAAACTGAAGTACACAAAACGAAACCAAAAGACAAGCCTCTAAAACGACTGACTGAGTGGAGGTTTCAACCAAAATATTTTATTTTTTCCTTGTTTTGCTGTCTGCGAATTTTCCTCATTTTTTAATGTTTTTTTTTATTAATGCCATGCTTAGCCAGTGTTGTCTCTGAACCCATTTTGAATTATATTCACTTTTTCCACAAAATAAGTTTTTCAAAGAAAAGTAAAGAACTCCATTAAACCAAAAATGAGCAAAAATAAATTCAAATAATCTACCAAGCGTGAAACTACCACAAATCAGCCTCGATAAATAAACGAAACCCAAAACGAACAAAAATTACAATAAATAACCGAGTCAAACTCAAAACGAGCAGAAACTAACATGAGTAGGGCTCAAAACCCCTATACCTTCCCAAGGCCAGAACATAATTTGCACTTTACTGAAAAAAATATAAATGTTTTTACCTTTATAACTTTAATAAATCAAATAATATTAACATTTTGATTAATAAATATCAGTATATGTATATTAAACTGACAATGCAAATTCATTTGTGTATAATAATACATTGTAAAAACATTTGCAAAATGTAATAATACATTGTAAAAACACTTGCATACAATTGCACATGTAAAAATAAATAATACATTGTACCAACATCGTTCTTTACTTAGGCACCGCTATTGCGCTGCCTATGATGTAGAAGACCAGTCATGGACCATTTTGCATCACAGCGGCGTAAAAAAAAGGCTGCAAGTTTCCTATGTGGGATTTTCGGGAATGCCGATTCCAATTCCGTACTTTTTGTTTCGATCTGACGCCATTTTCGAGAGGATGTCAGTCTATTTTTCAGAATTTCCGTAAATTTGTTTTCAAAATATCACTTTACTATGAAGACTAATCAAAATAATAGCAACCTTTCCTGATTCAGCCACAAATGGCAATTTTTTCTCACTAGACAGTTGTTTTCAAAACGCGTTTTAAATTTCGGTTACTAAGGGCCGTGGTTCGTTTATTACTAGCTTGCAGCGACTGCAACCCTGGCGCGAAATTCCGCAACATAAATGATTTAACTTAAGTACGTAAGTTACATACTTGTGTTATGTTACTTACGTTGCAGAACGGCAATGCGAAACCATCATAAAGTATGAAACAAGTTGTTATTTCCAAATCAGAGGGTTAGTTTTTAAGTTATCTAAATATGTTTCAGAAAGTAGATGAGAAGGCACGTACTCTACGTGTCTTATAATCGTTATGTTATGTTATCGTTATGTTACGTGCCTTATGATCGTTATGTACGTTATGTAGGTTATGTAATGAATCATTATGCACGCGACGTACACAACGATTTATTTTTGGTAGTGCCCAGCAAGGTACGAACTCATGGGGAGGCTTCAAGCTCATGTTTCGTCCCAAAACCTTATGATTTTTCCGGAAATATCTTATATTTTCTAAATAACGTGCCTATTTTTTGTATTTTTGTATCAATATTGGAGTTACCCCCCCCCCCCCCCCACCGAAAAAAAGTGAATTCTGAGCCTTTACCCGTTACATCGGGATGATGATCTTCAATATTTGAACTAGAGTCAAAATAAACTGCGGCATTCCTTAGATCATCCTTTCTCAACTTGGGGAGGTGTTCACGATCTCGTAGCCAAGGACACAACTACTTATCCATTAATTAATAGATTTCAATCAACTACAGCCTAACAGAAGGGCAAATATGAATAAGAATATGCTACAATCAATTTTTGGCAGGGGGGGGGGGGGGTCGCAACACTAAAAAGGCTGTGAGGCAACAGATTAAACCAACAGATCTAGCGCATTAAATGTGACAGAGGAGGAAATAAATCTCATTTTTACGACAACCAAATGTTACTGAATTGCTGTAACCGGGTCCCGTACCCTTAATGCAGCCATTTTAGTGTTTCTGTGCAGCCAAATATCGAAGAAATGGTCAAGTGCACCAACCCATGTCTTATATTTTATTTTCTTTGCTAGGTATCAAACATGATATTAAACAAAAAAAAATCCCGTTTTTGAACTGGAAAAGCAAAGAAAGAAATAGGGCAACATTCATATTACATATTACCCAGCCATGTCTTATATTTTATTTTCTTTGCTAGGTATCAAACATGATATTAAACAAAAAAAAATCTGTTTTTGTACTGGAAAAGCAAAGAAAGAAATAGGGCAACATTCATATTACTGGATCGTGAAAAATTTTGCCTTCTTTGGCTGCTGAGGCGGGTAATTTTAGGCTTTTTTAGCACTGCTTAGTGGGTTCTAGGTATTATTTAGTTAACTGTTTCTATAGTACTTTTATTGACTAATAAGGGCGCCAAAATACCTTCTAGTGTCAATATATTTGTCTTTTGTATTATTGCTGTCTATTTTTGCTATTTTTAAGTGTTTATCCTTAATTAAACTTACCTTAGCGACAAGTAATTCACTTTGATTTTTATGCATAAATTAAAAAGAACAAAAACTAACGTAACAATCTCCAAAAAATTCCCTAATTCGGTTAAAACCATAGAAATTAAAAAAGAATAGAGTCAAGATTCTTCCTAGTATTTTGATGTCTATTTCATTCTAAAACTCATATTCTAAAAATTGTGTGAGACCTAATTAACGAAGAAATCTGAACCCAAATTGTCCCTCCAAATATTAATTCTTAGTGTTACCCCGATAGACTTATAACAACAATTTCGTAATAAATTGTCGTACCTAACTAAATACCAAATATAATTAGTTACCTTATTTTAAACTGTTTCATTGAAATTTGAAAAACTGACAACCCCATCTCATATAAGCAGCTTGATTTCACCCCGTGCGAGTGGTCTGGTAATTTTTCTTGTTGAAATCGACTTTTAATAGACGCTAAAATTTAAACAAAAGAAAATTATTATAAACATGAAGACCCCCCCCCCTCGCCGCTCTTTATGCTGCCTGTCAGGCTAGTCGAGGCTCCTGAAACCATATTAGAGTGCAACAGACATAGGCAGTTGTTGATTTATACCGAGTTTTATTTAACGAAGTGCCTTTCAAAATTTTCAGTCTACAGCTAGGTTTTAAACATCAATTTTTTATATATGTTAGACTGAAATAGAACAGAAAAAACGTTTTTCTCTTTTTTTTCCGTTGAGAAATGCTCCCGGACGTGGGGCCGAAGTATTCGGAGTGTTTTTAATTAAGCGTTTATTTTGTTGTTATTTATTCACTGCTTTATTAAAATTAAAACCCGTTTTTTCTTGCTTAATTTTTCGTAAATGGAAAAGAAGTGTGGTCTAATAAATTATTTAGAATAAAAAAAAAAAAAAAAAAAAGTATCCACCTAAGATGGTGAAACTAAATTGAAAATAACAAATGTAATTATTATAACAAATATTTTTTTTTCCTGTAACATTGATTCTTGTCATGATTTGATAAAAAAACAAGTTTTTTTTCAACTGAAATTAAGGAGCAACATTAAAACTTAAAACGAACAGAAATTATTACGTAGCCTATATGAGAGGGTTTGCCCCCTTTGTCAATACCTCGCTCCGTACGCTAAAGTTCGAATTTTTTTCCAATTCCTTCAGAATGACTCATGAATCACAAAAACAGTTTAATTAGAATAGCTCTTTTGAAAGTGCTAAAAAAACTTTAACGTAAAGAGTGAGGTATTGACGAGGGGGCGAACCCTCTCATATACGTAATAATTTATGTTCGCCTTAATTTTTAATGTTACTCCTTACTTTCAGTTGAAAAAACTTGTTTTTTTTATTTAATTTCTGAAAGTTTTTAAATAATGCTGGGAAATCCGGCGCCCCCTTTATGGAAAGTTCCCTTGCTCAATTAAAAATTCCTCCACGTAAAGATCCTCCAGCGTAACCCCCTGCCCCCATCCCCATACCAGAAAAATCGCCCCCTGAAAACGTATATATACTTCACAATTACCAATACTAACCTATATGTAAACAATGAGCAAAGTTCGCCGCTTGCAGCCCTTCCCCCGGGGACGGTGGGGGATTACGTCATCCTCAAAGACATAGTTTTTGGATTTATTTTACTATGCTGAGCAAAATGGCTATCTCAAAATTTTGATCGGGTAACTTTGGAAAAAAGTGAGCGGGGGAGGGGACCTAGTAACCCTCCAATTTTTTGGTCACTTAAAAAGGGCACTAGAAATTTTAGTATACGTTCATATGAGTCCTCTTGCAATATTCTAAGTCTACTGGGTCGATACGATACTCCTGAGGGAAAAAACAAACCAATAAACACGCATCCATGATCTTTCTTCTGGCAAAAAAAATATATATATAATTCCACATTTCTGCACATAGGAGCTTCAAACATCTACAGAAGGGTTCTCTGATCTGATGGTGTGATTTGCATTACGATTCTATGGCTTTTAGAGGATGTTTCCCCCTTTTTCAAAAATAAGGCAAATTTTTTCAGGCTTTTAACTTTTGATAAGTGAGACTAAACTTGACGAAACTTATATTATTGAAATCAGCATCAAAATCTGTTTCTTTTGATGTATCTTTTGATATCAAAATTCCGGTTTTTAGAGTTTCGGTTACTACTGAGCCTGGTTGCTCCCTACTTACAGTTCGTTACCACGAACTGTTTGGTTAATTTCTGCTTGGCTTAGATTCTAATTTTGCTATTTACTTTTCTTTGAGAAACCTATTTTATGGAAAACGTTTATTTCCGAATAAAAGACGTAATACGACAGCACGTACGAATGACACACAAACCGTTCATAAGAATTGTTCCTTTTTCCTAAATGCAACCCTTTTCATGCTGCTTCTTGGGCAACACTCAGGGCAGTCATTTCCAGTGTCCCTATATTCTCAGATGGACTTTTCGTCGTAAATTCATAGTAAAGTTTCGAGGTATGTACATGCAATACGACAAAGTTATTATCATTTTATTATTTTAAGCACAAAAAAGTATCTTCTTAATATAATATTATTCCACGCCCACTTTGACATATTTTTAAGATGGTATCTTCCAACCTTGCCCTTATTCCGTTTTCACATATTTTGGCATGTTTCTTGAAAGTTTGTTTAACTGGTGTAAACTTAGGATGAAAATATTACTTGGTCGAAAGACTTACGGCTCTAAGTGTACTTACGTATTATATCGACCACACGTGGACTGCGTCACTTGGAATCATAGGCAGCGCAATAGCGCTGCCTAAGTAAAGAACGATGTTGGCACAATGTATTATTTAATTTTTTTTTTTCTTAGTCTTAGACCAGGGCACTTCGTATTGAAGGAGTTGTCGTAGAAACTTCGAAAAGGGCTCATTCGATTGGAAATTGGAGTAGCTAGTGCGCTTTTTAATAGTCGAAAGTGATTGGAAAGCAACTAGCCCCCCCCCCCCCCGCCAATCATTCTCCCAAACACATCCAATTGAAATTTTGAGATAGCTATTTTGTTCAGCGTAGTTGATTTCCAGATAGAAAACATGTTCTTGAGAAGGTCAATCCCCCACAACCCTCAGGGCAAGGGTTTTAAGTTATGCCCTGGGGGCATATAAGAACAATGTTGGCCCAATGCATTATTTTTTTTCCTTTAGACCAGGGCACTTCGTATCGAAGAAGTTGTCGTAGAAAACTTTGAAAAGGGCTCATTCAATTGGAAATTTTCGATAGTCGAAAGTGATTGGAAGGCAACTAACACCCCTTCCAGGCCCACCATTTCCCGAAACACATCCAATCGAAATTTTGAGATAGCCATTTTGTTCAGCGTAGTTGATTTCCAGATAGAAAACATGTTCTTGAGAAGGTCAATCCCCCACAACCCTCAGGGCAAGGGTTTTAAGTTATGCCATGGGGGCATATAAGAATGATGTTGGCACAATGTATTATTTATTATTTTTTTTTCCTTTAGACCAGGGAACTTTGTGTCGAAGAACTTGTCGTAAAAACTTCGAAAAAGGCACATTCAATTGGAAATCGGAGTGGCTTGTGCCCTTTTTAATAGTCGAAATTGAATGGAAGGCACCCTTTCTACGGCCACCATTTCCCGAAACACATCCAACCAAAATTTTGAGATAGCCATTTTGTTCAGCGTAGTTGATTTCCAGATAGAAGTTATGTTTTTGAGGAGGACACTCCCCCACAGGCCTCAGGGCAAGGGTTGTAAGTTTTGCCCCGGGGGCATATAGGGTTTTTATAGAAAGCGTTATAGTAAAACCTTCAAAAAAGGCTCATTTGATTAGAAATTCAAAGGGCTAGTGCCCTTTTTAATAGTCGAAAGTGATTGGAGGGCAACTAACCCCCCTCTCACGCCCACCTTTTCCCCAAACACATCCAATCAAAATTTGAAGATAGCCATTTTGTTGAACGTAGTTGAAAGTTCTGGAAATAAGGTCTTTGAGGATGACAACCCTCCCCCCCACAGCCCTCAGGGCAAGGGCTGTAAGCTATGCCCTGGGGGAATATAAGGTTTTTATAGAATGCGTTGTCGTAGGAACTTCAAAAATGGCTCATTAAATTGGAAATTGAAATTACTAGTGCCCTTTTTACTAGTCGAAAGTGATTGGAAGGCAACTAAAACCCCTTCCACGCCCACCATTTCCCCAAACTCATCCAATCAAAATTTTGAGATAGCTTTTTTGTTCCACGCAGCTTAAAGTTCAGGAAATTATACCTTTGAGCAGGATACTGCCGCCACGGTTTTCAGGGCAAGGGTTATAAGTTATGCCGTGGGGGCATATAAGTTTTTATTGAAATCTTTGTCGTAGAAAATTGAAAAAGGGCTCATTCTATTGAAAATTCTAAGGTCTAGTGCCCTTTTGAATAGTCGAAAGTGATTGGAGGGCAACTAACCCCCTCTCACACCCACGTTTTCCCCAAACCGATCCAATCAAAATTTTTAGACAGCCATTTTGTTCAGCGTAGTTGATTTCCAGATAGAAATCATGTTTTTGAGGAGGACACTCCCCCAGACTCAGGGAAAGGGTTGTAAGTTATGCCGTGGGGCAAATAAGGTTTTTATAGAAAGTGCTGTCGTTGAAACTTCAAAAAAGACTCATTCGATTGGAAATTCAACGGGCTAGTGCCCTTTTAATAGTCGAAAGTGATTGGAGGGCAACTAACCCCCCTCTCACGCCCACTTTTTTTCCAAACACATCCAATCAAAATTTTAAGATAGCCATTTTGTTCAACGTAGTTGAAAGTTCTGGAAATTAGGTCTTTGAGGATGACATCCCCCCCCACAGCCCTCAGGGAAAGGGTTGTAAGTTATGCCCTTGGGGCTTATAAGGTTTTTATTGAACGCGTTGTCGTAGAAACTTCAAAAAGGGCTCATTCGATTGGAAATTGTAATGGCTAGTAGCCTTTTTAATAGTCGAAAGCTATTGGAAGGCAACTAACACCCCTTCCATGCCCACCATTTCCCCAAAATCATCCAATCAAAATTTTCAGCTAGCCATTTTGTTCCACGCAGTTTAAAGTTCAGGAAATTATACCTTTGATTAGAACCCTCCCCCCACAGTCTTCAGGGAAAGGGTTATAAGTTATGCCCTTGGGGCATGTAAATTTTTTTTTTAAACCTTGTCGTAGAAACTTGAAAAAGGACTCATTCAATTGGAAATTCAAAGAACTAGTGTCCTTTTTAATAGTCTCGAAAGTGATTTGAGGGCAACTCACCCCCCTCTCATGCACACCTTTTCCCCAAACACGTCCAATCAAAATTTTTAGATAGCCATTTTATTCAACGTAGTTGAAAGTTTTAGAAATTAGGTCTTTAAGGATGACAACCTCTCCACTCCCACAGCCCTCAGGGCAAGGGTCGTAAGTTATGCCCTGGGAGCATATAAGGCCTTTTATAGAAAGCGATGTTGTAAAAACTTCAAAAAGGGCTCATTCAATGGGAAATTGAAAGGGCTAGTGCCCTTTTAATAGTCGAAAGTGAATGAAGGGCAACTAACCCCCTCTCACGCCCACCATTTCCCCAAACACATCCAATCAAAATTTGGAGATGTTCATTGTGTTCAACGTAGTTGAAAGTTCTGGAAATTAGGTCTTTTAGGATGATAACCCCATCAGTGCCCTCAGTGCAAGGGTTGGGAGTTATGCCCTGGGGGCATATAAGGTTTATATAGAAAGTTGTTGTGGAAATTTCAAAAAGGGCTCGTTTGATTGGAAATTGAAATTGCCCTTTTTAATAGTCGAAAGTGAGTGGGGAGTAATTAATCCCCCTCTCACGCCCACCATTTCCCCAAACACATTCAATCAAAGTGTAGAGTATTTTGTTCAACGTAGTTGAAAGTTCTAGAAATTATTTATTTAAGGATGGCAAACCCCCCAGAGCCCCCAGGGCAAAGGTTGTAAGTTATGCCCTGGGGGCATATAAGGTTTTTATAGATAGAGTTGTCGTAAAAACTTAAAACGGCGCTCATTCACTTGGAAATTGAGAGGGCTAGTGCCCTTTTTAATAGTTGAATGTGATTGGAGGGTAACTAACCCCCCTATCACGCCCAAAATTCCCCCAAACACATCCAATCACAATTTTCAGATAGCCATTTTGTTCAACGTTGCAGAAAGTTCTGAAAATTAGGTCTTTGAGGATGACAACCCCACCCCTCCCAGCACTCAGGGCAAGGATTGTAAGTTATACCTTGGGGGCATATAAGGTTTATATTGAAAGCGTTGTCGTAGAAACTTTAAAAGAGCCCATTTGATTGGAAATTGAAAGGGCTAGTGCCTTTTTTAATAGTTGAAACTGACTGGAGAGCGACTAACGCCCCTTTCACGCCCACTATTTTCCCAGACACATCAAATCAAAATTTTGAGATAGCCATTTTGTTTAACGTAGTTGAAAGTTCTGGAAATTAGGTCTTAGCGGATGACAACCACCCTCACAGCCCTTAGGGTAAGGGTTGTAATTGATGCCCTGGGGGCATATAAGGTGTTTATAGAAAGCGTTGTCGTAGAAACTTAAAAAGGGCTCATTCGATTGGAAATCGAAAGCCCTAGTGCCCTTTTAATAGTCGAAAGTGGTTGGAAGGCTTGACATCTTTATAGTAAAGATCGATGTGGGTATAATGTATTATTTTGTTGTTGTTGTTGTTGTTTAGACCAGGGCTTTTTGTATCGAAGGTGTTGTCGTAGGAACTTCGAAAAGGGCTCATTCGATTGAAAATAGAAAGGGCTGATGCCCTTTTTAATACTCGAAAATGATTCTAGGGAAACTAATCCCCCTCCCAGGCCCATCCTCCCATTTACTTTATGTTTAAAAACTAAATGTTGCCTTAAGATTAAATCAAATTGCACTGTGTTAATGCTAATCCCCAATAAGGCATCTCAGCAGTATCCCAAGAACGAATGAGGGTATTATGTTCAAACTTTCGGGGCTACTTCTACTCTTGAAATTTAACCAAATCAAATAGCGTAAGTGAAGCTATCAAAGAAAAAAACAGATTTTTTTGCGAATGGTATCAAGTTTTCCATTTCAGGTCAACTAGAGGAGGAATGAAACTAAATTAAACACTACTATTTGTGTCCAGATTTTTAAAAGGGTGTATGTTGTTAAAAATTGCTGAAAATTTTTCTCCAACATACAAATAGCAGGCAAAACTATACATTCTAAAAAAACCGAAAAGATTTAAAGTATTATGTTCTTTTTCCCTGAAGAGACTATGTCAATATAAAACGAACAGAAATTACTTTAAAAAAAAAATTTCCACAAAATAAGTTTTTCAAAGAAAAGTAAAGAACTCCATTAAACAAAAAATGAGCCAAAATAAAATCAAACAATCTACCAAGCGTAAAACTATCACAAATCAGCATTGATAAATAAATGAAACCCAGAACGAACAGAAATTACAAAAAATAACCGAGTCAAACTCAAAACGAGCAGAAATTAACATAAGTTGGGCTCAAAACCCCTATGCCTTTCCAAGGCCAGAAGATAATTTACACTTAACTGAAAAAAATACAAATGAATGTGCATTGTCAGTTTAATATACATATGCTGAAATTTAGTAATCAAAATGTTAATATTATTTGATTTATTAAAGTTATAAAAGTAAAAACATTTGTATTTTTTCAGTAAAGTGTAAATTATGTTCTGGCCTTGGGAAGGCATAGGGGTTTTGAGCCCTACTCATGTTAATTTCTGCTCGTTTTGAGTTAAACAAGAAGGCGCATCTCCCACTTTTTTTCCAAAATAAGTCATTGTACTCTTAGGACTCCGCTTCAACTCTGGATCAAATGTTTGCATTTGGAGAAGTGTATTTGCTTCACTGAACCCATATTAAAAGGACCAAATCAAACAGTTCGTGGTAACGAACTGTAAGTAAGGAGCGACCCGGCTCAATAGTAACCGAAACTCTAAAAAAGGGAATTTGTATACCAATAGATACATTAAAAGAATTAGATTTTTATGCTGATTTCAAATATATAAATTTCATTAAGTTTAGTCTTACCCATCAAATGTTACGCGCCTGAGAAAATTTGCCTTATTTTCAAAAAAGGGGAAACATCCCCTAAAAGCCATAGAACTTTAATGAAAACTCACACCATCAGATTCAGCATATCAGAGAACCCTAATATAGAAGTTTCAAGCTCATATCTGCAAAAATGTGGAATTTTGTATTTTTTGCCAGAAGAAAGATCAGGGATGCGTGTTCGTTTTTTTTATTTGTTTGTTGTTTTTCCCAGGGGTGATCGTATCGACCCAGTGGCCTTAGAATATCGCGCGAGGGCTCATTTTGAACGTAAATTAAAAGTTCTAGTGCCTTTTTAAGTGACCAAAAAAATGGAGGGCAACTATGCCCCCTCCCACCCTCATTTTTTTCCCAAAGTCACCCGATCAAAATTTTAGATAGCCATTTTGTTCAGCATTGTCGAAAAATACAATAACTATGTCTTTGAGGATGACTGAATCCCCCGAAGCCCCGGGGGAAGGTCTGCAAGTTATGAACTTTGCCCAATGTTTACATATAGTATTGGTTATTGGGAAGTATACAGAATTTTTCACGGGGGATTTCTTTCTGGTAGTTGGGGGGGGGGGGGGGTCGGGGGTTACTTGGGAAAGTCTTTCCATGGGGGAAGTTTTCATGGGGAAGGGACATTGTTATGTAGGGTGCGCCGGATTTCCCAACATCATTTTAAAAAAAGATCAGAAATTAAATTTAAATAAAACAGTTTTTTCAACTGGAAGTAAGGAGCAACATTAAAACTTAATACGAACAGAAATCATTACGTATATGATTGGGTTTGCCCCCTAGTAATTACCTCGCTCTTTACGCTACAGTTTTTTTGTGCAAAAAATTCAAAGCTATTTATTCTAATTAACGGCCTTTGTGATTAAGGGGTCATTTTTAAAGAATTGGAATAAAATTCAAACTTTAGCTTAAAGAGCAAGGTATTGACTAGGGGGCGAACCCTCTAATATACGTATTAAAAATATATGAATATAGAAGTTCGTTACGTAAATTAATTCGTAAGTTATGTTACCAAATAAAAGTAAAATTAGTATGCAAATTTTGTTTTGATTATTCATGTACGGTTAGCCACAATCAAAACCTGCATTAATTCAAAAACGTTCAAAAATTAAATAAAAAAAAAAATTTTTTTTAACTGAGAGTAAGAAACGACGTTAAAACTTAAAACGAAGGAAATTATTCCGTATATGAAGGGGCTGTCCCCTCCTCTACGCCTCGCTCTTCACGCTAAAGAATGACTTTCTCACAGCTCTATTTTTTTAAACAATAAAAAACTTTAGCGTAGAGAGCGAGGCGTTGAGGAGGGGACAGCCCCTTTCATATACGAAATAATTTCTGTTCGTTTTAAGTTTTAACGTTGTTCTTTACTTTCAGTTTAAAAAAACTTGTTTTTTATTTAGTCAATTACATAAATCGCCTAGATTTCACACTGAGGCGTACGTAGAGGGAACTTCTGGTACCGGACACTCCGAACCTAAATTTCACGAAGTTCTGGGTACATCTTATTCCAATTATCAATGTTTTTTCTGTTATTGCCTCCCCCACCCTAGAAATAAATTCCTGCGTGCAAGATCCTCGGAAATAAATTGCTGTGAAAAATTCACAAAGTGGCCAATTGGGACTTTAAAACTGTGGATATTAAGAAATAGATAAACATAGAAGGGACATTTCATTTTCCCTTCAATTTTCCAAAAGCAAAATGAAAACCCCATCGAATACATAATTGTCATGCTTTTCTCTCAAGATTAAAGTCACTTCTGAAAAAATACTCAAAAGCAGCTATAGTTAGTGATTAATATCAAATATATAAAAATGAACACTTACTACTAAAAGAGAAAATCATATAGACTATCCAGTTAAGTAAGTAGTGAAAAAATTCACAATAATTTACTATCATCAGGCAACAACTGTGGTAGCATCGTCGTTTCATCACCTGTGCACAAAAGAGCGACACCTGCTCTTATAGTTCCTGTTGTTTGGCAATGCTGAGGGCTTCAAGATGATTCGGTCTGTTACCTGCAAAATTAAAAAAAATAATTATAGGGGATGAACAACCCGTATAATATCCTTAAAATTTGGTTTCTTGCAACCTGGAAAGATGAGTAGATATTAGGAAATATAGGCTATATGGATAAAAGGATGAATGTCTAAATTTAGAAAGACAGTGATCCTTTGATAGCGTTAGCGCTACACAAAAATAAGTGAGGGGATAAGAATGTTAGCAACTGTAGGCAAGAGCTGAGAAGAGGGGGAGACAAATATGTTCAGAGCGGACAGCCTGCGTAACTTTTTTCTTAGGGGTAGTGTATGTCAATGGTTAATGAAAAGGTCTCGATACCATATAAATAGTGTGTCTTTTCAGAAAATACAAAATTTAGTACTTTATGTATTTTTAATCTTCCACAGTAGGGGATGGGAGTCAGATATGCTTTCTGGCGGGCCTTTAATCGTTTTAATTAACTATATAATTCGCTTATTTTTGGCACTTTTTTCGAAATTAAGTCACACCACCCACCCACCCCCCCCCCCCCCAAAAAAAAATATCTTCTTACCCTCTTGGGGATATCCTTATACTCTCATTAAGTGCCCATCGTCAATGATATTGAATTATTGTCAGCTAGGGACTTTGCTATAATTTTGGTTATGTGGATTTGTTAAAGTCATTTAGAAAAATATTTAAATTCACATTTTACGATACTTCTCGGGGAACTGATTATATCGATCGAGTCATTCATGCGTTTTCACGCCTAATGGTAACAAGATAATACCCAAAATTTTAAAAATAGTAATAGGCCTAAAAACATTCTTGTTAAATTACAAGTTCAGTATTACAGCCAAATAACACCAAAGTCAGGGTTTTTCTGTCCTATAAAATCCAAGCTTTGAAGTGTAACGTGTTTTTTTTTTAATTTGCCACAGTCAAAATGTGTCTTCACTGAAAACAGAAATTAACCATTCAACAGTCTTCCAATCGTTTTGTTAACCGAAAGTCAGCGTTTCCAGCCAAAGTTTCCAACAAAGTCAGTGTGCGGATACCAGTAAATAGTGAGGGCTAGAATTTGAAAGGATTTTATTTTACTAACAGATTCTTTAGCTAGAATTTTGATGACTCTTTATTCGTTAGAAAAATTGCACCAAATCCAAGCGAATTGGTTGTCCCCTTAGTGGCATGGTCGAAAGATCTATAAAAGTAATAGGAACTACATAAATTTAAGCAGTAACCAAATCAAGAGGCGGTCACCTCCCTTCTCTGGTTCCACCACAGTCATGAGTAAATGTCAATAAAAGTGTACCTGGAATCCTGAAGGAAGTTAGGGCTGTTTTAAGGAACATTTAAGTACCAGTAATTTTCTGAAAGTAATAGTGATACAGCACGATCATTATAGGGACTGAAAATGTAATAATTTGTTAATGTTAGTTTTGTTTCTTCGTTACCATGGATACATATCTATTAGTCACGAATATTGACGTAATCAATTACGCTTAACACATCTAAAGATTTTGTGACCTGTCAATTTGTCAAAGAATAGAAATAATACTTTATGTTTTTCTTAGGCACTTTCCTCAAATGTCTCACAGCAGCAACAAGATGAACACTGGTTCTTCTAAAATTTGCCCCTAAAATCTGTCGGAGGACCCCAAAAATTAAGAAGAAGCATGCTATGAGACCCTAATATCTAGAAATTCGGGACTATAACCAAGGACCTCTCTCTCTCTCAAGATCTGGCCAAGGACTGCCAAATAAGGAGAGTCTTGTGGGAAGAACGAGGTGCTTGAATATGAAAGATTTTGATAGTCAGGACGATAAACTGGTAGTTTTTAGACATCAAGCTTTCATTGACAAAATGCCAAAAAAATGTTTCTTTAAAATTTTGGCTCTATGGAGGCACATGCAAGGACTTACGCACAGGGATTCGAAATTTTAAATTGTCTTGAGAGTCTGGACACTTTTTTTTTAAATAAACAAATTAAATTACTTTTTTATTATTCCCCCCCCCCCAAGAAAAATCCTAAAAATTCAATAGATAGATAAAGAATAATTATTCACAATTAATTAGCCATACAACGACTACATTCTTCGAATCCCCCAAAGGCTCCTAGGCCTGTAAAAGAGGGGGGTTAAATACATTAGATAAATTAAATATAATTAAATAGATTAAATAGGCTTCAATCAATGCTACACAAAAAGGAGACAAAAAGGGAAAAAAGGAAGCAAATAATAAATAAATAAAAAATTCTAACATGGAAACCGATTTTTTTTTTTTTTTACAAGTCTTTTGAAGGTACCAAATGAGCGGCATTCTCGAACCGAATCGGGAAGGATATTCCACATAGAATCACACGCAACGAGAGGATTAAATGTGCCTGGGCAATTGCCCAAAAATTTAGGACAGTGGCACAGTTCATAAAAGAATACGAAATTGCAGCAGAACGATTGAAAGATTTTTCTAGAATATGGAAATTGTCAGAATGACAATATTTCAGGACTTTCTCAGGGCCCTGCCTCTGATCCTCCCTGCCACATGCTCCTAACTGCATGAATCAATGCTAAAACTCCACCGTGTAAGTCCGTATAGTTCCGTGCTCAAAATTTGTAAAAATTTCCTTATTATTCCCGTATTTCAAGAATATCATGCAATATACCTATTTTGGGCATTCTTCTAAACCCTCCCACCCCTCACCAATAAATTTTGTGCATGTTATTTGTGCTAACAATACACATAAACTTTTATCAAGACTGTTCATTTATTAATCTTGCTTTAATTCACACTATAAAAAGAATCGATTTGTTTAATCAAATAATATAAGCTGCCGATCCTCTAATAGATTAAAACAACAGAAATAGTTATGGTGCGCAATCAATTTGGTTTGGTGATTAATCGTTTTGGTAGTTTTAAGAATATCAGGTCTTGTACCTTTCCACTTGTTCGTCACGATTTTCAATCGAGCCTATTCCTAAGTACTCACTGACTGTGTTTAATTTCCTTTGTTTCATCTCTGTAATTGTGGCTTGATTTGCATATTAATAAAATGCGATGACAAGTTCATTGATCATCAAAATCTTTCAGTTTGATTCCCTATTTCGATTATGAAAAACAAGTTTATTGGGGGAGAATGGCCCTAAAATTATGGCTTTTTAGGTGTTATGTTTCTAATTAATGTGCGGACTACTTCTTATTTTTCAAGAAAATGCAGCTTAGAACCCCCCCCCCCCCCTCTAGTATATATATATATATATATATATATACATATATATATATATATATATATATATATATATATATATATATATATATATATATATATATATATATATATATATATATATATATATATATATATATATATATATGTATCATCAGCTATATCATATATATCAGCTGATTTTCTTTGTAGCTGACTGGATATAACTACGAGACAGTTCGCAATCGCAGAGGGTAGCACTTTAAATATGAAGTCATAAAAAATATTTCTTTCGAGAGTTACTATTAAGCTGTCACTTTAAGTTAAGGCAAATGCTACAATTACATGAATTCTTCGTACGGTAAAACGGGAGATAAAAAGTCAAATTGTATTTTATTACAACGATGAATACCCTGCAGGAACCTAGGTATTAGTTGCCAGAACTGTTTTATTTGCTTCTCTATCAGGTGCTAAAATTATTACATCCCTATGAGATGATGAAAAACATAAGTTCCTCACTATAGCCAGAGATAAGCTCAGAAAATGTGAGAGGGGGGGGGGTATCTGACTAAAAAACCTCAATCTATGAGGAATATACTTTATAAGTTGGCAAATTCAGTAACTCAAGAGGCAATGACAATAGTCATAGGCTGTTTTCATAATGGCTTCGACATTGTCTAAATTAAAAACATTTTAGGAATTTAAAATGAAATATGGTTTGAGGAAGGGTCGAACCTCAGATTTGGAATGAAGCAGATTTTAACATTCAGTAAAACGTCATAGTTTCGTATTTCAGGCAGAATTTGTGCGCAATAAAAATCTTGAGGCAATTTCCAAAATTACTACTCCTTTTCCATACTTCGTTTCCATTTTGTGTAGTTAGGTCAGTTAGTTTTATGGTATTATGTGCTTTATTATGTTTGTTTTGTCTTGCATTTTTTATGTTTATTCATTGTTATTGTTATGTACCATGTTTTGTTATGTGTGTTATTATCATGTGCTGTTACTTCGTGTCATTTTTTTTGTGTTGCCATGTCCAAAACCGGCTGTTGCTGCAGTAAATATATATCTATCTATCTATTCCTGCATAAATCCTAAGAATATGGTTTATTCCATTTCATACTCGAGTATCCAGGTTCCTATTAAACTCTATTTGCTGAATTCACATATATATATATATATATATATATATATATATATATATATATATATATATATATATATATATATATATATATAATATATATATATATATATATATATATATATATATATATATATATATATATATATATATATATATATATATATATATATATTTGGTCTTTGGTAAAACTTTTGGCAAAACTTCTCAAACTGAGACATTTTCAAAACCCAAGTTCTGAATATTGTCATAATAAAAATTTTGAAAACGGCATTTCTCTTAGGACAGAGATATGATAAGAATAATTAGCGTAGAAACGTGTTTTTGTTTAAACACAAAAGTATAATCCTAAAAAAAAAATTCTCCAGAAGGAAAACTTAAACTTGAAATGATTTTACATGTTAGAAAATCAAAATTCAAAATTATGCAACGAAAATTTTTCAGCACCCCAAAGATGCCTTGTATGATCTTCCAATCATATACGGCGAGATTTAAAGATTCTGTCTTCTAGGCTAGTTGGACCTCTGCCCTCGGAATGTTTTTGATCCCTCTGAAATGGAATTCTGACTACTATTTGCAGTCAGCTAACCTTTGCTATTGCTCAGCCTCTTTAAAATGACCGCTGCATATTTTGATTTCTAAACACTAAACCGTGTTTTCTTGTTTTCTCTTTTTTTAATTTTTGACCCTAAGCAGGAAAAGTGCTTACCACGGGTCCTTTGTCCCTAAAACACCAAAAATAAACAAAACGAATTTTGAAGCATCCGAAAAAATTTGATACTTTTCTGACCAAAAACGGTATCGGTCTAGTGCATTATCAGTTAAAAAAAACACACTATGACATTATGAAAACTACTTCAAAACATTCATTCTAAAATAATTACTTTATCATTCCTAAAAGGTCAAACCCCCAACTCCACCTTATCCCCTAAAGAATAAGATAAAAAACAAGTTTTTTCAACTGAAAGTAAGGAGCAACATTAAAGCTTAAAACGAACAGAAATGATTATGTATATGAGGAGAGTTACCCCCTCCTTAGCACCTCGCTCTTCACGCCAAAGTTTTTCGGCACTTAATTTAAAATTTAGCGTAAAGATTTAGGTGCTGAGGAGGGGGCAACCCTCCTCATATACGTAATAATTTCTGTTAGTCTTAAGTTTTAATGTCGCTCCTTACTTTCAGTTGAAAAAAATTTTTTTATTTAATTTCTGATTGTTTTTTTTAATAACACCAAAATATCTGGCTGCACCTCCACGGAAAAATCCCCCTCCCCAAGAAAAAATCCTCTGGACAATTCAAGCCTGGCGAAAATTACTCCGGACAATTACCCTTAACATTTCCACGTGCAAAATTGAATCGGTAAAGAGAAAGTAAGGCGTATAAAGAAATTTCGTATAGGAATTCTGACAAATTCCCCAGTGTAAAATTTCCCCTGAAAAGTTCACCCCTTGGAATGTTCCCTTTCCATAGAAAATTTTCCCCGTGCAAAATCACCCTGCATAAAATTCGTCCTCCCCTCCCCACCCGAAAAATATATGCATACTTCCTAATAACAAATACTATACGTAAGCAATGGGGAAATTTTATAACTTAAAGACCTTTCCCCAGGGACTGTGGGGGTCATGTTATCTCCAAAAACATAGTTAATGGGCCTTTAAGCTATGCTGAAGAAAATAGCTATATCCAAATTTTGATCGGACGATTTTGGGAAAAATGTGTTGTGGGAGGAGGCCTAGTTGCCCTCCAATTTTTTTGGTCACTCAAAAAGAGCACTAGAAACTTTTATTTCCGTTAGAATGAGCCCTCTCTCGACGTTCTAGGCCCACTGGGTCGATACGATCACCCCTGGGGAAAACAAAAAAAAAACAAACAAATAAACATGCATGCGTGATCTTTCTTCTGGCAAAAAATCACAAAATCCTACATTTTTGCAGATAGCAGCTTGAAACATCGACAGTAGGGTTCTTTGATACTCTAAATCTGATGGTGTGGTTTTCAGTAAAATTCTATGACTTTCAGGGAGTGTTCTCCCTTTTTCTAAAACCAGGCAAATTTTCTCAGGCTCGTACCCTTTGATGAGTAAAACTAAACTTAATGAAACTTTTATATTTGAAGTCAGCATTAAAATCCGATTCTTTTGATATTTCTATTGCAATCAAAATTCTGTTTTTTAGTGTTTCGGTCACTATTGAGCCAGGTCGCTTCTTACTTACAGTTCTTTACCACGAACTGTTTGAAAATATATAGCCCAGATTATATAAACTCAATTAATTTTCAATAGCGCGACTCTTTCTTCTTATTAATTTAACGGCCAACGCTGAACGAGCGGAAAAGAGTTGCGATACTGAAAATTCAATGAGTTTTTATAATTTGGGTATACGTTTGTCCATTAGGAGGAGGGTGATAAAATGAAGCAAAGCAACCTTTTGGAACGGTATAAGTTAGTATTTTAGAATGTTTTAAAGTGATTTTAGGATGTGGTATTTAATTTAGTGATTTAGTGATTTTTAAAGTGATGTTTCCTTTAGAGTTGGCCATGCACTAGACCGATAACAAATAACTTTGTTTCAAGTCTCGGCTTCAACTCCCCACCGGGAAAAATTGTTGCAGGTTCATCCCGCTCCTTTTGGGAGCATTTCTGCCTCCACAAATTGAGAAGTTGAGGAATAATCTAATATCCGACCAAGCAAAAATTATCAAGCAGCAATTTTTTTCAACATAGATTTAAACTTATCAAGCTTTATATTTTCTTCGCTGTAAAATTTGCAACGATTTTTCATTTATATGGGTTGATATCGAATTTAAAGAGTTCGGGGTTTGAAACTGGCAAAACAAACTTTATTTCTCCCTTAATAAGTAATAAGAATAAATAAGTTTCTATCTATATATCAATCTGGTAGAAGATTTAGTTAGTTGTAATAAGACCTTTTTTTGGTACTTATCTTTTAGTCAGTACACACTCGATAATTTCAATCTATAAAATCAGACAATAACCGGTTTATTGCTGCTTGCATACGGAGACAATTAGCTTCGGCTCAGTTAAAAACTACATTGTAGCTATATATTTTAATAAATATTTAGTTGGTATTCTAGTTAGGTTACATTTCTCATGTAGCCCCGCTATACTTACTCCCCCCCCCCCTAATGTGCAAATATATAACCCAAATTATATATATCCTATGTATATCCTAAGCGTCTCAGTTGTTCCAACCCCGTACCTGTAGATCCAAATTCTCGAGTGTGTACTGGCTAACAGATAAGTACCTCTTTTTTCTATGCCATATTCAGATTCTAAAAAAACAGTTTGAACGGTAAACACTAGATATTTTCTTAAACACCTTTTTTTACATGCTATTTTAACGTCGTGGAACTAACCCGTACAGTGTTTCAGAAATTTCTCCATTACGTTTTCCTCATACAACTTGGTGCTCCTGAGTTGGATATTCTTTTTAAGCTTCAATTGCTACGTTATATCTTAAAATTACTGAAGCAGCTGTATGGGTAAATATTTGCTTGTGCAGAGTAGTTGACTAGATAGCCCCTCTTTTTCTCCCCCTTTTATTTGGTCCTGGCAAGAGGAAGATGTTTTACATTACAAGATGTGGGACAGTAAATCCCCTGCAGGTTTATTCAACAACATCAGGGCATAATGCAACAATTAAATAGCGAATGGACGTTCCCTTAGAGCTCACTTTAATAGCATCGGCAATTATGCAACTGACTTAATTCGCAAGATTCGTAAAAGTGTATATGACTTACTTCGCTATGTTCAGAACAAAAAATTCACGCTTCTGGCATTTTATCTCACAGCTTTGCGGCATAGCACAACAATACAAATAACAATAAAATTGCTAATCATCCTCCCGGGTTTCACTCTTAAGACTGTGATAGCAACTCAGTCGATGGAAGTAACGTCGAAAACCGTTCCGCTACTGACTTCCGACAATTAAGCCCCGAAGAAGAACTGTCCGCAGGCTTTAGGCGTTATTTAGCCAACTGAATGGCAACTATTGAGGTAAGCGAGTAGCAGGTGCAGGAAGAGACAGAAGGCGTGCGCAGTGAAACGAAAAAGTCAAACGGTGCAATGGCTACTTATTGACTCCACCCTTATTATATAGATTTTTGTTTTATACCAGCTTCAATCAACACGAGTCAACATTATTTACTTTCCCCTGGCATATAGAGAGCGATTGTCGCAGCGTTTGCCCTTTTCTTTCTGCAGTTTCTAGGCGGTGGCAACATCAAACACGCCAAAATCACTCTGTTTTTCTTCAAAAATTAAAAGTGCTTCTGCAAAAGATCCACTGGTCAACAGGATTGTTATTGAAAAAAAAATGTGAATATTGATATTCGCACAATTGTAGCTAGATACTCATTTCGAAAATGGAGTCCGTTCTTGCTTACTGGTTCATTGTTAGAATTTTTCTTTCCAGAAATATACTTCTGTAGGTTCTGTCGAAATATCAATTTGAAAATTCCATGTTATATGTACTTTGGTTTTCATTTCAAGATGATACAGACATCCCTTTTACAAGCCCAGTCAAATCTGTAACTGCGAATTAGTTCTGCGAAGTTATTGTCCTCGTAATTCAAAAATTCCTATTTGGCAGGAAAAGTGTAGCAAATATTATGTAAATAAACAAGTCAAGATCTGTTTCGCTAACACTCTACGTATATGTTTCCCAAAATAAAATCAATTGGTTGTCTCAAAACGACTTGTTATTTCGATCATTGTGCTTTTTTTATTGTAGCATCAACACAACAAAACAAGGTATATCAAGGCTAATATATGCTTACAAATAAGAATGAGTTAGCTGTTGTCCCCCCCCTCAAAACCTATAAATATCTTGAATTTCATTCGCATCTCGTTCAAATGCGTGTGGTTTTGTTTCTGTCAAAACAACAACAAAATAAAAGAAAATCCCTCTAACAACCAAAATTACAGAAAAGAACTGGTAATAAAAGTGAACTGGACTGCTTTATATGCAACGATATTCATTCCTGGAAGTTGGAACAATTTTTGATATGCTGAAAAAAATAGAAAATGTTTAAAATATATTTTGTGTTCAGCAAAGCGCAAATGACACTCTGGCTTTCAGGAGACTTAGGGGGGATTACGGATTAGCCCTATTCCTGTTAGTGGTAATTTCAGTTTTTTTTTAAGTCTGACTATATTATTCATTTTAATTTCCTGTTCGTTTTTATCTCATTCATTCCTTCTTGTATACTTTGAATCTTACAGTTAATTCTTTTATACCGCTAAGTGGGAAGGGTTTTGATGGCTCAAAATATAATCTTAGGACCATATTTTCGAAATTTCAATCCTCCAATAGATTTTTTCCCTCTCCCCTGTGTCCCAAGTGCGTATTTGTAGCGTTTTCGGGTCAGGCACTTACATAAGATTTCTTTTTCACGAGTCCCAATAAAACAACTTGAGGGGGAGTCAATAATAAATAAAAGTTTTTTTAGTGATTTGAATAAGAAATGGCCAAAAAATGTGAATTCATAGGGGGGGAGAGCTGGGCCTTGATGTCAATGCTGCGTCCATCCCTGGTTTGGTTCAAACAGTGCCACTGTATGGGGGTATGTCAGCGACGTTTTGAAATGACACTAGAGATTTTTAAGCATGATTACATTGATTGGCTATACAGAATTTTATCATCAGTACCAATTTGGCCTTTTCTGGATTTAAAAAGGTCAGTCTCCGGCAAAACGTATAAACCGGAAGCTGCTTGGCGTAACCACTGACGAATCCAGTAGGGTCGGGGAACACTGTCCCCCCCCCAATGTTTTTCTGGCACCCTTATTCCCTGTTGTTTTTTTTTACTTTTTTTAGAATAAACTTGTCAATTTGGTGGGGGCGGAGGGGGCAATGCGCCTTTGTCCCATTGCCCCCTCCCCGAAGATTTTGCTCTAGATCTGTCCCTGGGTGTAACCTCATTTTCTATTACTTTAAAATGGCCTATTAATGCCAGAAAATATCACATTTTCTTTTTTCTCTTCTCTCTTTTCCTTACCACAAACAATTATTCGAAAACATACATCATACAGAAAATATGTAGAAATTTCTGTTTTTTTTTTTTTTTTCAAGCATAGCTGCATCACCTGTTCGTATTTACAGAAATAGTTGAAAAATAGTGTTTTTGATATCAAATATGTGTGTGTCCCATTGCTAAAAAAAAAAACAATCCTCTATTTACAAACAGTTGGTTGTAATAATGGACAAAACACTCAAGACGCATATTTCTGTTTAATCTATCTCCTGTAAAACCATAAGACCTTTTGGGTTACCCTAGTCAATTGTTGGTGCAGTATTTGAACTTTAAACTTAAACTGAGGCATAATACCAGGGGCAACCCCGGGGGAAGGGAGACAATCGTCCTTAGATTTAAAAAAAATTACCTTTTTGGGTATTTTGATTAAAAACTATCTCATTTTCAATTTCGTTGAAAAAAAAACAAGACCCCCCCCCTAGATTATGAAAATACATTTTGTTTTCACCAAAGCTTTCGTTTATTGGCACCCCTGCGCAGTACTAGTGGAAGATTATTCGACCAATTATGTATGTAATAACGTAGTAGATCTTCATCCCATTGTTTGAAAATCTTACATGAAAGGCAGTAATTCAATCAATTCGTCATCATAAGAGCATGGTAGCATGTTAAATGCTTGTTGATTTAGTAATCTCGCACGCATTAGAATAGACACCCTCAGGAAGCACTCAAAGGGATGTAATAAGCAGATAAGCACACTGAGACGGAAGTCTTTCATAACACAAGAAGCGCATTTAAAACCAATGCCAGGCTGAAGCTGAAACACAAAACATTTTTTTTCTCATATTTACCTTACGCACGAGGTACACAAATACATGCTATAGTTGACTCTAAACGGAAATATAAAAATAATCTCTTAAACAAATTCTGTTTACAAATAAAATAATAGAAAAATCTTATATCTCCAATGGTATTAAAGAGTTGTTTTTTTTTGGTACTTGTCCATTATATAAAAAACACACTCGAGAAGTGAAGTTTGGTGAATGCTAATGAAATAAAACAAAATTATAATGAAAATATAATAGTTTAGAAATAAATTTGGGCTATATATTTGCACATTAAGGGGGGGGGGGTAAACCATAGCATATACTAAATACGTAACCTAAACAATCCTATTTTAACCTAACCAAACTTATTTAACCTACTGAAAAGAAAAATATAATGAAAATAGAATACTATATTAGCAAAATTGTGAAAATTCAACTTGGAAATATACTCCCAGAATTCAGAAATGTCCTCAAGAATCGGGTTAAAAGGAAATCGGCCTTCTGCCTTTACTGCCGCCCGCCAGATGTACTCTACTAAGTGTGAATGTAAATGATGGCGGGATGTACCTTGGTGCCGTTTGTTCCTCTACTTTGTGGAACCCCATATTCTCTCTACTTTTTTGGTAGAGGTGCCGGTTTCTGGGTCGACAAGATTATTTTTGTGTTTCATTTTCAAGTGAGTCTGCTGGTTCCATCTCAGTTGTGTTCATGTGTTGTAGCCCTTCCAACAATCTGAAATTATTCTTGAACATCAATGCTGAGGCACTATACTCTACCACTAGTCAAAGTCAAAGCAAACTAATCGATATCCTCAAAAATCGCGTTAATGATGAAGTAAAACGAACTAGGTCAAAAATCGCGTTAATAATGAAGTTTTCTTTGTCTTTGAGACAGTCAGCCGACTCTGAAGCTCCCAATTTAATAATTCACAAATGACCTTCATAATGTTTCTAATAAAGTATTCAGTTTTCATCATATTTTATCGTCACCAAGCTTAACTTCTCGAGTATGTTAGGGCATTTATGGTTCTTATGGAAGGAATGCTCGTATAAACTTCAGAGAGGGCTCATTTGATTGGAAATTGAAATTTCTAGTTCACTTTTAAGCGTCAAAAGATAGGTCTTTGAGGATGACACCCCCCACAGCCCTCAGGGCAAGGGTTGTAAGTTATGACAGGGGGGCATATAAGGTTTTTATAGAAAGTGTTGTTGTAGAAACTTCAAAAAGGGCTCATTCGATTGGAAGTTTAAATAGCTAGTGCCCTTTTTAATAGTCAAAAGTGATTGGAAGGCAACTAACACCCCTTCCACGCCCACCATTTCCCCAAACACTTCCAATCAAAATTTTGAGATAGCCATTTTGTTCAACGGAGTTGAAAGTTCTGGATATTATATCTTTGAGCAGGACACTCCCCCCACAGTCTTCAGGGCAAGGCTTATAAGTTATGACCTGGGGCATATATGGTTCTTATGGAAGGAATGCTCGTATAAACTTCAGAGAGGGCTCATTTGATTGGAAGTTGAAAGTTCTAGTTCACTTTTTAAACGTCAAAAGATATCGGAGGGTAATCAGCCCCCCCCCCCATGCCCTTTTTTCCCAAATACATCCGATAAAAATTTTGAGACAGATATATGGTTGAAAATAGTTCAAAGATCATATAACAAAACTCAAGTGTCGACATAAGCTCCCATGGCCCGGGGGCAGGCGTTGTAAGCTATGCCCTAGGGGTATATATGGTTCTTATGGAAGGGATGTTCGTATCAGCTTCAAAGAGGGCTAATTTGATTGGAAATTGAAAATTCTAGTTTACTTTTTAAGTGTAAAAAGGGATTGGAGGGCACCTAGCCCCCCCCCCCCCCCCCCCCCACGCCCGTTTCCCCCCAAATGCATCCGGTAAAAATTGTGAGTTATAAGCTGTTCAAAAGTGAGATAACAAAAACTCAGGTGTCAACACAACCCCCCAGTGCCCAGGAACAGGCGTTGTAAGTTATACCCTGGGGCAAATATATTTCTTATGAATGGGATGCTCGTATAAACTTCAGAGAGGGCTCATTTGATTGGAAATTGAATGTTCGAGCTCACTTTTTAATAGTCAAAAGAGATCGGAGGGTAACTATCCCCCCCACGCTTTCTTTTTCCCAATCCATCTGATGAAAATTTGAAATAGACATTTTGTTGTCGGATAGGAAAATCTTTGGTGTCAATACAACCCCCCAGGGCCCGAGGAAGGCGTTCTAAGTTATGCCCTAAGGACATGTATGGTTCTTATGAAAGGGATGCTCGTACAAACTTTATAGAAGGCTCATTTGATTGGAATTGAAAGTTCTAGTTCCCTTTTTAGAGTCAATAGATTTAAGGGCACCTAGACCCCCACCCCACGCCCTTTTCCCCAAACCCATCCGCTACAAATTTTGAGATAGCCAGTTCTTTGAAAATTGTTCAAAAATTAGATAACAAAAACTCCGGTGTCAACACAGCGCCCAGGGCCCGGGGAGTAGGCGTTGTAAGCGTTGTCCTGGGGGTGTATATGATTTTTATGAAAGGGATGATCATTTGAACTTCAGAAAGGGCTCCTTTGATTGGAAATTGAAAGTTTTAGTTACTTGAGTCAAAAGATATCCGAGGGCAACTACCCCCCCCCCCCCTCACACCCTTTTTTCTCAAAGCCCATCCGATCAAATTTTTAAAATAACATTTCATTAAAAATAGTTCAAAGGTCAGATAAGAAAAACTCCTGTGTCGACGTAACCCCCCAGGGCCCGGAGGCAGGCGTTGTAAGTAATGCTCCGGGGGCATATATAGTTCTTATGGAAGGTATGCTCGTATAAACTTCGGAGAGGGCTCATTTGATTGGAAATTGAAAGTTCTTGTTCACTTTTTAAGAGTCAAAAGGAATTGGAAGGTAACAAGCCACCCCTCCCCTCCACGCCCCAAATGCATCAGATAAAATTTTTTAGATAGACATTTTGTTAAAAATAGTTCAAAATTCAGATAACAAAAACTCCGGCATCGTCACAGCCCCCCACGACCCGGGAGTAGGCGTTGTAAGTTATGCCATGGGGGCATATATGGTTGTTATGTAAGGGATGCTCGTATAAATTTCATACATGGCTCATTTGATTGAAAATTAAAAGTTGTAATTCACTTTTTAAGAGTCAAAAGTGATCGGAGGGCAGCTAGCCTCCCCCCGCTCCTCATTGATTTTTTCCCAGAGGCACTTCATATAGAAGGGGTCGTCATATAAACTTTATAAGGGGCTCATTCGATTGGAAATAGAGAGTTCAAGTGCCCTTTTTAAGAGTTGAAAGTGATCAGAGGGCAATTAGCCCCCCTCCTCAAGCCCTTTTTAACCAAATACATCAAATAAAAAATTTGAGGTAGCCATTTTGTTAAAAATACTTCAAAGATCATATAACAAAAACTCTTTTACGTATCGCCATTTCGTTAACAATAGTTCAAAGGTCAGATAAGAAAATCTCCTGCATTTTGATTTTCCACAATTCTATTTTTTTAAATAATAAAAAACTTTAGCGTAAAGAGCGAGGCGTTGAGGAGGGGACAGCCCCTTTCATATACGGAATAATTTCTGTTTGTTTTAAGTTTTAACGTCGTTCCTTGCTTTCAGTTAAAAAAAACTTTTTTTTTGTTTAATTAATTAAAAAAAACTCTTTCTACAAAATAAGTTTTTCAAAGAGAAGTAAATTAAACAAAAATGAGCAAAAATAAAATCAAATAATCTACCAAGCGTGAAACTACCACAAATCAGTTTCGATAAATAAATGAAACCCAAAACGAACGATAATTACAATAAATAACCGAGTCAAACTCAAAACGAGCAGAAATTAACTTAAGTTGGGCTCAAAACCTCTATGCCTTCCCAAGACCAGAACATAATTTGCACTTTACTGAAAAAAATATAAATGGTTTTACTTTTATAATTTTAATAAATCAAATAATATTAACATTTTGATTACTAAATATCAGTATATGTATATTAAACTGACAATGCACATTCATCCTTAAAAGGGCACAAGCCACTCCATTTTCCAATTGAACGAGCCCTTTTCGAAATTTCTACGACAACTTCTTCGATACGAAGTGCCCTGCTCTAAAGGAAAAAAAATAATAGATGATACATTGTGCCAACATCGTTTTTATACGCCCTCAGGGCATAACTTAAAACCCTTGCCCCGAGGGTTCTGGGGGAGTGTCCACCTCAAAAACATATTTTCTGTCTGGAAATCAACTACGCTGAACAAAATGGTTATCTCAAAATTTTGATTGGATGTGTTTGGGGCAATGATGGGGGGGGGGCTAGTTGCCCTCCAATCACTTTCGAATATTAAAAGGGGCACTAGCCCTCTGAATTTCAAATCGAATAAGCCTTTTTTGAAGTTTCTACGACAACGCCTTCTATAAAAACCTTATATGCCCCCAGGGCATAACTTAAAACCCTTGCCTTGAAGGTTGTGGGGGAGTGTCCACCTCAAAAACATATTTTCTGTCTGGAAATCAACTACGCTGAACAAAATGGCTATCTCAAAATTTTGATTGGATGTGTTTGGGGGAATGATTGATGTGGGGGGGGTGTAGCCCTCCAATCACTTTCGACTATTAAAAAGGGCACTAGCCACTCCAATTTCCAATCGAATGAGCCCTTTTCGAAGTTTCTACGACAACTTCTTCGATACGAAGTGCCCTGGTATGGACAAAGAAGAAGAAGAAGAAAAAAAAATAAAGAGTACATTATGCCCACATCGTTCTTTACTTAGGCAGCGTTATTGCGCTGCCTATGATATACACACACACATAGATATATATATATATATATATATATATATATATATATATATATATATAATATATATATATATATATATATATATATATATATATATATATATATAATATATATATATATATATATATATATATATATATATATATATATATATATATATATATATATATATATATATATATATATATATATATATATGTATATATATATATATATATATATATATATATATGTGTATATGTATATATATATATATATATATATATATATATATATATATATATATATATATCAGTGATATTTCTGATCATTTTCCCTCTATTTCCCGATAAAAGAGTGCTAATGAAGCGCAGCGTATAGCCTCACTATCTAAACTCCCATTTTTCCGTTTTGGTGATACTGAGCTGAGTCTATTTAATTCTCATCTGACTGATCAGTCATGGGAGAGTTTGGTTTCTGAATCGGATTTTAACCGCTCTTTTTTTTACGATTTAGTGAAAGAAGGTATCCTAGAAGTTTGCCATCAGGGTTCAGCACCCTATACTTCGAAAAGGATAGCACCGTTGTATCCATGGATGACTCCAGGTATCCGTAAAATCTGGAAAAGGAAAAACTATATGTGGAAAAAACTATATATTATATATATATAAATATATATATATATATATATATATATATATTTATGTTATATTTATTTATATATATATATATATATATATATATATATATATATATATATATATATATATATATATATATATATATATATATATATATATATATATATATAAACAGTAATATATAAAAACGGTCTTTCAGAGGCAACGCTATAGCGTTGCCTATAGTAAAGACCATACGGCTTCAATGTTTTATCAAAGGCAGCACGCTAGCGCTGCCTAAGTAAAGAACGATGTGGGCTCAATGTTTTTTTTTTTTTTTTTTTTTTTTTCTCCATACCCGGGCACTTCGTATCGAGGGAGTTGTCGTAGAAAGTTCGAAAAGGGCTCGTTCGATTGGAAATTGGAGTGGCTAGTGCCCTTTTTAATAGTCGAAAGTGATTGGAGGGAAACAAGCCCCCCACCACGCCCATCATTCCCTCAAATACATCCAATCAGAATTTTGAGAAAGCCATTTTGTTCAGCGTAGTTGATTTACAAATAGAAAATATCTTTTTGAGGAGGACACTCCCCCACAACCCAAGTAAATTGCAAACATAATTTGCACTTTACTAAAAAAACACAAATGAATGTTCATTGTCAGTTTAATATACATATACTGATATTTGATAATCAAAATGTTAATATAATTTGATTTATTAAAATTATAAAAGTAAAACCATTTATATTTTTTTAAGTAAAGTGCAAATTATGTTCCGGCCTTGGGAAGGCATAGGGGTTTTGAGCCCAACTTATGTTAATTTCTGCTCGTTTTGAGTTTGACTTGGTTATTTATTTTAATTTTTGTTCGTTTTGGGTTTCATCTATTTATCGATACTGATTTGTGGTAGTTTCACGCTTGGTAGATTATTTGATTTTATTTTTGCTCATTTTGTTTAATTTAATTTTCTTTGAAAAACTTATTTTGTGGAAATTTTTTTTTAATTAATATATATATATATATATATATATATATATATATATATATATATATATATATATATATATATATTATATATATATATATATATATATATATATATATATATATATATATATATATAATATATATATATATATATATATATATATATATATATATATATATATATATTGGTTGAACAATTCGTACTTTCTGAAAAATTTCGCTAGAAAAACATCACGCGAAGACCCCCCGCCCCCTCAAGGTCAAGCAACAAATAGTTATACCAGTTGCATAAAGATCCGATCCACTAGAGAGTTAAAGTTAAATATCAGCATTTCGGAAATACATTATTGGGGTGTTGTCTAATGCTCGAGTTAACATCACTATCCCAGCTGTCTGTTGAAGAATTTCAAAATGTTCGACTACAACTACTAACAACGACTTGCTGCACCACCAAGTCACCTGAAGCTTATACAGCTACGCACGCTCCTCCTTCACCCCAATTTATCATTATAGGTATAGAAAGCGGGATAGGACCATATTTTCAGTACAGATTACTGTTTACGATACGGTCAGTCCAAAGGGTGCCCAGAATAATTAGTAGACAATGTCTCTGGAAAGAAATATAATAATTCTACCTCTGTCTTTTGGATTGACCACATTTCGGTACCATACTTGATCACTGGCATCATTGTAGCTTCAAATATTCTAATAGTTCTTCGACTAATAGCTCTTTATTTATTTCATGTCATTCAACAACACATATTTATTATTAAATGAAAAGGTGATTTTTCTTAAGCAGGTTGAGATGAATAATCTCATAGAGAATCTTAGCCTTAGAAAACAACAAAACTGTGTAATTTGTTTTGAGAGCTATAGAAACTTTTCTTTTAATAGTTGTGTTCTAAAATTTTTCAAAACTTCAAAAAATAGGCAGCAATGATGGAACATGAAAACTATTAATACTACTGCTACTTACAACTCATTCCAGAACCAAGCCGCCTGAGGCCAACATATCTACACACACTCCTCCTCTATCCCGATCTATTCAAAGCCTCCCTTTTTACACCCTCTCAGGAAGTTCCCATTTCCTTTAAATCTTTCTTTACGACGTCCTCCCACCCCAGACGAGGACTACAAACTTCTAGCCCTAGACGGTTGGAAAAAAAGGATAATCTTCGGCAATCTGTCATCCTTCATCCGCACAACGTACCCTAACCATCTCAACCTTTCTTTCATTAAACCCTAGAAAGCGGGGTTGAGCCACATTTTTCGTACAGACTACTGTTTGAAACACGGTCAGTCAGCCGGGTACCCAGAACAATCCTTAGGCAATTTCTCTGGGAAACATCTGACAAATCATTATCCGCTTTTCGGAGCGCACATGCTTCGGAGCCATGTTTGGCCACCGTCATCACTGTAGCTTCTAATATTCTAATCTTGGTTTTCAGACTTATCTTCCTATTCTTCCAAACTTTTTTTTAACTGCATAAAAAACACCCTGAGCCTTGGCTTATTCTACTTTTAACATCTTCACTGCTCCCACTGTCTTTACTAATAATGCTACCAAGGTAAGTGAAGCTGCCCACCTGATCAATCTTTTCGTTACCCAACGTCACCTTTTCATCTTCACCTATTCCTAGCCTTAGTGGCTAAGTCTTCTTAATATTAGTTTTCAAACGTATTCTAGCACCCTGAACTCGCAATACCTCTAAAAGTTCATTCATTCGGCTCACACTTTTATCTAGTATGCTCAAATCATCAGCATAATCTAAGTCCAGGAGATTTTTTCCTCCCCATTTGATTCCATGGTCTCCCATTGCCTTTCCTGTGCTCCTTAAGACAAAGTCCATCAAAATAAGTCATATAAAGGGGGATAGAACACAACTCTGCTTAACTCCTGATTTAATACAAAACCAGCTGCTAACCTCATTTACTACCTTAACCGCAGCAGTGTTATTCTTGTACATAGCACTAATCATTTTAATCTATTTATCTGGTATACCATACAAGGATAAAACCTTTGTTAAAGCTCTTCTATCAACAGAATCGAACGCTTGCTCATAATCTATAAAACTGAGGACCAAAGGTGTTTGACAACTCAGGCAGTTCTCAATTAATAACCTAAGAGTGAAAATTATGGTCGACACATCTTCTACCTTTTCTAAAACCGCACTGTTATTCTCTTAAAACTTTGTGTGCAACATCTCTCAGTCTAAAAGTATCATATTACTAAGTAATTTGCTACCTACAGAGATCAGACGAATGCCTCGATAATTTCCACACTCACTCTTATCACCTTTCTTATACAGTGGTTTAATTAAGATTTTCCTAAAATCGTTAGGTTCTTCCCCTTTTTCAAAAATCGTGTTCATAAGATTTATAATCACACTCATTTCTAACCTCAGATTCACCATATTTAAGAAACTCATTTAACACACTATCAGCACCTGGAGCCTTATTATTTTTAATCCTTTTAGTGCTGTCGCTAATTTTTCCTCACAAAACAAATCTTCCTTCACATCCGAAGTATCACAAACTTTTTTATTTTCCTCTATATCTTTTCCTGCAACTCTATTTCGGTTTCTCAAAATATTCAAACATTATCAAAATGTTCTGCACATCTCTCTTAAACTCTTTCCTTATCAATAATTGTGGCCCCGTTCCTACCTTTGACTGGGACAAGTCAGGATTGACTACTCTTTCTCAACTTATTAACATGCCAGTACAATATTTTACTATTATGCCGTCTGGCTGAAACTTCCAGATCCTCTGCAATTTTATTCATGGCCTCCACTTCACACCTCCTTAGTTCATATTTAGTGCTATCTCCACTTTCTTTACATTCCTTCGGTTTTCATATGATCTACCACTAAGATAATTCTTGTACAAGCCCCTTCTCTTCTCTATTAAACATAAAGCTTTTTCAGTAATATTCTTAGCTGCAGTCCTAACTTTCTTCCCTAAGAAACCCTCAGCAAGTTCATAAATTGTTTTCCTAAAATTATTCCAACCATCTTCCACATTGTCAAATTTTAAACTCTCAAGTTTAGTATTCAACTGTTGCTAGAAAGTTTCCCTCAAATTCTCATCCTGGAGTTTACCAACATCATAACTTGTCAGGAGGTAGTTACCCTTCTGAAAAATTTAACTAGTGAGACTAATGAAAATAACAATTACCGTGAATCAACTGAATCAACCACAAATGGCAATTTTTTCTCAAAAGACGGAGTTTTTTTTAAGACACATTTTTAAATCTTCGATTACTATGGGATGTTTTGAGCTCCTTAAGGGCTCAGATTGGAATTTGCCCCAGAAACAACTATTAAATTTGAAAAGAGCATAAAAAAAAGCATTAAATGATGTATTCACTTTCTTCCTAGATAAATTTTGTGAATATGTAAATATTTACCGATGAACTTACTATCAGAATATTCGAATTTAAAAGCGACAGAGAATTCATTGCTGTAGACCGAAGTTGCTATAAAGCTTGGTAGATAAATTATGAAGTAATTTTTTAGGCATGCTTCGGGTAGTTTCGACATTATTTTTGGGCTTTTGTACTGCTGCAATTTCATGATCCACTACACCTGCGATATAAATTTACCGGAATGCGGTAAAAAGGTAGCTGAACATTATAACCACAGGAGTTTCATTAAATAATCATCTTTGCTTAAAAGTGGAAAGTATAACTAGCTTCTACAGGAAATAAGTTTTTGCTCGGGTAATTCTTAAGTAATTAGTATTAGAACAATAGACCAACTATTTCTGGCTAGCTGAATATTAATTGGACTCAATTGAGTGTCACATTCTTTTTCAACCTGCAGATTCGAGATGTGTGAGTGACAAACATAAACCCATACGACCAATCCAAATATGAACACGAGCTACAAGTTTAGACAGAAACCTTTTCCTAGTTGAATGCTGTAATCCTAACTCGTTATTAAGAACTTTTTTGAAACAAAAAGGATTGCAAACAACAAAAACACGAAAAACAATAGGGAATTCTTTTTGTAAGAATATACAAAAATAATATATATATATATATATATATATATATATATATATATATATATATATATATATATATATATATATATATATACAAAAATATATAAAAGAAAAAGACTCACAACAACATCTGACCAATCAAACCAAAAAGCAAAATTTTTCAAAGCAGTCCCAGCATCCTTACTTCCTTGAAGTTCAACCAGGACTGATAAAAAGTGAAGTAAAACAAGGCGATACAACAAGATGAAAGAAAAACAATTTAGAAACACGTTCTTATGGCTAATACAGCCTTTTTGGCAGCTAGCCTCAAAGGTCTTTTTGTGACCCGTTCTGTGTTAATGTCTATTGGTTTTTAAAAATATTTTTAAGATCGTTTTTATGTCCCCTCCTCAACGCCTCGCTCTTTAGGCTAAAGTTTTTTATTGTTTTAAAAAATAAAGTTGTGAGACAGAGTCAAACTTTAGCGTAAAGAGCGAGGCGTTGAGGAGGGGACAGCCCCTTTCATATACGGAATAATTTCTGTTCGTTTTAAGTTTTAATGTCGCTCCTTACTTTCAGTTTAAAAAAACTTGTTTTTTTTTATTTAATTTCTGATTGTTTTTTAGTTAATGCAGCTTTTATTTTGGCTCACCGTCATTGAATAAGTAAACAAAATTTGCATAAAAATTTTACTTTTCTTTTGCTAAATGGCTGTCTCTAAATTTGGTTCTGACGTAATTTACAAATTAACTTACGTAACGAACTTCTATATTCGTATATTTTTCTTCTGGCAAAAAATACAAAGTTGCAGATTTTTGCAGATATGAGCTTGAAACCTATGTTATAGGGTTTTCTGATACGCTGAATCTGACGGTGTGATTTTCATTAAAATTCTTTCACCTTTAGGGGATGTTTCCCCCCTCTTTAAAAAATCAGGTAAATTTTCTCAGGCTCGTAGCCTTTGATGAGTAATACTAAACTTAATAAAATTCATATATTTAGAATCAGCATTATAAGCCCATTCTTTTTATACATTTATTGACATCAAAGTTCCGTTTTTAAAAGTTTCGATTACTATTGAGCCGTATTGCTTGTTTTTTTTTTTGTTTTTTTTTTTTATTAAGTATATGTTATTACGTATATGATGGGGTTCTCCCCTTAGTCAATACCACGCTCTTTACGTTAAAAGTTAAAAAAAAATTTAATTCACAAACCCCTGAATCACAAAGGCCGTTTAATTAGAATAGATAGCTCTTTTGAAAGCATAAAAAAAACTATAGCGTAAAGAGCGTGGTATTGACTTGGGGGAGAACCCCCTAATATACGTAATAATTTCTGTTCATTTTAAGTTCTAATGTTGCTTCTTACTTTCAGTTGAAAAAACTTGTTTTTTTAATTTAATTTCTGATCGTTTTTTAAATAATGCTTGGAAATCCGGCGCCCCCTTCATAGAAATGTCCCTTACCCCAAAGAAACATCCTCCACGGAAAGATTCTCCCGAGTAACCCCCTCCTCCATCCCCCCCCCACCAGAAAAAAAATTCCTCCTGAAAATGTCTGTATACTTCCCAATAACCAATACAATATGTAAGCTATGGGCAAAGTTCATAACTTGCAGCCCTTCCCCTGGGAACTGTGGGGGATTAAGTCATCGTAAAAGACATATTTATTAGATTTTCGACTATGCTGAACAAAATGGCTATCTCAAAATTTTAATCGGGTGACTTTGAGAAAAAAATGAGCGTGGGAGGGGGCCTATTTGCCCTCCATTTTTTTGGTCACTTAAAAAGGGCACTAGAACTTTTAATTTCCGTTCCAATGAGCCCTCCTACGATATTCTAGGACCACTGGGTCAATACAATTACCCCTGGGAAAAAGAAAAAAAAACAAACAAACAAATAAACACGCACCCGTGATCTTTCTTCTGGCCAAAAATGTAAAATTCCATATTTTTGTAGATAGGAGCTTGAAACCTCTACAATAGGGTTCTCTGATACGCTGAATATATTGGTGTGAATTTCATTAAGGTTCTATAGCTCTTAGGGGGTTTTTCCCCCTTTTTTCGAAAATCAGCCAAATTTTCTCAGGCGCGTAACTTTTGATGGGTAAGATCAAACTTGATGAAAATTATATATTTGAAATCAGAATTAAAATCTGATTCTTTTGATGTATCTATTGGTACCAAAATTCCGTTTTTTTAGAGTTTCGGCTACCATTGAGCCGGGGCGCTCCTTATTTACAGTTCGTTACCACGAACTGTTTGATGACAAGATTTTTGAAGAAACTAAATTTCAGCTGGAAGGGGGGGTTTAAATTCAGGTCTGTGGAGGGAGGGGGCAAACTTAGTTCTGGGAGGGGCAATTGCCCCCCTGCCCCATAGCAAATTACGCCCCTGTGCCAGAATCCTAGGAATAGTTTCCCAAAAATCCCTTGTAGAGGAATACTTTTCCTAAATTCTCTGACCTTTCCTTTGCGAGGTTTAACTTTCAAAAATTCGTAATACGCTTTACACATTGCTAAAAAATGCATTCATTTTCCGCACTTGCACTTTTTTATCGATTTTAAAACAAATAAAGTTTCTCGCTACAGTTCTCACCACAGTTAGTCTAACTTATATATTAGGCATACGCTTATTCTTTTATCACACTGATATGCAACCGACTACTGACGAATCCAGGGGTCCGGGGAGACCCGGGCCTCCGCAATATTTTCTGACACCCTCTTATCCTGTTTTTGTTTCATTTTTTTTACTTTTTTTTTTAAGAATAAATTTGTCAATTTGGTCAATTATTGGCACCTTTGTCACAGTGGGTCCGCCCAAAGATTTTGCCCATTGGCGTCCTTGTCACATTGAGCCTCCCCCAAGATTTTACTCTAGATCTGCCCCTGCAACCGATTACTCACCCCCAACATGAAAAGTTTCCCACCGCCATCCCTCTCCCAAGGCTAGAGTCTGATTTTACTCATACTGTCTTCACGATGTCCACAAGAGAGGTAGACCAGGCACCTGCTCTCCTCCAAGAAGAAAGAAACATATGTGACATTCTACAAAAATTTGCAATTATCTGAAAAAAATTATAATTACTCCCTCCCCCCTCCCCGGTCCGTAAATTTCTTGTGGAAGGCCGTGTACTTTCCCATATTGTCCCTAATCAGTCGTTAGTGTAACATGAGTTCATATTTAGTGTCCATGTCTTTAGACATGGACACTTCAGAAGTATCAACTCCTTTAACTTTTTAAAACTAAAGATTTAATCACCGAGTTTTAAGGTCTTAGTATGTCATCTAGAAATCAGCCAGTTGACAGTTAAAGCAATCACACTGAAAGCCTAATTCTTTAAGAAGATTAAATAAAAAAAAACAATTTTTTTAATTGAAAGTTAGGAGCGGCATTAAAACTTAAAACGAACATAAATTACTCCATATATGAAAGGGGCTGTTCCCTGCTCAACGCCCCACTGTTTACGCTAAAGTTTGACTCTTTCTCACAATTCTGCTTTATAAAAAAATAAAAAATTCAACGTAAAGAGCGGGGCGTTGAGCAGGGAACAGCCCCTTTCATATAGTTGGAATAATTTCAGTTAAAAACCCCGTTTTTAATTTAATTTATGAACGTTTTTGAATTAATGCAGGTTTTGAATTTGGCTCACAGTACATGAATAATTAATTTTACTTTTTTTTAAACTAATGATAACCTTATAGTAACCTAAATTTAATTTTTGTTCCAATTGTTTAAGAATGACTCCTGAATCAGAAAGGCTGTTTAATTAGAACTATCTAAAAAAAAAAAAAAGTTTTTCAAAGAAAAGTAAAGGCCATTTTAAACTTAACCTCAGCAGATACAAATATCTGTTAAAATTCAAATTCAAAACGACCAGAAATTACTATTAAAAAATAAATGAAACCCAAAACCAACAGAAATTAAGTAAACAATCATAGCAAAAAACATGCAACAAGTAATAATATAAATGGATAAAGAGATCTTAAAGCGAGTAATGCTTAGGTTGAATGTGAAAATCAAACTTAAAACGAAAAAAAAAATTTGTTATTGAACTACAAATAAAACCCAAAACAAACAGAAATCAAATAAACAACCAATGTAAACTAACATACAATAGATACTAATGTAAAGGATTAAATAAATCTTAAAACGAGCGAAACTTAAATTTAATACGCAAATCAAGCTTGAAACGAACAAAAATCACTACAAACAAGAGTTTGGTAACGCCCCCTTCTCTCACTGTAAAAGTCTAAAACCTACTTATTTTTCCGGCAACTAGCCCCCCAGGCTCAGGGGGGGGTGTCGACCCTGGAGTTTTCATTATATGATCTTTGAACTATATTTAAAAAAATGGCTTTCTCAAAGTTTTATCGGATCGGTTTGAGAAAAAAAGGGCATGGAGGGGGGGGTGGGATGGGCTAGTTGCCCTCCGATATCTTTTTACTTTTTAGAAATGAACTAGAACTTCCAATTTCCAATCAAATGAGCCCTCTCCGAAGTTTTTACGAGCATACCTTCCATAAGGACCATATAAGTAGAAAGGGGGGTCCGACTCCCATTGCTCACCCCTGCTGCCATCTACAATTTAGTTTAATGCTGACCCTACACCCAATATGGGCATAGAGTCCCTAGGGAGAACACGTGGTTAATGGGGTCAATGACCTCTTTTTCCAAGGTCGATTTATTTGTTGTTTTGGCCAAGTGCACGCTCGAGGCGAATGTCAAGGTGTCCAGAAACAGGAAACAGTATTTTTGTTGTTTTTGTTTTGGGCAAGTGCATGTTTGAGGCGAATGTTATGAGTTTCCAGGAATAGGAAACAGTTAGATCACGTGTTTCCTTCTCAGCCAATCAGCGACCCGTTACATAACAATTCACCCTTGAGATTTCGTATATAACGGAAATGCATTGTGATTAAATTATCAGAAAGTAAAGTAACCTGACAATGGATAGAACACTTGAAATTATTGATGTGCTTGAAGCCATGACAGCCGCAATTAGCAATGTGAGTACATTTTTAATTTTTATTTTCAAAATAAAATTATTTTCCTTGGTCACCCTCCAGTATATCTAAGTCCCCCTTCCCCCACAATACAAAACACCTCCATGCTATCTTTATACTCGATAGAAAACATAAAATATGTTCTTTTTACCCTCAAAACCTAACCCTCCCCACTGTTTTGCAATGATAATTCTCATAATAGAAATAATTTTCTTTTTCGATAAATTTTGGCTTTTCTATATCCTAGCTAAAAGCGGCCACTGACTTCCGTCAATTCTTAAAGCATTATGTCGCTCTGTTTTGACATAATGCTCTGCGCAAGGTTAAAATTAGCTGTCACCCTTTTCCTGTGTGTTTACAATAGCGGCGGCCAAGTCAAAGGAACTGTTTCTCCGTCAAAATTAAAACACTTTCAGACAATTGCAATAATTTAGCGCAGGCCTATGCAATCTCTATTTGGAGAAGTGAAACGGATTATTTTCAAATCTTTCGATAAAGTTTCTTTTATATTCCCAGGAGGGGGGCGTGAAAACTATGGTAGGTTTCTCAGATTCAAAAGAATGCTTAGTATATTTCGTGAAATTTTTACTTTAACAATCTTTTTATCTTATTTAAAGCACATTTTAGTGATTTTAACTATAGCATTTGAATAAAAGGCAGTAAGATATATTCTTTATTGATCTGCCTTGCGCTTGAAAAAATCGCAAGATTAACTCAATGAGAGGGTAAACCTAGGGTGGCTTAATTTTCCAAATTTAGGGGGAGGGGGTCAATTTTGAATCCAGGATTTTTGTTGGGGAAGGGGTTAGCGCTTTTAATAGTGACAAAATAGAAATGAAAAGATAATTGTTTTGGGCTTCAGTGTCTAACCATTTCTCTACGACATTTTAGCGATTTTAACTATAACATTTGAATAAAAGGCAGTAAGATATATTCTTTATTGATCTGCATTGCGCTTGCAAAAAAACGCAAGATTAACTCAATGAGAGGGTAGACCTAGGGTGGCTTAATTTTCCAAAATTTAGGGGGAGGGGGTCAATTTTGAATCCAGGATTATTGTTGGGGAAGGGGTTAGCGCTTTTATTAGTGACAAAATAGAAATGAAAAGATAATTGTTTTGGGCTTCAGTGTCTAACCATTTCTCTACGACATTTTAGCGATTTTAACTATAACATTTGAATAAAAGGCAGTAAGATATATTCTTTATTGATCTGCATTGCGCTTGCAAAAAAACGCAAGATTAACTCAATGAGAGGGTAGACCTAGGGTGGCTTAATTTTCCAAAATTTAGGGGGAGGGGGTCAATTTTGAATCCAGGATTTTTGTTGGGGAGGGGGTTAGCACTTTTAATAGTGACAGAATAGAAATGAAAAGATAATTGTTTTTACCATAATTGTTTTCGACTTCAGTGTCTAACCATTTCTCTTCGACATTTTAGTGATTTTAACTATAACATTTGAATAAAAGACAGTAAGAATTTTCCAAATTTAGAGGGAGGGGGCCAATTTTGAATCCAGGATATTGTTGGGGAAGGGGTTAACGCTTTTAATGGTGACAAAATAGAAATGAAAAGATAATTGTTTTTACCATAATTGTTTTCTACTTCGTTGTGCGAACCATTTCTCTTTGACATTTTAGCGATTTTAACTATAGCATTTGAATAAAAGGCAGTAAGATATATTCTTTATTGATCTGCCTTGCGCTTGAATAAATCACAAGATTAACTCAATGAGAGGGTAAACCTAGGGTGGCTTAATTCTCCAAATTTAGAGGGGGGGGGTCAATTTTGAATCGAGGATATTTGTTGGGGAAGGGGTTAACGCTTTTAATGGTGACAAAATAGAAATGAAAAGATAATTGTTCTGGGCTTCAGTGTCTAACCATTTCTCTTTGACATTTTAGTGATTTTAACTATAGCATTTGAATAAAAGACAGTAAGATATATTCTTTATTGATCTGCCTTGCGCTTGAATAAATCGCAAGATTAACTCAATGAGAGGGTAAACCTAGGGTGGCTTAATTTTCCTAAATTTAGGGGAGGGGGTCAATTTTGTATCCAGGATATTTGTTGGGGAGGGGGTTAGCACTTTTAATAGTTACAAACTAGAAATGAAAAGTGGCCCCTGCTTTTTTCAGATATAATAATGTTTGGTGTGATTGACGCAGAATATATTGGTCTGAAATGTGATAAGTGCTTTTCTAGACAAAATTAGCGTAAATTGAATAGCATTTGATTTCTGAGTTTAATATATTTCTCGCAAATTTTACCTTTTGCTTGGGGGAGCTACCACCCATCAAACATGACTTTAAATATTAAAGTTACTTATGTACAGAATAAGTAACTGTATAAGTGCTTCGAAATTTTACCTAAGCGATCATCGACAGCAGGTCAGAGGTCTCCTGTGTATCAATCTATTTTACTATGGAACTCCATCCCTCCTGATGTCCCTCTATCTCTTCCTGCAAAGGCACTTTCTCACTGGGTATTTCCAGTATAGTATTTTCCCCCTTTGTCTTCTTTTTTTTTGCATTCCATCCACATTTATATGTCTTTTTTTTCATTCAATATATTTCTCTGATTATTTTTTTTTTATTTATTTAATCCTATTTCCAATCTCTTCTTCGTTTATATATATTTTTTTTCAGTTATTTGTGAAGTTTCCTGTTAATTCTCCTATTTTCATAAATGTCTCTTATCCAATTTTTTTTTTCTTTTTTTTTCTTTTTCTTTTTTTTTATTTGCTTTATAATAGTGTCTTATTTGTTTTGTTGGCCCTTTACAAGCTGAGCTTCTTGGGCGTGTATAAATTTTAAGTTTGTAATTGTTTTGTTTTTTTTAGTATTAATAAATTGATTGATTGATTGAAATTCGTAGGAAAAATTAGAATATTCGCATTATGTAGATTGTGACTTTAACCTGAATTTCACACGTTGAATTTCAATACATAATTTCCATCATTATTAAACCTATATCCAATTTCCCAAATTATACTAATTTTTCAGATGCTATTATTATTCAAACTGAACGTTCGTATAATAATGCTTTGAGTTATTTCTGAGAAAAGTTGAATTTATTATAATCAAACTATGATTTTCAGAGTTTAGTTTGCTTTCGACAAAGATTTCTCTTTACATATGGCAAATTTCCACAAGGTGATTGATCCATGGCCCTTCTAAATGTGATAGAAGCTACTACACCCTGCTTCAATCTCTTTTTACGTATTCAAACTGAATGTTCGTATAACAATGCTTTGAGTTATTCCTCAGAAAATTGACCACTCCAAATATTTACTCAGAGGGGCGGGTGCTGAAATGTAAAACGTTACTTATTTGCCCATCATTTTCACAGTTTTCAAGTTGGGATCTTCGAACACACTCCCTCCCTCTCAGTTTATTCTATGAAAGTGAGCTGTATTTGTTAGAGTTTCAGAAACATTACATATTTATTTAATTTAAGCACTTTTTTTCAGATATAATAATGTTTGGTGTGATTGACACAGAATATATTGGTCTGAAATATTCCTCAACTGGCATTATTTTCGAAGCAGCTTTCTTACTCCTAGACAATCAACGACGTGAAATTCATAGCTATAAATGGAACATCAGATACAATATGTATAAGTACGAGAAAAACAGATGGAGTCCAACACTAAATTTTATAAATCGAAATGGCTTTTACGCTAAAACCATACGACCACATAATGAAAATGGCTATGAAATAAAACATGTACAAGAGGAAATTCAGGAAATATGCACTTTTTTCGGTGTGCAAGCTGTTTATGTTAAGGGAAACGTGCCAACTGATAAACTCTTACTAGAAAAATGTGATAAAAACATAGCATTATTCAATTTAGAAGACTTCAAATGTGAGAAATACCTGCATTCAGTCCATGACCCAGAAGATGAAGTTAGATATTTCGCTCAATGGATACCGGAAAAGATACCTGACATGGAAAAATGTATCAGATATCCAAAGACCTAAAATTGCTCCTCCTCATATCAAATGGATTAAGCTTCTTTTTTTTTTAATATGTCATTATGTATTTTTTCAAATGTTTTTAAATATGTTTAAGCAATAAATATCTTAAACCTGCATTCAGTCCATGACCCAGAAGATGAAGTTAGATATTTCGCTCAATGGATACCGGAAAAGATACCTGACATGGAAAAATGCATAAGATATCCAAAGACCTAAACTTGCTCCTCCTCATATCAAATGGATTAAGCTTCTTTTTTTTAAATATGTCATTATGCATTTTTTCAAATGTTTTTAAATATGTTTAAGCAATAAATATCTTAAGCCTCAACCGTTTTTATTCTTTAGAATAGTCCATCGCCATGAAAATTACACTTTCAGATTCAACATGTCAGGGAACACGCTTTCAAGTTCAGCATGTTGGAGAACCCTAAATAGTCACCCCTAAAAAGGTTAGTTAACCCTAAAAGGTTAAAGAATTTCTCTGAAATTATACTTTCAGATCCAACATGTCAGGGAACAAACTTTCAGGTTCAGCATGTAGGAGAACCCTAAATGCTCATCCCTAAAAAAGGTAAGTTAACCCTAAATGGTTAAGAATTTCTCTGAAATCACACTTTCAGGTTAGGTCAGGTAGGACCCCGACCCCCTACCCCAACCCCGAAGGAACCCCCGGCCCAAAAGGCCCCCGGGCCCCCAAAAGACCCTCCGGACCCCGCAATACTTTTCAAAAGGCTTTATTATATCTTTTCAGAACAATTTCTTTTCTTAATATCCTTCTTAAACCAATTTTACAAATTCTAAATTTTTCCTTAGTAGATAGAAAAAGCTATATCATAGTTGTGAATATTTTCTCGGGAGATAAGCAGTTCTATTTCAATTTTAAATTTTCTCAATGAAGTGAAGAAAAGTTCAAGTTCTCTTCTGAATTTTCTCAATGAAAAAGAAATTAGTTATTAATCAATTCTATTTTTCCAAATAATATAAAAATTTTCCACTTCGGTTCAGATTTTTCTCAAAGGGATGAAAAAATTTTAAATACTGTTCCAAATTTTTCATAGAAGATGGAAAAGTTCAACTTCTCTTCTGAATTTTACCAAAGAACACAATTCAATTCTTATTTCTCCAGAGAAAATAAAATTCTTCCACTTCAGTTTTAAGTTCACCAAAGACATAAAGAAATTTAAAGTTCTATTCTAAATTTTTCCGTAGTAGATAGAAAAAGCTATACCATAGTTGTGAATATTTTCCCGGAAGATAAAAAGTTCTAGTTCAATTTTCAATTTTCTCAACGGAGTCAAGGAAAGTTCAAGTTCTCTTCTGAATTTTACCAAAGAAAAAGAAATTAGCTATTGATCATTTCTATTTTTCCAAATAATATAAAAATTTTTCACTTCAGTTCAGATCTATCTCAAAGAGATGAAAAATTTTAAATACTCTTCCAAATTTTTCACAGAAGATAAAAAAGTTCATTCTTCTGAATTTTCTCAATGAAAAAGAAATTAGCTATTGATCAATTCTATTTTTCCAAATAATATAAAAATTTTTCATTTCGGATCAGATTTTTCTCAGAGCTGAAAAAATTTTAAATACTGTTCCAAATTTTTCATGGAAGATAGAAAAGTTCAAGTTCTCTTCTGAATTTTACCAAAGAACACACTTCAATTGTAATTTCTCCAGAGAAAATAAAAATCTTCCACTTCAGTTTTAAGTTCCCCAAAGACATAAAGAAATTTAAAGTTCTATTCTAAATTTTTCCGTAGTAAATAGAAAAAAGCTATACCATAGTTGTGAATATTTTCCCGGAAGATAAAAAGTTCTAGTTCAATTTTTAATTTTCTCAACGAAGTGAAGAAAAGTTCAAGTTCCCTTCTAATTTTTCCAAGAAAATAAAAAGGTTCTGGTTTTTCTCAAAGAACCAAATTTTTCATAGAAGATAGAAAAGTCCAAGTTCTCTTCTGAATTTTATCAAAGAACACAATCCAATTCAAATTTCTCCAGAGAAAATAAAAATCTTCCACTTCACTTCTTTATTTCGCAAAAACATAAAGAAATTTAAAGTTCTATTCTAAATTTTTCGATGGAAGATAGAAAAAGTAATAGCATAGTTGTGAATATTTTCCCGGAAGATAAAATGTTCTACTTCAAATTTAAATTTTCTCAATGAAGTGAAGAAAAGTTCAAGTTCTATTCTGAATTTTTTCAATGAAAAAGAAATAAATTATTGATCAATTCTATTTTTACAAATAATATAAAAATTATCCACTTCAGTTCTGATTTTTCTCAAAGAGATGAAAAAATATTAAATACTGTTCCAAATTTTTCACAACAGATAGAAAAGTTCAAGTTCTCTTCTGAATTTTACCAAAGAACACAACTCAATTCTAATTTCTCCAGAGAAAATAAAAATCTTCCACTTCACTTCTTTATTTCGCAAAAACCTAAAGAAATTTAAAGTTCTATTCTAAATTTGTCGATGGAAGATAGAAAAAGTAATACCATAGTTGTGAATATTTTCCCGGAAGATAAAAAGTTCTACTTCAATTTTAAATTTTCTCAACGAAGTGAAGAAAAGTTCAAGTTCTCTTCTGAATTTTCTCAATGAAAAGAAATAAGTTATTGATCAATTCTATTTTTCCAAATAATATAAAAATTATCCACTTTAGTTCTGATTTTTCTCAAAGAGATGAAAAAATATTAAATACTGTTCCAAATTTTTCACAGAAGATAGAAAAGTTCAAGTTCTCTTCTGAATTTTACCAAAGAACAATGAAAGCAAAGGGAAAAAGAAGACATGCATACAGCTGCACCAACATCATAAATCATATCTTGTCAACGTGTCAGAACTGTTACCTCTGTAAAAATAATGTGATAATAGACAACGAAATCACAGACAAAATAAAAAGAGCATTGGCTGCCAATATCACTAATGAATGTCAAGATAAATTAATGGAGAATAAAGCATAAGTGAACATTATTACTACCATAGATCATATGGTCAATGAATTAAATAATAGCAAAGATGAAATGTGTATTGAACCTGTATGTGACATCCCAGAAAAATTGCATATGATTCAAAATGGAATAATGATTATTCAAGTGGTTATGAACTAAGAGAAGTGAGTAACTCTATTATCAAGAGCGAACCTAATGATTTATTTTATGGAACAGATTCAAAATGTTTAACGTGACTCATAAATATTAATAGTGTATTATAATGTATGTGATATACTTTTATGTTAATATTCTACATGTTGTTATTTCAATAAAAATATTTTATGCATTACTTTGTTATATTTCTATATGGAACAGATTCAAAATGTTTAAAGTGACTCATATATATTAATAGTGTATTATAATGTATTTAATATACTTTTATGTTAATGTTCTACATGTTGTTATTTCAATAAAAAAAATTTATGCATTACTTGGTTATATTTCTATTATTTGGGATAAGTTAGCATGTCGACGCTTAGAATGTTTATTAGAAAAGTCTGAGTTTTTTTATTTTCTTTGGAGAAAATTAGAATTGAGTTGTGTTCTTTGGTAAAATTCAGAAGAGAACTTGAACTTTTCTATCTTCTGTGAAAAATTTGGAACAGTATTTAATATTTTTTCATCTCTTTGAGAAAAATCAGAACTGAAGTGGATAATTTTTATATTATTTGGAAAAATAGAATTGATCAATAACTTATTTCTTTTTCATTGAGAAAATTCAGAATAGAACTTGAACTTTTCTTCACTTCGTTGAGAAAATTTAAAATTGAAGTAGAACTTTTTATCTTCCGGGAAAAACATTCACAACTATGGTATTACTTTTTCTATCTTCCATCGAAAAATTTAGAATAGAACTTTAAATTTCTTTATGTTTTTGCGAAATAAAGAAGTGAAGTGGAAGATTTTTATTTTCTCTGGAGAAATTAGAATTGAGTTGTGTTCTTTGGTAAAATTCAGAAGAGAACTTGAACTTTTCTATCTTTTGTGAAAAATTTGGAACAGTATTTAATATTTTTTCATCTCTTTGAGAAAAATCAGAACTGAAGTGGATAATTTTTATATTATTTGGAAAAATAGAATTGATCAATAACTTATTTCTTTTTCATTGAGAAAATTCAGAATAGAACTTGAACTTTTCTTCACTTCATTGAGAAAATTTAAAATTGAAGTAGAACATTTTATCTTCCGGGAAAATATTCACAAATATGCTATTACTTTTTCTATCTTCCATCGAAAAATTTAGAATAGAACTTTAAATTTCTTTATGTTTTTGCGAAATAATGAAGTGAAGTGGAAGATTTTTATTTTCTCTGGAGAAATTTGAATTGGATTGTGTTCTTTGATAAAATTCAGAAGAGAACTTGGACTTTTCTATCTTCTATGAAAAATTTGGTTCTTTGAGAAAAACCAGAACTTTTTTATTTTCTTGGAAAAATTAGAAGGGAACTTAAACTTTTCTTCACTTCGTTGAGAAAATAAAAAATTGAACTAGAACTTTTTATCTTCCGGGAAAATATTCACAACTATGGTATAGCTTTTTCTATTTACTACGGAAAAATTTAGAATAGAACTTTAAATTTCTTTATGTCTTTTGGGAACTTAAAACTGAAGTGGAAGATTTTTATTTTCTCTGGAGAAATTACAATTGAAGTGTGTTCTTTGGTAAAATTCAGAAGAGAATTTGAACTTTTCTATCTTCCATGAAAAATTTGCAACAGTATTTAAAATTTTTTCATCTCTGAGAAAAATCTGATCCGAATTGAAAATTTTTTATATTATTTGGAAAAATAGAATTGATCAATAGCTAATTTCTTTTTCATTGAGAAAATTCAGAAGAATGAACTTTTTTATCTTCTGTGAAAAATTTGGAAGAATATTTAAAATTTTTCATCTCCTTGAGATAGATCTGAACTGAAGTGGAAAATTTTTATATTATTTGGAAAAATAGAAATGATCAATAACTAATTTCTTTTTCTTTGAGAAAATTCAGAAGAGAACTTGAACTTTCCTTGACTTCGTTGAGAAAATTGAAAATTGAACCAGAACTTTTTATCGTCCGGGAAAATATTCACAACTATGGTATAGCTTTTTCTATCTACTACGGATAAATTTAGAATAGAACTTTAAAGTTCTTTATGTCTTTGGTGAACTTAAAACTGAAGTAGAAGATTTTTATTTTCTCTGGAGAAATTAGAATTGAATTGTGTTCTTTGGTAAAATTCAGAAGAGAACTTGAACTTTTCCATCTTCTATGAAAAATTTGGAACAGTATTTAAAATTGTTTCATCCCTTTGAGAAAAATCTGAACCGATTTGGAAAATTTTTATATTATTTGGAAAAATAGAATTGATTAATAACGAATTTCTTTTTCATTGAGAAAATTCAGAAGAGAACTTGAACTTTTCTTCACTTCATTGAGAAAATTTTAAATTGAAATAGAACTGCTTATCTCCCGAGAAAATATTCACAACTATGATATAGCTTTTTCTATCTACTAAGGAAAAATTTAGAATTTGTAAAATTGGTTTAAGAAGGATATTAAGAAAAGAACTTGTTCTGAAAAGATATAATAAAGCCTTTTGAAAAGTATTGCGGGGTCCGGAGGGTCTTTGGGGGCCCGGGGGCCTTTTGGGGCTGGGGGGTTCCTTCGGTGTTGGGGTAGGGGGGTCGGGGTCCTACCTAACCTAACCTGAAAGTGTGATTTCAGAGAAATTCTTTAACCGTTTAGGGTTAACTTACGTTTTTTATGGATGAGCATTTAGGGTTCTCCTACATGCTGAACCTGAAAGTTTGTTCCCTGACATGTTGGATCTGAAAGTGTAATTTCAGAGAAATTCTTTAACCTTTTAGGGTTAACTTACCTTTTTAGGGGTGACTATTTAGGGTTCTCCAACATGCTGAACTTGAAAGTGTGTTCCCTGACATGTTGAATCTGAAAGTATGATTTTCATGGCGATGGACTATTCTAAAGAATAAAAACGGTTGAGGCTTAAGATATTTATTGCTTAAACATACTTAAAAACATTTGAAAAAATACATAATGACATATTTAAAAAAAAAGAAGCTTAATCCATTTGATATGAGGAGGAGCAAGTTTAGGTCTTTGGATATCTGATACATTTTTCCATGTCAGGTATCTTTTCCGGTATCCATTGAGAGAAATATCTAACTTCATCTTCTGGGTCATGGACTGAATGCAGGTATTTCTCACATTTGAAGTCTTCTAAATTGAATAATGCTATGTTTTTATCACATTTTTCTAGTAAGAGTTTATCAGTTGGCACGTTTTCCTTAACATAAACAGCTTGCACACCGAAAAAACTGCATATTTCCTGAATTTTCTCTTGTACATGTTTTATTTCATACCCATTTTCATTATGTGGTCGTATGGTTTTAGCGTAAAAGCCATTTCGATTTATAAAATTTAGTGTTGGACTCCAACTGTTTTTCTCGTACTTATACATATTGTATCTGATGTTCCATTTATAGCTATGAATTTCACGTCGTTGATTGTCTAGGAGTAAGAAAACTGCTTCGAAAATAATGCCAGTTGAGGAATATTTCAGACCAATATATTCTGTGTCAATCACACCAAACATTATTATATCTGAAAAAAAGTGCTTAAATTAAATAAATATGTAATGTTTCTGAAACTCTAACAAATACAGCTCACTTTCATAGAATAAACTGAGAGGGAGGGAGTGTGTTCGAAGATCCCAACTTGAAAACTGTGAAAATGATGGGCAAATAAGTAACGTTTTACATTTCAGCACCCGCCCCTCTGAGTAAATATTTGGAGGGGTCAATTTTCTGAGGAATAACTCAAAGCATTGTTATACGAACATTCAGTTTGAATACGTAAAAAGAGATTGAAGCAGGGTGTAGTAGCTTCTATCACATTTAGAAGGGCCATGGATCAATCACCTTGTGGAAATTTGCCATATGTAAAGAGAAATCTTTGTCGAAAGCAACCTAAACTCTGAAAATCATAGTTTGATTATAATAAATTCAACTTTTCTCAGAAATAACTCAAAGCATTATTATACGAACGTTCAGTTTGAATAATAATAGCATATGAAAAATTAGTATAATTTGGGAAATTGGATATAGGTTTAATAATTATGGAAATTATGTATTGAAATTCAACGTGTGAAATTCAGGTTAAAGTCACAATCTACATAATGCGAATATTCTAATTTTTCCTACGAATTTCAAAGCACTTCTACAGTTACTTATTCTGTACATAAGTAGCTTTAATATTTAAAGTCATGTTTGATGGGTGGTAGCTCCCCCAAGCGAAAGGTAAAATTTGCGAGAAATATATTAAACTCAGAAATCAAATGCTATTCAATTTACGCTAATTTTGTCTAGAAAAGCACTTATCACATTTCAGACCAATATATTCTGCGTCAATCACACCAAACATTATTATATCTGAAAAAAGCAGGGGCCCCTTTTCATTTCTATTTTGTCACTATTAAAAGTGCTAACCCCCTCCCCCAAAAAAATACCGGATACAAAATTGACCCCCTCCCCTAAATTTAAGAAAATTAAGCCACCCTAGGTTTACCCTCTCATTGAGTTAATCTTGCGATTTATTCAAGCGCAAGGCAGATCAATAAAGAATATATCTTACTGTCTTTTATTCAAATGCTATAGTTAAAATCACTAAAATGTCAAAGAGAAATGGTTAGACACTGAAGCCCAAAACAATTATCTTTTCATTTCTATTTTGTCACCATTAAGAGCGTTAACCCCTTCCCCAACAAATATCCTCGATTCAAAATTGACACCCCCCCTCTAAATTTGGAGAATTAAGCCACCCTAGGTTTACCCTCTCATTGAGTTAATCTTGTGATTTATTCAAGCGCAAGGCAGATCAATAAAGAATATATGTTACTGCCTTTTATTCAAATGCTATAGTTAAAATCGCTAAAATGTCAAAGAGAAATGGTTCGCACAACAAAGTAGAAAACAATTATGGTAAAAACAATTATCTTTTCATTTCTATTTTGTCACCATTAAAAGCGTTAACCCCTTCCCCAACAAATATCCTCGATTCAAAATTGACCCCCTCCCTCTAAATTTGGAAAATTCTTACTGCCTTTTATTCAAATGTTATAGTTAAAATCACTAAAATGTCGAAGAGAAATGGTTAGACACTGAAGTCGAAAACAATTATGGTAAAAACAATTATCTTTTCATTTCTATTTTGTCACTATTAAAAGTGCTAACCCCCTCCCCAACAAAAATCCTGGATTCAAAATTGACCCCCTCCCCCTAAATTTTGGAAAATTAAGCCACCCTAGGTCTACCCTCTCATTGAGTTAATCTTGCTTTTTTTTGCAAGCGCAATGCAGATCAATAAAGAATATATCTTACTGCCTTTTATTCAAATGTTATAGTTAAAATCGCTAAAATGTCGAAGAGAAATGGTTAGACACTGAAGCCCAAAACAATTATCTTTTCATTTCTATTTTGTCACTAATAAAAGCGCTAACCCCTTCCCCAACAATAATCCTGGATTCAAAATTGACCCCCTCCCCCTAAATTTTGGAAAATTAAGCCACCCTAGGTTTACCCTCTCATTGAGTTAATCTTGCGTTTTTTTGCAAGCGCAAGGCAGATCAATAAAGAATATATCTTACTGTCTTTTATTTAAATGCTATTGTTAAAATCACTAAAATGTGCTTTAAATAAGATAAAAAGATTGTTAAAGTAAAAATTTTGCGAAATATACTAAGCATCCTTTTGAATCTGAGAAACCTACCATAGTTTTCACGCCCCCCTCCTGGGAATATAAAAGAAACTTTATCGAAAGATTTGAAAATAAACCGTTTCACTTCTCCAAATAGAGATTGCATAGGCCTGCGCTAAATTATTGCAATTGTCTGAAAGTGTTTTAATTTTGACGGAGAAACAGTTCCTTTGACTTGGCCGCCGCTATTGTAAACACACAGGAAAAGGGTGACAGCTAATTTTAACCTCGCGCAGAGCATTATGTCAAAACAGAGCGACATAATGCTTTAAGAATTGACGGAAGTCAGTGGTTGCTTTTAGCTAGGATATAGAAAAGCCAAAATTTATCGAAAAAGAAAATTATTTCTATTATGAGAATTATCATTGTAAAACAGTGGGGAGGGGTTAGGTTTTGAGGGTAAAAAGAACATATTTTATGTTTTCTATCGAGTATAAAGATAGCATGGAGGTGTTTTGTATTGTGGGGGAAGGGGGACTTAGATATACTGGAGGGTGACCAAGGAAAATAATTTCATTTTGAAAATAAAAATTAAAAATGTACTCACATTGCTAATTGTGGCTGCCAAGGCTTCAAGCTCATCAATAATATTTAGTGTTCTATCCATTGTCAAGTTACTTTACTTTCTGATAATTTAATCACAATGCATGTCCGTTATATACGAAATCTCAAGGGTGAATTGTTATGTAACGGGTCGCTGATTGGCTGAGAAGGAAACACGTGATCTAACTGTTTCCTATTCCTGGAAACTCATAACATTCGCCTCGAGCATGCACTTGCCCAAAACAACAACAACAACAAATACTGTTTCCTATTTCTGGACACCTTGACATTCGCCTCGAGCGTGCACTTGGCCAAAACAACAAATAAATTGACCTTGGAAAAAGAGGTCATTGACCCCATTAACCACGTGTTCTCCCTAGGGACTCTATGCCCATATATGGTGTAGGGTCAGCATTAAACTAAATTGTAGATGGCAGCAGGGGTGAGCAATGGGAGTCGGACCCCCCTTTCTACTCATATATGCCCCCAGAGCAATACTTACAACGCCTGCCCTGGGCCCGGGGGGGTTGCATCGACAAAGAGTTTTTCTTATTTGAGCTTAGAACTATTTCTATCGAAATGGCCATATGTAAAGGAGTTTTTGTTATATGACCTATGAACTATTTTTAACAAAAAGGCCACCTCTAATTTTTTGTCAGATGTATTTGGGGAAAAAGGGTTTACGGGTGGCTAGTTGCCCTACAATCACTTTTGATTCTTAAAAAGGGCACTAGAACTCTCGATTTCCAATCGAATAAAATTCCTTTGTAGTTTGTATGACGACCTCTTCTATATGAAGTGCCTCTGGGAAAAAAATGATTGGAGTGTGGGGGGGAGGCTAGCTGCCCTCCGATCACTTTTGACTCTTAAAAAGTGAATTACAACTTTCAATTTACAATCAAGTGTGCCCTATATGAGTTTTATACGAGCAACCCTTCCATAACAACCATACATGCCCCCTAGGAATAACTTACAACGCCTACCCCCGGGCCCTGGGGGGCTGTGTCAATACCGGAAGTTTTGTTATCTGAACTTTGAACTATTTTTAACAAATTGTTTATCCAAAAAATCTTATCTGATGCATTTAGGGCGTGGAGGGGGGAGCTAGTTGACCTCCGATCTCTTTTGACTCTTAAAAAGTGAACAAGAACTTTCAATTTCCAATCAAATGAGCCCTCTCAAAGTTTATGCGAGCATCCCTTCTATAAGAACTACATACATCCCCAGAGCATTACTTACAACGCCTGCCTCCGGGCCCTGAAGGGTTGTGTCGATACAGGAGTTTTTCTTATCTGACCTTTGAACTATTTTTAATGAAATGACTATTTTAAAAATTTTATCAGATGGGCTTTGGGAAAAAGGGTGTCTGGGGGGGCTAGTTGCCCTCGGATATCTTTTGACTCTTAAAAGTGAACTAGAACTTTCAATTTCCAATAAAATGAGCCCTCTCTGAAGTTTATACGAGCATACATTTCATAAGAAACATATACGCCCCCAGGACAACACTTACAACGCCTCCTCCGGGCCCTGGGGGATTGTAATGACACTGGAGTTTTTGTTATCTAATTTTTGGACAATTTTTAAAAAACTAGCTATCTCAAAATTTTTAGTGGATGGGTTTGGGGAAAAAGGGCGTGGGGGGGGGGGCTAACTGCTCTTAAATCTCTTTACTCTTAAAAAGTGAACTATAACTTTCAATTTCCAATCAAATGAGCCCTCTCTGAAGTTTAAACGAGCATCCCTTTCATAATGAATCATATATGCCCAAGGGCATAACTTACATCGCCTGCCCCGGGCCATGGGGGTTTTGTGTCGACACCTGAGTTTTGTTATCTGACTTTTGAACAATTTTTAACTTAATACCTATCTCAAAATTTTTATCGGATGCATTTGGGGAAACAAGAGGAATGGGGGGCTAGTGGCCCTCCAATCTCTTTTGACTCTCGAAAACCGAACTAGAACTGTCAATTTCCAATCAAATGAGCCCTCTCTGAAGTTTTTACGAGCATCCCTTCAAAAAGAACAATATATTCCCCCAGGGCATAACTTAAAACACCTGCCCTTGGGCCCTGGGGGACTGTGTCGACCCCGGAGTTTTCGTTATATGGTATCACCGAACTCTAAATACAATTTCCCATCCAAAGGAGTACTTCTTTAGGCCATCAGACAAGAGAAGGTGCACAGCCAGCCATCATATTTATTATTATCCATAAACTCCGTTTATACGAACCTCAACATTTGATATCAAATAAAATATACTAACACTAGTTGGTAGCTGCATATTGTTGGTATTCCTACCACCTGCTATTCAGCCACCTGGCCGAAGATGCACAGGTAAGTTTCGTTCTGGTTCGGCGGACATTTGCATGGTTCAAGGAAAACAACCCAGGCTAAGAAAAAGCGAGTTGGCAGAAAAGTGCTCATTGTAATTATTTTTCGTTCTTTGTGGCGTTCAATAAATAGTTGTGATTATTGGATTTTCGCCTTAAAGCGCTTGTTGTGACCTATTGTTATTAAAAAATTTTTATTTCATTTTAAAGCTCCTTAAGCGGCAATCCGTCCTTTTACAGATTAAAAATGATTTACAAAAATTTACAAATATCTGACAAAAATTATAAATATTCCTCCCACACCCCCCTCCCCGGTCTGGAAATTTCTTGTCTGTGTGCCATTGATTAGAGGTTCATAGCCCCCGGGTTTCATTTCCAGTAAGAAAGAAACAACCAGTCAGGGCTTCCACTATCCCCGAATTTTCGGGGATTTCCCCGAAAATCTATGTCTCCCCGAAAAAAAAATTTGGTTCCCGAATCCCCGAAATTTCCCCGAAAATCATTCAATCACGGTGTCACCCCTAGTGACTATCCCTAGCAAACATTACTTTACATACCATAATTTTTCACTACACTTTTGTTCGTTAATTTTCGTCTCCTGTGGTACTTGCATAAAAACCAGGTCGATATTATTTAAGTATAGACGGTTCTTCATATTTTCACAAAAGTGTCATTTTCCTGGATTTAGATAGTAAGTAAGTAAGTAAGTATGACGGCACTAGACCCTTAAGGTCCAAACCGGCGGTGCTGATCTCCGTTTCGTGGCCCTGGATTTAGATAAAGCCATTTTGAATGCAGTATTCCAAATGCTATAAGATTCTTACATCTATGTCATTCGTGGTCAAAACACTCTTGACAAAATTAGCCAAGAATTATGTCTGAAGTTGTTTAACGAAACACTCAGCTGGATTTTGGGTTTTGAAATTGAACTTCTAAAGAGGTAGAAATGTTTTGAAAACCGAATCATAAGTTTAAATTTTGTTTTCTTTTGCTATTTTTGGTTTTGGACTTACTGCACTAATGTTTAATACTTAATGATTGAACGCATAACACATTGAAGGAATTGTGCTTTTTGCCAGGAATTCTTACCATTAAAATTTTTCTTTCATTCGGAGTGTAAATTTTAAGTTCTTTTCTTTTTTTTTATCTGAGAATTGTATTTGTCACACCACCCTTTATCGTCAACTCACCCAGCACTCCCCTCACAATTATTATTCTGGTCCCTTCACCTGTGTAATATTTTCAGTGGGTGGAGTATTTTAAACTGCAGTTTTAGGATCTTTTTACGGTCTTGCAAAGCTGTTAGTTAGGCAAAGAAAATTTTACGGAAAATATGTTCTGCTCAAATTCGGGATAGCCAAGTAAACTTGTTTAAATATTTAGGCCTACCTTTACACCCTCTAATGCTTGAACAATTAGTAACCCTGTATGAAGGCTAATTCTGGGACAAAAACAAATTAATTTGAAGAAATTGTGGCATAATTATTTCTTCTTGAGAACCATCCCTAAATACCATATTCTTAACATAAAAAACGCACCACCTCCTCCCCCTCCTAATGAGATAAAACTTAGCTATTGACTATGTACAATGTCGGGAAATAGGGGATTTAAGTGGAAGTGACCCCAAAAATATTATTCATAAAAAAACTTCCATTACAGCTTAATGTAAAAATTTGGTTATTAGACTCATATTGTTTTCTTGTCAAGTTTTATATTATTGTGGGACTTATTTATCACGAACTGTTGGTTAATAATGCCAAATAATGTTAGTGTGAATAAAAATAATAAGTCACTTTTATATGATATGTAGACTATAGCTATCATGTCCAGGCATTAGATGGGCTGATAAAAAATCGAGACTGCAATAAGTACTATATATGGAACATGGATGGCCGCAGGGTTGGCGGGAGGGGTTGAAGTTAATCGGTGACTACATAGTAATTATAAGGTAACAAATGGAAAGGAAAACATAGCAGAAACAAACAATAAAACAAATGTATTTTCCGCAGGGGGGAGGTATTTTCCGATTGTATTTTCCATGGGAGTAATTTCTGCGGGGGGTATTTTCAGTGGGAGAGTGTTTTCTGCGGGAGGTATTTTTGTGAGGGGAAGGGGTATTTTTCGGTTTCGGTACTTATTAAGAATCCAGTAAACATGCGATAAGTGAAGTTTCGTTAATGCTAATGAAATAAAACAAAGTATGATAAAAATATAAATGTTTAGAAACAAATTCGGGCTATATATTTTCACATTGGGGGGGGGGGGGGGTAAAGCATATGATTTCATTAGATTCTAGATGTGGTTCTTCGCGTGTTTACTGGATTTTTAACAAGTACCGCGATTTTTTTTCCGCGGGGGGATTTTCTTGGGGGGGGGGGTAAACACCTAAAACATTAGAATCAGTATGAAAAACCAATTTCCTTTAGTTCTTGTTTGTTTTAAGTTTTAATGTTGCCCCATACTTTTGAATTTTGGTTGTTTAATTTACCTATATAGAAACCGCAAACAATATTTGTTTTTAATTATTATTAATGAATTACTGAGATTGATGACTTGATGAAAAACTGCTACTGGTATTTACAGTTCACATGTCTTCACTATTTTTTCTTAGAAAATTTTGAAGTTTTCGCCGCAATATCAGCAATAAGTGTTTTCAGCTATGGTTTCCAATCCCGTGCTCTGGCTCTAAAATCTACTTTGTAAAAGCCTTGATTTACTACGCGGATCCAAGCCCTACTTGAGCCTGAAAACGAAGCTAAAACCAATTTTGGCTTCAAATTTTTGCAACGAAATTCCATTTTGGTTTTTCCCCGAAAATTCCCCGAATTTTGAAGACTTGTCCCCGAAAACTCCCCGAATTTTTAAGATTTGTCCCTGAATTTTAAGATTCGAGAGTGGAAGCCCTGCAACCAGTTGGCAACCTGGCCGAAGACGCACAGGTAAGTTTCGTTTTGGTTGGCAGAAAAGTGCTCATTGTAATTATTTTTTGTTCTTTGTGGCGTTCAATAAATAGTTGTGATTACTGGATTTTCGCCCCAAAGCGCTTGTCGTGACCTATTGTTATTATAATTTTATTATTTTATTTCAAAGCTCATTAAGCGGCAATCCGTCCTTTTACAGATTAAATATGATAACAAATGGTTTTTCAACTGGAAGTAAGGAGCAATATTAAAACTTAAAACAAAGAGAAATTATTCCGTATATGAGGGGGGTTGCCCCTTCCTCAACCCTCACTCTTTACGCTAAAGTCTTTTAAGTTCTTTAGAAATGCTTCTCATTCAAATTCAATGATCCTTGTGGTTGAGCAGTCTTTCTTAAAAAATTATAACAAAAAGTCAAACCTAAGCATAAAGAGCTAGGGCTCAGGATAGCAGCTTGAAACCTCTACTTCATGGTTCTCTAATATGCTGAATCTGATAGGGCAATTTTTATTAAGACCGCTTGACTTTTTGGGGGTGTTTTCCCTTTTTTTGAAAATCAGGCAAAATTTTTAGGCTCGTAACTTTTGATGAGTAATGCTAAACTTAAAGAATCTTATATATTTGGAATCAACATGAATAGCCAATTCTTTTGATCTATTGCTATGAAATTCCGTTTTTAGAGTTTCGGTTACTATTAAGCTAAGTCGCTCCTTGCTTATAGTTCGTTTCCACGAATTGTTTGATACGAAGTTCTTGGTGAATTTGTCTGTCAGGATAAGCTAAGAAAAAAACTTGGCCGTTTTAAAGGTTCTACGTGGTCATAAGGATTTTTATTATATATTCAATAAATTTTACTCCCCAAAACGTGTTCAATAGAGCACAAAAATAGAACTATTAAATAAGTCATTGCAATTAATTGTAATAAACTCTATTAAACGTGGGGTTTGTATATCACTGGTAGGGTGTACTAATATTTCAAGGCATCTAAATCTTCTAAAGTTTATCCAGTAACCGTGATCAGCCAGCCCTTTAGTCCAGTCCAAAGTTGTGGAAGCACATCTTATAGGAGATTTGGGTTTATACGTCACAGCCGAAGAAGCGTCCTTCGAGCTATGCAAAAAAAATCTTGAATTTTATATATAGAAAATAACCTACGGTACTGTTCTATTAGCTGTAAGACAGGCGAGAAGTGAAATTTGGTTAATGCTAATGAAATAAAACAAAATATGATGAAAATATAATAGTTTAGAAACAAATTTAGGCTATATATTTGCACATTAGGGGGGGGGGGGGGTAAAGCATAGCATATATTAAATACGTAACCTTTTTTACCTAGGTACCTTTTCCCCCCTAAACCCCAAAAAACCAGAGTTTAAATATTGTAAACGGAGAGATAAACCACTGTTTGCAATGCTCAGTATGAATTCTAAATTGAAAGAACCTGTTTGACTAGTGTCTTTTATCATCTTCGCTATATGAAATCAACGTGTCTTACAGTTAAATAGAGTAGCCTACCTAACCTCCTTAGATACAGACCAATTGTATATATGCTAAATTACATATTATATTTGGCTGTTAAATTACATTTTGCTTGAAAATACGAGGATAACTACAAAGTCAAAATTTTAACAGCTTCTCTCCAATTTTATATCTAAAAATAATGTTCTTTAAGTCCTTAGATAAACAGTTGTAAATATTTTCTGAATGTACACACAATAATGGTTAAGTTACGTTTTGCTTCAAAATGTGAGCGGAGCTTTTAAGTCAAATTTTTCAGGGGTTTCCCTCAAAGTTAGTGACTAAAAATAACCTCTTAGAGAAAGGATTTACGCGGGGAGCCTTGGACCCCCCCCCCTAAAAAGAAAAAATCTAAATTTTACGAATATTTGGGCATCCCCTAATCGACTTATTAAATAAAACTTTCTTAGCATTGCCCTGAGTGTGCCTGCCTTAGATACAGAACAGTTGTATGCATTTTCCTAATACATAAATACTATTGATCAGACTAGTTTTCGTTTGAAAATACAAACAATCAAATTTTCAAGTCTTAAATTTTAGCCCTCCTTAGATACCTTAGATACCTCCTTAGATACGAAACAGTTGCATATATTTTTCTAATACATAGATAATGTTGGTTAAATTATATTTTGCTTGGAGGTGCGAGCACTGCCTCTACCTCAAATTGTTAAGTCTCAAATTTTTTCCTGTGTCTTAGAATTTACCTCCTTATGTACAGAACAGTTGTGCATATTTTCCAAATGTATAGATACCATTGGTTAAATTAAATTTTGCTTGAAAATGCGAGCATAAAAACAAAAACGGAAACACGACCGCCAGAGGATGAACAATTAGGCAGAAATAATTAAATCACTTCCTGTAAAGCAGACAATAGTCATAGCCCGAATCTTGTAATATCTTGTCTGCGCTGAATGTGATTTTATTGCTAGGAAACAGCTGATATTATTTTATACTATAGTATTAGCTTTTTAGCTCCGGTTTTTGATTATCAGTATAGTTCTTTTAGCATCTTCTGTTCTCATTATCATCAGCTTGAGTTGAATATAACATTTTTAACAAAAACACTGTAAATGCTGAAAAAGTAAAATGTGTGTAAGGGGTGGGGCGTCTAATTAGGTGATCATGCCAGCACTCAGGGCAGCGAATCTCCTCCCGCAAGGTCCAAAGGATCCTTGACCTTTAAAAATGTTGGGCCTAAAGATGTACTTTTTGCGTTAGATGTAGAATTAGATTTTTAGCTTCGGTTTTGGGTTTCAGTATAGTTCATTTAGCATCTTCATTATTCATTCTAATCTGTCAAATAAATTGAATTTAATTTGTTATGAGTTTATTGTTAGATTATGGAAAAGAATGATTCGCAATAGAGAAGAGAAAAGGTAAGTTGACTCAGAGCCGAAAATTGCCTTGATTTCAGTTCGTTAAAATAAGTTAAGTTTGAGCGAAGAATAATATTTGTGACGAAAACACTGTAACTATATTAAGTAGCCTTTGATGATTTTAATGTTTGACCTTTAAAGCTTAACATTCTCTTTACTCGTTTAACATTTTGTAAAAAAAAATCAGGTCTTTCGTTCTTTTTACTGCTTAAGATCTGAAAAAAAGTGAAGACAAGCGGAAATGTTTTTTTTTTTAAGCCCAACGAAAATACTGGATGCAACAAAAGCGGATACTTCAAGAAGACAACTGCTTCCCTTCTTCAGGATTGTTATAGAAAATCCCAAAGGAATCAATTCGCATTTTCGGAGGGAAAATTGGAGCGATTTAGACCGGAAAAAAGTGAATAAAATAAATAAAAGACAAAAACAAACAGCGTGAATATCAAAATGAAACGACAACCTAAATCGGAAGAATCAAAAAGCTAACAACGAGGAATAAAATAGCAGGTAAAAAAATATAAAAAAATAAACCCAAATAAAAAAGGTCATCCACTCACTCAAAATCTGACCAATTAAATAAAAAAATTAACAAGCTTTTCAACTGAAAGTGAGGAGCAACTGAGAGGGCAACCTCTTCATATGCGAAATAATTTCTGTTCGTTTTGAATTTTAATGTTGTCCCTTACTTTCAGTTGAAAAAACTGCTTTTTTTAATTTAATTTCTGATCGTTTTTCGAATAATGCCGATAAATCTGGCTCACCCTCCAGGAAAAATTCCCTACCTTCACTGGAAACTTCTCCGCGGAGAGTTCCTCCAATTCCTCCCGTTTAAATACACCCCCCCCATGAAGTTCCCTCCGTAGAATTCCATCCTCGCTGAAAATTCCCTCCCCAACGTAAAATTTCTTGCAGATGATTGCAGATAGAAAATTTTTAATTAACATAGTTTCATTTGATGACGACTATAATTTCTAATCATTTTCCGATCACTTTGTCAGTCCCCCATTCCATGGAATTTTTTCCCGAAAATCTAAATCTTCTGATAATTTCCCCCAGAACTTTTCTACATGACAAATTGAGTTGTCGAAGAGAAAGTAAGACAAATAAAAACAATTTCGCAAAGGAAATCTGTCAAATACCCCCAGCGTGAAATTTCCTCTGGTCCCTGGAAAGCCCATCCCTGGAAATTTCCTTCCCCACGGAGAATTCTCCCCATGGAACTGAACCCAAGCACAAAATCTCCTCCCTCAAAAATATCTGTATACTTCGCAATAACAAATACTATACGTAAAAAATGGGCAAATTTTATAACTTAAAAAACTCTAGGGGCTGTGGGTGGCATGTTATCTCCAAAGGCATAGGTTTTGGACTTTTTAACTATGCCGAACAAAATGGTTATCTCAAAATTTGGTAGGACAATTTTGGGGAAAAAGAGGCGCGGGAGGGGGCTAGATGCCCGCAATCTTTTTGGTCACTTAAAGAGGGCACTAGAACTTTCAATTTCCGTTCGAATGGGCACTCTCTCAATGTTATAGGACCATTAATTCAATTTGATCACCCATGAGAAAAGACCAAATAAAAACACGCATCCGTGACCTTTCTTCTGGTTTTTATTGTTTATATAGTTTTTTTTTTTATAAAGGTATTCTTATAGATTTTTATCGTTTTAAAAAATAAAGTTGTGAGACAGAGTCAAACTTGAGCGTAAAGAGTGAGGCGTTGAGGAGGGGACAGCCCCTTTCATATACGGAATAATTTCTGTTCGTTTTAAGTTTTAATGTCGCTCCTTACTTTCAGTTAAAAAAAAGTGTTTTTTTTAGTTAATTTCTGAACGTTTTTGAATTAATTTTCCTTTTTTGGCTTATTGGCTTTCTCGAAATTTTGTTCTGACGTAACTTACGAATCAACTTACGTAACGAATTTCTATATTCGTATGTTTTTATTACGTATATTAGGGAGTTCGCTCCCTTGTTTTGCTACCTCGCTCTTTAGGCTAAAGTCCGAATTTTGTTCGAATCACAAACCCCTGAATCACAAAGGCCGGTTAATTAGAATAGATAGCTCTTTTGAAAGTACTAAAAAACTTTAGCGTAAAGAGCGAGGTATTGACTAGGGAGCGAACCCTCTCATATACGTAATAATTTTTGTTCGTTTTAAGTTTTAATATTGCTCCTTATTTTCATTTGAAAAAAAACTTGCTTTTTTATTTAATTTCTGATCGTTTTTTACATAATGCTGGGAAATCTGGCGCCCCCTTCATACAAATGTTCCTTCCCCCAAGGAAATGTCCACCATGGAAAATCCTCTCCCGTAACCCCTACTCCGACCCCAAAACCCCTACTCCGACCCCGCACTAGAAAAAAATTCCTCCTGAAAACACCTGTATACTTCCCAATAACCAATACTATATGTAAACAATGGGCAAAGTTTATAACTTGCAGCCCTTCCCCTGGGAACTGTGGGGGATTAAGTCATCATAAAAGACATATTTATTAGATTTTCGACTATGCTGAACAAAATGGCTATCTCAGAATTTTTATTGGGTGACTTTGGGAAAAAATGAGCGTGGGAGGGGGCCAAGTTGCCCTCCAATTTTTTTGGTCACTTAAAAAGGGCACTAGAACTTTTAATTTCCGTTCTAATGAGCCCTCTCACGATATTATAGGACTACTGGATCGATACGATCACCCCTGGGGAAAAAAAATAAAAAAATAAACACGCATCCGTGATCTTTGTTCTGGCAAAAAATACATAATTCCACGTTTTTGCAGACAGGAGCTTGAAACCTCTATAGTAGGGTTCTCGGATACGCTGAATCTGATGGTGTGGTTTTCATTAGAGTTCTATGACTTCTAGAGGTTGTTTCCCCTCTTTTTTCGAAAATAAGGCAAATTTTCTCAGGCATGTAACTTTTGATAGGTAAGGCTAAACTTGATGAAACTTATATATTTGAAATCAGCCTAAAAATCTGATTCTTCTGATGCATCTATTGGTACCAAAATTCCGTTTTTAATTCAGTTCGTTACCACGAACTGTTTGATCTACTGATATCAAATTTCGTTTTTGAGAGTTTCGGTTACTACTGATCTCAGTTAGAACCTAGACAAGCGACTAAGATAATTTCAAGTGAAAAAAAAAAATAACAAACCACTTTAGGGGAGTCTTGTTTTGTAGTGGGTACCCGATCTCTTTAACTAATTCGATAACTGAAAAGTGTACTAAAAGCTTACAAAAATACATAAAGAAAGCTCAGGTAAAAAGGATAATGCAGTTTATCTTGGTCTTCCTTACATAAAAGAAGTTCCAGACCTAATTCCCAGAAATCTCAAGACAAACAATATTTTTACTTGTTTTAAACTTGACAAAACTATCATATCAAAAATTTATCGAACAGTTCGTGGTAACGAACTGTAAATAAGAAGTGGAACGGCTCAATAGTAATCAAAATTCTAAAACGGAATTTTAACATCAATAGATGCATAAAAAAAAATCGGCTTGTGTTTATTCCAAATATATAAGATTCAATAACTTTATTTTTACCCATCGAAGGCTAAGAGCATGATAAAATTTGTCTGATTTTCAAAAAAAGGACCCCCCTAAAAGTCAAGGAATCTTAATGAATATCATACCATCAGATTCAGCCTATCAGAGAACCCTATTGTAAAGGTTTCAAGCTCCCATCTTCAAAAATGTGTAATTCTGCATTTTTTTTGCCAAAAGAAAGATCACGGATGCGTGTTTATTTGTTTTATTTTGCAAGGGTGATCTTATCGAACCAGTAGTCCTTGAATATTGGGAGAGGGCTTTTTCGAACGAAAATTAAAAGAACTTGTGCCGATTTTAAGTGACCAAAAAGATTGGAGAGTAGCTAGGCCCCTCCCAGCCCCCTTTTTTCACCAAAGTCGTTCCATCAAAATTTTGAGACAGCCACGTTGTTCAGCATATTTGAAAGGTTCAGTAACTATGCCTTTGGAGATAACATGACCCCCATAGCCCCTGGGGAAAGGTCTTTAAGTTATTAAACTTGCTCATTGTTTACGTATAGTATTTGTTATTAGGAAGTATGCATAGATTTTCGGACGGGGGGAGGGTTGTTCTATTCTGGGGGTAATTTTTATGGGGAGAATTTTCCATAGGAAGTAAGTTTCCAGATTGGGGGTGAACTTTTCAGGGGAAATTTTACACTGGGGAACCTGCCAGAATTCCTATGCGAAATTATTTTTATTTGTATTACTTTCTCTTTGTTGGCTCAATTTTACATGGGGAGATGTTAATGATAATTGTCGAGGAGAAATTTTCACCGGGATTGAATTGTCTAGAGGATGTATTCGTAGAGGGGGCCAGGATTTCCAGGCATTATTTAAAATACGATCAGAAAACACAAAAAAAAAATATTTTTTCTCAATTTAAAGTATAAAGAAGCAACATTAAAACTTAAAACAATTAGAAGCTATTACGTATATGAGGGAGTCAACCCCTCCCCAATACCTAGCTCTTGACGCTAAAGTTTGACTTTTTGTCTCAATTCTTCAAGAACGGCTCCTGAAACACACGGAATTGTTAATTAAAACAATAAAAATCTTTTTTAAATGTACTAAAAAACTGTAGCGTGAAGAGCGAGGTATTGAGCAGCGGACAACCACCCTCACGTACGCAATAATTTCTGTTCGTGTTAAGTTTTAATGTTGCTCCTTACTTTCAGTTAAAAATAACTTCTTTTTTTTATTCAACCAAGGTAAAGACCCTGTATCTAAGTTTAATAATTCCGGTATCTACAGAATTCCTTGTTCCTGCGGTTTGTGTTTCATCAGAGGGACGGAACAACCCCCTACGGACAAAATTCAACAAATGAAATTAAAGCATACTTTTAACCCAGAAGTTTAGGACAGTAATCTCCCTTTTCTCTTCACTTTTAGTATTAAGAGCGATATTCTAAGTGCTATTGAAAACCATCAGAATACAGCAAATTGATGTTTCTGACAATACTAATTAGCCATTGTTTTTTTATGTTTTTAATTGAAAAATAGACATGGGGCTTCTCCACTCTTATATACGAACATTTTGGTTCGCTTTACTTATTGTTCAAGCTAATGTCTGCTTTTTTTAAGTTTCCATATCGCCCTTCACTATTAGTTGAGGTCTTTTATTGGTCAATGTTTACAAAAAACCACTTTGGGAGTTCCTCGTGGTGCTGATGTGCACGTGTCATATTTGCGCTTGACATATTCAGCCGACACTAAAAGCTGCAAAGTGATTTTTAAGGCACACAACGGCCTTAAAAAACGAAAAAAAGACAATACAGACAGTAAAACAGAAATGTATTCAAAATTATTAACTGGGCGATGAAGATTGACCAGAAGTTTGAAGAACCTCAAACTGAAAAGGGCAGGATCCAAATTAATCCAATACTCGAATTGCAAAAAAAACAACAATATCATCGAAAGTCATTTACTTGGCATAGCTGTAATCAGTATATTAGCGAAGGATGGACCCTTTTTCATTATCCAGAAGCATGCACGGAATAGTTATCTCATCCGGCAACCCAATGCACTTAAAAATTGGCTTCTTTCTTTACAAAGCACCAACTTGTCTGTGGTAGAATTGACCTCTGACTTTGGGACTGATATAATTATCCATAATGCTTTGCTGTATTGCCATTATGACCTCTGCAAGAGAATTGTGTTACTTGCTTAGATGAAACTATAATCTTCGATTATTCAGCCTATGGGTAAGGGTGATCATTATCAAGTGAACAGAACGACAACAATCAGAGGTAAAATAATATGTTTAATTCCTAAATTTTATTGTTCGGCGGTTGCCATGTAAACTTAATTGGTACTGGTACATTATACGGACACTTCTAAAAGGTCAAGTTTGGTAAATGCTAATGAAATAAAATAAAATAGAATGAATATATAATGAGTTTATAAACAAATTTGGGTTATAAATTTGCACATTAGGGGGATGAGGGGTAAACCATACCATATATTAAATACGTAACATAACCTAACCTAGGTACTTCCTCCCCCCTAAACCCCCAAAAAAACAACAGTTTGAATATCGTAAACGCAATGAAAACTACTCTTTGCATTCCATTTCTCAATAGCGGTCTCTTGAAAATAACCAGTCTGGCGGGTTTCGTCTCTCATTAGTGCATAAAAGTGTACGTTTAACGCACCAGTACCATTTTATTGTTATTTGATTTTAGAAGACACTATTGCCCCCTAAATTTCGGAAAATATATTCCCCCCTCCACTCCCTATTATTTTTATGAATTGCCCCCCCCCCTGACCTAAGGTGATACACTCATTCTCCAAGGCAAAATACTCATCTTCGATGGTGCCAGTAAAAAAGCAAAAGAAATGAATACAATTCGTCCTATTTCACCACTTATTATCTTTGAGATTAGCGGTACAAGTGTCAGTTACGTGAGCATTAGTACCCAGAACCAGGACGAAGAGCAGAGCGGTCCTGTACATCATTAAATAAAAAAAGTTTTTTTTTAACAACCGAAAGTAAGGAGCAGCATTCTTCACGCTAAAGTATTTAGCACTTAAAAAAAAACTTTTTATTCTAATTAAACGGCCCTTGTGTTTCAGGAGTCGCTCTAAAAAAATTAGGACAAACAGTCAAATTTTTAGCGTAAAGAGCAAGGTATTAGGGAGGTTGCAACCCCTGTCATACACGGAATAATTTCTGTTCATTTCGAGTTTTAATATTGCTCCTAACTTTCAGTTGAAAAAATTTGCTTTTTTATTTAATTTCTGATCGTTTTTCAAATTGTTCCTGAGATTCCTATCCTTTGCCTGTTCTTTATGATTACGAGTTTCCACTATCAGAAAAGAAAAGGAAATCGTAATTTCTTCGCGCCTGACAGAAAACGTAGAGTTTTAAATTTAAATAGTTTTGAATCCCAAAGGATTTCAATCATGCAAGTTAACAGGGGGGGGGGTCTTAGGGCTCATCTAGTCTTACCCAATATATCCAGATTTTAGCAATTGTACCAATATTTTTCCTTTTGACACCTTCCCCCTCCAAAAAAGTTCTATTCCTCAGCTTGAATAAGACGCTTATTAAAATCATTAGACGGAAGAAAATGAATACCAAAGTTTCACACACATCAACACATGGCGTTCTAATCGCAAGACAATTTGCTATCAAAATTAATCAGTAACCACATCCGGAGTTGATCAGCACAAATTGAGAATCAATGATCCAATGCTAACGTACCGGTTCGCATCTAAAGGCAACATTGTTTTCATCCGCTAACCACCTGCTACGCCTAAGTCACTCCATTATTTTGACCCTCTTGGAGGCGCTTAGCATTTTGTAAGGAAATCAAAGGAAGAAAATTTGGTTATTTTGTTTTCTCATGCAAGGGTTATTCCGGATCGACAATTGAATAAACGGAAACTTCACCTTAGAGCATAAAAAGAACCATAACATGGACCGGAATAAAAAAAAAACTTCCCAATAACATATCTTCAAAACTATTGGAGATGCATTTAGAGTTCTCTTGTTAAAACTATTACACACGGTGTACGAAAAACTGGGGCCAAGGCGTACAGTATGACCTTTCTTATTCCAGTCCAGGCACGCACGTGGGATTTTTTTTGGGGTGTGGGGGGCCAATAACAATAAATAAAACATATTCGATACATTGAATAAAAACTGCCCGGAAATATGGAAAAATTCAGGATTCTAGAAGAGCAAACTCCGAGCCCCTCCCCATTTGCACGACCAGTCCCAGTTGTTTCATGCAAGCAAAGAAAATGCATGACGCCCTAGCCGGTATTGTCTTTAATGGCTGTGGTGCCCAGGGCAATTTAAACAAAATAGTTCGTGTGGATTACTTATGTACTTAAAACATAAAAATTAGCACATAACCATATGCATGTTGGACAGCTATGCTTGCTTATTCAGCCTTCAGACAAGTACCTATTGGGGAAATCGTGCCAGTGCGGTAAGAGGCTCGGTTCCCAGTTTACAACGTAAATATACCAGATTCAGGCAGATAAAATGGCACTTGAAGCTTGAAATACACAAGTAAAAAGATAGGCACAATTTCGTGGTCAGAATAAGCCGTTAATAAGGAGTCAAGCTGAAATCAAGATAGAAGTTTTTCTAATTGATAAAATTGGCAACAACTAGCATGAGTCTAGCCTCTGTTCATTTTTCTGTAACTATTTTAAACAGTTTGTGAAAACGAACTGTAAGTAAGGAGCGACTCGGTTCAATAGTAACCAAAACTCTATTTTTTAGTTCTCTATTTAAACTGTATTTAAAAGCCTCTGCATGGAATTTACCATGCAGAGGCAGCCTCCTTGGCCATTCTCCTTCTATATGTTATGATGTTTTTTGGTTTATCTTTTTAGTCTTTATTTTTGGTGTACTTGAATGTAATGTAATAATTGATAGCCTACTTTCGAGCTTAGCTCCCTGTTAGCTTTATTTAATTATCGATTAAAAAAAAAACTTCTGAAAAATAAGTTTTTCAAAGAAAAGTAAAGGCCATTTTAAACTTAAGCTCAGCAGATACAAATACCTGTTAAAATTCAAACCCAAAACGACCAGAAATCATAGGCAGCGCAATAGCGCTGCCTAAGTAAAGAACGATGTTAGCACAATGTATTATTTATTATTTTTTTTTTTTGGTTTTAGACCAGTGCACTTCTTATCGAAGGAGTTGTCGTAGAAACTTCGAAAAAGGTTCAATTGATTGGAGTGGCTTGTGCCCTTTTAATAGTCACAAGTGATTGGAAGGCAACTAACACCCCTTCCACGTCCACCATTTCCCCAAACACATCCAATCAAAATTTTTAGATAGCCATTTTTTTCAGCGTAGTTGATTTCCAGATAAAAATTATGTTTTTGAGGAGGACACTCAGCCACAACCCTCAGGGCAAGGGTTGTAAGTTATGCCCTGGGGGCATGTAAGATTTTTATAGAAAGCGTTGTCGTAGAAACTTCAAAAAGGGCTTAGTCAATTGGAAATTCAAAGGACTAGTGCCCTTTTTAATAGTCGAGAGGGGTTGGAGGGCAACTAACACCCCTCTCACGCCCACCTTTTCTCCAAATACATCCAATCTAAATTTTGAGATAGCCATTTTGTTCAACGTAGTTGAAAGTTCTGAAAATTAGGTCTTTTTGGATAACAACCCCCACAGCCCTCAGGCAAGGGTTATAATTTATGCCCTGGGGGCATATAAGGTTTTCACAGAAAGCGTTGTCGTAGAAACTTCAAAAAGGAGCCATTCAATTGGAAATTGAAATGGCTAGTGCCCTTTTTAATAGTCGAAAGTGATTGGAAGGCAACTAACATCCCTTCCATGCCCACCATTTCCCACAACACATCCAATCAAAAGTTTTCAGATAGCCATTTTGTTCAATGTAGTTGAAAGTTCTGCAAATTATATCTTTGAGCAGGACAGTCCCCCCACAGTCTTCAGGGAAAGGGTTATAAGTTATGCCCTGGGGGCATATAAGGCTTTCATTGAAAGCTTTGTCGTAGAGACTTCAAAAAGGGCTCATTCAATTGGAAATTCAAAGGGCTAGTGCTCTTTTTAATAGTCGAAAGTGATTGGAGGGCAACTTACCCCCCTCTCATGCCAAACTTTTCCCCAAACACATCCAATCAAAATTTTTAGATAGCCATTTTATTCAAAGTAGTTGAAAGTTTCAGAAATTAGGTCTTTAAGGATGACCCCCTCCCAGAGCCCTCAGGGCAAGGGTTGTAAGTTATGGCCTGAGGGCAAATAAGGTTTTTTATAGAAATCGTTGTCGTAGAAACTTCAAAAAGGGCTTATTCGATTGGAAATTGAAATGGCTAGTGCCCTTTTTAATAGTCGAAAGTAATTGGAGGGCAACTAACCCCCTCTCACGCCCACCATTTCCCCAAACACATACAATATAAATTTTGAGATATTCATTTTTTTTTCAACGTAGTTGAAAGTTCTCTGGAAACTAGGTCTTTGAGGATAACAACCCTCCCCCCACACAACCCTCATGGCAAGGGCTGTATATTATGCCCTGGGGGCATATATGGTTTTTATAGAAAGTTTTGCCGTAGAAACTTCAAAAAGGGCTCATTTGATTAGAAATTGACTGGGCTAGTGCCCTTTTTAATAGTCGAAAGTGAATGGAGAGCAACTAACCCCTCTCTCACACCCACCATTTCCCCAAAGACATCCAATCAAAGTTTTGAGATAGCCATTTTGTTCAACGTAGTTGAAAGTTCTGTAAATTATGTACTTGACGATGACAAACCCCCGAGAGCCCCCAGGGCAAAGGTTGTAAGTTATGCCCTGGGGCATAAGAACAGTAGTTGAAAGTTTTTGAAATTTGGTTTTTGAATATTACAACCCCCAACAGTCCTCAGGTTAAGGGTTGTAAATTATGCCCTGGGGGCATATAAGGTTTTATAGAAAGCGTTGTTGTAGAAACTTCAAAAAGGGCTCATTCGATATGAAATTGAAAGGGCTAGTACCCTTTTTAATAGTCTAAAATGATTGAAGGGCAACTAACTCCCCTCTCACACCCACCATTTCCCCAAAGACATCCAATCAAAATTTTGAGATGGCCATTTTTTTTAACGTAGTTTCAAGTTCTGGAAATTAGGTCTTTGAGGATGACAACCCCCCACAACCCTCAGGGAAAGGATTGTAAGTTATGCTCTGGGGGCATATAAGGTTTTTATTATTGGGAATTGAGAGGGCTAGTGCCCTTATTAATAGTCAATAGCGATCGGAGGGCGAAAGCCTCCCCCCGTACCCATCATTTCCCCAAACACTTCCGATCATCATTTTGATATAGCAATTTTGTTGAACGTAGTTGAAGGGCCGGAAATTATATTCTTGAGCATGAGAACCCCCCACAGCCCTCAGGGCTAAGGTTGTAAGTTATGACAAACGAAACTCAGAGAGGAGAGAAAGTAACAAAATGAAAAATAAAATCAAAAAGGGTGAAAAAAACGAGGATTTTGTCAGCCAGCGAACCATGAAGATGACAAAATATAAGCAAATATTTCGACAAGGACCTCCGCCAAGTCGTCCTCAGTGCTAAACAAAAAAAGAAAAAAAAAACGAAAATCTAACCTTTCGAAGCTTACTGTACAAACACAGAACAGACACTGAATAAAAAACCAGGCAGGAATGAAAGAAAATGAATTTACCGAGATGATTGTGCAGAGATCTTTCGTCTTGCAATAATTTTTTAAATTGTGTTAAGAAACATGCAAATCTTATTTGTCAGTTTAATTTCTTAGAAACTTGTAAAAAACATCGAATTCTTCCACCTTCTTTACGTTTTAACCTACATTTAGGCACACATTCTGAAGGCCCATTTATTCAGAGAATGGGTTTCAAAACTTTAACACATATTTTAAAAGACCATAGATCCAGAAGATACGTCCTTAGTAATAAAATACTTAATTTAAAATCCTTATTATATCTGATTTTGTCCCCTCAAGATTTTCACCAGATTTTACAAATCTCACATAGGTCTTTCAGACACATATTCCATTTAGCAAAAACTCGTTTATCGGAAAAATTCTCAAAACTGGAATTTCAACAGTTTCAACAAACACGGATTTTCCTTCCTAGATTTTGTCCTGGTCCTCCTTTGGAAAATTTATCCTCTAAGGTATTTACATCCAAGGAACTAAGTATTCTTTCAAAAGGACCAAAATTTGCAATGGCTCAAACACACGTAAATACTTCAGAAATTATTACGGGCGTGGAGTCTGCTATTTTTAGCTCTCATGGTGAAGTCGAAAATCCAGACCTACTCAGAGGTGAATTTGTAAAGAGTATTCTTGATTATAGGCCATCTTTGTCACTTTCAACTCAATCAAAGAAAGAAATTAAAATCCTCCGAAATTTAAAAAAAGACAAAAACACAGTAATTACAAAAGCGGACAAGGGTAACACAGTTGTAATTATGAATTCTGCAGATTATGAATTAAAAGTTAACACCCTTTTAATGGATGAAAATATTTACAAAGAAATAAAATTTGATCCCACGGACAAATACACACAGAAGTTGAGAAATGAACTAGGAATTTTAAAAGATACTAGACTAATTACCCCTCAAATGTACAGAAAATTTTATCCCAAAGGTTGTTCAGCCCCTAAGTTTTATGGTCTGCCTAAAATCCATAAGAAAGATATTCCGTTACGTCCAATTGTAGCATGTTATAGTTCTCCAGCTACGGGTATAGGAAGTTTCTTAGCCACCATTTTTAAGCCTCTTTTAAGCACACAGAAATCCTATATTAAAAACTCCATAGATCTTGTTGAGAAGTTAAAAAATCAAAGTACAACAGAAAATACCGTTTTATCTAGTTTTGATGCAGTTTCTATGTACACTTCATGCGATGTTCATAAATGTGAGCAGGCTTTACAAAGAAAATTAGAGGAAAATTCAGCTTGGTCGGATTACAAAACTTTGGAAATTGATACAATAATGACCCTTGTCCGTCTTTGCAACAAGTACTCCTCGTATTTTAAATTCCGAAACAAATTTTTTCTTCAAATAATGGGCTTATCCATGGGCACTGTCTTGTCTCCTTATTTGGCAAATTTTTACATGGATTTCATAGAACAGTCTGCTTTGAATAGTTTCCACTTAAAACACTCTATCTGGTTTCGTTTTGTTGATGATATCCTTTCTGTTTGGGAACATGGACAAGACTCTCTAAGAGATTTTTTGGCACATTTGAACTCTTTTGATTCGAATCTCCAGTTCACAATGGAACTCGAAGATTCGGGTAAGCTGCCTTTCTTAGATGTTTTGATTATAAAAACTAATCCTAGTCTTGAATTTTCTATATATAGAAAGCCGACTCATAATGATCGATATCTACATTTCTCTTCCCATCACCCTCCTTCTGTGAAAAGAGGGGTAGTAATCTCTTTAGTCGACAGAGTTTTAAAAATTTGTTCCCGTAATCATATAAATTCTGAACTAAATTATGTCAAGGATATTCTTTTTTGCAATGGTTACCCAATCAAACTCATTGAAAATATAATAGATAGACGATTAAAAAAGATAAAAGAACAAAATAGGGAGCTTGTCCCCCTTGATTCAGTTACACCTGCAATTGAGAAAAAAACTTTCATCGTTTTACCATACATCCCGAAACTTGGCGATAGACTTGGAAAAATTTTAAATAAACATAATCTCTCTGTTTCTTTCAAAACCGAACAAAAGGTTGAACATTTTTTTAACTCAGGAAAGGATAAAACAGACCCTGTACTGGGTTGTGGTGTCTACAGAATCCCGTGTTCTTGTGGAAAGTTTTACATTGGTAGGACCCATCAACAACTAGGTGAGCGTTTGCATGAGCACAAAATTTCAATAGATAAGTCCCTGAGATTAAAAAATAACAATGACAACTTTGATTCGGCATTGGCTTCGCATATTTTCGTAAACCCGACCCATCTAGTTCTGTTTGACGAGGCAACCTTAATATCAACTGTTAATGGCGTACCACAAACTTTTAAGGAGGTAATTGAGCTAAAAAAATATATGAAACAAAATTTAGCAATAAATAGAGATACTGGAGATATTTCATTAAGCCCAATTTACGACAGTTTAATCTTGAAGGACTCAATCAATATTTTCACCCGAAAAAACTTAAAAGAACCTATTTGCATATCTAATGAAAACCGAAATTGTAGACCAGCTAAAGTTATTGCAAGACGAAAGATCTTTGCACAATCATCTCGGTAAATTCATTTTCTTTCATTCCTGCCTGGTTTTTTATTCAGTGTCTGTTCTGTGTTTGTACAGTAAGCTTCGAAAGGTTAGATTTTCGTTTTTTTTTTCTTTTTTTGTTTAGCACTGAGGACGACTTGGCGGAGGTCCTTGTCGAAATATTTGCTTATATTTTGTCATCTTCATGGTTCGCTGGCTGACAAAATCCTCGTTTTTTCACCCTTTTTGATTTTATTTTTCATTTTGTTACTTTCTCTCCTCTCTGAGTTTCGTTTGTCATGTATAGCCAGTGTGGTCTAAGAATGTATTTGTAAGTTATGCCCTGGGGGCATATAATGCCATATAGAAAGTGTTGTCTTAAAAACTTTAAAAAGGGCTCTTTCGATTGGAAATTGAGAGGGCTATTGCCCTTTTTAATAGTCGACAGTAATCAAGGGGAAATCCCCCCCACGCCCATCATTTCTCCAAAAATTTCCGATCAACATTTTGATATGGCCATTTTGCTCAACGTAGTTGAAAGGTCTGGAAATTATGTCTTTTAGGATGACAAACCTCCCCACATAGCCCGCAGGACAAGGGTCGTAAGTTAGGCCTTGGGGCATTTAACGTTTTTATAGAAATTTTTGTGGTAGAAGCTTCAAAAAGGACTCATTTGATTAGAAATTGAGAGGACTAGTGCCTTTTTTATTAGTCAAAAGTAATCAGAGGGCAAATGTCTCCCTCCGCGGCTATCATTTCTTCACACTTCCAATCAAAATTTTGATATAGCCATTTTGTTATACCTATCAGAAAGGTCTGGAAATTATGTTTTTGAGGATAACAAAGCCCCCCATCCCTCAGGGTAAGGGTTGTAAGTTTCGCCCTAGGGACATATAGGGTTTTTATAGAAAGTGTGGTCATATAAACTTCAAAGGGGGCTCATTCGATTGGTACTCCGACGCTCTAGTGCCCTTTTTAAGAGTCAAAGTGATCAAAGAGTCAAAGAAAAAATTTTTTTAAATGTTTTCACTTTTATAACTTTAAGAAATCAAAAATTAATTAATATTTTGAGGAATAAATATCAGCATATGTCTATTAAACTGACAATGCACATTTTTATCAGTAAATTCATTTGATTATTTTTCAGTAAAGTACAAATTATATTCTGGTTTTTAGAAAACATAGGGTTTAGAACCCTACTCAGATTAATTTCTGCTCGTTTCGAGTTTGACTTATTTTAATTTCTGTTTGTTTTGGGTTTCATTTATTTATTGATACTGATTTGTGGTAGTTGTATGCTTGGTAGATTATTTGATTCTATTTTTGTTAATTTTTTTGGTTTAATGGAGTTTTTTACTTTTTTTATTGAAAAACTTATTTTGTGCAAAAAGTTTTTTTTGCTTAATTACTATTAAAGAATAAATGAAACCCAAAACGAACAGAAATTAAATAAACAATCATAGCAAAAAACAGACAACAAGTAATAATATAAATGAATAAATAGATCTTAAAGCGAGTAATGCTTAGATTGAATATGAAAGTCAAGCTTAAAACAAAAACAAAAAAATATTTTGCTATTGAAGTACAAATGAAACTTAAAAGTAACAGAAATTAAATAAAGAATCAATGCAAATAAACATACAATAGATATTAATGTAAATGAATAAATAAGTCTTAAAACGAGTGAAATTTAAATTGAATATGCAAATCAAGCTTGAAACGAACGAAAATCACTACAAACAAGAATTTGGGTATCGCCTCCTTCTCTCACTGTAAAATTCTAAAACCTACTGCATCATTGGCGTTTTACTGAAAACCAGTTTTATTACAAATATTTTCTTTTGTACTTAATATTGAGAATAAACATTAAAATTATAGTAAAATTTTGAACTGATGAGATTTCAGTAATTAATATCATTATACATCAGATATTCAGTTTAATTTATTAGTTTTTTCTAAAGTTGTTCAAGACGAATATAGTTTCACTACAAGCAAAAGTTTGGATACTGCCCCCTTCCTTAACTGTAAATAAAAACCAAAAGCCTACTGCGTCATTGGCGCTTCACTGAAAACGAATTATATTACAAATATTTTCTTTTCCAGTTCTTACAGTATTGACAATAAAAATAAAACTAGTGTAAAATGAATTCTTGAACTGAGGGATCTTTCAAGAACTAATAACGTTATATATCAAATATTCAGTTTGATGTTGTTTATATTTTCCAAGACTGTTCAAGACGCATATAGTTTTCAGTAAAGCGCCAATGACGCGGTAAGTTTTAGACTTTTACAGTGAGAGAAGGAGGCGATACCCAAACTCTTGTTTGTAGTGATTTTTGTTCGTTTCAAGCTTGATTTACATATTCAATTTAAGTTTCACTCGTTTTAAAATTTACTTATTCGTTTACATTAATATCTATTGTATGTTTGCATTGATTGTTTATTTAATGTCTGTTCGTTTTAAGTTTCATTTATATTTCAATAGACAAATATTCTTTTTCGTTTTTAAGCTTTATTTTCATATTCAATCTAAGCATTACTCGCTTTAACGAAAAGTAAAACGCGTCAGAAATAAATGGAGTGTGGGGGGAGTCTAGCTGCCCTTCGATACTTTTTTACTCTTAAAAATTGAATAACAACTTTCAATTTCCAGTCAAATGAGCCCTCTATAAAGTTTATACGAGAATCCCTTCCATTACAACCATACATGCCCCCAGGGCATAACTTACAACGCCTACCCTCGGGCCCTGGGGGGCTGTGTCGACACCGGAGGTTTTGTTATCTGAAGTTTGAACTATTTATAACAAAATTTCTATCTCAAAATTTGTATCTGATGCATTTTGAGCGTGGAGGGGGGGGGGGGGGGCTAGTTTCCCTCCAATCTCTTTTGACTCTTAAAAAGTGGACGAGAACTTTCAATTTCCCATCAAATGAACCCTCTCCGAAGTTTATACAATCATCCCTTCCATAAAAACGATATAACAAATGAAACTCAAAGAGGAAAGAAAATAACAAAATGAAAAATAATATAAAAAAAGGTGAAAAAACGAAGATTTTGTCAGCCAGTGGCGAACCATGAAGAAGAAGAAATAAGCAAATATTTCGACAAGGACCTCCGCCAAGTCGTCCTCAGTGCTAAACAAAAAAGAAAAAAAACAAAAAAAAAAAAAAAAAACGAAAATCAAACCTTTTGAAGTTTACTTATCAACGACAGAACAGAAACGCGTTGATTTTTGTTTTTTTTTTTTTTTCTTTTCTTTCTTTTTTGTTTAGCACTTTTTTTTCTCCTTTTTTTTCTTTTTTTTGTTTGTTTTTATCGAAATAATGGTCCTAGAAGATCGGAAGAGGGTTATTAGAACGGAAATTAAAAGTTCTGGCGCCCTTTTTAAGTGACCGAAAAGATTGGAGGGCAACTGGGCCCCCTCCCACACCCATTTTTTCACAAAATTATCTGATCAAAATTTTGAGATAGCCATTTTGTTCAGTATAGTTGAAAGATCAGATAATTATGACTTCAGGTGTAAAATGACCTCCCCCCCACAGTTCGTGGGGAGAGGCCTGTAAGTTATGAAATTCGCCCATCGCTCACGCTCCTTTTCCCGCCAAAGACATCAGACCGAAATTTTGAGATACCTATTTGATTCAGCATAGTTGAAAAGTCCAATAACTATGCCTTTGGGGATGACATGAACCCTCTCCCCCATAGTCCTTGGAGAAAGGGCTGCAAGTTAAAAAAAAATCTGCCCCTTGTTCACTTGTAGTATTTTTTATTAGGATTCATGAGGACACTTTTCGGGGGAAATTTCTCACGGGGGGGGGAGATCTTCCAAGGGAAGAATTTTCCATGGAAGGAAAGTTTCATCATTACCTGAAAAACTATTTTGGCATTTCAAGGTTCCTCTAAAAAAAATCTTATCGGGTCATCTTTTTGTGGGAGGATTTTATTACACCGATTACAGCATTAAAACGGAGAGAACTACTTTTTTCAAGTGAAAGAAAAGAGTGAGATGGATGTAACTATACGCTATGAGGAAGGCGTCTGCACCTGTACCCTCCTTTTTACAATACAATTTAACTGAATAAAAATTATTTCGTAATTGAGAGCGCTCCTCCTTCCTTCCTTAACTTCTCACTCTTCACGATAAAGCTTGACTTTTTGCTCTAGTCACCATTTGGACATTTCTCGCTACCTATTTTTGTTCCTCTGGACTTGACAAAGTTACTACCGTAATTTCTTTTCCCCTAGATGGCACTTGTCTAAGTCTGTCGTGTTTGAATTTTATGTCCCGCAAGGCTTAGCAATCGATCCAGCGTTTATTCGCATACAAAACAACTATCAAAAAAGAAGTTCAGTGTTTAAAGATGGTCTTATTCCTACTAAGAATCTTTTCTCTCAGATGAGATATTCATAGTATAATTCTGAATTTCAGTTTAGCCCCAAACAAGGCTTCTAACGATCACTTACCAAAGGGTCACGTCAGGTCAAACCATACCAAGAGAATTTTAATGTCAAATGAGGGATTTGAAGAGCGATTTATTGTAACTGTTATTTATTGTCTGTTGTATGTTCTTAAATACTTATTAAATACTTCTTTCTTTGCGTCATTTTATTTTAACTGGAAACATAGGTGGCTACACAATTTCAGCGTAAAATATGACATATTTAAACAGCAAGCGAAGACAAAAGTAATATTTGTGGTAGGAAAGAGACAAATTTTCTTTCTGTTCAACGTTTTACTACAAATATTCGAGTGCATTTACATGAGTTATTTGGATATTATTGTTTGCTTATTTCGTCCTAATAAATATTGGTCAGTCTATCTAGCTATCTATATTTTGCATACCTAAGAAATTTCGTGTGATGCCTCAAACAAGTGACACACTTATCTTGAATTTCTTTTCAGCGGATCCGAGCATGAGCTCTGACTACACGAGAGGTCATAGTCCGAAGCTCTTGGAAGAGAGACTGATCAAGGAAAAAAGTGGGAGTTACCTAGAAAATGGCTGCAGAAGAGACAGCAAGGCTTTTATTTATACCCAACAGTGATTTGGATCTTGATGTCTCGTCCAATGAAGATGACTCAAACTGGGTACCAGACAATGCAGATCAAGAATTTCTGTCTTTACAAATTCTCCTTTGCTAAAGGATATCAACTGCAGAGTCGATATCCTTTTGCCAATGCTTTGCAGTTTGAGATGGACTTTTTCGATGACATGGATCAATTCGTTTTATCTCTCCTTGAATTGAATGATATAGTAGTGTCAAACAATTCATCAAGCACAACAACAGCACCAGTAGCAGCTTTTTCTACAATATGATCAGCAACAGCTATTGTACTTGGTTAATCCATTGTCCTTATTTGAGCTAAACATGCTGCTCCTTCACAAGCAGTGAAAATTTTAGTAACAGCAACAAATACTCCTCAGTTCACGACAAAATGAGTAGCAAAAACGAAAGTAGCAACGGAGGCAAAGAAAAAAACAATATGTGGATAAAAACGGAGCCCAAAACTTGAGATATTACAGGGAAGGGCTTTATACCACACTATAATGAGGCGAAAACGCCCTTTGATATATTCCGAATGTTTATTGCAGAAGATTCTTTTTCCAATATTGTGGATCAAACGAGCCTGAATGCCCTGAGAAATAAGAATCCTATTTTTGAACTTTTTCTTGAAGGGCTGCACATTTCTCTTGGATTCTAAATGCTTATGAGAATCCTAAGACTTGTCACTATAAGATTATGCTGGGAGGATGAATAAGATTTACACCGGTGGCTGATACAATGAGTAGAGCTAGGTCAATCGGGTAGGTCATCTCATATTTGTGGCGATAATTTGATAATACCAAAAGGGGAGCTTGGCTTATGATAAGCTGTTCAAGATCAGAGGACTATACAAAGTATTCTGGGGAAAAATAGGCCAAGTAGATACCCAACGTACACAACAATGTACCCAGAAACCTAAAATTTAAATTTTCAGACCTGGTTAAGGCACTGACGGTGTTTTTCTGCTTGTAGAAAATTTGCCAAAGCTTATAAACTTCAAGACATACTTCGATAACTTTCATGCTAGAATCGACTTCATTCACAAAATTCAGGTTGACAATGGGATCGAGTCATGCGGTACAATACGTATGGATTATGCTCTAGATACCAACGGAAACTTGAATGCCGTTTGCGCTTTGCTGAAAAGATTTGTTTAACCATTTTTTATATAATTATAAAATTCAAAAATGAAAAACTGTCCAGTATCTAATATCACTGTATATCAAATAATGAGTCTAGGTTCATTGCTTATTTCTAGTAATCTCTATCATTATGATGTTTTCTTTTTCATTGTATAGTTTAATAAATAAAACACACTGTTTAAGACCCATACCGTTACAAAAAAGGATGCTTAAGCCGTTTAGAGAATTTAAGAGCACAAACCTTATTTGTAGCCCTTGGTTAACCATGGGAAATTATTTTTTTGCAAACATATATGTTACATGTAACATATAAGTTACAAACATATGTTACATATGTTGATGATAGTATAAAAATAAAGACCCTTCTCGAAATAAACATTACTTTCAGTACGGTTGTCCTCTGACAAAACCTAGTATCTACAGAAAATTCAAATTTTAGTTAAGAGTGGATCCCGCCTAATTAGACGACGAGGAATCCAATGATGCAAACGAAATTATTCTCCGATACTTAGTTTCGTTGATATTACCTAGTATCTACAGAGGAGCTCACCATTGTTTTCGTGTCATACCTAGTATGTACATACTAAAAATCGACATTTACGCCAAAATCTAGTATCTGACAAATTACACTTTATCAGTGAAAACGCACGATACAAGGAGCATCATCACCTCATTGTTTAAATAAAGACGGTAAAAATTTTCTCGGAACTTACTCAGATGTAGATGCTAGGTTTTGTCGGAGGACAGCCGAGCAAGGCCCAAATGACGCTCTGAACTGTAAAAGGTTTAGAGTGTGTTAGTCCTACTCTTATTTTTGGTAGTTTCTGTTAATGATTCATGTTAATTTTTGGTCTTTTTAAGATTAATATCTGGCTGTTATCATTGTGTTTGATGTGGCAAATCATTTTAGTTTTTGTTCGTTTTGGGTATGATTCATTCACTGGTAGTAATTTCTGCTCATTTGAAGTTTGAATTATTACACGACTTTATTTCTGCACGTCTCCGATTTTAGTATGAATTTTTATTTTTATTTGAGTAATTTTTTTGGAAAGAAATTAAAAAAAATTAATTCCAATAAAATCCAATCAAATATCCAATTCAAATGGGATTATCAAGATTAAATTTCATATACACTATCAGGCTACAATGCCATCTGTACAAAAACAGATTGCATCTTGGCAATGCCTATGATATTTTTAGGTATCAGGCTACAATGCCATCTGTACACTATCAGGCTACAATGCCATCTGTACAAAAACAGATTGCATCTTGGCAATGCCTATGATGTTTTTAGGTAATAAATATCAGACTAATGCAGTTTTAAGTGTTTGGGAATTAAGAGCTATTTCAAGTTATTTCTGTGAAGCTGAAATCAAAATATATTATAATTTTTCCCCGTTATATATGGTTTTTGAGATACGTCGCTAGGACGATTTGCGCAATTTGACTCCAACCTAAGCTATAATAGGTTAAATTTAGTCAGCTTTGCTTTTAGAATTTATGACCTTAAAAGATTTAAAGTATAGGGTGCTATTAGTGTTTATGAGTGTTTAATGTTATTATGAGTTCAGTTCAGTTCATTTTATTTAACATCAAAAATACATTTAACTAATATTCCAATACCTGCCCCAAGAAAGATACAAAAAAGTACTTGCGACTGGGCAGGTAAATACAACTCATCTACTAACTAATAATTAATTATAAACAAAGGAGCAACAAATAAAAAAAAAGAAAAAAAAGGTTAAATTTAGTCAGCTTTGCTTTTAGAATTTATGACCTTAAAAGATTTAAAGTATAGGGTGCTATTAGTGTTTATGAGTGTTTAATGTTATTATGAGTAGTTTCTTTTAGATACATTAAGCATCCATTTAGCGCTTTAAAAAATTGCTTCTTTCCCAAATGACACAAAAATCTTACCATCTTGTTTACTAAAGTAATAATAATAAAAATAATACTAATATTAATAATAGTATTTCATAACTATGGTAATTTGTTTCATTGTATTATAGTTATAATTGTATCATTGTACATAATACAATAGGATATTATATATAATACAATATAATTGTATATAATTACAGTATTGTTTTGTTTATTATAAATAGCACTTTTTTCACCTTCTTATGTATTCGTTAATATTCTTAAGCAATTTTTTTTTCTGCTGTTTTCCCGCGTTGGTAAAGGCTGTAGGAACTGATGCCCAAATATTCGGACTCTAATTATTATTAACTAAAAAACAAGTTGTTTTAAATGAATGTTCAAAATACAAAAACGTTCTAAAATTAAATAAAAAAACAAGTTTTTATACTGAAAGTAAGGAGTGACATTAAAACTTAAAACGAACAGAAATTATTCTGTATATGAAAGGGGCTGTCCCCTCCTCAACGCTTCGCTCTTTACGCTAAAGTTTTTTCATTGTTTAAAAAAATAGAGTTGTGACAAAGTCAAACTTTAGCGTAAAGATTGAGGTGTTAAGGAGGGGACATAATATACTGACTAACTTCTGTTCGTTTTAGGTTTTAATGTCGCTCCTTACTTTCAGTTAGAAAACTTGTTTTTTTATTTAATTTTTGAATTAATGCAGGTTTTGATTTTGGCTCACCGCACATGAATAATTAAAACAAAATTTTCATGTTAATTTTACTTTTATTTGGTTTAATGGCTTATTCGAAAGTTGTTTAGTTTTATATACCTAATTTACGAATTAACTTACGTAACGAACTTCTATATTCATATATCTTGAATACGTATATTAGGGGGTTCGCTCCCTAGTCAATACCTTGCTCTTTACGCTAAAGTTCGAATTTTGTTCCAATTCTTTAAAAATGACCCCTTTATCACAAAGGCCGTTAATTAGAATAAATAGCTGTTATGAAAGTACTAAGAAATCTTTGGCTTAAAGAGTGAGGTATTGACTAGGGGGCGAACCCAGTCATCCATGCAATAATTTCTGTTCGTTTTAAGTTTTGATGTTGCTCCTTACTTTCAGTAGAAAAACTTGTTTTTTATTTATTTAATTTCTGATCGTTTTTTTAAATAATGCTGGGAAATCCGGTGCCCCCTTCATAGCACTATGCCTTCCCCCATGAAAACTTCCTCCATGGAAAGATCCTCCCAGATAACCCCGACCCCTCCCCCGCTACCATAAAACTGGGTGAAGTTCATAACTTTCAGCCACCCCCCCCCCCCGGGGACTTTGGGGGATTAAGTCATCCTAAAAGAAATAGTTATTATATTTTCGACCATGCTGAACAAAATGGCTATCTCAAAATTTTGATCAGGTGACTTTGGGAACAAAATGAGCGTCGGAGGAGGCCTTGTTGCCCTCCATTTCTTTAGGTCACTTAAAAAGGGCACTAGAACTTTTAATTTCAGTTCAAATGAGCCCTCCCACAATATTCTATGATTCTAGGATTACTAGGTCGATAAGGTCACCCCTGGGAGAAAAAAAAACAAGAAAAAAACAAAAAAAACAAAACAAAACCAAAAAACAAATAAACACGCATCCGTGATGTTTCTTCTGTCAAAAAATACAAATTCCACATTTTTGCAGGTAAGAGCTTGGGACCTCTACAGCAGGGTTCCCTCATACGCTGAATCTGATGGTGCGACTTTCATTAAGGTTCTATAACTTTTAGGGGGTGTTTCCCCCTTTTTTTGAAAATCAGGCAAATTTTCTCAGGCGCGTAACTTTTGATGGGTATGATTAACCTTGATGGAATTTATATATTTGAAATCAGCATTAAAATTTGATTTTTTTGATTTATCTATTGGTATCAAAATTCTGTTCAGTTTGGTTACCATTCAGCCGGGTCGCTCCTTACTTACAGTTCGTTACCACAAACTGTTTGATTAAATAAAAACAAGTTCTTTTTAACTGAATATAAGGAGCAACATTAAAACTTAAAACGAACAGATAATTGTTCCGTATATGGAAGGGGCTGTCCCCTCCTTAACACTCCACTCTTTACGCTAAAGTTTGACTCTTTGTCACAACTTTACTTTTTAAAACAATAAAAACTGAATTAAACTTAATAAAACTTATATATTTAAAATCAACATAAAATTCCGATTCTTTTGATATATCTATTGGTTCCAAAATTCCGTTTTTTAGAATTTTGGTTACTATTGAGCCGGGTCGCTCCTTTATAACGAACTGTTTGATTTCTGCAAGAAAGTTTGTTAATTTTTTTCTTTCAAAGTTAACAGCCTTTTTAAAAGTTTTACCGTTTGTAATATTTTCAGTTGATTTTAATCATAGAAATATACGAAATCTTCTAAGAAAATTGATTGAAACCAGTATATAACTAATAACTGAGTGATTACTTACTGTTCAATCATTCTCAATGCCTGATTTTTCAATATCAGGTTGGATTTTACGAGATTCATCACATCCAAGAAACCTACAAATTTACAAAACAATCTACAAAATCTACAAAAACAAGGACCTTTCAAACAAGAATATTGTGTATCACAATCCTTCTAACACTTACAATTTGCTGACGCTTTTGTAAATACAAGGAGACTCTGCTGCTGCTGCTGCTGTAGAAAGCTTATCCGTAGAATTCTTTCGTGAATTGGCAGCAGACCCAACTAAAAGGGTCAAAATTGCTCATGAACATTCAAAAGATAAAGAGATGAAAAAAGATGACATTGATAAAAATATCATTTTAAATGTCATTTAAAGCTGTTTTCAGAAGTAGAAAAGGTCCCGACGTTTGCCAATGTCAAATACATGAAGAGGTAATCATTGAAGCTTCTGAAATCTTCAGGGTTCTTACCAACACAAGTATATGTATTTTCATAAAATGCTTATAATTTCATCTTCACATATACATAAGTTAGCTGCCTTTTAATGCCAACTTCTTGATAGTTTTGACTAAATCCTGAAAGATATTCTTATTTAGTTAATGACTTGCTCCCCTTAGAGAAGAAAAAATTATTGCTGCGTACTAAGTTCATACATTACGAAAAATCTTTTAGTATGCGGCGGTATAACCAACGGATATAAAAAATTTACAGAGAAAGGAAATTGAATGAAGAAGGAGAGCAGAAACATATGTTTTATTGCCTGTAGTTACTCTAGGAATGTTCCTTTAACAAGAGAAACAGCTACGTAAAATAAGAGAAGGTTTTCATCTTCATACGTAGGCTAGAATACTGCTAATAATACCACTAACTCACTGCAGTACCAAGTGGCCTGAGGATAACACAGGATAAAATGATAACACTCTCAAACGATAACACAGGATAACACTCTCCTCCTCCACCTAGTCTCCACCTAGCCTCACTCTTCAAAATGACGTTCCAATTTTCTTTAAATACTTTCTTAGGTAACTTACTTTTCCTGGTAAGTGAACTGTTTCCACCCCGTTTGGGGAAAAGTCTGTTTCGCTTGGCATCTGTCATCTTCCATCCACAAAACTTACCCTAGCCATCTGCACCTTTCTTTTATTGTTGCCCTAGAAAGTGTGGTTGAACCCCATTTTCCTTACAACTTATTGTTTGATATGTCTTCAGTCGGACGAATACTTAAAACTAACCTTAAAAATTTCCCATGGAAAATATTAGTCTTTAAAATTGATTATTTCTTATTTTTCCCCCAATAATTAAAAAAATTCAAATCCGAATAATGAAAAAAAATAATTAACCTTAAAAATATTTAAAAATATTTAACATATCTTCCTCAGCCTTTAGAAGCACCAACACTTTGGAGCCATACTTGACCACTGTCGATGTTGTGCTTCCAATATCTCCTTATGTTACTTCGCTAGGCTATCTTCCTATTCTTCTAAACTTTTTCAAAAAACACTATTCTCTTGTTATTTCTCTTTGTTATTCTAATCTTTTACACCTTCACTCCATCCACAATCTTTACTGATTATACTACCCAAGCAAGTAAAGCTTATCCTCTTGATTAATGTTCTTGTTACCTAACCTGACGTCTTCACCCTTATATATTCCAAGCCTATGCAATTTAGTCTTATTAACATTTACATTAAACCCATCCTCCTTTATTTTGCTAATATTTTCATCTGTGATATTCAACTCATCTGTACAGTTTTAGTTTAGAAAAGTTTTGCCTTTCACTTGATACCATGTTCTCCCGTAGCTTTTGCGAAGTTCCTTAGGACGAAGTCCATCAAAATAGTCCATATAATCAGAAATAGGATATAATCATGCCCAACCCCTGATTCCCTATTGAAACACATGATCTTTATCTATGGCACATTTTAATGTAAGCTTTTGAGCCTTCATGAGCCGTTTTTGATCCTTTTGAATTTGCACCACACTTCCTACCTTAACCGCTGCAAAATTATTCTTGTTAATAGCAGTAGCCATTTAATCAAACAGTTCGTAGTAACAAACTGTACGTAAGGAGTGATGTGGCTCAATAGTAACCGAAACTCTAATAAAGGAATTTTATATCAATTATATAAAAGAATTGGCTTATTATACTGATTCCAAATATGATTATTTAAGTTTAGTGTTATCCATCAAAAGTTACGAACCTGATAAAATTTGCCTGCTTTTCGTAAAAGTGGACACACGCCCTAAAGGCCAAGAAAATTTAATGAAAATCACATTATTAGATTCAGAGTATCAGAGTTTTGTGTTCTTAGCCAGAAGAAAGATCATGGATGTGTGTTTATTTTTATTTATTTTTTTAATTTTTCCCGGGGGTGATCACATCGAACCAATAGTCCTAGAAGATCGGTAGAGATTTCATTTAATCAGAAATTAAAATTTCCAGTACCCTTTTTAAGTGTCAAAAAAGATTGGAGGGTAGCTAGCCCCCCCTTACCCCAAGCCTCCTCCCGAAGTCTTCCGATCATTATTTAGAGTTAGCCATTTTGTTCAGCCCAGTTCAAAGATCTAATAACTATGCTTTGGGTATATGACCTTCCATAGTTACTGAGGAAAGGGCTGTAAGCGGTATCGGGCGTATCGGCATTGGGTGTTTTTTTTTCAATCATCGCTTTCTGCCTTCTATATGATTAATTGAAGAACCTTCTTTATTAAGCCTGATTATGATAATTCTTAACCAATGCTGTTTTTCCTATTATGCCAAGAAATAACAATTAACCGCCAAAATCATAGCGATTTTGGGGTGAAATTTTAGGGGGTGATTTTGAAGAGGAGGAGATTTTCTATGGGAAGAGTTTTGCATGGGAACGAAAATTTATGGGGGGAGCTGTTCATTAGGAATTTTATACCAGGGGGGATATTTGCTGGCATTACTTTAAAAACGGTCACAAATTAAATATAAAAGAAATAAACTGGAAGTAAGAAGCAATATTAAAACTTAAAATGACCCAAAACTATTCCATAAGGCTATATGAGGCGGGCTGCCCCCTCCCCCCAAAAATAAATAAAAATATCATGGCAGTGGCGCTATCATGTGGAGTATCATGGATTTCCCGGTAATATTTGAAGAACAATCAGAAATTAAACATATAAAAAACAATTTTTTTCAGCTGAAAGTAAGGAGCAACATTAAAAATTAAAACAAACAGAAATGATTCACTATATGAGAGGGGCTGTCCCCTCTTCGTTACCCCACTCTTTACGTTAAAGTTTTTATTACTTTAAAAAGCAGAGTTGTGACAAAGAGTAAAACTTCAGCGTAGTTAGGGGTAACGAATAAGGGGCAGCCCCTTTCACATATGGAATAATTTATGATCGTTTTAAGTTTTAATGTTGCCCCCTGTTTTCAGTTGCAAAAACTTGCTTTTTTATTTACTGTATGTTTGATTCTGGGTGTGTTCAAGAAGGCTAAGAGTATTAATGTGAAATGCCTCCAGGTTAAGGTTGTAGATATATAATTTGTCCATTTTTTATATTAATTAAAAAAACCTTTTCCACAAAATAAGTTTTTCAAAGATAAGTAAAGAACTCCATTAAACAAAAAATGAGCAAAAATAAAATAAAATAATCTACCAAGCGTGAAACTACCACAAATCAGCATCGATAAATAAATGAAACCCAAAACGAACAGAAATTACAATAAGTAACCGAGTCAAACTTAAAACGAGCAGAAATTAAAATAAGCTGGGCTCAAAACCCCTATGCCTTCCCAAGGCCAGAACATAATATGCACTTTACTGAAAAAATATAAATGTTTTTACTTTTATAACTTTAATAAATCAAATAATATTAACATTTTGATTACTAAATATGAGTATATGTATATTAAACTGACAATGCACATTCATTTGTATTTTTTTCAGTAAAGTGCAAATTATGTTTTGGCCTTGGGAAGGCATAGGGGCAAAAACCTTCGTTTTGACGCTTTCAGTAAAAACTTTATTTGCCCCCAGGGCATAACTTACAACCCTAGCCTTGAGGGATGTGGGGGGAGGGGTTGCCATCCTTTAAGACCTAATTTCCAATACTTTCAACTACGCTGAATAAAATGGCTATCTAAAAATTTTTATTGGATGTGTTTGGGGGAATGATGGGCGTGAGGGGGGGGGGGCTAGTTGCCCTCCAATCAATTTTGACTATTAAAAAGGGCACTAGCCCTTTGAATTTCCAATCGAATGATCCCCTTTTAAAGTTTCTACGACAACGCCTTCTATAAAAACCTTATATTCCCCCAGAGCATAACTTAAAATCCTTGCCCTGAGGGTTGTGGGGGAGTGTCCTCCCCAAAATATATTTTCTATCTGGAAATCAACTACGCTGAACAAAATGGCTATCTCAAAATTTTTCTTGGATGTGTTTGGAGGAATGATGGGTGTGGGGGGGGGGCTAATTGCCCTCCAATCACTTTCGACTATTAAAAAGGGCACTAGCCACTCCAATTTCCAATCGATTGAGCCCTTTCAGAAGTTTCTACGACAACTCCTTCGATACGAAGTGCCCGGGTATGGAGAAAAAAAAATACATTGTGTCCATATCGTTCTTTACTTACGCAGTGCTAGCGCGCTGCCTATGATACAGTATTTATCAATTGCAAAAAAGGTAACGTCTGGTGGTAGGCGTGTACAGAAATGCTAAAGATGTTAAGGTGAGACTTCTGGGAATGTTAAGAGGAATGCTCGACTAAATCTAAAGACACTGTGTCAGTGTCGTGCCAAGTACTTTCACTTTTTACTTAAGTAAAAGCATCAAATACTCCAGGAAATTTTTCTTAAGTATAAGTATCAATTATTCCTCAAAATTCTACTTAAGTAGTGAGTATTTTTTAAAAGTAATTGACCACTCAAGTATTTCCACAGCACTCAAGTACTGAAGCGCCGAGGATTTACCTGTAATCCATAAACTACCACTGTAGAGTTACCACTATGGCTTCCCGGTAGATACTGACGAAGACCAAATGAGCCACGTAAACAGTTAGGAATACCACTTGCAGTTATCTCACCAGAGTTATCTCACTTGCAATTATTGACTACCAGAAAGGTTCCATACTGATATTTGTTAGAAGAACTCCCATGACAATGGTACCATATAGACCGTGATATATATGTGCTAGTTTCCAGAAGTAAAATGCATGTCCTTGGATATTTATTAAATTAAAAAAAACAAGTTTTTTAAACTGAGAGTAAGGAGCGACATTAAAACTTAAAACGAACAGAAATTATTCCGTATATGAAAGGGGCTGTCCCCTCCTCAACGCCTCGCTCTTTACGCTAAAGTTTTTTATTGTTTTAAAAAATAAAGTTGTGAGACAGAGTCAAACTTTAGCGTAAAGAGCGAGGCGTTGAGGAGGGGACACCCCCTTTCATATACGGAATAATTTCTGTTCGTTTTAAGTTTTAATGTCGCTCCTTACTTTCAGTTTAAAAAACTTGTTTTTTTTAATTTAATTTCTGATCGTTTTTTAGTTAATGCAGCTTTTATTTGCATAAAAATTTTTCTTTTCTTTTGCTAAATGGATGTCTTTACAAATTAACTTACGCAACTAACTTCTATATTCGTATATTTTTCTTCTGGCAAAAAATACGAAGTTGCAGATTTTTGCAGATATGAGCTTGAAACCTATGTAATAGGGTTTTTTGATACGCTGAATCTGACGGTGTGATTTTCATTAAAATTCTTTCACTTGCAGGGGATGTTTCCCCCCTCTTTAAAAAATCGAGTAAATTTTCTCAGGCTCGTAGCCTTTGATGAGTAATACTAAACTTAATAAAATTTATATATTTAGAATCAGCATTATAAACACATTCTTTTGATACATTTATTGACATCAAAATTCCGTTTTTAAAAGTTTCGATTACTATTGAGCCGTATCGCTTGTTTTTTTATTGTTTTTGTTTATTACGTATATGTTATTACGTTTATGAGGGGGTTCTCCCCTTAGTCAATACCACGCTCTTTACGTCAAAAGTTAAAAAAAAAATTGATTCACAAACCCCTGAATCACAAAGGCCGTTTAATTAGAATAGATAGCTCTTTTGAAAGCACTAAAAAAAACTGTAGCGTAAAGAGCGAGGTATTGAGGAGAACCCCCTCATACACGTAATAATTTCTGTTCATTTTAAGTTCTAATGTTGCTTCTTACTTTCAGTTGAAAAAAACTTGTTTTTTTTTAATTTAATTTCTTATCGTTTTTTAAATAATGCTTGGAAATCCGGCGCCCCCTTCAGAGAAATGTCCCTTACCCCAAAGAAACATCCTCTACGGAAATATTTTCCAGATTAACCCCCTCCTCTAGCCCCTCCCCCTCCAGAAAAAATCCTTATATATTTAGGATTAAGGTTGTAAGTAAATTATATAAGGTTGTAGATATATAATTTGTCCATTTTTTATATTAATTAAAAAAAACTTTTTCCACAAAATAAGTTTTTCAAAGAAAAGTAAAGAGCTCCATTAAACCAAAAATGAGCAAAAATAAAATTAAATAATCTACCAAGCCTGAAACTACCACAAATCAGCATCGATAAATAAATGAAACTCAAAACGAGCAGAAATTAAGATGAGTAGGGCTCAAAAACCCCTATGCTTTCCTAAGGCCAGAACATAATTTGCGCTTTACTGAAAAATATTAAAGTTTTTATTTTCATCATAGGCAACGCAATAGCGCTGCCTAAGTACAGAACGATGTTGGCACAATGTATTATTTATTTTTTTCCGGTTTCCTGGTTTCTTGGTCTTAAACCAGGGCACTTGGTATCGAAGGAGTTGTCGTAGAAACTTCGAAAAGGGCTCATTCGATTGAAAATTGGAGTGGCTTGTGCCCTATATAATAGTCGAAAGTGATTGGAAGGCAACTAACAGCCCCTTCCACGCCCACGTTTTCCCCAAACACATCCAATCAAAATTTTGAGATAGCTATTTTGTTCAGCGTAGTTGATTTTCAGATAGAAAGTATGTTTTTGAGGTGGAAACTCCTCCACAGCCCTCAGGGCATGGGTTGTAAGGTTTGCCCTGGGGACATATAAGGTTTATATAGAAAGCGTTGTCAAAAAAACTTCAAAATTGGCTCATTTGATTGGAAATTGAAATGGCTATTGCCCTTTTTAATAGTCGAAAGTGATTGGAAGGCAACTAACACCCCTTCCACGCCCACCATTTATCCAAATACATCCAATCAAAATTTTGAGATAGCCAGTTTGTTCAAAGTAATTGAATGGTCCGGAAACTATATCTAAGAGGTTGATACTCCCCCCACAGCCCTAAGGGTAAGGGTTGTAAGTTATGCACAGGGGGCATATAAGGTTTTTATTGAAAGCTTTTGTAGTAGAAACTTGAAAAAGGGCTCATTCGATTGGAAATTCAAAGGGCTAGTGCCCTTTTAATAGTCGAAGTGGTTGGAGGGCAACTAACCCCCCTCTCACGCCCACCTTTCCCCCAAACACATCCAATCAAAATTTTGAGATAACCATTTTGTTCAACGTAGTTGAAAGTTCTGGAAATTAGGTCTTTGATGATGAACCTCCTCCCCCCGCCCTCTGGGCAAGGGTTGTAAGTTATGCCCTGGGGGGTATAAGTTTTTTTTTTATAGAAAGTGTTGTCGCAGAAACTTCAAAAAGGGCTCTAAATTAGGAAATTAGGTCTTTGAGTATGATAACCCCCTCAGAGCCTTCGGGGCAAGGAATGTAAGTTATGCCCTCGGGGCATATATGGTTTTTATAGATAGTGATGTTGTAGAAACTTCAAAAAGGGCTCGTTCGATTGGAAATTAGAAGGGCATGTGCCTTTTTTAATAGTCGAAAGTGATTGGAGGATAAATAGCACCCCTATCACACCTACCATTTCCCCAAAAACGTCCAATCAAAAACTTGATATAGCAATGTTGTTCCACGTAGTTAAAAAGTCTGGTAATTATCTTTCTGAGGATGAAACTCCTCCCACAGCCCTCAGGGCAAGGGTTGTTGTAAGTTATGCCCAGGGGGCATATAAGGTTTTTTTTTTATAGAAAGTGTTGTCGTAGAAACTTCAAAAAGGGCACATTTGATTGGAAATTGAAATGGCTATTGCCCTTTTTAATAGTCGAAAGTGATTGGAAGGCAACTAACACCCCTTCCACGCCCACCATTTATCCAAATACATCCAATCAAAATTTTGAGATAGCCAGTTTGTTCAAAGTAACTGAATGGTCCGGAAATTATATCTAAGAGGTTGACACTCCCCCCACAGCCCTAAGGGTAAGGGTTGTAAGTTATGCACAGGGGGCATATAAGGTTTTTATTGAAAGCTTTGTGGTAGAAACTTGAAAAAGGGCTCATTCGATTGGAAATTCAAAGGGCTAGTGCCCTTTTAATAGTCGAAGTGGTTGGAGGGCAACTAACCCCCCTCTCACTTCCACCTTTTCCCCAAACACATCCAATCAAAATTTTGAGATAACCATTTTGTTCAACGTAGTTGAAAGTTCTGGAAATTCGGTCTTTGATGATGAACCTCCTCCCCCCGCCCTCTGGGCAAGGGTTGTAAGTTATGCCTGGGGGCATATAAGTTTTTTTTTTTATAGAAAGTGTTGTCGCAGAAACTTCAAAAAGGGCTCATTTGATTGGGAATTAAAATGGCTAGTGCCCTTTTTAATAGTCGAAAGTCATTGGAAGGCAACTAACACCCCTTCCAAGCCTAACATTTATTCAAATACATCCAATCAAAATTTTGAGATAGCCATTTTGTTCAAAGTAGTTGAAAGGTCCGGAAATTATATCTAAGAGGTTAACACTCCCCCCATAGCCCTCAGGGTAAGGGTTATAAGTTGTGCCCTGGGGGCATATAAGGTTTTTATTGAAAGCTTTGTCGTAGAAACTTGAAAAAGGGCTCGTTCCATTGGAAATTCAAAGGGCTAGAGCCCTTTTTAATGGTCGAAAGTGATTTGTGGTTTTAAGAAAGTGATTTGAGGGCAACTAACCCCCCTTTCACGCCCACCTTTTCCTCAAACACATCCAATCAAAGTTTTTAGATTGCCATTTTGTTCAAAGTAGTTAAAAGTCTTAGAAATTAGGTCTTTGAGTATGATAACCCCCTCAGAGCCTTCGGGGCAAGGAATGTAAGTTATGCCCTCGGGGCATATATGGTTTTTATAGATAGTGATGTTGTAGAAACTTCAAAAATGGCTCGTTCGATTGGAAACTAGAAGGGCTTGTGCCTTTTTTAATAGTCGAAAGTGATTGGAGGATAAATAGCACCCCTATCACACCCACCATTTCCCCAAAAACGTCCAATCAAAAACTTGAGATAGCAATGTTGTTCCACGTAGTTAAAAAGGCTGGTAATTATCTTTCTGAGGATGAAACTCCTCCCACAGCCCTCAGGGCAAGGGTTGTTGTAAGTTATGCCCAGGGGGCATATAAGGTTTTTTTTTATAGAAAGCGTTGTCGTAGAAACTTCAAAAAGGAATCATTCGATTGGAAATTGAAATGGCTAGTGCCCTTTTTAATGGTCGAAAGTGATTGGATGGCAAGCAAACCCCCTCTCACGCCCACCAATTTCCCAAACGCATCCAATCAAAATATTGAGATAGCCATTTTGTTCAACGTAGTTGAAAGGTCCGGAAATTATGTCTTTGAGGATGACAACTCCCTTACAGCCCTCAGATGAAGGGTTGTAAGTTATGCCCTGGGGCATATAAGGTTTTTATAGAAAGTGTTCTCGTAGAAACCTCAAAAAGCGCTCATTCGATTAGAAATTGAAAGGGCTAGTACCCTTTTTGATAGTCGGAAGTGATTGGAGGGGAACTAACCCCCCTCTCACGCCCACAATTTCCCCAAACACATCCAATCAAAATTTTGAGATAGCCATGTTGTTTAGCGTAGTTTAGCGTTCAGGAAATTAGGTCTTAGAGGATGACAACCCCCTCACAGCCCTCAGGTTAAGGGTTGTAATTTATGCCCAGGGGGCATATAAGGGGTTTATAGAAAGCGTTGTCGTAGAAACCCAAAAAGGTCTTATTCGATTGGAAATTGAAAGGGCTAGTGTCCTTTTTAATAGTCGAAAGTGATTGGAAGGCTTGACATTTTTATAGTAAAGATTAATGTATTATTGATACAATGATACAACGTATTTTATTTTTTTCTTCTTTTTGTTTAGACCAGGGCACTTCGTATCGAAGGAGTTGTCTTAGGAATTCTGAAAAATGCTCACTCTATTTAAGATAGAAAGGGCTAATGCCCTTTTAATTGTTGAAAGTGATTGGAGGACAACTAGTTCCCCTCCCACGCCCACCCTGCCATTTACCCATTATGTTTAAAAACCTAATGTTGCCTTAAGATTAAATCAAAATGCACTGTGTTAATGCTAATTTCCAATAAGACATCTCAGCAGTATCCCAAGAACGACTAAGGGTATTATGTTCATACTTTCGGGGCTACTTCTGCTCTTGAGAAAAATAAAATCAAATAATCTAAGAAGCGTGAAACTACCACAAAACAGCATCGATAAATAAATGAAACCCAAAACGAACAGAAATCATAGGCAGTGCAATAGCGCTGCCTAAGTAAAGAACGATGTTGGCACAATGTATTGTTTTTTTATGGTCTTAGACCAGGGCACTTCGTATCGAAGGAGTTGTCGCAGACAACTCCTTCTCCCCCTCCCCACGCCCCTCATTCCCCCAAAAACATTCAATCAAAATTTTGAGATAGCAATTTTGTTCAGAGTATTTGATTTCCAGATAGAAAATATGTTTTTGAGGAGTTCACTCTCCCACAACTCTCAGGGCAAGGGTTTTAAGTTATGCCCTGGGAGCATATAAGAATGATGTTGGCACAATACATTATTTATTATTTGTTTCCTTTAGACCAGGGCACTTCGTATCGAAGAAGTTGTCGTAAAAACTTAGAAAAGGGCTCATTAAATTGAAAATCGGTGTGGCTTGTGCCCTTTTTAATAGTCAAAAATGAATGGAAGACAACTAACATCCCTTCCACGCCCACCATTTCCCAAAACACATCTAATCAACATTTTGAAGTAGTCATTTTGTTCAGCGTAGTTGATTTCCAGATAAAAATTATGTTTTTGAGGAGGACACTCCCCCACAACCCTCAGGGCAAGGGTTGTAAGTTATGTCCTGGGGGCATATAAGGTTTTTTATAGAAAGTGTTGTCGTAGAAACTTCAAAAAAAGCTCATTCCATTGGAAATTCAAAGGGCTAGTTCCCTTTTTAATAGTCGAAAGTGATGGGAGGGCAACTAACCCCCCTCTCACGCCCACCTTTTTCCAAAACTCATCCAATCAAAATTTTAAGATTGCCATTTTGTTCAACGTATGTGAAAGTTCTGGAAATTAGGTCTTTGAGACTGACAGCCCCCCCCCCCACAGCCCTCAGGGCAAGGGTGGTAAGTTATGCCCCAGGGGCATATAAGGTTTTTATAGAACGCGTTATCGTAGAAACTTCAAAAAGGGATCATTCGATTGGAAATTGAAATGGCTACTGCCCTTTTTAATAGACGAAAGTGATTGGAAGACCATTAACACCCTTCCACGCACACCATTTCCCCAAACTCATTCAATCAAAATTTTGAGATAGCCTATTTCTTCCACGCAGTTTAAAGTTCAGGAAATTATACCTTTGAGCAGGGCATTCCCCCACAGTCTTCAGGGCAAGGGTTATAAGTTACGCCCTGGGGGCATATAAATTTTTATTGAAATCTGTCATAGAAACTTGAAAAAGGGCTAATTCCATTGGAAATTCAAAGGTCTAGTGCCCTTTTTAATAGTCGAAAGTGATTTGAGGGCAACTAACCCCCTCTCACGCCCACCTTTTCCCCAATAGCATCCAATCAAAATTTTTAATAGCCATTTTGTTCAGCCAAGTTGATTTCGCGATAGAAATTATGTTTTGGAGGAGGATACCCCCCACAGCCTTCAGGGCAAGGGTTGTAAGTTATGCCCTTTGGGCATATAAGGTTTCTATAGAAGGCGTTGTTGTAGAAACTTCAAAAAAGGCTCATTCGATTGAAAATTCAAAGGGCTAGTACCCTTTTTAATAGTCAAAAGTGATTGAAGGGCAACTAAACCCCCTCACATGCCTGCGTTTTCCCCAAACACATCCAATCAAAATTTCGAGATGCCATTTTATTCAACGTAGTTTTAAGTTCTGGAAATTAGGTCTTTGAGGATGGCAACCTATAATGGAGGAAAGATTGGATACACTTACACTATTTTCATTTGGTTAAATTTTAGGAGTAGAAGTAGCTGCGAAATTTTGAACATAATACCCTCAGTCGATCTTGGGATACTGCTGAGATGCCTTATTGGCAATTAGCATTAACACAGTGCATTTTATTTAATATTAAGGCAACATTTAGTTTTAAATAAAATGGGCAAATGGGAGGGTGGGCGTGGGATGGGGATTAGTTTCCCTCCAATCACTTTTGACTATTAAAAAGGGCATCAACCCTTTCTATTTTCAATCGAATGAGCCCTTTTCGAAGTTCCTACGACAACTCCTTCGATACAAAGTGCCCTGGTAAAAAAAAAATAAATAAATAAAAATAAATAATAATAATACTCTGTACCCACATCGATCTTTACTAGAAAAACAAAACGCTAAACAAAACTGCTCTCTAAAAATTTTGACTGGACGTGTTTGGGGAAATGGTGAGCGTGAGAGGTGCGTTAGTTGCTCTTAAATCACTTCCAACTATTAAAAAAGACACTAGCCCTTTCAATTTCAAATTCAATGTGCCCCTTTAAAGTTTCTGCGACAACACTTTCAATAAAAATCTTATTTGCCCTAAGGGCATAACTTACAAACCTTGCCCTGTAGGCTGGGGGAGGGGGTGGGGTTGTCATCCTCAAAGACCTAATTTCCAGAACTTTCAACTACGTTGAAGAAAATTTATATCTCAAAATTTTGATTGGATATGTTTGGGGTAATGATGGACGTGAGGGGGGGGGGGGTAGCTGCCCTCCAATCACTTTCAACTATTAAAAAGGGCACTAGCCCTTTGAATTTCCAATTGAATGAGCCCTTTGTCAAATTTCTACAACAAAGCTTTCAACAAAACCTTATATACTTACAACCCTTACACCCTGAGGGCTGTGGGGGGGAGTGTCATCCTCAAAGATATAATTTCCGGACCTTTCAACTCCTTTGAACAAAATGGCTATCTCAAAATTTTGATTGGATAAGTTTGGATAAATGGTGGGCGTGGAAGGGGTGTTATTTGCCTTCCAATCACTTTCGACTATTAAAAAGGGCACTAGCCATTTCAATTTCCAATCAAATGAGCCCTTTTTGAAGTTTCTACGCTTTCTATAAAAATCTTACCGTATATGACCCCAGGGCATAACTTAAAACCCTTGCCCTGAGGGCTGGTGGATGGTATTGTCATCCTCAAAGACCTAATTTCCAGAAACTTTCAACTACGTTGAACAAAATGGCCGTCTCAAAATTTTGATTGGACGTGTTTGGGGAAATGGTGAGCGTGAAAGGTGCGTTAGTTGCTCTTAAATCACTTTCAACTATTAAAAAAGGCACTGACCCTTTCAATTTCCAATTCAATGAGCCCTTTTGAAGTTTCTGCGACAACACTTTCAATAAAAATCTTATTTGCCCTAAGAGCATAACTTACAAACCTTGTCCTGAGGGCGGGGGGGGGGGGGGTTGTCATCCTCAAAGACCTGATTTCCAGAACTTTCAACTAAGTCGAAGAAAATTTATATCTCAAAATTTTGATTGGATGTGTCTGGGGTAATTTTTGAGCCCTTTTTGAAGTTTCTAAGACAACGCTTTCTATAAAAAACCCCTACCGTATATGCCCCCCAGAGCATAACTTAAAACCCTTGCCCTGAGGGCTGGTGGGGGGGGGTTGTCATACTCGAAGACCTAATTTCCAGAACTTTCAACTACGTTGAACAAAATGGCTGTCTCAAAATTTTGATTGGATGTGTTTTGGGAAAAGGTGGGCGTGAGAGCGGGATTAGTTGCCCTCCGATCACTTTCGACCATTAAAAAGGGCACTGGCCCTTCGGATTTTCAATCGAATGAGCCCTTTTCAAGTTTCTACGACAAAGCTTTCAATGAAAACCTTGTATGCCCCCAGGGCATAACTTATATTCCTTGCCCTGAGGGGTGTGGGGGAGTGTCCTCATCAAAAACATTATTTCTATCTGGAAATCAACTACGGTGAACAAAATGGCTATCTCAAAACTTTGATTGGATGTGTTTGGATAAATGATGGGCGTGGAAGGGGTGTTAGTTGCCTTCCAGTCACTTTCGACTATTAAAAAGGGCATTAGCCATTTCAATTTCCAATCAAATGAGCCCTTTCTGAAGTTTCTACGACAACTCTTTCTATAAAAAGCTTATATGCCCCCAGGGCATAACTTACAACCCTTACCCTGAGGGCTGTGGGGAGTTGTCATCCTCAAAGACCTAATTCCCAGAACTTTCAACTACGTTGAAAAAAATGGCTATCTCAAAATTTGGATTGGATGTGCTTCGGGAAAAGGTGGGCGTGAGAGGGAGGTTAGTTGCCCTCCAATAACTTTTGACTATTAAAAAGAGCACTAGCCCTTTGAACTTCCAACTAAATCAGCCTTTTTTGAAGTTTCTACGACAACACTTTCTATAAAAACCTTATATACCCCCAGGGCATAACTTATATTCCTTGCCCTGAGGGCTGTGGGGGAGTGTCCTCGTCAAAAACATAATTTCTATCTGGAAATCAACTACGCTGAACAAAATGGCTATCTCAAAATTTGGATTGGATGTGCCAGGGTAAATAGTGGGCGTGGAAGGGGTGTTAGCTGCCTTCCAATCACTTTCTACTATTAAAAAGGGCACAAGCCACTCCAATTTCAAATCGAATGAGCCCTTTTGGAAGTTTCTACGACAACTCCTTCGATACGAAATGCCCTGGAATGGAAAAATATTATACATTGTGCCTACTTTGTTCTTTACTTATGCAGCGCGATTGCGCTGCCTATCATAGGCAGCGCCATAGCGCTGCCTAAGTAAAGAACGATGTGGGCACAATGTATTATTATTTTTTTCCATTACCGGACAGTTCGTATCGAAGGAGTTGTCGTAAAAAGTTCGAAAAGGGCTCATTCGATTTGAAATTGGAGTTGCTAGTGCCATTTTTAACAGTCGAAAGTGATTGTAGGGCAACTAGCCCCCCCCCCCACGCCCATCATTAGCCCAAACACGTCAAATCAAAATTTTGAGATAGCCATTTTGTTCAGCGTAGGCTAGTTGATTTCCAGATAGAAAATATGTTTATGGAAGAAAACAAAAAAGAAGTAATGCATTGTGCCAACATCGTTTCTTACTTAGCCAGCGCAATCGCGCTGCCTATGATTAGCTTTTCAAGCGTATCATCTTCAAACGTTTTCCATTTTGGGGTAAAAATTCCTCCACTAGCCGAAAACAGTCGCTCCACCGTTGCAGAGGAAAGAATTATGCAGTTAAGGTTCGTGAAGACTTTCAATACTCTTGGATAGTCTTAAAGCATGATTAGTTCTTTTCGCCTATCAACCACACATAAAATAACCTTTATCTTCACAATATTTCCATCGATTCTCTGAATTGTTTGCGGTAGTTTCTTCGTCACTATTGTCAAAATATTCATTACCAGAAAAGCAGCTAGCTCTGTCAATTCTGTCAGCCTCGTTAACAGCTTTGGGTTCTTCAAATTTCTTGCTTCGTCTACAGAGAATTCAACAGCCACATTCCTGTTCTCGCTAGGGATCCACTTAAGTTTGAATTGAGGATGACTTGAAATGTCAACAGTATAATCTGTGGTATCAAAATATCTCTCGTCCTGGATAGTAGGAAATCTTTCCTCTAGAGTCTAGACACACAAGAAGAGCATATACCAGTGGCTGGCAAAACCTCACTAAATCTTTCAGCTTTTTAAGCTTCGTTTCCGAACATCGAAGTGTAGGGTAAATTGTACCATAGTAGCATTTTTTCCCCCTGAAGAATATCCAGAGCAACGCTAATAGTTCCATGGCTTTGATATTTTCATTTAGAAGATTTACGTCATGGGAACCAAACCTCTAAAGCATCCTGTAAAGGTATCCTGTAAAGCATCGCAGACATAATGAAACTTTCCTTTTTTTGGCAATCTCTCGAATGATTGACATCGTCATACTTTGAATTCCATCGAGTTGTGACAGGCCTGAAGAGCTGTATATTGTGTACTATTTTGACAGCATCTGTGGCTCTGAACTCTAGTTAGCAGCTTCGCAGAGAGCAGTACACTTGGCAAAACGGCATAGTACTGCTGCTTATACGTAACACCGTTCAATGCTTTATCAGTATCTGTGAATGCAAAAAAATTGAGTGTATGGCTGTTTCGTTTGAAATGAGGAGGAAGTGGGAAACACTCAAAGCATTGTTGCTCACTCCAAATACTAAGGAATTCTCCAACAGATAAAAACAAGAATAACTTATTTTGACCTGCTTCATGTTCATTCTCATCGCCACTTACTTAACCTTCATCACTGGAGATTGCCAGAAATTCTCTAAATGCTTTATTGAAGTTTGAAGCACTGTCCGCTAATACTCCACGTACCTTTCTTTCAACTAGTGCTTCCATTCGACTAATGTGGGAATAAAGTATTTAAGATCCAAAAAAAGAGTAGAATTATAGTAGGACACAATGCGGAAGTAAGTATGTTATCGTGCTTACTATTTGAACAGGAATGTTAACAAAATTGATTCTTACGATATATTACCAGTGTTTCCACTTTACAGTTTTTAAGTCCCTAAAAGGCTGGTGGAAAATCCCTATTTTCAATACCTAATTCCTAAAAGTTTCCCCATTTTCTGACTTCTTTCCAAGTTAAAAGGAAAGACTTATTAGGCTGACATTTAATAGCATTTGTTCAAGACGACTTATTTTGCAACTCAAGACCTTTTACATGTACCAAAATATATTCTTTTGACGTTTAAAACAATGATTTGTATTTATCGACTAGTTAAGTTCGGTTTGATTTATAGATTCCGGGTCCAGATCTCAGATTCTGGACCATATGAATAGATTTTATTTATTCCTTTTTCTTTGCTATTATTTTTTCCTTCTCTATTACTATTTTTGCAACACCCTCGTTTTTATTTGAATTGCTACGAAGGATTGGCATGAATGATATCCACGCGTTCGCTTTTTCACGCATTATTTTTGTTTTGACCCTTTTTTTATATTGAGTTGTTAATTTGAAGCAGAGTATAGTGGAAAAAATGAATCACTTAAAGCTCGATTTAAGGACAGCGCCTGCATTTTGATCTTTTGACTTATTCGATTTTAACTAGTGTAGACTGCTACCTGCCTCCCAGTTTTCCAGAAAATGCCGAATGTAGACGCACTTTAATTTGTATTCAGAAAAATTTAATGAGAATTACAAAATAATAAGATTTAAGTGAAAACACAAACTATTAAGATTAATACACCGAGTCAGCGTTGTCGTCGCCATCCCCATCGTCTTTCCCAATGCCTAAAAGAGTGACGCATTGGAACGCAGTCGCAACGGATTTCACAGACTTTATTTTTTTCTTTAAACTCTCAGTGAACGTAGGCCTTTACGCTTCATCCCATACTTGACAGACATCGTCGCAGCTAAAGTTACGTTTTTGAGCCCATTCCTCTTTTCACTTTACTGTTTTCAGAACGCTGAAAAGTCTTTCCACGACGACATTTGATCAGGGAAGTCCAAAAATAAACCGAATAACATGAAGAACGCTACTGAACTTTAGTGCTCCACTTAGCGTCTTGATGGATGTCACCCAGTTCCAAAAATCAAACCTTCAGTTCTTCCGCGTCAGTTATTTTGTTTCAAATTTCGCGGGTCTATCCAAGTCCGACAAAAACAAGAACGTTTGTAAATCGCTTTTGCTGAAATCCCGCCGTTGTTCAAAATTCCTATTTCCGTAACAAAAATCCATAGGCTCGGCAAGGAAAAAAGTGGAAAATCTAAATTTAAAGTAGAAATAAAGTCCTAAAGTACGTCTAAAAATATTAGAGGAGAAACATTCAAAATAAAGTCGTCTACTCTAAAATATAGTAGAAATGGAAGTACTGCTTTCAACTGCAATTTATATCTTGTAAATACAATATTCAGTTGCTCAGTGATTTTGTCGTAAGCATGTGAAACCTTAAGACGTGAACATGCAAGAGCAAAAGATTTCCACCTAAGAGCTTCGGTAAGCAAATGGGCAGTCATTCCTAAGCAGCTTTTGCTGTTAGCAGACCAAATGCATGCAGTCAAAGACGTATAGTCTGTCAGTTTAAGCTTACAAATCATAGCCTTCTGTACTTCACAGCGGGAACTACCCCATCTGTATCTATTTTACCGTTACTCTAAAAAAATACGTCCATCATAGGCAGGACAATCGCGCTGCCTAAGCAAAGAACGATGTTGGCACAATGTATTATTTTTTTTTCCATACAAGGACGCTTCGTATCGAAGAAGTTGTCGTAGAAACTTCGAAATGGGCTCATTCGATTGAAAATTGGAGTGGATTGTGCCCCTTTTAATAGTCGAAAGTGATTGGAAGGCAACTGAAACCCCTTGCACGCCCACCATTTCCCCAAATACATCCAATCAACATTTTGAGATAGCCATTTTGTTCAGCGTAGTTGATTTCCAGAGAGAAAATATGTTTTTGAGGAGGACACACCCCCATAACCCTCAGGGCAAGGGTTTCAAGTTATGCTCCGGGGGCATATAAGAACGATGTTGGCACAATGTATTATTTATTATTTTTTTCCTTTAGACCAGGGCACTTCGTATCGAAGAAGTTGTCCTAGAAACTTCAAAAAGGGCTCTTTCAAAATGGAAATTGGAGCGGCTTGTGCCCTTTTTAATAGCCGAAAGTGATTGGAAGAACACTAACACCTCTTCCACAACCACCATTTCCCGTAACATATCCAATCAAAATTTTGAGATAGCCATTTTGTTCAGCGTACTGGATTTCAAGATAGAAATTATGTTTTTGAGGTGGAACCTCAGGGCAAGGGTTGTAAGTTATTCCATGGGGGCATATAAGGTTTTTATAGAAAGCGTTGTCGTAAAATCTTCAAAAAAGGCTCATTCGATTGGAAATTGAAATGTCTAGTGCCCTTTTTAATAGTCGAAAATGATTTGAGGGCAATTAACCCCCCTCTCACGCCCACCATTTTCCCAAACACATCCAATCACAATTTTGAGATAACCATTTTGTTCAACGTAGTTCAAAGTTCTGGAAATTAGGTCTTTAAGGACAATCCCTCCCCCCACAGCACTCAGGGCAAGCGTTTTAAGTTATGCTCTGGGGGCATATAAGGTTTTTATAGAGAGCGATGTTTTATAAACTTCAAAAAGGGCTCATTCAATTGGAAATTGAAAGGGCTACTTCCCTTTTTAATAGTCGAAAGTGATTTAAGGGCAACTCACCCCCCTCTCACGCCCACCATTTTCCCAAACACATCCAATCACAATTTTGAGATAACCATTTTGTTCAACGTAGTTCAAAGTTCTGGAAATTAGGTCTTTTAGGATGATAGCCCCCTCAGAGCCCTCAGTGCAAGGGTAGTAAGTTATGCCCTGGGGGCATATAAGGTTTATATAGAAATTTGTTTTAGAAATTTCAAAAAGAGCTCATTTGATTGGAAATTGAAATTGCCCCTTTTTAATGGTCGAAAGTGAGTGGAGAGAAATTAACCCCCCTCTCACGCCCACCATTTCCCCAAAAACATTCAATCAAAGTTTAGAGATAGCCATTTTGTTAAACGTAGTTGAAAGTTCTGGAAATTATGTATTTAAGGATAACAAACCCCCCAGAGCCCCCAGGGCAAAGGTTGTAACTTATGCCTTGGGGGCATATAAGGTTTTTATAAATAGAGTTGTCCTAAAAACTTCAAAAGGGGCTCATTCAATTGGAGATTGAGATGGCTAGTGCTGTTTTTAATAGTCGAAAGTGATTGGAGGGTAACTAACCCCCCCCACTCACGCCCAACATTCCCCCAAACACATCCAATCAAAATTTTCAGATAGCCATTTTGTTCAACGAAGTGGAAAGTTCTGGAAATTAGGTCTTTGAGGATGACAGCCCCCTTCAACCCTCAGGGCAAGGGTTGTAAGTTATGCCCTGGGAGCATATAAGGTTTTTATTGAAATCGTTGTCGTAGAAACTTCAAAAGGGCTCATTTGATTGGAAATTGAAAGGGCTAGTGCCTTTTTAATAGTTGAAAGTGATCGGAGAGGGACTAACGCCCCTCTCACGCCTACCATTTCCCCAAATACATCCAATAAAAATTTTGAGATAGCCATTTTGTTTAACGTAGTTGAAAGTTCTGGAAATTAGGTATTAGAGGATGACAACCACCTTAATAGCCCTCAGGTTAAGGGTTGTAATTTATGCCCTGGAGGCTTATAAGGTGTTTTATAGAAAGCTTTGTCTTAGAAACTCGAAAAGGGCTCTTTCGATTGGAAATCGAAAGGCCTAGTGCCCTTTTTAATAGTCGAAAGTGATTGGAAGGCTTGACATTTTTATAGTAAATATTGATATGGGTATAATGTATTATTTTTGTTGTTGTTGTTGTTTTGACCAGGGCACTTCGTATCGAAGGAGTTGTCGTAGGAACTTCGAAAAGGGCTCATTCGATTAAAAATAGAAAGGGCTGATGCCCTTTTTAATAGTTGAAAGTGATTAGAGGACAACTAACCCCCCTCCCACGCCCAATCTCCCATTTGCCCATTATGTTAAAAATTAAATGTTGCGTTAAGATTAAATCAAAATGCACTGTGTTAATGCTAATTCCCAATAAGGCATCTCAGCAGTATCCCAAAACTTATTTTCAAACTTTCAGGGCTACTTCTGCTTTTAAAATTTAATCAAATCAAAATAGCGTAAGTGTATCCAAGCTATCAAAGAAAGTAAACAGATTTTTTTGCGAATGGTATCAAGTTTTCCATTTCAGGTCAACTAGAGAAGGTATATAACTAAATTAAACACTACTATTTATGTCCAGATTTTCAAAAGGGTGTAGGTTATGTTGTTAAAAATTGCTGAAAGTTTTTTTCCAGCATACAAATAGCAGGCCAAACTATAAATCTTAAAAACCGAAAAGATTTAAAGTATTATTTTCTATTTCCCTGAAAAGACTATGTCAATATAAAACAAACAGGAATTAATTAAAAAAACTTTTTAATCAAAATAAGTTTTTCAAAGAAAAGAAAAGAACTCAATTAAACAAAAAATGAACAAAAATATAACCAAATAATCTACCAAGTGTGAAATTGCAAGGAACTTACTTTTCAGCAATTTTAAATAATGTTATTTTCTTTTTCTATTCATATGAAGTATTTCAATGTATTTAAACAAATGTATGTGAATTATTTATCGATAAGAAAATCCTATTGCAGAGGTTATGATGGCTTCAGTTATGGAAAAAGTGTCACAGAATTCCCATCCACACAAACAATAATACTCCTTTTTATCCAACCAAAATTCTTCTGTAGTAATATTAACAAGAATTTTTTCCCAAATTACTATTCATCGCCAATAAGTATATTCAAATTTTATCCAAAATTTAAATTGAAAATTTAAACGTAGGACGGTACTAATACACGTACAATTACTGATTTACACATTTTAAAAGCAATTGACGAGGGATTTAAGAGACAGGTACCTCAAATTATATCTTTTTTTTTAGGCTTGGGAATGATTTAGAAAACAATCAGAAATTAAATAAAAAAGGAGCTTTTCAAATGAAGCAAGGAACAGATTTGAAACCTATTTGAACAGATTATTCTGTATATGAAGGGGGCTGTCTCCTCCTTAGTTCCTTACTTTTTACTGTGAAGTTTTGCTTTTTTCCAAATTTTTTTCAGAAAATTTGCAATTGGAAAGATAAGATTTTTCAAAGCACTAAAAATACTTCTGTTTAATGAGCATGGTTTTGAGAAGGGAGCAGTCCCCCTTAAATACAGAGTAATTTGTATTTGTTTTAAGTTTTAAACTTGCTCCTTACTTTAGTTGAAAACCCTTTTCCATTTATTTAATTACATTCCATGAAACTATTAAGATTTATGAATGCAGCACGTTTGGTAACGCAGAAAAAACGATCAATATTTCAATGATCTCTGTTTGGATTCGATGGGTAATCAAACAGTTCGTGGTAATGAACTGTAAGTACGGAGCGACCTGGCTCAATAGTAACCGAAACACTAAAAAATATAATTTTGATACCAACTGATATATCAAAAGAATTGACTTATTATGCTGATTCCAAATATATAACCTTCATTCAGTTTAGTACGAGCCTGAGTAAATTGGTCTAATTTTCTAAGAAAGGAGGAAAGACCCCCTCGAAGTTATATAATTTTAATGAAAATTACACCATCAGATTCAGCGTATCAAAGAACCCTACTGTAGAGGTTTCAAGCTCCTATCTACAAAAATGTGGAATTTTGTAATTTTTGCCAGGAAGCGTGATCTTTCACGCATCCGTGAAAGATCACGGATGCGTTTTTATTCGTTTGTTTGTTTTTTTCCCAGGGTGTTCGTATTGACCCAATGGGCCTAGACCGTCGAGAGAGGGCTCATTATTTTGGAAATCAAAGGTTCTAGTGCCCTTTTTAAGTGACCAAAATAACTGGAGGGCAACTCCCACTTCACCTTTTTCCCAAAATCGTCCGATCAAAATTTTCAGATAGCTTTTTTCTTCTGCATAGTTGAAAGGCCCAATAGCTATGTTTTTAGAGATAAAATGACCCCCTACAGCCCCTGGGGAAAGGTTTTTAAGTTATAAAATTTATCCATTGTTTTATTTGTTATTGGGAATATGCATAAATTTTTCGGGTGGGGAGGGGAGGAAGAATTTTCTGCTGGGAGGATTTTACACGTAGAGAATTTTTCATGGAGAGGGAAGTTTCCAAGGGGGTGAAATTTTCAGGGGAAATTTAACACTTGGTGAAATTGACAGAATTCCTATACGAAATTTCTTTATATGTCTTACTTTTTCTTTACTGATCCAATTTTAGGCTGGAGATGTTAAGGGTAATTGTCCGGAGTAAATTTTCACCAGTATTGAATTGCCCAGAGGATATTTCTGTGGGGAGGGAGATTTTTCCGTGGAGGTGGAGCCAGGTATCCTGGCGTTATTAAAAAACGATCAAAAATTAAATAAAAAACAAGTTTTTTCAGCTGAAAGTAAGGAGCTACATTAAAATTTAAAAGCACCAGAAATCATTATGTATATAAGGGGGGTTGTCCCCTCCTTAACCCCTTGTTCATTGCGCTAAAGTTCAAATTTTGTGCTAATTCTGTAAAAACAACTTCTGAAACACAAGGATCGTTTAATTAGAACAATAAGTAACTTTTTTTAAAGTGCCGAAAAACCGTAGCGTGAAGAGCGAGGTATTGAGGAGGGGGGCAACACCCCTCATATACGTAATAATTTCTTTTCTTTTCAAGTTTTATTGCTGCTACTTACTTTCAGTTGAAAAAGCTTTTTTTTTATTTAATGAATCATACAACCATTTTTCTAAAGGCAATGAAAAAAGTATGCCAATTAAAGTAAAAGTATGTAAAAATAAAGAAAGTAATTAATTAAAAAAGTTACACAAAACAATAGTCTACTTACAAATACTAAGATATAAACTCCCAGCATTCAGTTCTGTTGAGCACTGCCGAAGCGTTGGACGGATATTTTTTTTTAACAATGTCCATAGTTTTGAACCAGGGAACTGCGGCCATTGGTCTCTCGCGGATTATTCTGCCTCCAGTATTCGTAATCGAATGGCCTGCCAGAGTCAGTCCTGAAGCCACTAGTGTAAAATCTCTTGTATTATAGGTTACGAAGGAGGGTAGTAGTAGCACTGGTAGTAATAGTAGTAGTAGCTGTATTAGCAGCGGTAGAATTGATAATAGTAGCCTTAACTTTAGTAGCAGTAGTAGTAGCACCAGTAGTAATAATGCTAACAGTAGTAGTAGTAGTATCAGTAGAAGCAGTACCAATAGGATGCAAATCGTCCCCTGAGAGCGATTTTGTCGTTACTAAGGTTTTCAAAATTCCGAGAAAAATGACTTAGAAAATTTCACCTTTGCTGGAACTTACACGGTACAACCGATTTTCTTCGCAAATACATCAAAAAAAGAGAAAAAATAACAAGGAAGGTCTCCCGAATATGAGATGGAAAAGGTAAAGTTTTCATTGTCGAAACTTGAAATGAAATACAGATACGACAATCCGCCCTTAACGAAATGGGAGTAGACCGCCCTTAACGAAATGGGAGACAAACAAGTTCTGATGCAGCAATACTATTTGAAAAAGTATAAAAATTACAAAAAACGTCAGAAACGTTTATTTTTTGTCAAGTTTCTTTGCCGGCTGACGTTTTGCTTCAGTGGAATCCTCCTCTGGACAGGGATCTCGCGTAGACGGAGAGGCTTCCAAACGTTCAACATCCCCCTTGGCCTTGTAGTACTGTTCAATCTTGGTTTCAAAATACTCCTTGTCTTGGTTGGGGATGAACTTCAAGAGATACTTGACATCTTTGATTTTCGCCTCAGGTAGATCAATCTTTTTGCCACAAAGTTTGGGCAAAACAAGACGTTCAACAACACGGACAGACGAAGTGTTGGGACACTTTTTCACCGTAGTACATTCTTGTGATATAGTAGCCATTTGCAATTCTCCAGAGAAGGAAGTTTTGAACCAAACTCTCTTAGCGTTATCCTGACGGAACTCAAGTTGTTTTACCTTTGAATATGGTACCAACGAGTACTTCTACAGCTTTGCTGGCTTTTGAAAGTCAAAGAACTTTGACTGGGTCATTTGCAGGACATTAAAAGGATGTATCCTTCTTACTTTCAGTAACTTCCTCACCAGATCTAGAGGGGAAAACAAATCAAGATGCTTTAGCCCCCGCTCAATAGTGCTATGTACAGCATCAGCCTCCTGTATACTCGAATGACCTGGTTCAAAATACTTCATAACCACTTGTTCTAAGAGCGGAAATTTTCTTAGAACATCTTGGATGGCGAAGCTTATAATTGAGTTTCGATTCTGGGACACACAGGAGTTCGACCAAGTAATTAACTGGCAGATATCAGGGTAAGTATCAAGGACTTTTTCCAGTATGGCCACTAGTCCACTAGCTATTTCGTTTGCTCCACGTCCAGCCTCAAACTCGGACCAAATGCAACAGTATACCTCATTGATTTTCTCTCCAATCCTTCTCTGGAATGAAAGAATTGCCGTGAGGTTGAATGTAGTTATCTTCCTTTTATAGAAAAATGAAGAAACATTACCCCGGGGCAGTGGAAAAACATTCTCCAGATCAAAACAAAGTAGGGGAATAGATAGGTTTGACCTGTCCACGTGACGTTCAATCTTGGTTTCAATTTTACTTTTCACATGAGCCTCATACTTGTCTTTTACTTCCTGATCCATTTCAATTCGGTTTTCTTCACTTACACGTTTTTCCTCGCATAAATCACATCAATCTGTTTTCGGAATATGAAATGACAAATTAAACTGCGTGTTGAAGATCTCACGATACTTGAACTCACTAGCATCATTTCTTGCTAGTTCTCTGCAGTATTCCTGATACAGTTCATACATTTTGCGAATGTTTAGATTTGCCTCCAAGAATTTTCTGGTAGACTTGGCTCGAGTATAATGCGATTCAACGCACGGGAAAGATTCAATATGCTTTTTCACTAGTTCAATGTCCTCGTTACTAGTTTTGTTCGAGGTACCTGTACTGCCTTTGGATTTGGCACTCCTGTTGTAGCAACATTTGAATGCGCGTAGTAAACTCTTCTCTCCGAAATATCACAAGTAGCCAAATAAAATGTCTTGCAAATCCGGACTCTTTTCGTGTTAACGACAAAATAATATCGCAGTGTGCAACTCCTGCGCGTCTCCGCTTTCTTCTTGGTTGGAACGGTCTTAGTTGTTTTCAAGTAAAACATTTTCTTCATATCCTTACTTAGTCTCCAGAAATCATCAAAAATCTTTTGTCTCTCTTCAGAGGCAATAGCCTGACTGCAATTATGATGACAATCCTTATTAAAAACAACATCCTTCACTTTCTTCTCTTTCCCATGAGTTTTCTGGTTGTTAGGATTCATATATACAGTACCAGAGTTTATTGCTGCCTTGATCTTTGTCTTAACCCAGTTCTTCCTATCTGAAATTCGTTTTCTGGTCTTTTTACGTGAATTAGGATAATCCACTGTATTGCTTTGACTATTTTGATCTGGCTCGGTTGTTTCTTGTACAGGTTCAGCATTATTGGGAATCTCAAGGTGCTCCTGATTTTCTGCTGCCACTGAACCTGTTATGGCACTTGAACTAGAACCACAGCCATTAACCTCTGAAAAGAGACCATAATCCACATTTTCTTGAAGAGCCTCAGCTACTTCCTGATCAGATTCTCGGAAATTTAGTTCTGAAAGGCTGCTTGCATCTAGTTCAGGTCGATAGAGAGGATCACTGCCTTTTTCTGAATCAGAAGATAGATCTTCCTCGCTAGAAAAAACAAACAAAAAACTGTAGCTTAAGTCTTGAGTACACCAGTCAGAAAAGTTCAAGTTTAAAGAGGCGAACCACCACAATGTTAAGCAATTTCCGGTCCTAGCGGTCGTAGAGAGACCGCGGTGATCGCATTTTGTAGCCTAAGCACAAACTAAGAAACATGCAAAATTTCACCCCCCCTCCGACTTTATCTTCATGGGGGAAAGTGGGCCGGAAGTTTCGACCCTCCCACCACAGCCCCCCTTTAACGTTGTCCGATCGGGCTGAAATTTAGAGGATGAGTTTATTAGGGCCTGGAAACTTATCCTCAAAATTTGAGCTCAATCCGATCACTCCTTCCCTGTTTTCCAAAAACCAAATATAGCCACTTAATGTTCATCAAGTTATTTTTTTTTATCTGACACGCCTACAGGCCACAGTTGGCAACGGATCCGGGTGAATGAGGACTAATTCGAAGTGGAATTCGACCTGTTATGGCCTTTTGATATTTTCAGACCGAAAAAGTTATCCCCCGAATTTACATTTACGAAAAACCTCGTTTTCCTATAAGAGCCTATGTTAATTTTTGAAATTCCTAAAAGCATAGTATTGCATTATTAAATTAGATCAAAACAGACCTCTTAACCTGACAAGATCGACTGCAAGGTTTCAGTTGTACCTCCTAATCCCTGTACGTTTTAAGGTTCGAACTTGTGACTCAGCCTCTTTAACTCTTTAGAAAACGTAGTTTTTTTTTTTCAAATAATACTACACAGGGTCGGATCCTGGGCGGATCCAGCCTTCCAATCTAGGGGGGGGGGGGAATCTCGACAAAGAGGGAGGGTGTGTACAGAAATTTTTCGGTACTTTTTAAACACATCTTTCGATCTTTTTCAAAGCTTACAGATTCTATCTCATAAAATCACTAAAACAGTATTAAAAGTGGAGTTTATAGTCCGTCTAGGGGAGGGGGGATCTTCATAATATTGTAATTGCAACACACAGTAAAGGAGAAGCACTCAAAGATCATTTCTGTAGTTAGATGGTTGTCAAGCTCCTGTATGTTGTGTGTGGGTCAGATCACTTAGAGCTTTAACGATGTGTCCCAGCTTGGCAGCGGAAGCTACAGGAAGATCCAGAACTGTAAATTGCTTAACAGACAGGCTGCTGCATTACAAGGAAACACTACCAAAATATGACCATAGCCAAGATTTATTCTGACCACTGATATGCACCAAAAATCATAGCAAATCAGGTAGCCTATTAAATAGGCTACCTGATTTGTAGCCTATTTAATATTTTGTTCCCAGAGTATATCAAATTTTGATATACTGTTGGAACAAAATATCAGTCAATTCCACAAAAATGAGGTACCTGGATTCCTGCAAATATTGTGCAGCTTGTGCGGATGTAAACAATGTCCGTTTGGGTCTCATTGTGAAACTTTAACCAAATCTTTTCTTCTTCAAAAGTATACGTTGACGGAGTTACGACAAAAATGCCCATGTAATTTTCCCATATGAGGTACGACAAAACCGCTCTTAACAAAACGGCAAAATGTGAGATACGATAAACGAGAAATCTAAAATTGGGGCACTTTTAGCTGAGCTACAACAAAATGGTCGACGGAATCGGAATAAGCTAAAAATTTCACGTTAGATGGCAGTTCTAATTCCACTTCCCGAAAAAGTCACAGATACGACAAAACCGCTCTCGGGGGACGAAATATTCACTTTTGGTTAGTTCAAGATTTTCCACAATAAGCCCTGTAAGTTTCAACTTCACACACAAAACTATTCCTAAGATTTTACTGATATTCCCTTTCGAAAACCTGCATACAGACGGCATGTTGCGCTTCAGTTCACCTTTCCTCATAAAAATTCCCTGAAATTTTCATCTTCATACCCTTAGGAATAGTTGTAATAATGGTAACAGTAGTAGTATTAGTAGTACTAGTAGTAGTGTTAATAGTGTTTTATGTTCTTGGGACTATTTTGAACAAAATAGTTATCTCGCAATTTCGATTAGATGCGTTTGGGAAAAAGAAGTCAGGGGGATAGTTGCCCTCCATTCCTTCTTACTCTTAAATGAGAACTAGAACTTTCAATTTCCAATGAAATGAGCCCTATCCGAAGTTTGTACGACCACCCCTTCCATAAAAGCATTGTTTGCCCCCAGGGCATAACTTATAACCTGCTCTCAAGGCCTGGTGGATTGTATCAACCCTGGAGACATTGTTATATGTTCCTTGCACTATTTTGAACAAAATGGCTACTTCACCATTTCGATCAGATGCGTTTGGGGAAAAGAGGAAGGCGGGGGGGGGGGAGGGTAAGTTGACTTCCATCACTCTTGAATCTTATAAGGGAACTAGAACTTTCAATTTCCAATTAAATGAGTCTCCTCTAAAGTTTATACGACCACCCCTTTCATAAAAACATTATATGCCTCCAGGATATAATTTAAAACCCTTGCCCTCAGGTTCTGAAAGGTTGTTTCAACCCCGAAGGCCTTTTTATATGATCTTCAGACTATTTTGAATAAAATGGCTATCTCAAAATTTCTATCAGATGCACTTGGGGAAAAGAGGACATGGGGAGATGGGGGCTAGTTGCTTTCAATCACTTTTGATACTTAAAAAGGGTGCTAGGACTTCTGATTTCCAATCCAATGATCCCCCTCCAAAGTTTATACAGCCACTCCTTCCATAAAAAAAACCTAAATGTTAATAAATGGCAACTAGTATAACTTATGAGCCATACCCCGAGGGCTGTGGGGGGGGGGGTTCATCCTCAAAGACCTTTCAACCACGCTGAGCAAAATGGCTATCAAAAAATTTTGATCGGGTGTTTTTTTCAAAATTATTGGGTTTGGGAGGAGGGCTGCTTGCCCTCCAATCACTTTTTATTCTTAAAAAGGGCACTAGAACTTTTAATTTTCAATCGAGTTCGCCCCTTTCAAAGTCTCAGCGACAACTCCTTCTATGCGAAGTGCCCTGGTCTGAAACCAAAACAGTTTCATACAAAGTAATGAGGAGGGCAACTTGGGGAAAAGAGGACATGGGGGGGGGGCTAGTTGACTTTCAATCACTTTTGATTCTTAAAAGGGGCATTAGAAATATAATTAAGAAGCAATGTGCTTTTAGGAATGAGATAAGTAATTATTTATTATCGTTTTGAAGTAGATTTCAGAATCTTTGGTTAGCATTTTGTGCGAACAAACAACAAGGAATAAAGTTTCAGTTTAAGGGTCCCTTTAAGGGCTAAAAATGGAATTTGCATAGGAAGCGATTAGTTCATTCGGAAAGAACATGAAAAGATCGAGAGGTATATTTATCTTCTACCTAGTGAAGTAATCGAAATATCTATAAATTTACCATTTTTCCAGAGGGAGGTGTAAAAAAAAAATTACCCCAATTTTAATTATTGTTTCATTTTTTGTTATATATTGATTGTATTTTTTCACCGGAATTTCCCTGATGCAATAATTGAACTGCAAGCTTGAATTGTTGTTTTCATTTGGGACGCATGTAAGGGGCTTGACCATTTAGTTTTCTTTACAGATAAACTCAGAACACATGTCAAAAGTTGACAATTTGCAAGGGTAGAATCAACACCAATTTGTAATTAATACTTCAGCGTATTTTGATCCGTTAGAAACTCTATTCTGTTCCAGAGGCACCAAAATACGCAAGCAGTTTATCATTATGCTGATAAGAGAGGGTTTTGTCACAAAGAAGACCAGTTTATTCAGTTATCAACGTAGTGATGCATGGATATTTCTGTTAACAATGAAAAGTTGGATTTATGTATTTCATTTCCTTTTTGGACTAGGTAGGTGTTGACTACTTTATATGGCATTGTCACTCAAATCCATATATGGCATGTATTTCATATGGAAGGCCCCCCCAGGCTAAAATCTGTGAGACAGAAAAACTTAGTGAAGACGATCTAAACTTGGACTTTTCTTTTAATCTTGTTTTCCCTGAAAAAATTTTGGTAAATTTTCTGTGGTTGACTACATGCAAAGGAAACATGCTAATAAAATTCAAGTAGTATCGTTATATTCCCTATTTCATACTCTTTCCAAATATCACGCCAATTTTCTGATAATACACGATATCCCTGATATCCGTGATGGATATCGGTTTACAGTGACCCTCTATTTGGACCCAATTAGGACCCTAGGCTATTAGGCCTAGCACGTTTCTCTGTTGTTTTGCATCCCATGGCATGGCATGTTCAAGTTCTTTTTTAAATTCTTTGATTCAATAAATATAAAAAACACTACAATCCAAAAATTCCCAAAGGGCCCAGAGGCCCGTTAACTCGAAAAAAAAAACTACATATTAATCATTTGCAGGCGACTGAACTGGGCCTAGAAAAAAATAAACAAGAAATTCTGCTCATACAAGCAAATGCTCACAACCGATCTCAACATTGCCTAACACCAACAACAAATCTCACATTATCATCAACAGAAAGAACCAACGCTAAATCAAAACCAATAAAAATCCACTTTAAAACTACAATATTTAGAAAATTTTACAATCAACTTTTCTTTTCTAACAAAAATCTTTTTAGGTGGTTTTTAAAGGAACCAAGGGAATGGGAATTCCGAACCCCAACAGGAATAGAGTTCCAGTTCAATGTCTCAATTGTAAACCGATTTTTTCGCTTTCTTGACTGGTGGAAAATTTTGGTAGTTGATAGTTCAAAACAATCCTTGAAATATTATGTGAAATGACCTAAAAATTTGGGTAGCACAATGGAAGGGGTATAAGCCTAGAATAGGGGCTGTTGAGAAGGAAACATGTTAAGAAAACAATTCTTACTTCATAATATGTAGAATAATTGTAGTTAATATTTTTTGACTGCAGCTCCATTATACTTTACCCCCAACTCCCCCTCTAATGTGCAAATATATTGCCCAAATACATTTCCTATGTGTTTTTCTATTTCTTGATTTCCTCGCAGTTGATTCAATTTATGGGTCAACTGGTTGAAACAATAGGATAGTTCTCATTTCGATTGCGTGGCTTGGCAAAATACATGGGAAATATATAATTTGGGGAAATATATATTTGCACATTAGGGGGTTGGGGTTAAAGTATAGAGGACCTGCAATCAATATCTGTTAGCTACAAATTATTCTGTATATTATGCAGTAAGAATTGTTTTCCAAACATGTTTCCCTCTCAACAGCCCCCGTTCTCGGCTTATACTTTTTTTTTGTTTCTTATATATCTTAGAGCTATATCTAGGACCATCTGGAGGGGGAGTGCATTCTCAGAAAAGGGACCATGATACTTGAAAAGATCATAGAATAAGAAATTTAACAGTGCTACTTTTAGTTTATTAGGGTGTTTCCTTGAGATGCTATTAACCACAGTAAAATTACCAAATTCTTAGCCCCCCCCCCTCCTAAAGAACAACTGTTGCATTGAGAAGCTACGTCTCTAAGATTAAAGTGACCATGTCCACTGGGATACAAGTGGAGATATTATGCATGTGCCATACGATTGTCACATCTGCCTCTAAGAAAGCCAAGTTTTACGAATGACATCTTTTTTTTATTGATTATAACCTCGCTCTTGTATTTCAAAAGCGGAAAATTAAAATGACAGGAAATTGGCTTAAAAGCTTTTATCAACAGTGAAATGTCCCCAACTTATCCTCAACCAACACAACGTTTACTTACTGTCAGATTCCAGCTACAGTTAGAAAATCTGTTGTTTCAAGCTTTCATTTTTTTAGTTTCAGAAAATTATGCATTAACTGTTAACTCCGACTGGACAATCAGAAATGTTATATTTGGATTGAACAATTCAAGAAATTATGAATGGCATGCATAATTGGCACTATAGTCGTGCGTAATTTTGAAACTATCAACAAGTGTGACTGTAATGTCAACGAGCGTCACGTCTCAAAATCTAGGGGAGGGGGGCATACACCACGGCCAAGGATGGTTAGATTACAAGTTCTTCTGTAAAAATTACATCTTTGTGGTTTTTTGCTTGGTTAACTCGTAAAGCGGCTGAGCTAGGTGAATGAAACTTTCCGGGATTAATTAAAAAAGAAAGTTTTCCTTATGGCAGTAAGACTCAGTAGCTTCCCAATTCAAACTCCTGTGCCTGGCTGATCAGTCCTTGTGTAATGTATGCTTGGATATACTACTACTACTAACAACTCACCGGAGCGCCGAGCCGGCTGAGGCCAACACAGCTACGTACGCTCCCAGGGGCGGATCTGGAGCAAAATCTTGGGGGGGGGGGCAATGTGACAATGGTACCAATGAGCAAAATCTTGGGGGATCCAATGGGACAGAGGTGCCAATAATTTACCAAATTGACACATTTATTCTTAAAAAAGAGTGAAAAAAGGGAAAGAGGGTGCCAGAAAAATTCCTCGGCCCCCTGGATTCGCTAGTGCACGCTCCTCCTCCATCCCAATCTTTTCAAAGCCTTCCTTTTTACACCCTCCCAGGAAGTTCCCATTTCCTTTAAATCTTTTTTTATGACGTCCTCCCACCCCACACGAGGACAACCTGCTTTCTGTTTAGCCTTGGACGGTTGGCCGAAAAGGACAATCTTCAGCAATTTGTCATCCTCCACCGCACAACTTGCCCTAGCCATCTCAACCTTTCTTTCATTATAGCCATAGAGAGCGAGATTGAACCACATTTTTCGTCCAGCCTACTGTTTGAAATACGGTCAGTCAGCTGGGTACCCAGAACAATCCGTAGGCAATTTCTCTGGAAAACATCTAGCAAATCTTCATCCGCTTTTCGGAGCACCCATGTTTCAGAGCCATATTTGACCACTGTCATCACTGTAGCTTCTAATATTCTAATCTTGGTTTGCAGACTTCAATCAATCAATCAATCAATCAATTTATTCAATCAATAAACTCAACAAAATACACTTCAATATAAACTCCCCCGTAAGGCTCTATGGCAGGAAAAAAACAGGGGAGAAACAAAAATGAAACAAATACATAAGACACAAAAAATTTTCAACATCATACATTCACACCTTTAAGAGACTCAACAGAAGAGAAAAAGAAATAAACAAAAAAAAATAAATAAGAAGAAAAAAAAATCATAAAATACAATGATCCACGTAAAAAAAGAAGAAAAAAAAACAAAAATAAAAAACTAAGTAGGAGAATACCAAGCAATCAATTTATTCCACTTGGACTACACTATGATCAATCAATCAATCAATTTATTCAACCAATAAATTTACGACGAAACACTTCAATATAGAACCCCCCGTAAGGTTCTATGGCCAGAAAAAAAAAAAAAAAAAACAGAAATGGCATAGAAAAAAAAGTATTTTCGATATAATGCATTTCAACCTTTCAAAGACTCAACACACACACACAAAACAAACAAAGAAGAGAAAAAAAATAATTGAAAGACCCAAACAAAAAGCGATTTTATGAGACCCCCCCCCCCCCAAACAAAAAAGATGTAGGACAATCCAATAAATTAAACCAAATTCCAAATATATAATTGAAACCAAACCACAAAAAAATATTAGACAAACTCAATACCCCTCACAACAAACGTTTCCAACCCAGGCTAGTGTCACCCCCCCTCCAAATAATAATAATAAAAAAAATATATAATTAAACATGAAAAATCAAGACATTAAAAAATTTCTTAAAATTCTTTTGAAAGTATCAAACGAGTGACATTCTTGAGCTGACTCAGGTAGGCTATTCCAAAAGATATGACAAGCAGTTAATAGATTAAAGTCAGACCTCACCGATGGAGTAAATAAAATATTAATATTCCTTGAATTGCGGAGGTGATGCGAAGACCTATCAGTGACGAAAGAAGGAGTATCTTGAAGGGCTGTGGGAACATCACCATGAATTTGATGAAAAGTGAAAGACGCGCACGAAAGAATGTAGAGAGACTGCAAATCAAGTAATAGGCTAGTTGGGTTAGTTGTAGAACAATTTGTTTCCTGTATAAGCCTTCTTGCCTTGTCATATAACTTAGAAAGTGGTTTCAAAAAAGAATTGAAAGTTGACATCCATATTGTAGGGCAATAAGAGACGTAGGACTGAATTAAGCAATGGAACAGAATTTTTAAAACTGATCCAGGAAAAATGTGTTTTAGCTTCCTCAAAATTCCAAGACTCCGTGAGATCTTCATATTTATTAGTCCAATATGATGATTGAATGATAGGTTTTCATCGAGAAGAATACCGAGAAATCGGATATATCGTTCCTTAGGTCTACTGAGAGAGCCCCTTGAAAGCTGGATATTAGATAACCCAGGCCACGCCAGAAAAATACGGGAAAAAATTAAAAAACTTGACTTAGCAACATTTAGGGCAAGGCAATTTGCATCAAACCAAAGAACGACTCTCTCAAAAAGGTCAACTAATTTGGGAAGCATCTCAGACTCAGTTCCTACTACAGTACCAATGGTACTGTCATCAGCGAAAGCAACGAGAGTGTCCACATCCTGCGAAAACGATGGATTTTTTTTAGCATTGAAAGATTCAGGATGACATAGGCGACAGCAAACTGTAGGTTTTTGATTCATAACCGGAACTATAAGGTCATTAACATAAATCAAAAGCAGAAACGGTCCAAGAACAGAATTTTGCTAAAAACAGACAGCAAAGATATAGGACGATAATTGGCTGGGTCACTTCTTGGTCCACCTTTATATAAAACAATTACTCTAGCTCGCTTAAGAGAACTGGGGAAAATCCCATTTTCAAAAGAAAGATTTATAAGCTTTGTCAATGGAGAAATTATGGAAGGAAGAATGAACTTAACTACCATAGTTGGAATACAGTCAGGGCCAGACGACGAAGAACCCTTCAAGCCATTTACAATCCTGGCTACTTCAACATCAGAAGCCGGATATAACACAATCGATTTGAGACAAGGTGGACCAAGATAAGATTTGTAATCTGGTTGTGACTGTAAAGACCTGACTGAAGAAGCAGTGGTTTTCCCAATATTGGCAAAATATGATGTAAATGCTTCTTGAACAGATGGAATACCCTCAACAACCACAAAACCAACTACAAGACATGGAGGGATCGAAGGAGCCGGAGAAGAACGTCTGAGGACGGAATTGATCACTTGCCAAGTTTTTCGAATATCTTTCCCACAATTCGAGAATTTTTTGGAATAATAAAGGAATTTAGCCTTCCCGCATAAAGAATTGAAAACATTCCTGTAGAGTTTGAATTGCTGAAGACGTGCAGCATTCAAAGATGGCTTTGCTGACTTAAAAGCTTCCCAGAGATTATTTTTTCTTCTACAACTCTTTATAAGACCAGGGGTCATCCATGGGTTAAGAGGAATAGATCTTTTTGACCTTGAAGTAGAGGGGGACAGAGCACATACGTCAAAAATAGACTCCTTTACTGACTCATAAAAGGAATCAAACTTTGAACAAAAATAATTATCCTCACCAAAAACATTCCATGTCTTCTCAGCTAAATGGGATCTAAGGCGGATCAATTCATTCAAACCAAACCTAAAAGAAGCTGAAGCAGATGCTGGAGTGTCCCTATTCAATGTTTTTCAATGATAAAACTGGAAAATACAGGAAAATGGTCTGAAATATCACTCACTACAACAGAATTCCGAACCAAATTAAGAGACGAAAAAATGTTATCAATTCAAGACGCTGACGTATCAGTTACACGTGTCGGAATAAAGGTTGTTGGTAGAACCCCAGCAGTGAGCATATCTGAGAGAAAATCCACCGTAGTAGAGGAAGCCATGTCAATTAGATTTAAATTAAAGTCTCCCCTTATTACAAATTCACATGGACATCTGCCTATTAAATCCAAGACCTCGTCAAGGACCTGAAGAAAAGATGGGACGGATCCACTGGGAGATCTATAAACATTACAAATTATCAAAACCTTATTTTTTAATTTGATTTCAATAAACTGGGATTCAAAAACCCCTTCGTCATTCCTTGACAGATCGTTTCGAATAGTATAGGGAAAAATATCAGAAATATACATTACAAGTCCACCCTTTGCCATCCTTCTGCGATTTAGTCGCTCCATTTTGTAACCGGGTATATCTAAAAGCATTTCATTGCTAGAATTAAGAAAAGTCTCACATAATCCGATAACATCGGGTCGCCCATCAAAAACTATCTTCCTCAACTGATCAATCGATGAGCATCGATCTTGTTCAAATGAATCTAGTTTCATCTCAATTTTCATGATTTTCTCTTCTTTATTTATAATTTGGTTGCGAAGAGTTCTCAACGATTGTTCAATTTTTTTTCAAATTTTGGTTGATAATCAAGAGTAATCGCGTCATATGTTTGACAAATAATGTCGTGGGATGACTGACGGAAAAAAATCAGCATCCGAAAACCTTTCATTAACCTTCTTAGTTATATTTTGCATTAACTCTCGCTTAGTTTTTTCCAGGTCAAGTTCCGTAGAAGTGACTTTATCCATCAACGAAGCACATTCTCCTGTATTAGATTCCTTAATTGTTAATGCATTATATGCCTTGGAAAGGGATCGGGCGAATTTATAATTAATGCAGGCATTTCCTATTAAGGCGAGGAAAAAAGTAAAAGCAATTTATCTTTATGTAAGTTAAGAATCTTAATGAAAAATTTAGCTGAAATAATGTTACAAAGATTCCATAATATATTCAAGTTCCAAGTTCAAGTTCCATTTATTTCCATAAATAACAATAAAACAAAAACAATATCCCAAAGGGCTCAATGGCCCGTTATTTGGGAAACAAAATATATATCCAAAATATTCTATATAATCCACTAATATCAGTCTATTTCAATACCAATTAGTTTGGCACCAAAGGTGAACACAGATCAATGAATAGGGAGATCACTTATCTTCCTATTCTTCCAAACTTTTTTTAACTGTGAAAAAATACCTTGACCCTTGGCTGTTCTACTTTTAACATCTTCTCAGCTCCCACCGTCTTTCCTAATAATACTACCAAGGTAAGTGAAGCTGCCCACCTGATCAATCATTTCGTTACCCAACTTACCTTTTCATCTTCACTTATTCCTACCCTTAGTGACTTAGTCTTCTTAACTTTAATTTTCAAGCTTATTCTAGCGCCCAGAACTCACAAAACCTCTAAAAGTTCACTCATTTTGCTGACACTTTCATCTAGGATGCTTAAATCATCCGCATAATAAAAGACCAGGAAAGTTTTTCCACCCCATTTGGTTCCATGGTATCCCATTGCCTTTCCTGTGTCCCGCAAAATAATCCATATAAAGGGGGATAAACACAACCCAATTTAAATCCTTATTTAATACAAAACCAGCTAACCTCATTTCCTACCTTAACTCCAGCAGTGTTATTCTCGTACATAACACTAATGACTTTAATGTATTTGTCTGGTATACCATACAAGGATAAGAACTTTGCTAAAACTCTTCTATCAACAGAATCGAACGCTTGCTCATAATCTATAGAACTGAGGACCAAAGATGTTTGACAACTCAGGTACATCTCAATTATTAACCTAAGAGTGAAAATTTGGTCGACGCATCCTCAACCTTTTCGAAAACCGCACTGTTCTTATCTTAAAACTTTGTCTACAGCATATCTCAGTCTAAAAAGTATTATATTACTAAATAATTTGCTACCTACAGAGACCAGACTAATGGCTCGATAAATACCACTCTCACTCGTATCACATTTCTTATACTGTGGTTTAATTAAGGTTTTCTAAAATCGTTAGGTACTTCCCCTTTTTCAAAAATCATATTCATAATCTTCAGTAACTTATTTCTAACCTCAGAGGCACCATATTTAAGAAACTCATTTACCACACTATCAGCACCTGGATCCTTATTATTTTTTAGTCCTTTTAGTACTGTCGCTAATTCTTCCTCACAAAACAAATCTTCCTTCACATCCAAGGTATCACAAACTTTCATTTTCCTCTATATCTTTTCCTGCAACTCTATCTCGGTTTAGCACATTTTCAAAATGTTCTGCCCATATCTCTCTTTAACTCTTTCCTTATCACTAATTGTGGCCCCGTTCATATCTTTAACTGGGATAAGTCCGGATTGACTACTCACTCTCAATTTATTAAGATGCCAGTACAATATTTTACTATTATGTCCTCTAGCTGCATCTTCCAGATCCTCGGCAATTTTATCCATGGCCTCCATTTCACACGTCCTTAGTTCATACTTTAATGCTTTCTCCACTTTCTTTACATTCCTTTTGTTTTCATGTGATCTATCGCTCACATAGTTCTTGTACAAGCCCCTTCTCCTCTCTATTAAACTTAAAGCTTTTTCACTAATATTCTTAGCGGCAGTCTAACTTTCTTCCCTTAGGCACCATTAGCAACTTCACAAATTGTTTTTCTAAATTTATTCCAACCATCTTCCACGTTGTCAAGTTTTAAATTCTCAAGTTTAGCATTCAACTGTTCCTGGAATGTTTCTCTCAAATTATCATCCTAGAGTCTACCAACATCATAACTTCCCGGGAGGTAGTTACCCTTCCGAAATTTCAGCTTTAAGTTAACCCTTGACCCTACAAGATGGTGATCTTAGTTTTAACATGATCACATGATCTTAGTAGGGTTCTCTGATATGCTGAATATGATGGTGTGATTTTCATTAAGGTTCTATAACTTTTAGGGGTCTTTCCCCCTTTTTTCGAAAATCAGCCAAATTTTCTCAGGCGCGTAACTTTTGATGGGTAAAATTAAACTTGATGAAACTTTTATATTTGAAATCAGAATTAAAATCTGATTCTTTTGATGTATCTATTGGTATCAAAATTCCGTTTTTTACAGTTTCGGTTACCATTGGGCCGGGTCGCTCCTTACTTACAGTTCGTTACAACGAACTGTTTGATTTTGAATCACTAAAAATGTTTCAAAAAGTCAAACGAAATAAAAATAATCGAGATGTCAAAAATATATCCTTACAAAAGTAGCCGATCAATTCAGCATATAAGCTTGGCGCAGAACAGTAGCATCAATTCACCAGAACTGAAAATTTGGGGAAGGGGAAAAACTTAATTTTAGGCACGTAGGGGGACAAATTTGTCATTGTTTTCATTTTTTGTCATGCTACTGAAAACCAAGTTGTGACCAAGATGGGCCAAGGATTGCACAAAGCCTCCATTCATACTGGAGGTTCCAGGAACCTCTTGCTCTCCGGTTCTAAGTCTGCTTAAGCGCTTTGGTGTAGACTTGAGAAGATATGTTATCCCCGCCCTGCACTGGTATCCGGAATCATTGCTTTTCCTGAGGCCAAAATACACACCAACACTGGTGTGTAGATTTAAGACAAGTGATGCTTATAAGTTATACAAGCTACTAAATATGATGTGCGACTCACTTTGCCCTTTCCAGCTGGATTGTGAAATATATACTAGGGACTAATTCTGTCTTCACACTGCTTCTTTGGAGCATGGTAACATATGGAGCAATCTTTCTGAGAGTTATTACTACATTATTTCTTATGGATTCGCTCCACTTGAGGAGTGGTGCCCCTCGAGGAAATTACAGCCTCGTAAACGACACATCATTCGCGCAGGATTCTGAGCTTGGTCTGAGCTTCGCACGGGATTCTTCTGGGCTTGGTCGGTTTTGACGGGCGATTTCGGGCTGAAAAACCTATTCCTAGCTAATTTATCTACAATGGGCTGCCTCCCCGTAGTAGGCTTGACGAGGGGGGGGAGAGGTAAATTTTATTTCTTACGTAAATGAAATGTAAGTTTAAGATTCACCCCCCCCCCCTAATGTGTGAATATATACCCTGAATTGGTATATATAGGGGTGGGGGTAAAATTCATTTCGGACAAAAAAAAGACATCTAGTGGTATGTTTACTTTATTCGTAAGTCAATAATATGAACTGCAAAATATTTACCAACGTCTTTTTAGAGGTTTCTTGCGTAAGGTATGGGAATAAATATATAAAAGATTCAATAACAGACAAGGTGAACACCCTAGGCCTACTTCATTCCTTTTTTCATGCTTTTATCAAATATTGTAATCAGTTCACTTGCAGATGCTCCCCGCTTCTGATGGTTCCATATTATTCATTTATGCACTACATCAATCTAGTCAAGTATATTTTATATTCTAGCTTCTAGGCTTTATTAAACAGGTTATCTTCCTAGTCTACCTGTAATTTATGTCTGTGTGTGTTTGAGGGCATAATTTATGAAAATATTATTTAAAGTAATTTTAAAAAGTGTATACTGGTGGAGTGAAAAATGATAATCTGAGTAACAAAAATCCTACTAGCTTACTACTACCACTAACAACTTACTCCCGCACTAAGCTGCCTGAAGCCAACACAGCTATGCAGGCCTCCTCTATTCCAATACATTCAAAGCCTTCTTCTTTACACCCTCCCAAGAAGTTTTCATTTTCCTTAAATCTTTCCTTACAACACCATCTAACCAACCCCATTTGGAGATGACTTGCTTTTTGCTTGCCCTGGATGGTTGACAGACCATCCAGGCAATCTGTCTTCTTTGTCTGCCAAACCCGCTCTAGTCATCTCAACCTTTCTCTCATATAGCCTTAGAAAGCAGGATTGAACCACATTTTTCATACAGTGGTCAGATGAAATGGTTGGTCAGATGGAAACCCAAAACAATCCTTGGACAATTTCTCTAGAAAGCATCTTATAAATCCAGCTCAATCTTTTGGAGCACTCACTCTTCAGATTCATGCTTGACCACTTTCATTACTTTAGGTTCCAATATTCTAATCTTGGTTTGCAGACAGTTTAAATTTCCTCCAACTGTGAAAAACCCCCAGGGTCTTGTCTATTCTACTTTTTAAATCTTCACTGCACCCACCATCTTTATAATTAATACTACCTTGGTTAGTGAAGCTATCCACTTGATGGATCTTCTTGTTACCCAACATCACCTCTTCAACTTCACTTATTCCTAGTCTTAATGACTTAGTCTTCTTAACATTAATTCTTAAACCTATTCTTACACTCTGAACTTGCAAAACCTTTAAAAATTCATTCATTTTGCAAAGATTTTCATCTAGGATGCTTAAATCATCAGCATAATCTAAGTTTATGAGAGTTTTACTTCCCCATTTGATTATGGGTTTGGTTCTTCAATTGTCTTTGCTGTGCTCCTTAGGACAAAGTCCATCAAAATAATCCATATAAAGGGGGATAGAACACAACCCTGCTTAACTCCTGATTTAATACAAAACCAGCTGCTAACCTCATTTCCTACCTTAACCACAGCAGCATTATTCTTGTACATAGTACTAATCACTTTAATGTATTTATCTGGTATACAAGGACAGACCTTTAACAAAATCTCTTCTATCAGCTGAATCAATGGCTGCTCATAATGTATAAAACTGAGGACCAAAGGGATTTGATTACTCAGGTATTTCTCAATTATTAATCTAAGTGTGAAAATTTGGTTGATGCATCCTCTACCCTTCCTAAAACCACACTGTTCTTCTCTTAAAACTTTATCTACAGCATCTCTAAGTCTATAATTATCACACTCACTCTTATCACCTTTTTTTGGAGGGGTTTAATTAGAGTGTTCCTAAAACTGCTAGGTACTTCCCCTTTAAAAAAAACATATTTATAATCTTCTGTAACTTATCTCTAACTTTACAACCACCATATTCGAAAAAATCATTTACCTCACTATCAGCATCTGGGGCTTTAATATTTTTTAATCCTTTAATGCTGTCACTAATTCTTCCTCACAAATTAATCCTCATTTAGATCCAAAGTGGCAAAGATTTTTTATTCGAAGCAAATAATTCACCATCACTCAAATAATGCTTGTATAAAACCCTTCTCCTCTCTATTAAACATAAAGTATTTCACTAATATTCCCAGCTGTTTTTCTAATTTTCTTCCCTAAGATACCATCAGTAACTTCAAAATCTGTTTTACAAAAATTATTTCGCCCATCTTCTACATTTGTCAAATTTTAAACTTTCAAGTTAAGTACTGAACTGTTCCTGGAAAGTTCCTCTCAAATTCTCATCCTGAGATCTACCAACATCATAGCTTCTGGGAAGGTAGTTACCCTTCTTAAATTTTAGCTGTAAATTAACCCTTGGCACAACTATATGGTGATATTTATTTTTAACATCAGTAATAGCACTCCTATATACCCTAGTATCTTGTGGTGATCCCGCCAGTCTTTGGTTTACAACAACATAATCAATAAGGTTAGCTGTCTTACCATCATTAGAATACCGTGTTAATTTATGGGTGATTTTATGACCAAATACTGAACTGGTTATAACTAGATTGTTGTACCTACAAAGTTACAGCAGTTTGTACCATTACTATTTTCTTTTCCTACACCAAATTTACCTAGGCTGGGATACCACCCCTCCCTATTTTTACTGACCTGGGCATTAAAATCTCCTAATAAAAATACCATATTCCTACCTGGGACCCTGTCTATTTGTTACTGTAGCTGTAAGTAAAATTTATCTGAGTCAGTACTATCTCTGTCAGTTGGTTCTACAGGGTCATATACTACTATGACTGATACCTTGCACTTCTTACTCATAAAATGAGCGATTAGCATGCTTTACTAATGCCTTCCCAACCTAAACAAGACTTAGCAGCTTACTTATTCATCATGAGCCCTACTCCCTGCCTGTACACCCCATCCTTTGTGCTTGAGTAAATAAAATCAACCAATTCCTTGTTTCCTACCCATAGGATATAAGTTTCTTAAACTCCTAATAAGTCCAGTTCAAAGCATCTGGATTCATCAGTCCAAATTTCAATACGATAGTTGTTTTTTAAAACATTGTAACATTCCGAGTTGCAACTTCTATATTCTTTTAATCAATGCATTTATTTTGGCCTCAGGAAAAGCAGAGGTCCCAGAACCAGTGCAGGACAGGGATTACCACATCTTCTCAAGTTTACGCGAAGCGCTTAAGCCAGTTTAGAACCAGACAGCAAGAAATCCCTGGGACCTCCAGTTGAATGGAGGATGTGTGCAATCCTAAGCCCATCTTGGTCACAGCATGGTTTTCCATATTTTGGGCTGCTCTTCTTTCAACAAGAGTTGGAATCCTGCATAGACAATCTCAAGCCTATTACCTCCAGCTTATTATATATTCATGCATACAGATATTATGTTAGTACTGGGAGACAAGCCATAATAGATAACTCAGCTAGGAAGAGATTTTTTAGCCCAAAAAAAGCCCACCAAAACAAACGAAACCCAGAAGAATTATCCATTCATCAGAATCCAGCGCAAATGCTGTATTGTTTACTAGGCCATAATTTCCTCGAGCGGTGCCATTCCTTAAGGTTATCCTGTATCCTGCAGCCCTGTTAGCTGTTATGGTTTTTGTTTAGGAAAACCCATCAAAAGTACACCCTGATGTCACTATGAGGCCGCGCAAGAAGGATTTCCCTGTCGAAGATCAGGACAGAGAAAGGAACTTATGACAGAGCAGAGACCTCAAACCATCTTACAACACTGGAACAGCTCCAACCTTCAATACCCAGCCTATCCTAGTCAGTGATATCACTAATCACTTTAATTTGTTTATCTAGTATATAATACAAGGATAGAACCTTTGCTAAAGCTCAAGTATCAGCTGAAGAGTTTAAGTGCATCAAGGTTGTCAAAATGGCATAGATGCAATATATCAGGAATGGAATGGTCTATTTAAGATGAAACTTTCAGGGAAAGGTGATCGGGATGTATAACTAAATTGAATAGCACAATATACATTGAGGTTGTCAAAGAGTATATCAGCAATACCTCAGTAAAAGCAGGGGGTTTTAAGTGGCAACTTTCAGAAAAATTGAGAGGAATCAGCAATATCTTAGGAGGGGCTGAGGGTATTAAGTTGAAACTTTCAGGGCTACTACTACTGCTTCTACTACTTCTATGGAACTTAATTAAAAGAATCTAAGTGCTTTCAATTTGTCAAAATAGCATAGATGTAATATGAGCAGTACCTCAGGAACAGCTGAGGGTATTAAGTGGAAACTCTCAGGGCTGCTACTACTATTACTGCTATTACTACCATTGCTACTACTACTACTGCTATTACTAACATTGCTACTACTACTACTGCTATTACTACTGTTTAACTAAATCAAAAGAATTTAAGTGGATTCAGAACAGAGGTTGTAAAAATGGCATAGATACAATATCTCAATAACAGTGAAGGGTATTAAGTTGATACTTCAGGGGAAATTGAGGGGGATGTAAAACTAAATCTTAAGGTACTATGTGTATCTAGATTGTCAAAAGGGCGTCTGTTCAATATCCCAGGACCAGCTAAGGATATTACGTTTGAACTATCAGGGCCTGTTGCTTGGGATGTTGAACTAAATCAAAAGTCACTATGTGTATTGAGGGTTGTCAAAACTGTGTATCTGCGATATCTCACGAACAGCTAAGGGTATTCAAGTGAAACTGTCAGGGATAATACTTCCACTAATACTTATGCTGCTATGACTTATGACTGTGGCTATTTGAGACTGCAACTGGACCACTTGTGACTGCTTGCATCAGCAATTACTTACAATTTGTAACCAATTGTAAATCTGACTACCTGAGACTTTGACTACTAGTGACTGCAACTGTTACTACATTCAACTGCAACTTCTTGTGACTTGTGCCTGCAACTTCTGGCAGCTGTGACTGAAATTACTAGAAACTGCAGCTGCTACTACTACTACTATTTTGTTGCTACTACTACTAATAGTACTACTGAATAAACCAAGATAGTTTAAGTGTATCCAAGTTGTCAAAATGGCATAGATGAGATATTTCATGAAAAAAGTAGGATATCAAGTTGTAACTTTCAGGGAGAGACGAGGGGGATGTAAAAGTACATCAGAAGACACTGTGTGTTTCCAGATTGTCAAGAGGGTGTCTCTGCAATATCATGGGAAAAACTAAGGGTATTATGTTGGAACTTTCCAAGCATGTTGTTGGGGATCTTTAAATAGATCAAAAGACACTATAGGCATCCGAGTTTGTCAAAACGGCATATCTGCAATATCTCAGGATCATCTAAGTGTATTAAGTTAAAACTTTCAGGCCATGTCAAGTGGTATATTGGACTAAATTAGAAGACACTATCTGCATCCAAGGTCGTACCTGCAATATCTCAGGAAGGACTAAGAGAATTAAGTTGATGCTTTCAGAATATGTTGAGGGGGGTGGTTGATAATATTTATTTATAACCAAGGTTGTAAAAGGATGGGGCTGGAATTCCATTGGCCCAATATGGCCCCAGAGTCTATGCAGATTTTTTACACACTTATTTGAATTCGCTATGTCCTTCCATCAAAAGCAGTACTGTATAACTATTATTAAAGTTTGTAACAAAATGTTGTCAAAAATATAAAAAGTAGGTCAAAATCTTGACTTACTGCTAACAAATAGTAAGCAGAAAAAATCAAAATAAGGTTTTAAAATATCCAACTGTTCCAATTCTTTTGTAATTTTTTGGGAGATATTTTACAATTCATGTTAGCAAAGAGACACAACAGTTCAAACAATGAAAAACAAAAGTTAAAGATGCAAGTTAGGGCAATATCTGCCCCTGTTAGGGTGGTTGCAGCACTTTCCTGAGCATGGTATCAAACAGTTCGTGGTAACGAACTGTAAGTTGGGAGCGACCCGGCTCAATGGTAACCGAAACTCTAGAAAATGGGATTTTGATACCAATAGATACATCAAAAGAATCAAATTATAATGCTGATTTCAAATATATAAGTTTCATCAAGTTTAGTTCTACCCATCAAAAGTTACGGGCTTGAGAAAATTTGGCTGATTTTTGAAAAAATTGGGAAAGACCCCCTATAAGTTATAGAACCTTAATGAAAATCACACCATCATGTTCAGCGTATCAGATAACCCTACTGTAGAGGTTTCAAGCTCCTATCTATAAAATTGTGGAATTTTGCATTTTTTGCCAGAAGAAAGATCATGGATGCGTGTTTATTTATTTATTTTTTTCCCCAGGGGTGATCGTATCGACCCAGTGGTCCTAGAATATCGTGGGAGGGCTCTTTGGAATGGAAATGAAAATTCTAGTGCCCTTTTTAAGTGACCAAAAAAATGGAGGGCAACTAGGCCCCCTCCCACGCTAATTTTTTCCCCAAAGTCACCCGATCAAAATTTTGAGATAGCCCTTTTGTTCAACATGGTCGAAAATATGATAACTATGTCTTTTAGGATGACATAATCCCCCGAAGTCCCCGGGGGGGAGGGCTGAAAGCTATGAACTTTACCCAATGTTAACATATAGTATTGGTTATTGGGAAGTATATAGACGTTTTCAGGGGGGATTTTTTCTGGTAGTGGGGGGTGTTGGGGGTTATGTGGGAGGATATTTCCATGAAGGAAGTTTCATGGGGAAGGAACATTGCTATGAAGGGGACGCCGGATTTCCCAGCATTATTTAAAAAAAAGATAAGAAATTAAATACAAAAAAAACAAGTTTTTCAACTGAATGTAAGCAGAAACATCAAAACTTAAAACGAACAGAAAATATTACGTATATGATTGGGTTCTCCCCTTAGTCAATACCTCGCTCTTTAAGACAAATTTTTTTTAGTACTTTCATAAGAGCTATTTATTCTAATTAACGGCCTTTGTGATTAAGCGGTCATTTTTAAAGAATTGGAACAAAATTCGAACTTTAGCTTAAAGAGCAAGGTATTGACTAGGGTGCGAACCCCCTAATATACGTATAAAAATATATGAATATAGAAGTTCGTTACGTAAGTTAATTCGTAAGTTACGTACATTTATTATTATTAAAAACGTTCATACATAAAATTAAACAAGTTTCGAGAAAGCCATTCAACCAAATAAAAGTAAAATTAATATAAAAATTTTGTTTTAATTATTTATGTACGGTGAGCCAAAATCAAAACCAGCATTAATCCAAAACCGTTCAAAAATTAAATAAAAAAACAAGCTTTTTTTTACTGAAAGTAAGGAATGACGTTAAAACTTAAAACGAAACAGAAATTATTCCGTATATGAAAGGGACTGTCCCCTCCTCAACGCCTCATTCTTTACGCTAAAGTTTGAATTTCTCAAAACTCTATTTTTTTAAACAATAAAAAACTTTAGCGTAAAGAGCGAGGCGTTGAGGAGGGGACAGCTCCTTTCATATACGGAATAATTTATGTTCGTATTAGTTTAACGTCGTTCCTTACTTTCAGTTAAAAAAAAAACTTGTTTTTTTTACTTATTAACTAGTAGAAACAAAAGAATAAAGTGTTTGCCGTTACTTTAGCTGGCTTTAAGGCTTGCTAGGCTTATAAGACAAAAAAAAGAATCTTCCACCAAAACTACTCAAAAACAACATAATTTTTTAAATTATATACAAGATTGCATAACTGACATAGGGACAATGTGAACACAATTCTTGATTCCTTTTTTAGCTTTTCAAATAAAATTATAAATTCACTCACAAATACACTAGTAGAATAGATCTAAGCAATTCTACAAGGCCCCCGTACCAAACAGGTTTTTAGTATGTTAACTTATACTTTGAGGACTTTATGTTCCATCCTGTTTTATTTGCGGCCTACAGGTCATGACACAATTTCAAAGTTCACTGCCTTTTTGGTGATAAGCCCAAAAAACCAGCACGTCTTGTTTCATTGTTATACAATTATTTTTGTATATATTTAGACTCCATATTTGATTCTCCATCAGTTTCGAATCGTTTATACTCGAGATAGCATTTTTTGTAATTACATAGAAAAATGGATAATTCTATGCAATTTTTGGTGAGTAAAAATATTCTCATTATTAAAAAGAAATTGTCATTAAGTTAAGGAAGAAATTCTTTCCTTACACTAGAACTAAGGGATACTTATACACTTAGAAGCCTGTTGTTTTTTTTAGGAGCTGAAAAAAACCTCTAATTCTCTTATAGGTTGAAATTTACGGTGTGATTTTTTATCGGGATCAATAGGTCTTTTAGATGTTTTTTTGAAAAAAAAAAGTGCTCAGCTTTCGATCGGTAAATTGGGATTAGAATAAAATGTTGATTCTTTTAATGTATTAATTGTTACAAGACCCTTTTCTTAGGGGTGTTTTTGAAAATACTTCCAGGCCAGTCTGCAAAAAAAAAAAAAAAAAAAGTCTTGTCATTAAGTTAAGGAAGAAATTCTTTCCTTATTCTTTCCTTGTGGTTACCTCTTATAAAAATATATTAATTGTTACAAAAGCTTCCTTTTTATCAGGATCAGTGATCTTTTTAGGGAATGTTTTTTTTGAAAAAAGTGCTTAGCTTTTCGATCGGTAATTTGGGATTAGAATAAAATGTTGATTTTTTAATGTATTAATTGTTACAAAAGCTTCCTTTTTTATCAAGATCAGTGGCTTTTTTTTTTCTAGGAATGTTTTTGAAAATACTTCCAGGCCAGTCTGCATTTACGGTGTGATTTTTTATCAAGATCAGTGGCCTTTTAAGGATGTTTTTGAAAAAAAAAGTGCTTAGCTTTCGATCGGTAAATTGGGATTAGAATAAAATGTTGATTCTTTTAATGTATTAATTGTTACAAAAGCTTCCTTTTTATTATAGTGTGATTTTTTTTTTTTTATCACGATCAGTGGTTTTTTAAGGATGTTTTTTTTGAAAATATTTCCTGGCCAGTCTGCATTGAAGAATCTCTTCCTGAAATTTAATGTGTTCAAAACCCTCACCCCCCATTTCCTCAAAAATAAAATTTGTTACCTTATAACCCTATTTAATAAATAACATTGTTAGCTATCCTTTTTATTTAACGGACCTAATTATCTCATAAGAGGGATTGACTGAGCCGTGCTAATTAACTTTTCCACTTCTTAAATTTCTATTTATGTCTACATTTGATTGAAATCTGATAGTTTTACTTGACTGTCATATGCAATTCTTCTCCATATTGTTTAATAAGGAACGCAAATACTGCTTTTTAAGTTTGAATTTACAAATACAGTCACGGAAGCATGGACATAGGAGGAGAGGGGGGGGGGGGGCAGTTTATAAAAGGTCCTCCATCCCACTATCAAAACCTCTGATTTTGAAATCAAGATGTCTAACATAAACTGAATTATTTTCCAAAAACCCAAAATGCATTTTTGCTACATGCTAAATTTTTTTTGTCTTTTTTTTTAAGGAAGAGGAGACGTGCAATAATCCTCCTTCCGAGAAGAAAGCTAGATATGGCGAACCTTCATTAATACAGCCCACAAGAGCGTCTGTTATCAAATTCGCTAGAAAAGTTACACGTGATTTGGACCATGCATCGAGCACTCAACTTATAGTGACAGAACCCTCTGACTCCCGCGTTGGCTCCATGGCAAACCCCCCTCAAGTATTACAAAGGAGTTCAGATATAGAAGTCCAATCAGAATTTGTAAGTATATACATAATTTTTTTTTCTATCTCTATTTTCTCAGGCGCATAGCTTTTTAAAAACTTAAAATTTGTTTCTAAGCTATTTAATTTTCTTTCATTAACCAAATTAATGATATTTATGGAGTGCTTATCATGCATTTCTAAATATAAAAAAACCTTACCTCGTAACTTATAACCAAGATGCGTTCTAATGCAATATTCCTTTTAGACAAAAAAACTAACTATTTGAAAACAATTGCCACTATACAGTTAACGCACACTTTTAGACTGGTATTTTCGCCCTAATGCATTTGAATACATCCGCTATACTTATCAGATCTACCATCGCCTTTTAATCCGACTTGAATTCTAAGTAGGGTCGCATGCAAAGCGGTCTTTAAATAGCAAGATGTATATCTTCAATAAGCAATTTACACAGGGAAAAAGGTTTTTTGATAATTTCCAAATATGTCTTCGCAGCAATTTTAAGAAACATTATTTGGATGAAGCTGTTTTTGGCCATTTCATTGAAACACTTAGGTGTTTTTCAAGAAAAGAATTTGAGACTATTCTATTTGAACAGTGTTGTGAAATCCGATACCCCTCCAACTCGGAAAGGGTATCGATCCTCCTACCTCGAAGGAAGCCCCCCCCCCCGGTTCCCAAGAGTTCTCCCTGGGAGGGGTTGGGGGAGGGGGGGGCTCTAAAAAGGGGGCCATCCAACATTTTAATTGTTGATATGGATGGAGAAAAAAGTTCTTCTCTCTTACCAGTATTTATTTAGCCCAGGTCGAAAAAATCCGTTGGCAAAAGACAGAGGAAAATACGGATTATTGAGAAAGTAACAACAACACCACCAAGCTCCGACATATGGAGTTCGTTTCCTTTAACTGAAGCCGAGGAGCAACTGCTCGTACAACATACTGCATCAGTCGAACAATGGTCCAATTTCATTAACAGTTACAATGAAGAAGCTCAAAGAATTGAATTGGACCCATATTTTGCGTTTTTATTTTAAAAAAAAATTTGGAATAAAACCATTAATTTTTTCTATCATTCTCTTGTTCGAACTTACCCTTCTAATAAGACTACATTTTCCCGACAAAAAAAAAATATTTTTTTTTTTTTTTAACATGTTCAGTTGACATTATGAAAGACATAAGGCAATGTAACTTTTTTTCTTCTTTTAATTGTTCAGGTGGTGGGACAATGACTATGAGAAATTGACAAAAGTTTATTAACTAAAAAAAAAAATAATGATTATTTTACATAAAAATAAAAAACTTTTTTTTTCTACAGATTAAAAATATAGCACCCCCAACGGCAGCACCATTGAGTGATGATGCAAGTATATTTACAGAACCAATTCTGTCACCACCAGCAGAGTTCAGGGATGAACCTACACTGGTTCTAGAGAATATGGAGTGGCATGAGGGGTTCCTTAATGATGTTTTTGGGGAAATGGCCAGCCTGGAGGACTTAACTTGTGATATTGACATGGTTGAGGACCCAGAGTGGGCAGATAGTTTCATGCGCGAATATTTAGATGATGCTACAAGTAAATCTGAACTGGGTCCTCATAATGAAATTCCATCAGAGGACAATGCAGCCTGGCTTGACCAATTGTCCCCAAACACCTTAGAATATGTACTAGGGGACCTCATGTCACATCCCTCCAATGTGATTGAACAAACAGGGTCAGGACGTGAAAACAGTACTACGTCCCCGGAATTGCCTGATTTTTATCTGTTAGAATCTGCTCTAAGCCATTTGCAAACGTACAGGGTAGATTTTAGCCTTCCCGAGGAAAACGCTGGCATTATTTTAACTGACCCCGTGAAAAATCTCCATAGCTATATCGACAAAATTCGAGCACTTATTGATATTCAGATCCAGAATTGGGGAGGTCGAGGGGGAATTAAAGCATCAGTCAACCAAAAAGTTTTTTTACAAAAGGGGACATCTGGGGACATTTTTTATTTTCATTTTTCGATGGGGAACCAGACTTTTTACCCAGGTCTAAACGATTTTGAAGACAACTTTTTCAACTGGGTAAATAAACTAATTTCAACTTTGGATACATTTAATGAGAGGGGGAGTGGTTCCACCATTTTATACATTGAACGAATGGATCTGAATCTCAGTAGATTTAAAAAAAGCTTTAGTTTAAGGGGTGGGAGGGGTAAAGGAATAAAATGCCACCCAGATTTGTCGGCTACCAAAGGAGTTCAGGGTTTTAATTTTGACACTGGACTTCAATGCTTTAAGTATGCATTTTTAGCAGCGGCCCATAAGACATTAAAAAATGAATCAACAATGAAAAATCTTGACAAACTTGCACGTAACGGCGGGAAAAATTTCCCTAAAGTAAATTTTGATTGTTTAGAGGGAAAATATCCGGTGTCCTTTAAAGAAATAAGCATATTCGAGAAAGCAAATGAAAATCTTGGGGTGGGGGTAGTTGTTCTCCAGTATGACACTGAATTTGTAGATGGGGGGAAAAAACCGAATAAAAAAGGGGTTTTGTACTCAGTGAGGACACCGAGGGTGGAAAATGTTAAAAATTTTGTATGGGTTATTTACCAGCCTCCCAAAGATGTAAATTCTTATGGTCATTTTTTCCCCGTTACGGCGATAAGTCGACTCCTATGTCAAGGCAAGACCAAAGGAGAATGTTTTTATTGTCCCATGTGCCTCTCCTCATTTAGATCTGAGCGAACTTTTTCAGATCACATGGGACATTGCAAAATTCACGGAAATCAGAGAATAGAAATGCCGGCAGAAGGCAAAGACATTTTAGAATTTAAAAATTTTCAAAATTCTCTTTTGCAATCTGATAAAGTGTCTTTAGACTGTGAAACAAGACTGGTTGAGGTATCAGACCCATCAAGGCCAAATATAGTCAAGGAACACAAACTAGTTGCGTGTTCCTACGCACATGCCCGTCGCGACGCCAACAATAAAATGCTATTGGAAGAGTTTTTTTTGACTATGGACGAGGAGGGCAGTATGGAAAAGCTATTGGTTTCTTTAATAAAAACGGCAAACAGGGCAATTTCACGATTACGTCATACTAATTATCCGATGACATTGTCGGATAAAGAGCAATTGGCGTTGGAAAAGGGGACAATTTGCTGGGTGTGTAGGGGTGCCCTTGCCCCAAAAGACGCGGTGCAGGACCACGATCACCTTATTGACCCCAATTCAACGGGAAAAAGTAACTTTCGGGGGTGGGCTCACAATTCATGTAATTTAAAAATTAAACAACAACTTTTTCTACCGGTTTTTATACATAACTCTAACTACGATCTGAAGTTTGTGCTACCTGCATTGGCACATCTTCAAAGAAATCGAACAGTGGATGATGATGCATGGGTGATAGACAGCTTTACGTACAAAATCATACCTAAGTCATCGGAAAAGTTGCTTGTTTTGGAATTTATGTGGAAATTTGTTGAAGCCGGTGTTGAGTACACGAATAAAATTCGCTTTTTAGATTCCTACAGTTTTTTTCCCAAATCATTGAGCGAATTAATTCAAGTGCAGAAAAACGATGACGGCAGCAATGCTTTCCCCCTTCTCAAGCAACGATTTCCAAATGATTTATATGATTTGTTAACGGTCAAGGGCATCTATCCTTATGACTTTTATTGTTCCATGTCGAGATTCGCCGAGGAGACTATTCCTCCAATTGAATCGTTTTACGACAGTCTTCACGATCGTAGTTGCACCCCCGAGGAATACAGTTTTGCTAAAAAAGTTTGGGCAGCGGGAGGGTGTAAAAATGGATTTGACTACTGCAAGCTGTATTTGTCGAGTGACGTGTTAACTTTGTTAGACATTATGTGTAAAAATACGGATAAAATCTATGAGGAGTTTAATCTTGATTTGGGCTATTATTTTTCTTCGCCTCATCTAGTGATGGACCTCATCCTGAAAATTAGTGGGGAAAAAATCGGGCTGATCACTGACATTGATCAGCACCTGTTCATCGAGAGGTCAATGAGGGGGGTTTTGTTTTTCACGGAGACCGTATCTTGGAAACCGATCCAACGGGGGAGAAGACGGGGACAAAATCAAATGCAGTTTTCCTCGATATGAATTCTCTCTACCCCTCGGCCATGTCCCATTATGCACTACCTTGCGGCGACTATAAATGGCTCAATGACCCTCAAGCTCCCCATTTCCCCAACATTGGCGACGACAGTGTTGAGGAGAATGGACCGGTTGGATGGTTTTTTGAAATTGATGGAGAGATACCAGTCGAGCTTCACGATTCAGTAAAGGATTTTGTTTTCCCGTGTATCAATAGACCTGTGACTAAGGACTCTTCGAGTCCTCGCAATAGGCGTTTAGTCGAGGTGGACGGATTGCATTGGGCGCCTTCAAAACAAAAACTTATTGCTGACCTTCTGCCGAAAAAAAACATAGTTGTACATCATGTAGCGTTAAAATGGATGTGTAACAATGGTTTCAACGTCACAAAGGTTCACCGAGCACTCGAATTTAGTCAAAAGCCTTATTTGAAAACGTTTGTTGACACTTTTGTCAGCAAACGTTCTGCAGCAAAGACGAAAGCTGAAAAAGAAATTTATAAACTCATTTTGAATTCAGCTTTCGGCAAAATGTGTGAGAGTGTTCGTAATAGGAATCGTTGCGACGTTGTGACCGATCCAGAACAATGTGCTCGAATTATTGCCGATCCCAATTACACTTCCTTTACAATCATTGGCCCGGACATGGTACTTTTGAATAGGAAAAAAAGACGCATTGTCCTGAATAAAAATATTGCAGCAGGCAGTGCTATCTTGGAGATCTCAAAAAAGCTCATGTTGGAATTCTACTACAATGTGGCTAGGGTACAGTGGCCGGAAAAGGGGCAAGTAGAGGTCTGCTACGGTGACACGGATTCTCTACTGCTCAAAGTAAAAACATCAAATCTAATTGATGATTTGGCGCACGGTGAAATTATCAGCTCACGGATGGACTACACCAATTGGAGTGTTGGTCTTTACCCTGAGCTAGTAAAACGTCGGGCGCCCAATCAACTTTTATTTTTAAAATCTGAAACGGGTAGCGACTTGATTTCCCGTGGTATGTTTGTAGGTCCGAAGGTGTACTTTATACAGACACACGACGAGGAAATCAAGAAACGTTGCAAAGGAGTACCCACGCGCTATGTGGACAAGAATTTCAATATGGACATTTATAGGAATTGTATTACTGAAAATACAATTCCACGAGCCAAATTGTTGGCAATTCGTTCATTGAAGTACAAGAACTATACTGTAAATGTAGAAAAAATAGCCATGAGTACCATTTCCGACAAGGTCTATGTTTGTCAAGATGGTGTGACCACCCTCCCCCTTGGTCACTATTTAACTTCAGACCGGACCGAATGTATTGCCCACCGTGAAAGTCTCGGTTTAAATAAAGTCCTGTAACTAATTTCCTAAAAAACCTTTGGGGGGGGGGGGGGGGCCTCGCGGCCCGGGGGGGGGGGCCTCGCGGCCCGGGGGGGGGCCGGCCGCCGCCAGCGCGGGAGGCGCACCGTCACCAAAGTTATCTTTTTTTTTGGACTTAGAGCAGATTTTTTTTTTTCAAGTGCCATCTCTAATTTAATGTTTTTTTCTCTATAAAAAAAAAAAAAAAAAAAAAAAAAAATGTTTTTCTCTCTCTGTACCTATGTAAATGTTGTTGTTGTTGTATTTTATTATTATAAATAAATTAAAAAAAAAAAATTTATTTTTTCAAGTGCTCTCTCTCTAATTTAATGTTTTTTTTTCTCTGTAAAAAAAAAAGTGTTTTTTATCTGTGTGTACCTATGTAAATGTTGTTGTTGTTGTTGTTGTATTTTTTTATTATGAATAAATTTAAAAAAAAGTGTATTTTTTCAATGTATTGTTACTTTTTTTTATCTGCATATAATAAAAGAAAAAAATATGATTCTTTGTCTTTTGTCTTTGTCTTCTTGAAGAACAGAGTAGTAGGGAAAAAAAAAAATTATTTAGTCATTAGACAATTAGGGTCTACAGTTAGTTGTTCTCCAGGTGAACTGTTGAAAGGAACATGTATCAATTTAAAACACCATTCAGATCGTTTCTGTGTGGGCCCTCAATGTCGGGCAAAACAACACTCTTAACTAAAATAATTAAAAATTGTGATAAAATGTTTGCGGAAAAGCCGAAAAAAATCTACTATTGCTATAGTATTTGGCAGGAGTCGTACAATAAAATAAAAGCAATTGCTGCCATGGGATCGATGCAGATACAGTTCATACAGGGACTTGATGTTTTCAACATTGTTGAACCAAACTCTTGGCTGATCATTGACGATCTGGCTGAATCCATTGAACAATGGTCCCAGCAAATGTTGCAATTGTTCACTGTTCGCTCTCATCATGAACAGATTTCCGTTACTCTGGTTCTACACAATCTCTTTCATCAGAGCAAATGTATGCGAACACTTGCTTTGAACTGTACCTACTATATCATCTACAGAGTTGTTCGTGATTCTAGCTCGCTAATAACCCTCAATAAACAAATCTATCCAGGTGCCCCTAAATTTCTGCTCTCAGCATACAATCAGGCAACTAATAAACCCCACGGTTATATCCTGCTGGATCTTAATCAAAATACACCCGAGGATCTGCGTGTAGTCACAGATATTTTCGACAATGAAATTACAGTATATCTCCCGGTGAACACTAAAAAGACCTATTAGTCGCTATCATGACACTGAAGAAACTACATGAAAATAGACACTTGTTTTCAGTTCTAAGCACTTCAAAACCTCAGCTTAGAAAAGCAATACTCAAACATGGTATTGACAATGATTTCATTAATCTAATATCTGAACTTTGTTTAAATTTGACCGAGGGTAATGTTCAACTACCAGAAGTAGTTAAGCAACAGGCAAAGCAACATCGTTCCATTGTACGTACATTGGCCTCTAAAAAGAAAGGAAAGAATTTTAAAAGGAAACGACTTCTTCAGGCGGGCGGTAGCTTTTTCACACTTTTACTGCCAATAATTGCAGGACTTGTAAACAGTTTTCTCTAGTGAGAATGGCAAAACCCTATAAATTGACTCCAATAGAACTCGCTCTCTCACCCGTCGAACACTTTGAGGACAATCTGAGTAAATTCCTCGACAATGAAACTATTGATGATGATAAAAAACTGATTTTACTTCAAGATGCACTTCGCCGAGTGGACAAACACTATCGATCAAAGCCCACTGCTGCTGCTGCTGTTGATCCCAAAAAAGAATCATCTCCTCAAGAGTCTCCTGCTGCTGGAACACAATTAAAGAAGGAGGAATTGGATTCAATTGTATTGAAAATTGGAAATCTAATGCCCCTCTCATATCGTGAACAAAGTAAACGACTCCTAATCTATCTCTTGGAAAGTGGTCAAATTCAAGTTGAGAGCAATGGGGAAAGGATTATAATTCAGGGCAAGAGCTATAATCTACTTGATTTAATGTATGACATGGTTACAAATCGTAAAGGACTATTATCATTTGACACTCATCTATACAACTTTCTAAATACATTAAACTTCCCCAAAAGTCTTATTGGCAATAGACAAATTCTAAAAAAATTAAATGAACGTGCATCATCATCATCATTAAAAGATGAACTTGAAGCAGAAGAAGATTTTAAATCAATTTTGGAAAATACTAGCACACCACTGATAGCTAGACAAAAGCGAAGACGTATCAAGTCGACGTCTCCGCCACCAGCAGCAGCCAGTATACAAAAGGGTAGCGGACGTTACACAACGTGTTTACGTTCAAAATGGCTGAAGTTCTGAAAGGTGTTTATGAAAATATTGGCGAGGCGGGGAGTTTAAGTTCCCCCACAACTCTTTCCAAAGTCACGGGTGTTCGCACTAAAAGTGTACAAGACTATCTACAAAATGAACCAAGTTACACTCTGCATAGAAATCATAGACTTCGTGCCAATCAATATCGAAAAACTAAAGCCTTTTACCCATTGGATATAATGCAAGCAGATCTCCTGACTCTAGATGAGCTTCAAAGATGTCACAATACACCGTACAAGTACATTCTTCTTGCAATCAGTGTTTTTAGTCGCTATGCATATGCAATTCCATTGCGATCAAAGAGAGGTGTTGAAGTTGCTCAGGCCATTGAAAGTATTCTCGAAAAGGATTCATATAAAAAAATTCAAACGGATCGCGGTAGTGAATTTGTTAATCCTCATGTTGCAAAAGTACTAGAGAAATATAGTACACTGCTCTATCATACGCACAGTCCTATAAAGGCTGCATTGGCCGAACGATTGATAAGAACTATTCGACTTTTAATTTCAAGATATTGTACATTGAAAAATACGCCGGCTTTTATTCATGATCTAGATAAAATCATGTTGATTTATAATCAACGACCTCATCGCTCATTGTCCAACTCTACACCAACGGAAGTTCATCATTCGGATCATAATACAATTGACACCTTTCTTAAACAATATTCCAATGAATCAAAAGTCAAGAAGAAGAAGAAAAATAAATTCAAGGTCGGTGATACTGTTCGAATTAATAGAACAACTAATGTTTTTGAAAAGGGGAATTACTTGTGGTCCACTGAACTTTTTAAAGTGGCAAAAATCCTAGACACTAAACCCATAACTTATCGCCTGCGTGATACCAAAGATGAAGAGATTCTCGGCGGCTTTTATGACTATGAATTGCAAAAAGTTAAAAATGCTAGTGAAATCTATCAAATTGAAAAGATATTAAAGACACGTACTCGCGGGGGTAAGAAACAGTTACTTGTTCGCTGGCTAGGATACAACTCCGATTTTGATTCTTGGATTGGTGTTGAAGATATTGACAATGCCCAATGATTTCTATGTAACTTTCATGTCCAACGTTTCCGATCCTCTCTACAATGACTTGAATACGACAAGTGATTTTTGGACAAAACTCTCACCCGCCATCAAATTTGACGGTGCATATGAAGTGGCCCTTGTCGACTGTATTCTCAAAAATACCTATGACATCCTGAGAAAGGATCGTAAATATGAAATAAAAATACGACCGTTTGAATTCGGTGATGAAGGTGCAATGGCAACTTTTGACTCTAATCAGTACCCTATTGCTAACATCCCCTACAGAGAATACAATAACATGCATGAACTGTGTCGAGTTATCAACAAAAAAATTGCAAGTCGAAAAAAAGGTGGTTTCACTTTCAATTACTCGACGGAACAAAGGAGAATTTATATTACCAATCCATTTGAGAATGAAAGAATTTTCCTCAATGAGAATTTACGTGAGGTTCTTGGTTTTAAAAAACGTATTATTAGGACAGAAAATTTCAGTGGTAGTGACCAAGTTATCTATGCAGACTATGCACCCAGCTTCTCCACGGACACTTGTATATTTCTCTACGCTTCATTTGTGGAAACATCTCGGGTTGGTAATTCAAATGTTCCCCTCCTACGAGTTCTTGAACGAAAAACCAATCAAGAACATGTTCACCACTACAATATAAAGCATCTTCAGTATATTCCCGTAAACACTTCCTATTTGGAACTCTGTCAGTTAACACTAAGAACCGAATTAGGTGATCCAATAGCAATTTCAAAAGGCCTAGCAGTGATTACATGTCATTTTCGACCTATTGTCAACGACAAAGACGGTACAATCACCTAAAAAATGAACAATAGAAGAATTCCATTTGTCTGTCCCGATATTGACTGTTATGTTGGTGCTTTGAGTCCACGTCAAATAGGCAATGGATTGGACTACTACAAGGGGCGTACTACAATGTCTGGCTATGGTCTTGGTAGCTGGTTTGCTAGGCTATTTCGTTCTGCACTACCCCTTGCCAGAAAATATCTTGTACCTGCTGCATCAAATTTTGCTGCCTCCACACTACAGGACTGGGGGTCGGGCAAGAATTTCAAGGAGAGTGTTAAAGAAAATATTAGATCTTCAGCAAGAGCCGTTGGCGAACAATTAAAATCTCGACAAAATGGGGAGGGATTGAAAAGGATGCGTTCGCGTCATTCACTCATCAGTCTCCACCCAGGCAGGAAGCAAAGGACATCAACAAGGACTTTGAGAAATAAAACAACAAAGACCAATAAGCAGCAGAAGAAGAAGAAGAAAAAGATCGTTAGATCAAAGAAGGATTTCTTCTCTTAAGATGACTTATCTCCCTCACAAGGAATCATATCCATCAATCACTTCCTCATTGAATCTATTCAATGCTGAAAATGTTGATGTCAGTGTCAAGTATGGCTACTATGAACAATTTCATCCCCAACAGCCCCTCTCGGAAAATATACACTTTCAAATATTTTCCAATGAAGACTATTTCATTGATTTGTCGTCAACATTTATTGATTTAAATATTGTGGTGAAGAAAAAGTCAGATAATACAACTCCAAATGCCGGCGATGGTCTCTCCTATGAAAACTGTATTCTACACAACCTATTCAAACAAATTAATGTATTTATTAATGGGACATTGGTGAGCACCAGCAATAATTTATCCAACTATGCAAGCTACATACAATTTATGATGATGACGCCAAAGGCGTACAAGGAGATGAGAGGACAATCATTGGGCTATGAATATCGAACGGGTGTTGATACTGACGGTGAGTTGACTACTGCAGTGACCCAGGAGTATCATCTAGTTGGAAAATTAAATCATGAGATATTCAATGTATCCCAATGGCTACCCCCCAATGTCAAGATTGACATAAAGTTACAGATGGCCCCATCGAATTTCATTCTGAGAAAAACACTTCCTGCAGCACCCGATGCAAATGTTATTATCACATCGGCAATTCTCCACGTCCGAAAACAACAAGTTATGAGCTCTGTTGCATTGGCAGTGGAAAAGCTAAGAGCCAATGGTAACAACATTAAACTTCTTGTCCCCCATACAATCGCCAATCAACGTCACATTGCCACCGGTTCTCGTAGCTATAGCGATTCATCGTTTATCAATGGAGAAATCCCTTCAAAATTGGCTTTGGCCTTTGTGAAGAGTGGCAGTGCTGTTGGATCCTGGACTGAATCCCCCCATGATTTTAATTTTTTCGGTCTATCTAGTCTTGTGTGCAAAGTGAATGGTATTCCACTGTACACTCTATCATTTGATAAAAAATCCTATAGAACTCTGTACGAGTTGACCATGCAATCCCTAGATCATGACTCTCAACTATTTGAAAATGGAATAACCGAATCAATGTTTTCAAAAAATCATGGGGTTATTGTTTTGGACTTGTCAGGCACACAGGATATGAGCATAGTACGAACTGGGAATGTACATTTAGAGTGTACATTTGCCGATGCTCTGACTGAGAGTATCACGCTAATATCACTGAGCCAATTTGAAACCTATTGGGAAATCACACCCGACGGCAGTGTTCTACTAGACCTTGCACCATGAACACAAATCAAATAATCAATGTATTTAGTATGGATCCATACATGTCCCAATACAAGTCCTATTGCATACCCTCGGACTTCATTGAAAAAATTCCAAGTGTTAACAATACCCTAATCATTGTTAATAGCAGTCCATCGACTTTGAAGACCGGTCATTGGCTATGCATCTTTCAAACAGCGAAGAATATTGAATTTTTTGATCCTCTTGGCCTATCGTATAAATTCTACGTTCCATACATCAGCAACTTTATTGAAAGCAGTGGGAAAACCATTATTCAAAATCAACGAAGAGTACAGGATTTAGCGACTAAGACATGTGGCTTTCATGCACTACTCTTTTTCATGTTCAGATGTCGTGGCTACACCTACAAGCAGTTTCTCAACATCTACGTTGACTTACCTCAATTGAACGACTTTCTAGTGGAGAATATACTTACAAGTGTATTTAATATTGATTTTAGTGCCCTAAGAATAAAATGTTCCAAAGATGTATGTGAAATTGTTTATTAATAAAAAAAAAATTATATACATGATAAAACGACTTTTCTACTCTTTTAGATTTCATCCACTACTAGGTATTTGTCAACAACAACTAGTGCAGGTAGATTATTTGAATTCACAGTGTACTGATTCTGATGTACTGCAATGTCAGGGTCACATTTTCTACAGTAGAGTGTGACTTCACTCTTGTCATATCTCTTTGTATAGTCAATGATACTATTCGCATTCATTCTATAGAATTCACATGTTTCAATTTGTGTATTTGAAGCAATTTCACAAACAGTGTCCTCAAGTGTCGAATCACATTCTGTCACTGCCAAATAAAAATCAGTGGGCTTATAATCAAAACACCCATTGTCTTCACAACAATGACGTAGAAACCATATTCTCTTGTTGTTCCAACAGTTGAATCGTTGACCTGGTTCCTCCTCCCAGAACAATCTAAAACCACGACGATACCAATCTCGTAGCAATAAACTAAAATCCCGGTTAGGATTCTTTCCAATCATACCGGGATATGTACTCTCCCACTGCTTACATTTTTCATAATGACAATTGGAGCATAGGTGACCTCTAGGATGAGAGTCACACACCTCTTCAAGACAGGAATTACAACCTTTAATTTGTACAGCATATCCTCTATGCAATTTACACGGGTTGCATAATCTACACTTTTCATCATACTCCTCAATCATTGTGCAATTCTCACATGATGACCAACTGCCCAGTGAGTACATACATAGTGGACATGTATGAAACATTTTGTCATGTGTTGACGCTCTCACTGCCACAATGAAACTGAGCTAGCAACATCAAAAAATTGCCTGAGATAGAGAGAGAGAGAGGAGTAAATCATCCTTGAGCACCATCTTTCTTATGAAAAAAAAAGTCCTAAATTTCTAAAAACTAATGTTTAAAAGCATATCCACAATATCATTTTGCTGTGTCGTGATCAATATATCAATAAATTGTGTAAATGCATTTGGACCACGATGTAGAAGCTTCATACAATAGTCTAATGATGGAGAATCAGTTTTCATTATATCGACAAGCATTCCCCGAGAAAATATCTTCCTTTGAATAGACAACTCTAGAAAATCATCATCTAGAATCAAACGTTTTTCCATAAGAATTAGATTCCTCATGATTCGATCTTTCTCGAATCTATCCATTTTTTAGAGTCCTAACTCTCTCGCAACCAACTTCAGACTAATCAGAATCTCGTTTTGTACTCAAAATATACGCTTGTCTACTTTAGAAAAAAGAAAAAATACCATTGATTTAGAAACAGTTTTATTGAACATAATTACAATAATAATATTCACTGATGCATTTTGTTCTCATCAATATATTTCGATAGAACATCTAATGCTGACCGAAGTTTATTTATATGGAGAATATTTACTTTTCCAGCAAAACACAGCTGCTCCTCCTGCTTAAATTTGCTTAATGATATCACATATCTCGCATACATAGTGTCCCATTCAAGACATAGTCTACAACCAGCAGTTATTTCCACAGCTACATTAGGTACTCGTATATCGTTGCTGCTGCTGCTGTCGGTTCCATCATTAATCTCCAATAGTGTAAATGCACCACTCATTTTTTTTTCTCCACTAATATCCTCTCAAATAAAAACTATTCTCTTTGAATCCAATTCTTTTACTAATATGAATTGTAAAGAAAACTATTCCTTATATTCAAATCCTAATCACCAATCAAGTCATACACGTTCCTCTTGGCAAAGAGTGTAATGACCTGTAACTACTAGAAAAACCTGTTTGGTACGGGGGCCTTGTAGAATTGCTTAGATCTATTCTACTTACACTCCTGCCCCCTGATGGTCCTGTTTATAGCCCATAGAATATATATAAAAAAAAACTAAAAGAACGGCCTAAAACTAAAACAATGGAATTTCTTACTTTATAATATGCTCCCAGGCATAAAATACGGTATTTTTAATAGGGATTTTTATGCCAAGGTCGGTAGAAATAGGGATAGATGGTATCCTAGACTAGGTAATTTTGATGTAGCAAAAGAAAACAGCAATGGTTACAAACTGCCGAAATTTAGTTTGCATAAAAAATCTAGTTACAACCAATGGAGTACTTGGTCATAAAATGGCCCATAAGTTAAAATGGTATTCACATGATGGTAGTTCAGCTAACCTTGTTGATTATATCATTGTAAACTGAAGACTGACAGGATCAATGCAAGATACTAGGGTATATAGTAGTGCTTTAGTTGATGTTAAAAAGGGTAAAAACCGTCTGGAAAGCTATGACGGTGGTAAACTCAGAGATGAGAATTTGAAAGAAAATTTCTAGGAACAGTTGTATACTAAACTGCAGAATCTAAAATTGGACAAGGCGGAAGAGGAATAGAATAATTTTAGGAAAATAGTTTGTGAAGTCTCAGGGAAGAAAGTTAGAAATGCCGCTAGGAATATGAGTGAAAATGCTTTATATTTAATACAGCACAGGAGACGCTTGTACAAGGTTTATTTGAGTGATATATCATACAAAACCAAAGATATGTAAATAAGTGGAGAAAGCATTAAAACATGAACTAGATAGGTGTGAAGTGGAGGCCATGGATAAAATTGTTGAAGATATGGAAGATGCTGCCATGCAGCATAATTGTAAATAGTCAATCTGGAGTAGTCCCAGTTAAAGATGGGAATAGGGCCACACGCGGTAATAAGGGAAGAGCTAAAGAGAGAGGGGAAGACCTTTCTGAGAATGTGCTAAACCATGATAGAGTTACAGGAAAAGACATAGAAAAGAATGAAAAGGTTTGTAATACTTTGTGTGATGGAAGATTTATTTTGTGAGGAAAAATTAGTGATAGTACTAGAATGATTAAAAAATAATAGGGCTAAAGGTGCCAATAGTGTGGTAAATGAATCTTTTAAATATAGTGGTTGTAAAGTTAGAGTAAATTACCGAAGATTATAAATATGATTTTTGAAAAAAAGGGAGGTACCTAGCAATTTTAGGAAGACTTTAAATAAACCCCTATTAAGGAAAGGTGATAAAATTGAGTGCAGTAATTATACAGGCATTAGCTTGATTTCTGAAGAAAGCAAATTACTTAGTATGATGATGCTTTTTAGACTTAGAGATGCTGTAGATAAAGTTTTAAGAGAAGAACAGTGTGGTTTTTGGAAGGAAAGAGGGAGTATTGACCAAATTTTCACTCTTAGATTAATAAATGAGAAGTGCCTGAATCGTCAAACCTCTTTAGCCCTCAATTTTATAGATTATGAGCAAGCATTAAGAGGTTGCTAGGACTTTTTATTTTAAACCAATAAATGTTCAAATGGGATAAGTCCATTTATTAGACAGTGAAAACAGATACGACAGTCTTAATATTTTTCGATCACATGTACAGGGATTGTCATCAGCAGAAATACTAAAGCATCAAAATTAAAACTAACATATTTATACAGAACAATATAATTACTTCCGGTTCACAAATAGTTTATGATTCATTCACTAGATTTGTCTGACAGCGTTCATTAACAGGGTTCATCCAAAGTATTGAGTTGTAAATTTTCTTCTTTAGTTTTGCCTAAATTTAAGTTGAATTTCTAATCAAGGTTGCAAAATCTTCTTTGTGCAAAAGAAATATTGTTGAATTTATAGTTATATACTGGATTGATCACATTTCCTCTTACATACAACAAGACCTTAAATTAGGTATTTTTTCCAAGACCAAACTGCCTTTCAATGATGAACAAATAAATGTTCAAATGAGGATAGTCCATTTATCAAACAGTGGAAACAGATACAAAAGTCTGGATATATCGGTCACATGTACAGCGATTGTCATCAGCAGAAATACTAAATCATTAAAATTAAAACTAACATATTTATACAGTTTAAAATAATTACTTGCGGTTCACAAATAGATTTATTAGTGACTAAATGGACTTATACCTAATTTAAGGTAGTAAGTCGAAAATACTTTCTATTTCAAATCAAATGAGCCCTCTCGAAAGTTTCTAAGACTGTTGGTTTGATGCAATCAGCCCTGAGGGGAAAAAGACAAACAATAACACATAAAACCATTTTCTCTTTTCTGCTTTAACTACTTTCTCTTTAGAGCCATTTTGCTGAATAAGATAAAGAATTTATAATAATTCTTCGTGAATTTGAAAAACAATTCGTAATATTGCCTTAAATCCTACTCAAATTATTGAGATTAAATTTCTGAATATTTGAATTAGCTTTTTCTCAAATTTTAAGACAGGTCTTCTAAGATTCAATTTTTTGTCAAATTTAAGACAGGGACTCTAAGAAAAGCTGGGAAAGTTACCATGTGTCGTTCTTTGAAATCTTCTTTGAAATTTCAAAAAATAGAGAAGGAGTGGAGGCCCTGGATCCATTTTTGAAAGCTTCATTGACCTAAACCAACAAAGAGAAAAATGTCAATGGAAAAAAAAACAACAAACGAGACTGCGGTCAGTGGAGAGAAAAGAAAAGACAAATGCAAAACAACGCGGATATTTCGCCTGTATCGCAAACAAGGCGTCTTCAGCACGAAAGACAGAAGAAGAACAAGATAAAAAAATAAAAAAAGACAAGTTAAAACTAAAAAACCAATAAAACCACCACCAAAACAAAAAATATACAATTGGCGCAAACTGATCCACGTAGGGAAAAGATGCTAATATGGAGTTACTTCAGTGAGAACACCAGAGCAACTGCGAAAAAAAAAAAAAAAATGGAAATTACTTTAACTATTCTGTTGCGAAATAATCTTTTTTTGGCTATTATTGAAGCAATTCGTTTTGGTCTAGCTGGTAAAACAGTCCCCTGGTGATTATTTATAATCTTAATTCCCTTATTGACTGTTGATTCACTCTTTAGAAGATTATCATAAATTGGGTCAATATTTAAACTACCTGTGTCCCTATTTATTGATCTTTCATTCATTGACCTAACTCATCCATTTTCTAAGATAATGAGAAGGTTCTCTCCCTGATTGTTGTTACTGCTAACTCACTTAATAATGTAAACAAACATACTTGAATATTTTTAAAAAGATACACCTGACTAATAGAGAAACAAAAGCTGACAGAGTTATTGACAGCCATTTTCAGAGTTGCCAAATCAGGGCCACTGCATCCTGTAAGTTTGTTGAAAAGGTGCTCAAAACTTATTTACTTAAAAGTTTCAATATTCTGGATTCAATGTGACTTTTGACTGTAGCTAAAATCACTTTTATGTCAGCATTGGTAAAAATGATGCAAACTTTTTCTAGACAATGGTATGATTTATAACAACTTTTGTATTAAGCAGGTACTAAATTATTTATCAAGTAGGCCTATTGTTAAATTAAACAGCGGTTTAATTTAATATGAATAGTTAGAGATGAAAATTACACACTTTGACAGGATGTTAGTGGCTGTGAGACTAGGAGGGGTATTGCAAATATTTTTCTATTCCTTCTCTTTGGTTTGCCCATATGAGTCTGATTAAATATTAAAGAAAGTTTTAAGAAAGTTTTGCCACCTATCTCAAACCAGTTCCAGCGTATTCCCATGATAGACGATTTTCAGTCCCTTTGTCCAGCTGTTCTATTTGAGGTCAATGTTAAAGCCTGGTCTGGTATTCCCATGATAGACGATTTTTAGTCCGTTTGCACAGCCGCTCTATTTGAGAGAGATTAAGTAAAAAAAACAAGTGTTTTTTAACTGAAAGTAAGGAGCGACATTAAAACTCAAAACGAACAGAAATTATTCTGTATATGAAAGGGGCTGTCCCCTCCTCAACAAAATAGAGTTGTGAGAAAGAGTCAAACTTTAGCGTAAAGAGCGAGGAGTTGAGGAGGGGACATCCCCTTTCATATACAGGATGATTTCTGTTCGTTTTAAGTTTTAATGTTGCTCCTTACTTTTGCTTAAAAGAAGTTGTTTTTTTAAATTTAATTTCTGAACGTTTTTGAATTAATGCAGGTTTTGATTTTGGCTCACCGTACATGAATAATTAAAACAAAATTTGCATATTAATTTTTTTTTTGTTAAATGGCTTTCTCGAAAGTTGTTTAATTTTATTTACGAACGTTTTTATTTGTAATAAATATACGTAACTTACGTAACAAATTAAATTACGTAACAAACTTCTAAATTCATATATTTTTAATACGTATATTAGGAGGTTCGCCCCCTAGTCAATACCTCGCTCTTTACGCTAAAGTTCCAATTTTGTTCCAATTCTTTAAAAATTACCCCTTAATCACAAAGGCCGTTAATTAGAATGAATAGCTCTTATTGAAGTAATAAAAAAAACTTTACCGTAAAGAGCGAGGTATTCACTAGGGGGCGAACCCAATCATATATGTAATAATTTCTGTTCGTTCTAATTTTTAATGTTACTCCTTACTTTTAGTTGAAAAACTTGTTTTATTTGTATTTAATTTCTGATCGTTGTTTTTAAATAATGCTGGAAGATCCTGGGCCCTCTTCATAGAAATGGCCCTTCCCACATGAAAAGTTTCTCCATGGAAAGATCCTCCCACGTAACTCCCGACCCCCCCCCCCCCTTCTACCAGAAAAAATCCCCCTTGAAAACGTCTGTATACTTCCAAATAACCAATAAAACGTTGGGCAAAGTTCATAACTTGAAGCCCTCCCCCGGGGACTGTGGGGGATTCAGTTCCTCAAAGACATAGTTGTTACATTTTTCGACCATGCTGAACAAAATGGCTATCTCAAAATTTTGATCGGGTGACTTTGGGAAAAAATGAGCGTGGGAGTGGGCTTAGTTACCCTCTATTTTTGGGTCACTTTAAAAGGGCACTAGAACTTTTAATTTTGTTTTGGATGAGTCCTCCCGCGATATCCTAGGACCACTGGGTCGATACGATCACCCCTGGGAAAAAAAAACAAAAAAACAAATAAACATGCATCCTTGATCTTTTTTCTTGCAGAAAATACAAAAATCCACATTTTTGCAGATAGGAGCTTGAAACCTCTACAGTAGGGTTCTTTAATACGCTGACTGGTGTGATTTTCATTAAGGTTCAATGACTTATGGGGGGTGTTTCCCTCTTTTCTCGAAAATCGGGCAAATTTTCTCAGGCGCATAACTTTTGATGGGTAGGACTAAACTTGATAACACTTATGTATTTGAAATCAGCATAAAAATTTAATTCTTTTGATGTATCTCTTGGTATCAAAATTCCGTTTTTTAGAGTTTTGGTTACTATTGAGCCGGGTCGCTCCTTACTTACAGTTCGTTACCACGAACTGTTTGATCAGTGACAATGGACTGATCGGTCCATTGCATACTTTCATTAACGAATAGATTTTTTTTAGGTTTTTCAGAAGCAATTCCAGTATTGAATGGGAAGTGTAGCCGCTCAAAATGTTTTCAAGGTAAATTGATTTTATTAAATAATGTTCTAGTCTACTATAATAGCATTTTGCAGTATAAGGATACTCACTTTGAGTCAACTTTACTTTGGATAATCAGTGCTTTATGAATGATTAAGAATTCAGAACAATCTCTGCTTTTGACAGTATCTAAAGATTTTCTTTATTTCAAAGTTTTTATATTTGTATGTTAAATAAGGTATATTAGATACTTTGACAAATGCATTACCCATATTTTATCAGTTAAAGGGGTCTCATCTTATATTAAGTTACATATTTTAAACCCCACAAGGGTAACGCGAATTTATTTTATTTAATTATAAACTCTAGATGGCTGACCGAAAAGTATGATCATTATTAATATGTCATTCTTCATCCGCACAGCGTGTCCTAGCCACCTCAACCTTCTTTTCATTATAGCGCTAGGAAGCGGAATAGAACAACTTTTTCACGTTCAGTTTTCCCAACTTACAGCCTCCCAACTTCTTGAAGGTTGTAAAGAAGGAGGCTTTGAGCAGAGTGAGATGGAGACGTAGCGTGTATAACTCTGTTGGCCTCAGCGGCTTGGTGCTGCAGTGAGTTGTTAGTAGTAGTGTTTAAACTAATATTTACGTTGTACTGACATAAAAAATATATTAGATAATTTTGGCAGGGAAATTTTCCGCATTTCATTCAGCAAAGGGGAAAGTGGGGATTCAAACCAATATAATTCTGTATCTAACCTAAGAGAAAAAGAGATATTATTGTGTTTTAATTCTGTGTTAAAAACTGTTCCTTAATTCATTTGGTTTATTTATGTGATGTAAGCTGACTACATTTCGTAAGCCTATAACACTAATGAAGCGTATGTCAGAAAGGGAAGCCAAATAATCCCGCCTTTACCCACTGTTGCGTTTACCCGTTTTTGATTTGTCAAGCGTTTAGCAAGTAAAAAGAACGTAAAGCCGAGTTGGTTCTTTTGTATGAAATTTTAGCCAATAAAAAAAAACCGAACTTTCGAATGAAAGTTCAGTTTGGCTAGCCGATACTTACCTCATACGTTGGTACATCTATTAACAAAAGCTTTTCCGGTTTTGCAATACAAAGACAGGGTTAAGACACCACGAATCCTCACGAAAACCGTTTTCACAACGATCCAATTCTTCTCAAATGGCCGAATCACATCAGTTTCTGTTTTGAACTAAATCCCTTATAATTCATTAACTCTCTATGAGCGGGGAGGAGGGAGGGACTCTATGTACCAACGTATGAGGTAAGTATCGGATAGCCAAACTGAACTTTCATTCGAAAGTTCGGTTATGGCGTCGCCATTACCTCATACGTTTGTACATCTATTAACAAAAGCTTAGATTCCAACCGATTTGGAGGTGGGTTCATAAATCAACTAATATAAAATATTAGTTTCGAACTCAAATATTCAAATGTATAAACTATAAAACTGTCTGGTCCGCAACGAAATGTAGAGCATCGGTTCGATTTTTTATTTCATGAAGGTAGTGTTGTCTGGGAGTAGACTCCGAAGACCAGTCAGCAGCACTCATTATATCAGCAAGTGGTATTGATTTTGATAGCGCCCATGACGCCGCCGTGGATCTTGTGTCGTGTGCTTTCCCTTTTCTACACTCTTCTTTTGCTGTATCATATGCCATAGTTATGGCCTGCTTGATCCAAGAAGAAATGGTTCCAGCTGCCACCTCTCGTGGTGCTATTTTAGAAAAAGGAATGAAGAACCTTTTTCTCCCTTTTCTGACCACCACGTTAGCTGTTTTGCTGTGCGTAGGCCGATAGTACTCTCACTGGACATAAAGCTGGATCTACATCTAGCGAGGGAAGAAGGATAGGAGAAGGTATCTCATGAGCCTTCACGGTTTTGGGTCTAAACGAAGGGAGAAACCTGAGAGGTACTGAATTATCCGCAAGTTGTGCTGTACTGAAGGACCAGGCATGAATTTCACTCCTTCGACGACAAGATGCGATGGCAGTAATGAATACCGTCTTAAGAGTAAGATCTTTCATATCAATATTCCACAAGTCAAAGAAATCGTGAAGTTCTAAAATACCTTAGAACAAGGACAAAATCCCAGGCAGGGATATCATGTTGTGTCCGCGGTGACTCGTGCCAAAAATTCTGTATAATTTTCGTCAAACAAGTATCTTTGCTGATATCTGTTCCTGTAGCTAGAGCTAGCGTTCCGCATATTGCTGTTTTATAACCTTCTATCGTTGATGGTGCGAGGTTTCAACCAGTCTTTAGATATATCATGAATTCTGCAACTGTCTGAATATTGGTTTCGAGAGGATTAATCTTCCTTTCACTACACCAACCCACGAACACGTGCCATTTTCCATTGTACAATTCAATGGTAGATCGTCGCTGGGCCGGGCAATTGCACGTGCTGATTCTTTAGAAAAACCTCTCTTTTCGAGTCCACGCTCGATATCTTCCAGCCGTGTAAATTTAGATTCCTTAGTGCTGGGTGGCAAAGTCGACCCTGCTGGAGGAGATCTGACTAATCTCCGAGGGGTATAGGCAAGTCTACTAGCAGGTTGAGAAGATTTGTGTACCAAGCTTGGCGAGGCCATCGCAGAGCAATTAGCGTTATTCGGCAGTTCACAGACTTTCGAACCTTCTCCAGAACCTTTGGGATCAGGGAGGGAAGGCATAGCTGTGTTTGTTCGACCAATCGTGGACAAGGGCATCTGTGCCGATCGCAAGAGAATCTGGAACTGGTGAGAAATATACTTCGATCTTCCGGTTCAATCGAGTCGCGAATAGATTGACTTCTGGCAATCCGTACTCTTTTGACAGGGCTCTGAAGACACTCTCGTTGAGACTCCATTCCGTGGGCAGACCTTTTCCTTCTCGTGACAGTGTGTCGGCTACTAGATTGAGTGACCCGGCGATGTGTCTTGCCCTCAAGTGAACGTTCAGGGCCATCGCAATCTCGAAGAGCTTTATGGGTTCCTCCTCTAGGGAGAAAGAACGGGTTCCGCCCTCTTTGTTTATGTAATTGACTACAGTCGAGTTTTCCGTCGCTACCATGACTACCTCGTTTCTTAGCTCCTCCGCAAAGGCTTTGATTGTGTTGGCTACAGCTCTCGTCTCGAGGCAATTTATATGAAGAGATTTCTCTTCTGGAGACCAAGTCCCCGAAGTGTCTTGATGTGGGTCCTCTAGATAGCCACCCGCCCGTAGGTTGAGCATTCGGTGAATATTGTTTTGGAAACAATAGGGGGCTTGAGAGGAAGGCCTTGACTCAGCCAATCTTTGTTCAGCCACGGTGAAAATGCCTCTTTCATCTCTGTCGTAATTAGGATGTTTAAATCTATGTTGTTCCAATACCTGTTCCACAATCTGAGCATTAGTAACTGACATTTCCTGAGATGTAGTCAGTTGAAAGGAATTGCTCTTGAGCCCGCATTGAGGATTCCAATCAGCTTCATCAGTTGCCTTATTGAGGTATGCGATTTTTACAGAGCTGCCTTGATTGCATGTATCAAGTTTTGAATATTTTCCGAGGTTAGGTACACCCTCTTTACCTCCAGGTCTACCAGAAACCCGAGAAATATGATCTGTCGCCTAGGTTGCAATTCTGATTTCTCGCTCAGCATGAAACCAAGTCTGTGCTGGAGAATCATAATGGTCTTTACATTGTTCTGTACTAATGACTTTTGGTAATTGTGCAGAATCTATTTGTTCATGTCAGCATGCAATTGGATGGTTTGAAGATGGTCATAGCTCACGATGGGACTTTGAACTTATAGATTTTGTTTTGAAAGTGAACCCTAACTTCATTCTGTGAGTTAGGTACTTAAAGTCGGCGGAAAACATGAAATACTTTCCAGAGATAATAATCTCGGTTTATTTCTAATCTCCTGAGACAAGTGAGGAATTGAGTTCGAGACAGTATGTCTTCTCATAAACATCAATTTTGAGAACGCTCTAGAAAGAATATTTGAAAGATGCTGCTGACATCTATTAACAGAATCCAAGAACTTTATCAGTTTTTGGGATAGTGTCAAGAGAGACGTTCTCTGCCTTTAACATCTTTATGACAGTGAGGTCACTGTATGATAGCATGCTCAGAGTCACTCGTGTAGAAGAATCTAAGGCCAAGAATGACTTTCTGTCAACTGATATGAACTTTATGTCCTCTACTTATCCAGTTGATGGTAACAAATGAACTTTGGGTTTATGCATGGTGCCTGTGAAGCTAAAAATGAGTCTTGACATTTGTAAGCTCTCGCTCGGTCCGGGATGCCAAAAGGGTCAAAGAAAGTACTACGTTTTGAAACGATATTTTCTTCAATATTATAAGCATATACTGTTATCCAGCTAGCTTAGCATATTTGTAATTAGACGCTGGAAGTAAATTCAACTCTAATCACCAGAAAAACTTACCTCATGCCAGAACAGACCTATAGGCCAGCGCTGTAGTCGTTACAATACTATGCAATGACGGTACGTACGTCCAAGGCGTCGTGACCTTATATAATGGCGGTCTGTATTCCCAAAGCATTATGACCTTTTGTAATGAGGGTCTGTACTCCCAAGGTGTTATGACCTTATGTAATGGTGGCCTGTACACCCAAGGTGTTATTACCTTATGTAATGCCGGTCTGTACGCCCAAGGCGTTATTACCTTATGTAATGACGGCCTGTATACCCTAGGTGTCATGACCTTATGTAATGAGTATTATACCATACCATAAATATTGGGTTTAACACACCCAAATGATTAAAATACAAATAATTACAAATAAGACACAAAAATTCACTTCTGTAATGTTTTGTTCCATGATTTTTGCGTACCACCAGGGTTGCCAGCTGCCAATATCTAAAAAGGGGTAAAAACTAAGGAAAAAAGGGGAAATTTTACTCAAAGAGTGCAAGTCCGAAACAAAGAATTGTGCGTGCCTGTGAAGCCAAATGTGTGTCGTGACATTTGTAAGCTTTCGCTCGGCCCGGTATGTCGAGAGGATCAAAGAAAGTACCACGTTCTGAGAATGACTTATTCTTTGTTATTGACTGCAGTTCTTCTGAGCGCTGCTTGATGAAGTTTTTCAGCATTGGGGAGAAAGGTAACGTGATAAGCCGTTTTCTCTTGAATGGCTCAATTGCCAAAACCAGTTCTGCCGCCAAGCGAGGCTGTTGGACGGTAATGGTAGGCCTGGGGCAAATGGTGTCACCCAGTACTTCGTATACAAGGTCCAGCGACTCTGCCAAAGAGACCTAGTCATATGTTCCTGGATCAGTGTCTACCATCGACTGCTCGTCATCGAAATGCAAAGAATCATTGTCCTCATTCTCAGAATTGCCATCACCTGTATCTTCTCGGTCTCTCGAGGCTGTTGTTGAGGGGCCCTCACCCCTGATAGTGTTGGAGGTGTGGTCACGCTCGGAAAAGGATCTAATTACAATATTATAAACACATAATTTTATCCAACTATAAAATCTTTATAATCAGATGCTGGGACTAATCTGAGCTGCAATCTCCAGATCAACTTATCCCTTGCCAGAAGACCTATAGGCCGTAGGTGTTATAACCCTGTGTAATGGTGGTCTGTACGCCCTAGGCGTTATGACCTTATGTAATGACGGCCTATACGCCCTAGGAGTTATGACCTTATGTAATGACGGCCTGTACGCCCTAGGCATTATGACCTTATGTAATGACGGCCTATACGCCCTAGGAGTTATGACCTTATGTAATGACGGCCTATAAGCCCTAGGCGTTATGACCTTATGTAATGACGGCCTGTACGCCCTAGGCATTATGACCTTATGTAATGACGGCCTATACGCCCTAAGCGTTATGACCTTATGTAATGACAGCCTGTACGCCCTAGGCGTTATGACCTTATGTAATGACGGCCTATACACCCTAGGTGTTATGACCTTATGGAATGACGGTCTATACGGCCAAGCTGTTATGACCTTATGTAATTTATAAAATATAAACTTATGAAAGGTATTATCCATACCCAAATACTGGATTTACCGCAGCTAAACCATTAAAATACAAATAATTATCTGGTCTACTAAACACCAGGCTCATACATGAACAAAACTATAAACTCATTTTCTTTTCTACTAAATAAAAAATGTTTTATATGTTAAACCAAAGAAACAACCTTGGATAGTGTCTATCCGTTTAACCCCGTGTACCACAAAACAGAAACTGATCTGATTTGGCCATGTGAGAAGAATTGGATCGTTGTGAAAACGTTTTTCGTGAGGATTTGTGGTGTCTCAACCCCGTCTTTGTATTGCAAAACCGAAGAAGCTTTTGTTAATAGATGTACCAACTTATGAGGTAATGGCGACGTCAAAGTTTTTTTTAGTATCTAAACTCTTCGTTCTGCTGTGATGACTTGAATATTTCGGAATAGGTTTTATTGAATCACCGATTAGCTACTCATTTTATTGACTGCTTTGTTTTCAGTGGAAAATCTCAATTTTCAGTTTTTGTTTTTGTTGTACATGCTTAAGGATTGAAATACAAATTTCAGTAAATTTCCACTTTTTCTTTTTTTCTCTCTCTCTCTCTCTCTCTCTCTCTTTCTCTCTCTCTCTCGTGCTTTGCAGAGTAGTTGTAGGGAGCTCATTTGTGCTTCCTAACCGGCTAAAAAATTTGAAAGGTCTTCTTTTCATCTCCCCATACTTGACGCCTATCTGAAGGAAGGAAGCTAATCTTTCCTTCTAGATTATGACAAACTGACCCATTCTTACATTTCACTCAGCAAATCTGTTATTTTTGTATTTACTATGAAGCTAGATTGTAGAGCAATAGTGTAAACCATTACATGTTCTCAATGAGGGTACCATATGGTACAACTTGGGGCTATGCTTTAAAGTACGTTAAACAAACAGGTAAATACCTCGTATAATTTTTGACTTTTTTCCACCTTCTCAAAGTCTCGACACCATTTATTTTTGAAATTTATGCCCAAACACCCTTTAAATTTTTATTGGGCAACGATTTTCATCTTGAAATTTATATTTTATTAGTGCTTGAGGATCCGATTGTTATCTAGCCTATCATATTCGAATCGAGATTGTCTTGCTAATGTTCAACAATTCCGATTCCCTTCTTATCGCTTAGGTTGAAAAAAAAATCAAGTGTCTTGTCAACAAAAATTCTTTGAATTGTATTCCTTCTTTTATTTTATCTCGAGTTTGATACGCCATTATCAATAATTCACGGAAATCGCCTATCATTTCATTCCGAGTGTGATATAAATTTTAATTCATTTCAGGCATGTCATTTGGCCTCCACACTCCCTCACTGGTTAGAAAATTCATAAAACATGTAGTAAAAGAGGAATGTTTACATAAAATGGGTATAAAAAGGGGCTTTAGAGGTACATGAGGTTGACAAATTATTTTATTTTCAAGCATTTTTTTTTCTAATTATAGTTTCTATGAGATCTTCCTGCATGAAAATTTGCTTTTTTCCTCAAAAATTTTGTTTTGTGTACTCTGAAGGCATTCAGGTACAGAGGCAAGACTGCAAGTACGGAATTTTAGCCTGATCGGAATAAGGCCTGAGCCTTGACTTAATTTGGTGAGTCCACCCATAATTGCAGTTATGTATAATTATTTTGTATAATAACAGAAAATATGCATAATAATATATTCATAATAAAAACAATAAAAAATGTACGGAAGTTGAGCAATGTAGTGTCTATTAAAGCTACACTATGTGCCATAGCTTGAAGATACGTAAGGCATGGGTGACATCGTGCCCATGAAAAGACATCGTAAATCCATTTGAAGGTGGGTCCTCTGCGCCAATTTAGAAAGAATCCCCTTTCTCATCCGCTTCTCTATTTGCTCTTTTCGCTATACAAACTATGTGTTTCATTATTATAATTACACTTTTTTCAATTTTAGATAATCCAAAATTTTCATATAGAGTTGGGCATAGTTATCAGTACCGATATGAATCAAACATAACATCATCTGCTGGAGAAGCTCTACAATCCACTTCAAACCTATTCCTTAGTTCAACTGTCCATTTCGATATCCTTGATCATTGCGAATGGATGCTACGAGTAAGTTTAATTTTTACCTTTTGAACTTTTCGTGTATTTTAATCTACTACATTTGATTTTTACCCGTTTTTTATTTGAAAAACACGGGGTTGTAAAATGTCAGTCTTCTCTGAGCGTAACAGAACTTAAAGAAACAGCTGGTTCATGGACACCTTCACCTTTTACGGGCGTCGTAATATTTTGCCTCCTAGTCCGAAATTAATTTGATTATAGTGAGTTTATACGACTCCAAAAATTTCTGCTAAAGTTTTTGCATGGGCGAAATAAGAAAGGGAAAAAAGATGGAGAAACACAAGAACAAAATGTCGTCAGGGGCGGGAACAGGCAAATTAATGATAAGAAAAACTACTTTATCTAAATTTCGGAAAACACGATTCTTTAACCATTTGAGTCTTTACCTGAAAAGTTGAGCATCAATTAAATAATATGGTGCATAAAATTATATCAATTAGCTTTTTAGTTAGAGGCACTGATGTTATTGTTTTTCATCTATCCATGAATGCAATCTATGGCTTCCTTCGACGCGTTTTCCATTTACTCTTTTTTTTGTAAAAATTTCTGAGTAAAAGCAAAAGACATGTTACGTAATCACTTGCGTCAGTTTTTTGGCTGAGAAATTGGCGTTTCGCTTGCATTTCCTAAACAAGTTGGTTTGACATTTTGTTGAAAGTTCTGAGCTCAGCTCAACAAGAATGAAAAACCTAATGTTTATAAAATCTATAAAAAAACTTGAATAATACTAAATATATTCTTGTGTTTTTGTTGATTATGGCGTCGTAAAATGTATTTTTATTTTTCAAGTATATTCCTCAGAAATATATATTTCATTTTTATCAAATTTTCTGAGCTCTATATTACTGCTGAGTTCGGAAAACCTGTTCCAGCAAATGTTAGAGAAAAATACCGACATGGAAAATGGCCATGGATTGAATATATATTTACAAATGTAACTAGAGGACAAAGATCCAAAAGAGATAATTCCTTCAATTTTTAATTTATTTTCAAAAAAGTTTGAGGTATCCTATTTTGTTCGGGGCATAATATATAATTATTTACTATCAATGCCACAAATTTTTGTTTTTACATCATATAACGAGAAAGAAGTATAGTAACAGAGAGGTTTCCTGATTTTCAGAAATTGCTAACAAGCTATTTTAAGGCCGTGTAGTAATTCTTACGCCATTTTGGAAGCGTCTTTACTGTTGCACTTTTAGATAACAAATAACGATAATTTTGAACTCCGCAAGGATTCGGAATTTTTGTCTTATTTTAGTGAGCCTCATATATCATACATACATGCTGTATGCTCGATAAGATATTTCTTTTTGAAAATTGTCTATCACAAGCCCAGATGGGCTGAATTCATATTTCAGAGTCAAAATTTAAAAAAAGTAACGAGTTGAAAAAACAGCAACAACAAGAAATCCAATAAATTTACTTGAAGGTAAAAGAATTTATAATCAAAAACATAAAGTGATCTGGTTAAAGAAGAAATTAACAAATATCAAAACCGGATGAATAATCATTCATTGTATATTAAGTCAAACCATCATGTAATAAGCTCGGCCAAAAAAATAGAGAGAAAAGAAAAACTAAATACACAAGTCATGACATGTCAAAAATACTAAAAACTAATGATGTAGTATAGTTTGTAAGAAAATTAAAACGGTAAATAAAACGCAAAAAGGGAAGAAAACGAAGGAGCTGGTAAAGTTATTAAGAAGAAGTAAAGTATAAAGAGGTTTTGTTAGTTTCTGAGTAATGTAGGTTACACAATTTTATCTAGAAGGAAAGTAGCGAATGAGAGACAAGATAGATGCCGACTGAGAAACAGCCCAAAAAACAGTGAGAGCAGTTCCCCTGAGATAAGCAGTTTTCTTCTCTGTTGCAATTTTTACTCTGTCGAAAGAGACAAGGAATCGAACACCATATTCAGAAACCGTCTACATTTATGGTGACAGACGAAGCTAAAATTTAACGAAACTAGTACTTAGCACTATTATCCCTACTTAACGCTGCTAGTTATCTATACCGACTGCGTCATAAAATTCGATTTTCCGCTTTCATTTTCATGTTGCACATGCGTTATGTTGGCTGTGATATTCATGTACAACTTCACATATTAAGGTTGTATAATTAGGTTTTTGCAGAGCAATATAGGGATGTCACAATCCCTTCGAATATATAGATAAATTAACTGGGGACAAGAAATATGCCTAAAATTTGGGCTCTGAAATGATACTTTAAAATGGGTTTTATGAGTAAGGGGGAATTTTATGCCGCTTGGGGGGGGGAGAAGAAAGTATTTAGGGAGGGTTAAGGCACGGAGTGGTCCCTTCACTTGTCCGATGCGCGGGGAGTCTGAAGATTAAAACATTTTATGTGTTATTGTGAAGAAATGAAGGAAATTTTTAGGAGGGATATGATGCTTGGAAGTTGTTTAGTAAATAAAATAGGAAGTAGTTTTAAAGTGGATATTAAAAATTGAGAAATTTTGAGAGCTTGGGGATGAGACGTAGGGAGGGTTTTCTATTGTAGTGTTAGTTTAAAAAGTGTTTGAACTTATTATGTTATATGTGTTTTTTTTTGTACTTGTAATATCAGTGGGGATGCACCAGAAGGCACTGTACAAACAACTGTACGAACAACTTGGACGAACAAGATTACACACCTCTTTCTAGGTCAATGACAGGGATAGAATACGACCAGGACGATGTAACATCATCAGACCAGACTTTGTGGGGGTGTTAGTTTGAATTTACGTAATTTCTATGTCGAAATCAAAATACCGTTTTATTTGCTATGGCATGTGTGGCGTTGTATATATTGATCATACAAGTGACATCACCAGACTCTATGGAATTTCAGCGTTGAATTTACGTAACTGTTATATCACAATTCCACCTTGAGACTGTATATATTGATCGCGCTTTGAGGTTAAAGTAACAGTTTACTTCTCGGCTGTGGTCGCTATAATAGATACGTACACAATATGGGATTTGGACGATATAACTTAACTTCTCGACTGTGTTCTGTATAATACACAACTACCATTTAAGCAGCGTTGTGAATATAAAATATGCTTTAACATTCTAGTATACTAAAATGTTGATACTAATAAAGAAATTCAGAACAATCCTTAGAAATCCTTAGAAATCAACTAGTGCGACGATTATGAATCATCAAGGACCGCAAGCACCAATAACCTAACCTCCAAGGGTCCCCTCTCCCTAACCTCCTAGAGGCCCTCTCCCTCCAACTTTTTTTTTAGGTCACCCCCAAGTTCAATATAGAGGCTCCATTAAGAGTTATGAATGTGTAAGTAAAAAAATTATCAGAACGTCATTTCTGACCTCATCTTTCGGGACTTAGACAAGCTGATGCTTTTAACATCCAATTCTGAAACTTTTTTGCATAGCATTATGAAATATGACAATTTAGAATGATATATTTCTAAAAGTCTCCTTGTGGCCTAAAATGTTTCCTCATTATGACTTTTCTATTTACTAACCTTAGGTACTTCAGCTATTCATGCAAACATCCAGCAATAAAATCACTATTAAAATTGTTACCGTCACTATAAAAATAAGGACACATCGAAACATATATTTTCAAGCACATTTCCTGATCTACTAATTTAAAGCGGTTAGTTACAGTTTGAAAATCGTTTACGAAACGTTGAATTGTTCTTTGTCCCTAATGTCTCTATTGAAATTTAGTTCATCTGTGATGTAAGAATCAAAGCAAATGTTTATGGCATGATCGACAAGAGATGTAGCAACACCTCTTTTAACTTGTGGGGGGAGGGTAATTGGATTTAAAATGTAGATATCAGTTATTTTGTGTGAGTTTTCTGTAAATTGTAAAATCCAGTTTATCAATGCTACGAATAATTAATAATCCAGAAAACGATAATGTATTTGTATTTTCAATTTCTAAGGTAAATTGTAAATTTCGCTCATATGTTTTAAGGTGATCTAGAAGGCCCCTAAGTTCATTTTCCCAATAATTACAGAGCGATATTACGTCATTCATATAACGCCCCCAATAGACATGTTTTAAAAATATGAATTTAAGGCCTAATTTTCAAGGTGTTCTACATAAATGTTCACTAATAATCCGGATAGCGGTGCTCCCATAGAGAGACCTTTTTTTTGATAAAAAGAATTACGGAACTGAAAATACATAGAATACTTATTACAAATTTTGAATAGGGAGGTTCAAGTTTTTCCATTAAATCTAGCGAATTACATATGTACGATTTTCGAGAATAAAGCAAAGGTTTGAAGACTGTACATAACCACTTTCCAAATATTGAAAGCATGGGGCTTTCATACATGCTACAATCGACCTTAAGGGAATACCTTGGTTATATAACTTCGGTAAACCGTAAAACTTTGGGCAAAACCTACCTCGGGATGCCTTTTAGGTTACCCCCCACCCTCCAACTTTTTTCAAAATGACATGAAATATGCTTGCGGCTGTACTCGTTCACTTTAAGCCTTTTTTTCATATTTTTTTTATTATTTTTGTGGGTCGAGTTCAGAAGGACATTTGAGGTGAAGTTTTATTTTTAAGATAAGTTTGAAAAAAAAATAAATAGAGTTATTAACTAAAATGAAGGCAGATAGTTTGTCACTGTCCCCAAAAAAGAAAGTTTATCGGAAGAGGAAGTCACCGTAGGGATATTAAAAAATGGGGTGTCACCTGAGGGTTGAGTTGGAGTAAGATCCTCCCACACCGACTTATTGTTTACTGTTAAAGCACCGAGGACAGTGAAAATAAAATCTGTTGTTCGAATGGGTTAATATAATGTTTGAATTGAGTATGCTAATGGGTTATTGAATTGGTTTTTAGCTATCCTTGGAAAAGTAGCATTGCCTTTTAGGTAACCCCCTCCAACTTTGTCAAAACTACATGAAATAATGCTTGCGACTTTACCAATCATGCGCTATGCTTCCTCATAGACACGATGTGGTTTCCCTGTGGTATTCTATGGCCGATTATCGACACCACATGGCTGTATCATTTGAGAACTAAAGTTACATCAAACAACAACATAGCAGATTGTAACATGGATCAAAGTGTAGAGTTAGAAATATCTTTTTATTGTGAGTGTGCTATTTGTAATGGCCACTATCATGACTTCAGTAATTCGTATGAGAGTAATGCAGCAAATTTAGGAATCATGGGAAATGAAATAGAAGAGGACAATATCCGTGAAATGAGAAGGAGAATCTTTGATGAAATGGTGATAAAAAGGGTAGACTCATCAGTTTCTGCAGTGGAAGAAAGTGACAATTATCACAAGAAACAATACAGACAATGGACATCCTCTCCATTACAAGGAAGATCAGGAGCACAGGGAAGCTCTCACAAAAGGAGGTACAATATAGCGGAAAAGAAAGATATAAAGAAGAGACAAAGTGGATATCTTTACAGAGGGCACTATCAAGAGAGAACACGATGAATTATTTATGATGCAGATTCAGAATGTCTAAATCAATCAATCAATCAATCAATCGTTTGTTACCCACAACTACAAGACAACAAGTAGTACAAGTGGAGTATAAACATAATAATAAAAAAGAAAAACAAAAAGTTGTTCAATAATGTTAATAATGTATAATACTGTATGAAACATATTTTTATATTAATGTTCTACATGTCATTACTTCATTAAAAACATGCTACACATTACTTTGTTATATTTCCATTATTTTAGAGTACGCTAGCACCACAAACGCTTAGAATATCTATTAAAAGTCGGAGATTTGTGATATTAACAAACATGTAATATTTTACAAGGTAAGTTACGTAACAATTTTCATGTTTCATTTGCATGCAATAGACACCGAGAGTTTTATGACTCCTCCCCACAATGAAGTCTATGGGTTTTATGACTCTCCCACACAATGAATTCAGATGGTTTTAGGACTCCCCCCTAGTCACAAGTCTTTCTAACCTTGAGCGAAGATATAAAGTTTGATGAAGAACTTCTCTGCTCAAATATTACATTAATAGCCTCCAGAATGATAGGACTATATGACACAGAATTTATTGGTTTGAAAAAATCACGCTGTGGTGTTGTATTTGAATGTGCATTTTTATTATTGTCAATGGAACTCGAAGAAATTGACTGTTATCATAGGACGGTGAACTATAATTTGTTTGATTATGATAAAAGCTTATGGAGTACTGCATTACGCCGTATAAACAGACTAGGATTCTACGATAGAGTTATTGCACCATATAATAAAAATGGTCAAGAACTGAAAAATGTTCAGGAAGAAGTCAGTGAAATCTGCAGCTTTTTCGGGGTTGAAGCACTATATGTAAAAGGTAATGTACCTACAGATAAAGTTTTAATTCGAAACTGTGACCCTAGGATTCCACTTTTCAATTTAGAAGAACTTAAGTTTCCTAAATTTAAAGGGGCTTATCACCGTCCTGAAGAGGAAGTTAGGTTCTTCGCGCAGTGGTTAGCTAGTGACATACCTGATCGTGATAAGTGCATAAGACATGGTAAAAAGTATTCTATATCATGGGATCCTCGTTTGTGGATGTTCAACTGTAAACTGTAAGTATTATTTTTATGTAAATATGTATTTTTTCAAAATCTTTTAATATGTTTAAGCAATAAATATCTTTAAGCCTTACCCGTTTTTATTCTTTAGAATAGTTCATCTCCATGCAAATTATAGTTTCAGATTCAGCTTGTCGAGGAACACACTTTCAGGTTCAGCATGTTGGAGAACCCTAAATGGCCATCCCTAAAAGGGTAAGCTAACCCTAAAAGGTTAAGAATCTATGAAATTACACTTTCAGATTCAACATGTCGGAGAACTCCAACATTACTTTTCGACTTTATGTATATCCCAACACCAAATTTTCTCAATGAAAAAGAAATAAGTTACAGATCAATTCTAATTTTTTTCAAAGAAAATAAAAAGGTCCCACTTCAATTCTGATTTTTCTCAAAGAGATGAAAAAATTTAAAGTTATACTCGAAATTTTTCGTAAAAGATAGAAAAAAGTTATACCTTGATTGTGAATATTTGCCATGAAGATAAGGAGCTCCACTTAATTCTGAGTTTTCTCAAAGAAATTCAAAAATTTTCAAGTTTTCTTCTGAATTTTCTTAAAGAAGATTTTACCAAAGAAGAGTTACAGTTCAGTTCTAATTCTTCCAAAGAAAATAAAAAAGCTTCCACTTCAGTTCTTAATTTCTCAGACATAAGAAATCTAATGTTCTGTTCTAAATTTTTCCGTAGAAGATTGAAAAAGTTATACTATGATTGTGAATATTCTCCAAGAAGATAAAAATTTCCACTTTAATTCTAAATTTTCTCAACGAACTGAAGAAAAGTTCAAGTTCCCTTCTGAATTTTTTTCAATGAAAAAGAAATAAGTTACAGATCAATTCTAATTTTTTTCAAAGAAAATAAAAAGGTCCCACTTCAATTCTGATTTTTCTCAAAGAGATGAAAAATTTAAAGTTCTGTTCCAATTTTCCGTTAAGATAGAATTGAGAAAATTCAGAAGAGAACTTGAACTTTTCTTCACTTCGTTGAGAAAATTTAGAATTAAGGTGCAACTTTTATCTTCATGGAGAATATTCACAACCATAGTATAACTTTTTGTAATTTTTTCTCTTCATTAGGAAAATTCAGAAGAGAACTAGAATATTTTTGCACTTCTTTGAGAAAACTCAGAATTAAAGTAAAACTTTTTCTATCTTCTATAAAAAATTTGGAACAGAACTTTAAATTTTTTCATCTCTTTGAGAAAAATAAGAACTCAAGTGGAACCTTTTTTATTTTCTTGGAAAAAATTAAAAGTGAGCTGTAACGTAGTTTCTTTTTCATTGAGAAAATTCAGAAGAGAACTTGAACATTTTTGCACTTCTTTGAGCATACTCAGAATTAAAGTGAAGCTCCTTATCTTCATGGCGAATATTCACAATCAAGGAATAACTTTTTCTATCTTCTACGTAAAATTTGGAACTTTACTTTAAATTTTTTCCTCTCTTTGAGGAAAATCTGAACTGAAGTGGAATCTTTTTATTTTCTTTGGAAAAAGTTAGAATTGATCTGTAACTTATTTCTTTTTCAGTGAGAAAATTCAGAAAACAACTTGAAATTCTCTTCACTTCGTTGAGAAAATTTAGAATTAAAGTGGAACTTTTTATCTTCATGGTGAATATTCACAATCTTAGTATAACTTTCTATCTTCTACGGAAAAATTTAGAACAGAACTTTAAATTTTTTATGTCTTAGGCAAATTAAGAATTGAAGTGGAAGCTTTTTTATTTTCTTTGGAAAAATTAGAAGTGAACTGTAACTCTTCTTTGGTAAAATTCAGAATTGAGCTAAATTTTTTCTCTTGTTTAAGAAAATTCAGAAGAGAATTTGAACATTTTTGCACTTCTTTGAGAAAACTCAGAATTATAGTGGAGCTCCTTATCTTCATGGCGAATATTCACAATCAAGGGATAACTTCTTTCTATCTTCTACGAAAAATGGGAACAGAACTTTAAATTGTTCATCTCTTTGAGAAAAATCAGAACTGAAGTGGAACTTTTTTATTTTCTTTGGAAAAAATTAGAATTGATCTCTAGCTTATTTCTTTTTCATTCAGAAAATTCAGACGAGAAAATTCAGATGAGAAATTAGAATTGAACTGTAACTCTTCTTTGGTAAAATTCAGAATGGAGCTACCTTTTTCTCTTCTTTAAGAAAATTCAGAAGAGAACTTGAACATTTTTGAATTTCTTTGAGAAAACACAGAATTAAAGTGGAGCTCCTTATCTTCATGGCAAACATTCACAATCAAGGTATAACTTTTTTCTATCTTGTACGAAAATTTTGGAACAGAAATTTAAATTTTTTCATCTCTTTGAGAAAAATCAGAACTGAAGTGGAACCTTCTTATTTTCTTTGTAAAAAATTAGAATTGATCTGTAACTTATTTCTTTTTCATTGAGGAAATTTGGTGTTAGGATATACATAAAGTCGAAAAGTAATGTTGGAGTTCTCCGACATGCTGAATCTGAAAGTGTAATTTCATGGATTCTTAACCTTTTAGGGTTAACTTACCCTTTTAGGGATGACCATTTAGGGTTCTCCAACATGCTGAACCCGAAAGTGTGTTCCTCGACATGCTGAATCTGAAAGTATAATTTTGATGGAGATGAATTATTCTAAAGAATAAAGACGGGCAAGGCTTAAAGATATTTATTGCTTAAACATATTAAAATATTTTTAAAAAATACACATTTACATAAAAATAATACTTCAAGTTCACTGTTAAACATCCAGTAACGAGGATCCCATGGTATAGAATATTTTTTACCATGTCTTATGCACTTATCACGATCAGGTACGTCCCTGTGTAACCAATGCGCGAAGAACCTAACCTCCTCTTCAGGACGGTGATAAGACCCTTCAAACTTAGGAATCTTAAATTCTTCTAGATTGAAAAGTGGAATCCTAGGGTCACAGTTTCGAATTAAAACTTTATCTGTAGATACATTACCCTTTACGTATAGTGCTTCAACCCCGAAAAAGCTGCAAATCTCACTGAATTCTTCCTGAACATTTTTCAGTTCTTGACCACTTTTATTATAAAGTGTAATAACTCTATCGTAGAATCCCAGTCTGTTTATACGGCGTAATGTAGTACTCCATAAGCTTTTATCATAATCAAACAAATTATAGTTCACCATCCAATGATAACAGTCAATTTCTTCCAGTTACATTGACAATAATCAAAATGCACATTCAAATGTAATACCACAGGATGATTTTTTCAAACCAATAATTTCTGTGTCATATAGTCCTATCATTCTGGAGGCTATTAATGTAATATTTAAGCAGAGAAGTACTTCATCAAACTTTTGTATCTTTGCTCAAAGTTAGAAAGACTTATGACTAGGGGGAGGAGTCCTAAAATAATCTGAATTCATTGTGTGGGAGAGTCAAAAAACCCATAGAATTAATTGTGGGGAGGAGTCATAAAACTCTCGGTGTCTATTGCATGCAAATAAAACATGGAAATTGTTACGTAACTCCTAATTTCCAGAACTTAAAACTACGTATGAAACATGAAAAATGTTACGTAACTTACCTTGTAAAATATTACATGTTTGTTAATATCACAAATCTCCGACTTTTAATAGATATTCTAAGCGTTTGTGGTGCTAGCGTACTCTAAAATGATGGAAATATAACAAAGTAATGTATAGCATATTTTAATGAAGTAATGACATGTTAAGTATTAATATAAAAATATGTTTCATACATTATTATACATTATTAACATTACTGAACAACTTTAGACATTCTGAATCTGCATCATAAAATAATTCATTGTGTTCTCTCTTGATAGTGTCCTCTGTAGAGATATCCATCTTGTCTTTGTCTCTTCTTTATATATTTCTTTTCTGCTATATTGTACCTCCTTTTCTGAGAGCTACCCTGTTCTCCTGATCTTCCTTGTAATGGAGAGGATGCCTATTGGTTGTATTGTTTTTTGTGATAATTGTCACTCTTCCACTGCAGAAACTGATGAGCCTACCTCTTTTCTCACCATTTCATCAAAGATTCTCCTTCTCATATCACGCAGATTGTCCTATTCTGTTTCATTTCCCATGATTTCTAAATTTGCTGCATTACTCTTATATGAATTACTGAAGTCATGATAGTGGCAATTACAAATAGCACACTCATAATAAAAAGATAATTCTATATTCTTCACTTTGATCCATTTTATAATCTGCTATGTTGTTGTTTGATGTAACTTTAGTTCTTAATTGATACAGCCGTGTGATGTCGATAATCGGCCATAGAGTACCACAGGGAAAACCGCATTTTGTCTATGAGGAAGCATAGCGTATGACTGGTATAGTCGCAAGCATATTTCATGTCATTTTAAGAAAAAGTTGGAGGGGTAACCTAAAAAGGAAATGTTACTTTTCCAAGGATAGCTAAAAGCCAATTCAATAACCCATTAGTATACCCAATTGAAACATTACATTAACCCATTCGAACAACATATTTTATTTTCACTGTCCTCGGTGCTTGAACAGTAAACAACAAGTTCGTGTGGGAGGATCTTACTCCATCTCAACCCCCAGGTGACACCCAATTTTTTAATATCCCTACGCTGACTTCCTCTTCCGATAAACTTTCTTCTTTGGCACAGTGACAAACTATCTGCCTTCATTTCAATTAATAACTCTATTTATTTTTTTCAAACTCATCTTAAAAATAAAACTTCACCTCAAATGTCCTTCTGAACTTGACCCACAAAAATAATAAAAAAAATATGAAAAAAGGCTTAAAGTGAACGAGTACAGCCGCAAGCATATTTCATGTCATTTTGAAAACAGTTGGAGAGTGGGGGGGTAACCTAAAAGGCATCCTGAGGTAGCTTTTGCCCAAAGTTATACAGTTTACCGAAATTACACAAGCAAAGTATCCCCTTAAGGCCAAATGTAGCATGTACGAAAGCCCCTGCTTCCAATATTGGAAAGTGGTTATGTACAGCCTTCAAACCGTTACTTTATTCTCAAAAATCGTACATATGTAATTCACTAGATTTAGTGGAAAAACTTGAACCTCCCTATTCAAATCTTGTAATAAGTATTCAATGTATTTTCAGTTTTGTAATTCTTTTTTCAACAACAAAAAATGGTCTCCCCATGGGAGCACCGCTATCCGGATCATTAGCGAACATTTATGTAGAACACCTTGAAAATTGGGCCTTAAATTCATATTTTTAAAACGTGTCTATTGGGGGCGGTATATGGATGATGTAATATCGCTCTGGAATTAGGGGGAAAATGAACTTAGGGGCTTTCTAGATCACCTTAATACATATGACCGAAATTTACAATTTACCTTAGAAATTGAAAATACAAATAAATTATCGTTTCTGAATGTATCAATTATTTATAGCATTGATAAGCTGGATTTTACAATTTACAGAAAACCCACAAAAAATAACTGATATCTACATTTTAAATCGAATCACCCCCCCCCCCCACCACAAGCTAAAAGAGGTGTTGCTACATCTCTTGTCGATCATGCCATAAACATTTGCTCTGATTCTTACATCACAGATGAACTAAATTTAAATAGAGACATTAGGGACAAAGAACAATTCAACGTTTCGTAAACGATTTTCAAACTGTAACTAACTTCTTTAAATTAGTAGATCAGGAAATATGCTTGAAAATATATGTTTCGATGTGTTCTAATTTTTATAGTGACGTTAGATTCTTTTAATAGTGATTTTATTGCTGGATGTTTGCATGAATAGCTGAAGTGCCTAAGGTTAGTAAATAGAAAAGTCATAATGAGGAAACATTTTAGGCCACGGGGGGAATTTTAGAAAGATATCATTCTAAATTTTCATATTTCATAATGCTATGCAAAAAAGTTTCAGGATTGGATGTTCAAGGTATCCGCTTGTCTAACTCCCGAAAGATGAGGTCAGAAATGACGTTCTGATAATTTTTTTCTTGCACATTCATAACTCTTAATGGAGCCTCTATATTGAAATGGGGGGTGTCCTCAAAAAAAAGTTGTAGGAAGGGGGCCTCTAGGAGGTTTGGGAGAGGGTACCCTTGGAGGTTGAGGTCATTGGTGCTTGCGGTCCTTGATGATTCATACTCATAATCGTCTCACTAGTTTCTAAGGATTTCTAAGGATTGTTCTGAATTTCTTTATTAGTATCAACTTTTTAGTATACTAGAATGTTAAAGCATATTTTATATTGACAACGCTGCTTAAATGGTACTTTTGTATTAGACAGAACACAGTCGAGAAGTAAATTTATATTGTCCAAATCCCATATTATGTACGTGTCTATTATAGCGACCACAGCTGAGAAGAAAAACTGTTACTTTAGCCTCGAAGCGCGATCAATATAAACAGTCTCAAGGTGGAATTGTGATATAACAGTTACGTAAATTCAACGCTGAAATTTCATAAAGTCTGGTGATGTCACTTGCAAGATCAATATATACAACGCCCACATGCCACAGCAAATAAAACGGTATTTTGATTTCGAC